>BSBN01000107.1:16179070-17414884 GCA_027924645.1 Cunninghamia lanceolata | reverse complement strand
GATATAAGGTGCCTACTTTCATACCTTTTGCTACTACTAAGGCACCTTTTGAAACCTTCCAATTTTTATCAGTAAATGTAATAGTGCAACCTTGTTCAGTTAGCTGCCCTACTAAAATTAAATTCCTACTGAGCCTTGGAACATGCCTTACCTCTTGTAGTAGCCAATGATTTCTATTTTGTAACTTAATCTTGATTCTTCCCTTTCCAACAATCTGATAAGGTTCATTATATCCCAAATAAACCAGCCCAAAATCCCCTTGGACATAATCAAGAAAATAACTTTTATGGGGCGTAGCATGAAATGAGGCCCCTGAATCTAAAACCCATGAATCATCAACATTATCTAGGGAAAGAATCAAAGCATCATCTTCAAACTTATTGCTTACCACATTTGCTTCCTTATTGCCTTCTTGTTTCTCTCCTTCTTTGTTCTTCCGAGACCAGTAATCTTTCTTTAGATGACCTGGTTTTCCATAGTACCAACAATCCTTCTGTCCTCTGGTTTGGGATCTTTTGTCCTTTGATTTTCCTCATGACTTCCCATGACCTCCAGAACCTTTTCCTCTCTCCTTTGATCTGCCCCTGCTTTCTGCATTCAAAACACTACCTGATGTGGATCCACCTGAGCTTTTCCTACGAATTTCCTCACTCAGAATAACACCAACAACATCATCAAATTTTAGGGTAGTTAAACCAGAAACAGACTTACTAACCGCCATTACCAAACTATCCCATCTTTCAAGCAATGAACATAATATCAAGAGAGCTCTAACTTCTTCATCAAATTTTACATTTACAGAAGTCAATTGACTGACAATCGTATTAAATTCATTTAAATGATTTGTCACAAATCCACCTTCAACCATTTTCAGATTAAATAAATGCTTAATGAGAAATACCTTATTTGAGGCTGATGGTTTTTCATACAATTTTGCCAAAGCTTTCATCAGACCATCTATTGTCTTCACTTCCGTTATATTGAATGCCACTGATGGTGCCAGGAACAATCGAATGGTTCCCAGTGCCTTTCTATCAAGAAGATTCCAATCCTCATCAGACATTGTTGCTAGTTTCTTGGCTACTCCTTCCAACGGCATCCATAAATCTTTTTGATAGAGGTAGTCCTCCATCTGCATCTTCCATAATTGATAGTTCTTCCCATTAAATTTATCGACCTTCAATTTACCCTCATCTGCCATTACTTCCACTCAACTGTGAGACTTTCCTGTAGACGATAATCGAACACAACCTGCTCTGATACCACTTGTTAGGGTTAGCCGGAAAAAGATATCAATTAAATGCAAATAAAGATGAAATAGAGGAATGGAAATACACAGAAATAATAACAACAAGACACAAGTTTTAACGTGGTTCACCCAAACTCGAGCTACATCCACCAAACAGAGAGTCCAATATTATTATCCAATAAATCAAACCGATTACAATCAGCAATCCCTACAACTCAATACAGCTAATCCTATTTGCAAGGAGTGTCAATTTGGGAAACAAACAAGAACAAGTTTCAAAAGCAAGGACCAATTAGTTGATGGACTATTGGAACTAGTGCATACAAATTTGTCTGGACCTACGAGAGAAAGAAGTTTGCAAGGAGACATGTATTTCATGTTGCTTATTGATGATTATTCTAGAATGACTTGGGTTACCTTTTTGAAAGAAAAATTAGTAGCTCTAGATAAGTTCAAGGCATTTAAGGCAATGGTTGAAAATGAGATGGATTTGAAGATCAAATGTTTAAGGTCTGATAAAGGAGGAGAGTTCACATCAAATGAATTCAATTTCTTTTGGGAAGAACATGGGATAAAGAGACAAATATCTACACCTAAAACTCCACAACAAAATGGAGTTATTAAAAGGAAAAACGGAACAGTTCAAGAAGTTGCTAGAACCATGATGAAGGAAGTTGATCTTCTAGAAGTATATTGGAGAGAGGCAATTTACATTGATGTATATATCCTAAATAGAGTCCAAGTCAAAGGTAACAGTTCTAAGACTCCTTATGAATTGTGATATGGTGAAGTTCCTACTGTGAAATATCTCAAAGTATTTGGTAGCAAATGTTATATCAAAAGAGAAGAAGATCTAGGCAAGTTTGATGCTAGGTGTGATGAAGGAATATTCCTTGGTTACTCCACTAAGAGCAAGGCCTACCGATGTTATAATAAGAGGCTGAATAAGATCATTGAGAGTGCAAATATCAAAGTCAATGAAAGCAAGGAAAGGTCTCTAGAATCAAGTGGATATGAATAAGATAAACCACATGCTTCAGAAGTGGTGCAGCATGAAGACAACTTAGATGAAGAGGAACAAGCTCTAGAAAGTACTACCAAGACACCTAGGTATGTAAAACTTAATCATTCTGAAGATCAAATCATAGGAGATAAGAGCAAAGGAATCCTGACTAGAAGAAGAGTTGCAAAAGAACAAGTAAATTTCTGCCTGATTTCCAAGATTGAACCTAAGACTATGAATGAAGCTTACAATGATGAGAATTTGGTAAAAGCTATGAAAGAAGAATTGATGCAAATAGAGAAGAATCAGAGTTGGGATCTTGTTACTAGACCGGTAGATAAAAATGTAATTGGTACCAAGTGGGTTTTCAGAAACAAGATGAATGAGAATGGTGAAGTAGTAAGAAACAAAGAAAGGTTGGTATGTAAAGGATAATCTGAAGTTGAAGGAATAGATTTTGAGGAAACATTTGCACCAGTGACAAGGATTGAAGCTATAAGAATGTTTTTGTTATTTGCAGCCTACAAAGATTTTAACATATATCAGATGGATGTAAAGTCTGCATTCTTGAATGGAGAATTGGAAGGAGAAGTCTATATTAAACAACCAGAAGGATTCCAGTCATCACATCAAGGTGACATGGTATGCCGATTGAAGAAGGCATTGTATGGGTTAAAACAAGCCCCCAGGGCCTAGTATGCTAGGTTGGATAAGTATCTGATACAGTTAGGATTCACCAAGGGTACCACCAATACAAATCTCTATTTCAAGATCAATAATGAACAAATCCTAATTGTTGTAGTCTTTGTTGATGACATTATCTTTGGAGGCAATGAAGGTATGTGCATAG
This sequence comes from Cunninghamia lanceolata, assembly GCA_027924645.1. Lineage (NCBI taxonomy): Eukaryota > Viridiplantae > Streptophyta > Pinopsida > Cupressales > Cupressaceae > Cunninghamia > Cunninghamia lanceolata. Next base: position 17,411,782 of record BSBN01000107.1, on the reverse strand, counting down.
TTTTTGCTAGAGAAATGCAAAGTGAATTTGAAATGTCCATGTTTGGTGAGATGAATTTCCTTTTAGGTCTACAAATAAATCAATCAGATAAAGGTATCTGCATTTCTTAGTATAAGTATGTGAAAGAGTTGTTAAAGAAGTTTGGGATGGAAGACTCTAAACTGGTAAATACTCCCATCATAACCAGTTGTAAATTGAGCAAAAATGATGATTCACCTATGGCAGATCAAAAAAGATACAGATCTATGATTGGAGGATTACTTTATCTGACTCAAACCAGACTTGACATAATGCATGAAGTTTGTCTTGTGGCAAGATTTCAAGCAGAGCCTAAGGAGTCACGTGTGATGGCAGTCAAGAGAATTCTAAGATATTTGAAAGCCACAATGGATTATGGTTTATGGTATCCAAAGGACAATGATTTCACTCTCAGTGCATACACAGATGCAGATTGGGCCAGAGATGTAGATGACAGAAAAAGTACAAGTGGAGGTGCATTATTTTTGGGAGAAAGACTAGTATCTTGGATAAGTAAAAAACAAGACTCCATATTGCTATCCACTATAGAAGAAGAATATATTGCAGCAACATGTAGTTGTACTCAAGTCTTGTGGATGAAGCAGACATTGAAGGACATCAGAGTTGTGTATGAAGATCTAATTGCAATCTTCTGTGACAATACAAGTGCCATAAACACTTCAAAGAATCCATTAATGCATTTAAGGACAAAGCACATATCCATAAGATATCACTTTCTAAGAGAAAAAGTGACAGAGAATGAAGTCAAGTTGGAATATGTATCTACAAAAGACTAGATTACAGATATTTTCACCAAACCTCTGCCTAAGGATACTTTTGCGTATCTCAGAGAAAAGTTAAGGGATATTACCCCTCCTTCTCTAAACTAATATGCACAAGAGTGCATTAGTTTAGTGGTGCTTAGAGTTCCTTCTTCAGATTTAGATTGATGCTTTTAGAGCTACTTCTCAGGGGGAGTAGTCAGAGAGTTCCAAAGAGAAATTGAATCAGAGCATAAAAGTGCAAGTATATACCCTTTGCCATTGATGTAAAAGAGAGAGAGAGAGAAATCATGTGAAAAAATTAGAAGGAAAGAGTGTAGATGTGTAAAGAGATAGGGAGAGAATCTTGTCTTGATGGTTGTTGCAATTTTTCACATCATATATTGCCATCAATGACAAAGGGGGAAATTGTTGCAAGTATGTGCCTAATTGTTGTTATCATTGATGTCAACATATCTTTGTTGTCATTAGTGTCAACTATGTTCTATTATATTACTTGTTTAGAAGCTTTGTATGTTGAGGATATTGAGAAAGTTGGCCTCTCCAGAAGATACAAGTGAGTTACAGTGAAGTGTAGTATAGACAGTGAGTTGTACGCTAAAGAATAGTCTAATAGATTGCTCCGTATTTATTACTACTTGAAGATCTTGGTCTATGGATTGGTAGTTGTATATTAGATAATGCAAAATGAGAGAAAACACTAAATCAAATGCAAAAACACAAGAGATTATACCTCACATGCACAACCCAATCCCATCAAGGGAAAGAAGGAGCCTTTGCACCCAAAAGAAGCTCCTAAGACTAAGATGATCCCTAGAATATTGATTCAAATGTGAAATGCTCTTCAAATATGCAACTCACTATTAACTCAAAGGTGATTTTGGCATGGTAACTTTGCATGAAAATAGATGGATGAAAATGACTTGTGAGAGGTTGTATTTATAGACTTTTGGAGAGGATTTTGATCCAAGGGTGGAGATTGATTGGAGAGATCAATGGTGGAGGATGAAAGTGAGGTGGAGGGCCTAGATTTGATCTTGGAAGATGGAGGGCTAGGAATAAAAGTAAATCTTTTATTCATTTTTGGGAAAGGGGTGAATAAATGAGGTTGGGTGAGATGGATTATTTGTGAATTAAAAATTCACATGGGGAAGGGTAAAATGAATTAAAAATTCATTTGGGGAAGAGTGGATATGACATGTGTAAGGGATGTGTAAGAGGAGTAAATGTGATGTGTGATTTATTTGAATTTTAAATTTGGGAGGTGTGGAGAGAAGTGCTAATGAGGATTTGACTTTCTTAATTAGGGTGATTAACCTAATTAATATGGCTGGAATAAATTAGTAGAGGGATTAGAGGGGGGATAAGATTAATTAATTAGTGATTTAATTAATTAATCCTAAGGCTAGGATGGGATAGGCTAGAGTAGGCAATTTAATAATAGCTATTTAATTGTCTAGGGTAGGGATAGGCTAATTAGTAGGCTGGATTAATTAGTTAACATGGTTTTAACTAATTAATTGGATTTAGGGAAAATGGGGAATTGATTTAATAAATTTTGCATATTTATTAAATCATTTGGCTAAGGTTTGGACTATTGAATTAATAAAATTAATTCAATTTTGGATAAAATGGTGTGGATTTAGAAAATGAAAGGGGTGATTAATTCAATAAAAATTTAATTAATTAGTTTGAAAGGGAATTGGTAAGTTTAGGGATGTCGGGAATCAATTTGGTGGTCGAGACATTTTTAGGTGTCTACATTTGCCCCTCTTTGACGTGGCGTCAGGATCTAGGAGGGAAGTGGTGTCAAGTCGAAGAAGAAAAATATGCCCTAGTTGCCGGGAAGGAATGAGATGGATAAGGGATGCCCCCTCGAGAGGTTGGCAGGAAAAATAACAATTTTGCAGGTAAACTCTCGAAAGGATGTGACGGAAGTGAAAGTTGGAGAGGTGCTGGAAAAAGAAGATGGTGGGAGGAAAAACGGAGGAAAAAGGCTAAGATCTGCACCCTGGAGGGAAAAGGAAGGGATGGAGGGAGGACATGGCCCACTATATTAGGAAAAGTGGGCCCAAAGAGTGCCACATTTGCACACTTTTGACCTTCTAGAAGAAAAGACAAAGGAGAGATGGGCGAGCGCAACTCACAGTTCCCGCGACTTCATCACATCTCAGAGCGATTCCGAGAGGTCGGGCGGTCACTCAAGGCTGGACCCCAGGTAGGGCCTAACCTGAACTTTGTGATTTTTTACTTTACGCACGTGTTTTTGGGTTTTGGGATATGGGTTAAGAGCGTGTGGCGCCATAGACAAGGCGGATTAGCGCAATCCTTCGGATTAGCGCTATCCGCCAGGGTAGGCTAAGGCGATTTTGTCACCATTTTAGAGGAATATTGGCGCCATCTTCTGGATTGGCGCCAAAACTCAGGGTGAAGTAATTATGGCATTTTGACGCCATAATACGAGTATAACGGCGCTATCGTCTGGAATAGCGCCATAATGGGGAATAGCGCTATTATTAGTTTTAGCGCTAAAAGTTTAATTGACGCGAAAATGGGGTACTGCGCCATCGTCTGGATTGGCGCGATATAGGGCACGTAGTAGCGCCAATGTCTGGATTGGCGCCATACAGGGAGCGCAGTGGCGCCATTGTCGGTATTGGCCCTATAGGTAGGGGAAAGTAGCGCTATTTTTACATAGCACTTAGGGATTGTCTGTGTGGGGCCACATGATTTGGGCCTTTGAGATATTTAGAAGAAAAAGGTGTGGGGGGAAAGTAATTTTGTATCTAATGAAGAAGTGGTGGATACAGGATACGCGACGGTTTATACTGCAGTCGCGAGAGCGACGAGTGCGATTCGTGATGCCGCTATTTGATGAGACATGGCGACCTCGACTTGCGAGACTGGGGCTTTGGACAGTGGCAGCAATGCCAGTGCTGCAAGCTCATAGAGCTCTAATGACGGCCGCAGTGGAGCGATACCGCAGCGAGACTTCTAGCTTTCTGCTGCCGACAGGAGAGATGACCATCACACTTGAGGATGTTTATCGCATCCTCAAGCTGTCGATTCATGGTCGACGTGTGAGATATGACACAAGGAGGGGGTGGATTGCGTTGATCAGAGTGTTCGGAGCAGAGCACGTGGTGCTTTCGGCAGACGGGAGGGAGATGGATTATGACAGGACGCTGGCGGCGGGTGCAGATCCCTTTGCCTTATATTTGTGTGCGCTGATTGGAGGAGTGGTGCTACCAGATAGGCGAGGCAGAGGTTTTCCTGTGGGCTGGGGTGGGATGATAGAGGGGATGGTGAGGCATGAGACTATCTATGCATGGGGGCCGGTGATGCTAGCACAGCTGCTGCATGAGATGCATATGGTCGCCTATCTTCACGACAGGGCCTTATCTGCTAGGGTTACATTGCTACATGTATGGCTTTGGGAGCATATCCCCATGACTCAGCTGACATGTGGTTATTATCGGCGCCCGTTTGAGGCATTTGTGTTTTTGTATCAGGATGCACTGTATACCTATACTGGACAGGTCCGTCATTGGCAGAGGATATTGGATGACGTGATTAGCGTGGTATACTGTCCATATATTGATTGCGAGGAGTGGCCGGATGATGTTATCCATCTCCCGTACACCTTTCAGCAGAGATTTCTTATGGGTCGTGCGGATCAGACTATAGAGATGTACCTACCTTCACGGGTGATGCGGTAGTTTGGACGGGTACAGGATGTGCCTCAACAGATGACTATATATGCGCAGACACTGCGGGATACAGCCTACTGGCCCACAGCATTACAGCCACAGGTTGCGCTGAATGACTGGGCAGCACTTTGGCCAATTCAGTGGGATTGGAGGAGCACCGTGGTGGATGCAGGTACTACGCCTACTTATGATGTATGGTGGCAGACGCATCAGCCTACTCGATTGACAGATCCGACAGTAGCATTATCAGAGGATGAGGGAGATGGAGATGGAGATGATCTAGATGGGGGTGGGGATGAGGTCATTGCAGATTTCATTGTAGAGGTGATGGATGATGGGTTGGAGAGGGTGATCGCCAGAGATGGTCAGCTAGTGGATGAGGGGGTAGCAGCGGTAGCGGGACGGGGGCCAGTGGGGCAGGAGGTTCCAACACAGCAGGTTCCAGCGCAGCAGGTTCCAGCGCAGCAGGTTCCAGTGCAGCAGGTTCCTGCGTAGCAGGTTCTAGCGTAGCAGGTCTAGGCTAGGGGTGGACAGCAGGGTAGAGCACCGCGACGACGCGGTGGACGGCCGAGGACAGAGCAGGGTGATCTATCCCCATCACGGGTGGAGCAGCTACGGGTCGGTAGGCATGATGTCGAGGCAGGGAGCTCAGGGGCAGGGATGGAGGCAGAGGTTGAGAGGCTGACACCTCAGCGACGGTCACGGGAGGAGATGGAGGAGATAGAGACACTACGTGCTCAGGTGGCCAGTTTAGAGGAGGCGTTGGGGCGTCGAGAGGCTGAGTTGGGACAGCTGCAGGGAGTAGATGGGCGGTTAGCAGTTGTAGAGGCTCAGCTGGCTCAGGCTAGAGAGGATATGGAGGATTTGAGGATCGAGCGGGATGCAGCGCTCGTGAGACCACAGCAGGTAGAGACTGCGTTGAGCAGTGCACAGGCTATGGGTGGGGGCCTTGCCCTGATTTTGGTAGGGATGCAGACTCAGCTAGCTCAGGCTCAGACACATGCGCATCAGATACAGGGTCAGTTGAGCCAGGCACAGGGATAGGTAGCTCAGGTATAGGGACAGGTGGCTCAAGTACGAGGGGAGCTAGCAGAGGCGAGAGCACGGACGGAGTATTATCAGGGGTTATACTATGTAGCCGTACCTGCAGCGCAGCGAGCACCGAGTTATAGCCAGGTCAGTAGATCGGGGGCGTCGAGATCACATCGATCTAGATCTATTCAGTCAGTTCAGCAGACGATGCCCCCTCCCACGTATGTGCCCCAGCAGGATCCTCAGGTACCAGTAGCACCACAGCCACAGCCGCCGCCAGGATCACAGGCTGGACCAGGGTCATCATCTCCTACCCCCTCAGAGAGAGGATCCTCGATGTGATAGTTATACCATGATAGCCCTTAGAGGCATTGTATCAGGACACTTTATTTTTTTTTATGATGTGAGCGATGTACATTTTTTGCGGTGATTATATATGATGCGAGACTTCTGATGGCTTATGATGTTCTATTGTGATGATGCTTATATGATGGATGCACATGTTATATTTTATATGTTGTGGATGTATGATGCATTTGTGATATATGCATGGTGTTGTGATTTTATGGACTAAAATATGCGAATTAACAAATATTTATTATGGATGCAAATGTATGGGATTATGTTATAGGCCACTAGTTGTTTCAATGGTGATGTTGGTGATGTTGTAATGCAATTTAAATGTTTATGAGATGTTGATATGTATGGAATGCAATGTGATGATGCTATTTTTAATGTGCACCTATGATATGATGTGTAATGATATGCAGCTGAAATGAATCTACTTGTGTTTTATGCAAACTTAAATGGATTTAAAATGAACCTAATATGTGATGCAAATGGATTAAAATGAACCTAAAATGAGATGCAAACGGATTAAAATGAACGTAAAATGAGATGCAAATGGATTAAAATGAACCTAAAATGTGATGCAAACGGATTAAAATGAATCTAACATGAGATGCAAACGGATTAAAATGAACTTAACATGTGATGCAAACGGATTAAAATGAACGTAAAATGAGATGCAAATGGATTAAAATGAACCTAAAATGTGATGCAAACGGATTAAAATGAACTTAACATGTGATGCAAATGGATTAAAATGAACCTACAATGTGATGCAAACGGATTAAAATGAACTTAACATGTGATGCAAATGGATTAAAATGAACATAAAATGAGATGCAAATGGATTAAAATGAACCTAAAATGTGATGCAAACGGTGGTGAGATGTAGTTAAATGATATGTGCTAAATGCAGTATCGGTGATAGGTGGTATGCAAACTAGGTGATAGGTGAGGTAGCCTAATCTTGATACACATGATGTTCCTTGTGTTGACCCTGAATAGTGAGACTGTGGGAGAACGTGTTAGGTGTTGTGGATGATAGGGGTGAGAGCGTCTAGGGGATGGCGGTGGGGGGATTGGAGGATGGTTAGGTCATAAGATACCACGTCATTGAGGGGGGGGGTTTGGTTCAAGATGTGTTAAGTGGAGACGGGGTTAGTGCGGGAGTTAGAGTGGTGGGGGGGGGTTGGAAAGTGTCGATCAAATCTAGGCCGATATGGGATAGGTGACTGAGTGATTAGGATGATGATGCTGAGCAAGTATCAGTAGTTGCACAAAATTAATTGAGAGCATTTCTTAGTTTAATGTAGAAATGTCTGATACAATTCACGAAGGTATGAAATGACCTAGGTGATGATGTATATCTGACAATTGCATGGACTAGACCCACAAACAATAGGTTGGTTTCATGCATACCCAATGTAGTATAATCTTGTCTAGTAGAGGAAGGGGACTCATAGCAGTGAGTGTGAATAATGCATATAAGGTGTTGAAGCCTGTATATGCAAAATAGGACTCATTATGCTAGAACCGACCTGAACTTCAAGATATGAATACTATTCTTGGAGTAATGAAACCAACCCACAAGCATAGCATACTGAAACAATGACTATGTCTACTCCAAGGGCTATCCGCTACATACCATGATATAATGAGATGAAGGTAGCTTTGGAGATTACTTGGAGTGAGACAAAAAGATAAAAATCAATAAGCAAAAAGACCAACGAAAGATACAAATAGCCTTTTGTGTACTCTTGCCAAGAGACGTGATGATAGAATGATAGATTTTTGTCCATTGTAGGAAAGACGTATCCTAGGACGCAGATCTATTTTTGATTGGAGAGTTTTTGTGGAAGATGGGCAAAAGAACATTCGAGCCAAATGGAAGATTATAGTTGGTATATTGCTTGATGATTTTTGCGTGAGGGACGATGTTTCAATGGTATGTGTAGCATGCTTATCGTTTCGTAAATCTAGAAAGCTTAGTGAGTGGGAACCATCCCAATGGGTGGGATGGGTGCATCTTAGATACCTGAGTACTGGAAACATCCTTCGTATTCCAGACTGCCTACATACCCTGTGTCCACAGGATCAAGGTACTTTTAAGATGCGGGTGAAATGAATATGTAGTTCTGGCAAGACTTGATGATGTGGGAATGGTTGGCGATGTGATGTGATGAGGGTTGAGACGTGTTTAGATGATTGTGGTGGTATGTGAGATTGATGCATGGGGTGATTATTTTTGGATTTTCTAATTTTCTGCTGTTTTTGGATTTTTTGATTTTATGATGTTTTTAGATTTTCTGATTTTATGAACTGTACAAAGGAGAGCTTACAAGGATCCTTGTTCGTTGGGGGGGTTGTGGGTAGGTGAGGTAGTGCGGGATGGGCGAATAAACTTGATGTTTCAAAATTTCAAGCCATGGGATGTGTGGGTATGGAGTGTTATGCTGGAAAGAGGACTTATTAGATGGTAGAACCGGCCATTACGCATGGCGCCTGAAACAGGTTTTCACCATGGTACTTATCCAAGGCGTCACCGAAGTCATTTTCACCATTGGAAGTTTTTATTGCACTTTGATTTTTTCTTGATTTTTTTATTTTTTTTGGTGTTTTTTTTTTTTTTTTGACCTTGTGGTATCAAATCGGTTATGCATAGAATTGCTTGAGGTGTAAGATGTTCATTGGCTCATCTAGAGGCTGCCTCTCGAGTGTTGCAAGCCGATAAGCTCCTGACCCATAGTCGGCGGTGATGACATAAGGTCCTAGCCAATTAGGTTCAAATTTTCCTTGCTTCGGACACTCTTGCAGGTTCTTTTGATTTTCCATTAGGACCAGGTCACCTACCTCAAACTTTCTGGTTCTAATCTCCTTGTTGTAGCTTCTTCTGAGGCAGTTTTGGTATGCCTGTAAGTGATTTAATGCATTCAGGCGTTTCTCATCCAACAATTCAAGTTGATGCAACCTTGCGACACGATAGTCTTTATCAGAGATAATATTTTGCAGTGATACTCGGAGGGATGGGAGCTCGACCTCTATAGGTAAAATGGCTTCTGATCCGAATACTAGTGAGTATGGAGTGGCTCCAGTAGGAGTGCGGATGCTAGTGCAGTAAGCCCATAGGGCGGGGTTAAGTTGGAGGTGCCAGTCGCGGCCAGCTTCATTGACTGTCTTCTTTAAGATGTGGAGGATGGTTTTGTTAGAAGCCTCTGCTTGACCGTTTCCTTGGGGGTAATATGGCGTGGAGAAGCGGTGTTTGATGTCGAACTTTTCGCACAAAGTGCGAACTTCTTGGTTCTTAAATGGCTTCCCATTATCAGTGACAATGGAATGGGGGATACCGTAGCGGCAGATGATGTGGTGGAGAATGAACTTGGAGATTTGGATGCCTGTGGTGAAGGTGAGTGGTATTGCTTCCACCCACTTTGTGAAGTATTCGGTAGCAGTTATTATGAATTTATGGCCGTTGGAAGATGGAGGGTGTATTTTACCTACGAGGTCGAGTCCCCACTATGAGAAAGGCCATGGTGTTGTGATTGGTTGCAGCTCCTATGCTGGTGCGTGGATGAGATCGCCATGCTGTTGGCATGGGAGGCATTTTCTGATAAACTGATGTGCATCTTTGTCCATGGTGGGCCAATAATAACCGGTCCTCAGGATCTTCTTAGAAAGAGCTGGTCCACTTGAATGTGCCCCACAAATACCTGCATGTACCTCTTCCAAAGCTGCCTCGGCTTCCCTAGAGTCTAAACATCGTAGAAGCGTACCATCAAGACTCCTTTTGTAGAGGGTGTCACCTACAAGGATGAAACGGAAGCTCAACGGATGAAGGATTTTTTCTGTGATGGGGATAGGTTGTTGGGGAGGATGTTATCATGAAGATAGAGGTAAGTTTCTTGATACCAGGGGGATAAGGGACCAATGATTTCGCCCACTGATTCAGATTGGGGAACGTCATATGCTGGAATGGGGAGCTCTTCAATCAGGAATTCACATTTCTTGCTGCCTTGCTTCATGTCAACCAGAGATCCAATGGTGGCCATGGCATCTGCTGCTTTGTTGTTTAACCTTGGGATCTGCTCAAAGTGGATGTCACCAAAATAATCTTTAAAGTCATCGACCATCTTCTTATAGGGAAGAAGCTTGTCGTCCTTGGTTTTATATTCATTATTAACTTGCCTGATGACTAGTTGAGAGTCGCCATACACAGTTAGTTTGTCTATTTTCCATTGGATGGCCATTTGGAGACCTGTGATGAGGGCCTCATATTCTGCTACATTATTGGTGCATGGAAATGTGATTTTGAATGATTTAGGGATCGTGTCACCTTGAGGGGTAACAAACAGGACGCCTGCCCCCGAGCCTCTGTGAGTGTAGGATCCATCAAAATACATCTTCCATGTATCTGTGGCTGGTGTGATTGTCAAGATGGCCTCGTCTGGAAATTCTGCTATCGTAGGATGCTCTGCCTGAATCAGTGCCTCAACCAGTTGATCTGCTATGACTTGTCCTTTGATTGCCTTCCTCTCTGTGTATTCTATTTCAAATTTGGTGAGAATCATGACCCATTTTGCCATCCTTCCTGTGAGAGCTGCTCTGTTTAGCAAATATTTGAGTGGGTCGATCTTAGCAATGAGCTTAGTCTTATGATTGAGCATATAATGTCTTAACTTTTGTGATGTGAAGATGAGGGCCAGGCATGCTCGTTTAATTTGTGTGTAGTTAAGCTCATAGGAAATCAAGGTGCAGCTAATGTAGTAGATGGCTCTTTCCTTTCCCTGTTCATCGTGTTGTGCTAACAAAGCCCCAATTGCTATGTCGGTTGCGGAAATATACAAGAGGAGGGGCTCTCCTTGTCTTGGTGGAGATAGGATAGGGGGATTAGCCGGATATACTTTTAGCTGGTCAAAGGCATCCTGACACTGAGTAGTCCAGGTGAAAGCTGTATCTTTTCAGAGGAGATGCTGGAATGGTTGGCATTTGTCAGCAAGTTAAGCAATGAATCGGCGAATAGACTATAGTTTACCCTGTAGGCTTCTCAATTGTTTCAAGGTTTTAGGAGGTGGCATTTCAGTAATAGCCTTGACTTTTGCCGGGTCCACCTTGATTCCTTGTCTGGAGACTATGTATCCCAATAATTTGCCTGAAGTGATGCCAAAGACACATTTTTTTGGATTTAGACGAACATTATATTGCTCTAACCTGTCAAAGATCTTGGCTAGCATGTCTAAGTGCTCTTCTTGGGTCTTTGATTTGCTGAGTAAGTCATCAACGTAGTCCTCCATGATGTGGTGAAAGAGGTCGTGGAAGATGACAGTCATTGCTTGTTGATAAGTAGCTCCTGCATTCTTTAGGCCGAACGGCATTACCACCCAACAGTATGTCCCCCATGGGCATATAAAGGATGTTTTGTGCTGATCTTCTTCAGCAATTTTGATTTGATTATATCCTGAAAAGCCATCCATGAGGGATAGCATCTCATGCCCTATGGTAAGATCCACGATCATGTCAATGTTGGGAAGAAGGAAGTCATCTTTTGGGCAGGCCTTGTTGAGGTCTCTGAAGTCAGTGTAACAGCGGATTCTGCCATCTGGTTTAGCAACAAGTACTAGATTCGAGACCCATTCGGGATAATCAATTGGACGTATGAACCCCACGTCTAGTAACTTTTTAAGCTCTGCTTTGACAAGAAGGGCCACCTGAGGATTCATCTTTCAGAGCTTCTGTTTGACTGGTTTGGCATCAGGACGTACTGCAAGATGATGTACAACCAAGGCGGGATCTAGCCCTGGCATGTCTGCGTAGGTCCATGCAAAGTTGCGATTTCTGCGTGTGAAGAATGCCAAGAAGTCCTCCTGTTCGAACAGGCTGAGAGATTCTGCTCGATATGTGATTTTCAGCTCTTCCTCTGTCCCTAGATTCATTTCCTGCGCTGGTTCAACCAAGATGGGTGATCTGTCAGGATATACTTTATCTATTTCAGGGAGGCCCATGCTTCCATCTCCTGGCACCTCCTGGAGGTTTTCACCAGGAGATACATCCTTTATTTTTACTTTTTTAGGATCTGACACTGCCGTGGAATGGTTTTCACCATCAGATCCATTTTTTGTTTTTGTATTTTTGCGACTAGAAGCAGGGGTTGTCTCCCCAAAATAGGTAGCCGGATTGAGTTCCATGATGTATCCAACTCTGTGGTCTCCCAAGGGGAAGTTGTCTCTTACTCCCATCATTTCAGCAATGGCTTCGTCATTAGGTGCAATATCCAAAATAGGAGGTCCTCGTTGGTCCCAGTTGATGAGGTTAGGGTATACTAATGGTAGGTCATTAGGTGATGAGGCGAGAGTAGTGACAGAGTAGATGGTGCAAATGGAGGAGGCAAAGAAATCGGCAAAGTCACTAAAGGAGTCTTGTAGGTCCGTTTCGTTAATGTGGTCGACGTCTAGAGAAACTGGAGCAAACTCAGCTAAGATACATTCACCGGTATTAAGGATGCGTTGTGGTTGACCATACCCTAACCCTTGAGTATAGGGGTTCCTTGTTGCTTGCAGTGGTTCCACAATGCCCTGTTCATGAAGGCCAATGCCGCCTTGTCCTTTGTAACCCATGCTTTTGACTATCTCAGAACCTTTGCCATAACTGTTTGCTGGGATGGTGGGGATGTCTTGTTCTGTTTCCTCGTCCTTGTAAAGCTAGGATGAAATATCTTCAAGTATGTCCTGATCCAGAAGGTGTTTTTTCTCAAAGACGAGTGAGGGTTTGCATTTGATGATGACTATGTCGGCTGCCTCTGTGTGCGAAGTGCCAAATGTCTTAGGAGTGGGTAATAAGCCCACGCAAAAGGTGCCGTGAAGGTTGTATTCTCCACAGCCTTGGTCGCTGAGCTTGATCTTGACCTTAGGTGGTGAAGGTGTTTGGGATGAAGTGGTGGCAATGTTGGCAGGGTCGATGTATGAAGTGGAAGCTGTTGGGGTGATTTGGTTGGTGGCTTTATTGTACGGACAGAAGGTTTGGTTGTGTCCTTCTAGAAAACTACAGTATTGGAAAGGACGAGGATCGGCATAGATAGTGACTTCAGTGCCGTTGTGGGGGAATTTGAGACATTGATGGAAAGTGGAGGGAACGGCTTGCATGGCATGGATCCATGGGCGGCCGAGAAGAATGTTATAAGGGAGGTCAAGATCCAGAACCTGACATTTGGTTTCAAGGATTTTCTGTCCCACTTGAATAGGAAGCTTTATGGTACCTTCTGATAGCCTCTCGGTGTCATCATATCCTTTGATTGTTATGCACTCGCTAGCATCCACAACCACATCTGAGTACCCCAAGTGTTTTAGCAATTTTAGAGTGCATATATTTAGGCTGGAACCACCATCTATTAGGACCGTTTTAATGGTGTGTTTGTGAATGCGGACCTCGATGTGTAGTGCATCATTATGTAGGTGCTCAGAGGCAGGAAGGTCTTTTTCAGAAAACGTGATATGGTGTGGTGTGGCAATATGGCTGACCATGGCTTGAAATTGATTGACATCCAAGTTTGCAGGGACTTGTGTTTCCAAAAGTGCCTTGTCGAGAATGTCCTTGTGGTGGGGTGATGTACGAAGTAGCTCAAGGATGGAGATTTGCGTGGGTGTCTTTCCTAGATGGTCTAGGAGGTTGTATCGAGCGGTAGGTGATGGACGGGCGTTTGGACAAGGGGGGAGGGGATTAGATGTGGATGGGGGTGTTGGTTCAATGGGAGGGGTAGTGCGGATTGAGACACGGCCTCGACGGGTTGTGACGGCGCAATCGGGTGCTTGTGCCCGAATGGTGATTGTGTTGACAGAGTGAGATGAGGGTTCAATGCGGTCGATAATGGAGTCGTAGTGTGTGGGTGGTGGAGTGACATTGTACGCTTGATTGGATGATGAAGCTTTGTTATGGTTGGGTAAGGGATCCTTGTAAGCTCCAATATTGGCATTTGGTGATGGCTGTGTACTGTGCTCAAGGTTGACAAGATTTTGATCTATTAGGTCTTGGATACAATGTTTTAATTGCATGCAGTCCGCTGTTTTATGACCTGCCACGCGGTGCTATTCGCAATAATCATTTTCATTATACCATGCTGCCTTGAGGTCATTGTCTTGGCGTGGTCTGACAGGCGGGAGTGTGATTTCTCCTTGCTTGAGACATCGATCGAGGATGTCCTCAATAGGTTCTGCTAACGGCGTGAAATTTCGGTGAGGTTTGCGGAGTTTGTTTGGTCCTCGTTGGTTATTGGTGTTCGCTGCATACGTGTGTGCCGGTGTGTGATTTTGGATGTGTTGGACAGCCTTTACATTGGTGATGCCGTCGTTCAAATTATTCTTGTTCTTCCCCCAATAACGTCATTTATCATTAGATTGCATGTTGGTGTTGTTGTTGTTGTTGGGGGTGTTATGATTGGATTTGTGGTTATTGTTATTGTTGTTGTTGTTGTTGGACTTGGGATCGTAAAGTTTGATGGAACCCTTGGCAATGAGGGCTCGTTCCACAGTGGTGCCTTTGTCGATAACCTCTTCAAAGGTAGATGCGCACAGAATCTGTAAGTGAAAACCTAATTCCTGATTGAGATTAGCCACGAACATGGTGACAAGTTGTTTTTCAGGAATAGGCCATGGGAGCTTGCTTGCTAGGCCCCTCCACCTTTGTAGGAAAGAAGCGAAAGCTTTGCTGTTCTTTTGTTTGGTGTTACAAAGGTCGGTCATTGACACCTCATGTTCAAAGTTGTAGGAAAAGTGATTGACAAACTTCTCCGCAAGCTCGAGAAATGTTCGAATTCCTGGTGGCAGATGGGCAAACCATTCAGCGGCTTGGCCGCCAAGACTTCTTGGGAAGAGTCTCATAAGATACGTGTCGTTGTGAGAGACTTCGAGGCAAGCAATATAGAATTCCCTTAGGTGGTCCCTAGGGTCTCCCTTTCCCTTGTATTTGTCAAATTTTGGCGTTTCAAAGTTTTTAGGGAAAGGGGGCATGTACAAGGTGCGATCAAATGGGTAGGGACAAATATCCTCAAAAGAATAGTATTTGCGTTTGCCCCCAGTTTGTAAGTCATCCACCTTTTGAATTAAGCTTTGTAGCACGGTGTTGAAATCCTGTGGTTGTTGTGGTTGAAACATGTAGGGTTTTTGATTGGTGAGATATTGGAGGTGGGGTGGGAGTTGGTGTTGGGGATTGGTTTGGATGAGATGTTGATGTTGCGGGTTGGTTTGGATGAGATGTTGGTATTGCGGGTTGGGGTTTGGATTGAGATGTTGGTGTTGGGGATTGGTTTGGATGAGATGTTGGTATTGCGGGTTGGGGTTTGGATTGATTGGTGTCTGTTGTTGTTGGTGTGCGTATAGTTGTTGGAGAACATGTGGTGGTATTTGGGGATTGGGATTGTGTTGGCTTGTGAGATTGACGTTGGGTATGTAGACGTTGGATGGGTTAGACGTGTTGTGGGATTGTTGTGCGAATAGTTGTCGTAGGTATGCAAGGGTGTGAGGGTTTGGTGGGGGCACACTTGTGGAGGTATTTGCTTGTGTGATGTTGCCTTGTATGCCCATTATGTTTGAAGCGGAAGGGTTGACGGTAGTCGTGGTAGTGGAGGTGATGACAGGTTGGGAGATGTTAGCAGTGGATGTGGAAGTAGTAGATGTGGTAGCGGTTGAGGTTGTGGATGTGGTAGATACGTTAGGTGTTGACGTTTGAGAGATGGTGGGCTGGGTATGTGATGTAGATGCTTGGGTATTTGATGGGGTTGGGACAATTGTAGAAGTGGACGGTTGTGATGATGTTGTGACGGGGGGAAGTTGAGCACCAAGTTTGAGAAGATGGTCAAGATATCTCTTTGGATCCGATCTTAGGACTTTATCAAGTAGGTCCATATTATCGGCATCTTGCGTGAAAGTCAAGACATCTAGGTCATCTTGGGGTACGATGGGGACATTTTGTGGTGGTGGTGGAGTTGGTGTTGGTGCTTGTGGTAAGAAGTGAAAAGGGTCGTTGGCGCCAAATGGGGGGATGAAGGAATATGTAGGTGGATTGTATGTTTGATAGATGGGTATGTTGGTACTGTCGGTGTTAGGCATGCCAAAGGGCCATCGTTCCGCCATTTCTTGATTTCTTTTGTGTTGTGATCTTGTGGTGGGCATACACGTATGGATTTGATTTCTAGATGTGGGATGAGGTGGAGACCTTAGAGAATCGAATTGATTGTGTTGGACCTAAAGGTGGATGCGGTCGTGAGATGGAGTAGAGGGATATGATGATGATCGATATGTTTTCCAAAGGTTTTATCCTAAGGGTGATATGAATGGGTGATATTGATATTTTTTTGCACAAATTTTGGACCAAAGGTGGATGATAAGAAAGGGATTTGATGTTTTTGATTTTTTGATTGATTTAGGATGGTGAGGATGATATTGTTGATGTTGCTCGAATTGAGCTTTTGGATAAGATCTAGATTTTGATTTGGCACACAAAGGATGATGATTTTCTTTGTTTGGGGTAGACTAATGACCTTACACAAAGAGAGGTGATTTGTTTTTCTTGAAATGTAGACTAATGACATTTCAAGGAAAACGTGATGTTAATGATAGGATCTAGATCTAACTTTGGCTCCAAAGGGGTGACAAGATTTGATTGGTGATTTGATGAGGTTTTGATTTGGATATGAATTTTTGAAATGATTTTATATTGGTCCAAGGAGATATGCAAAAGAAATGAATGGGGATGGATAGATATGTATGATGTATCAAAGGGGTCCAACAAGGGTGGTGAGTGATCCTCTAAGGTCAAAGAGAATGTGTAATTTGGAAAATTTTGGAAGAAAAAATGGCTGGACGGTTGGCGGATTTCTAAGAGATGGGTATGGATTATGGCAGAACAGAAGGTGTAGATCACAACAAAATGGGTCTCTGCTTCAGGCAAGTCAATCTAAGAATAGCACCAATCCACAGGTGAAAAGGCGCTATAATCAGACAGATATAGCGCTAAAACAGTTTACACAGATTCCTGATGACAAAATTTTGGGACTTCTGAAGGCAGATTTTTGGATTTGTCTGTTTCAGATGTGACCAACTGGTTTATTCTGTCTCAGGCAAGTCAATCTCAAAATAGCACCAATACACGGGTGAAAAGGTGCTACAATAAGAGTGATATGGCGCTGAAACAGGGTTTGACAGACTTCTGATGGTAGATTTTTGAATTTTTGAAGGTAGATTTTGGGTTTGTCTGTTTCGAATGTGACCAACTGGTTTGTTCTGTCTCAGGCACGTCAATCTCAAAATAGCACCAATACATGGGTGAAAAGGCGCTACAATAAGATTGATATGGCGCTAAAACAGGGTCTGACAGACTTCTGATGGCAAATTTTTAAATTTGATTGTTTAGACTGTGACAATTGATGTGTTCTGTCTCTTAGCAAGTTTGTTTGTGAAAAATCAATGCACTTTAACACACATTTGAACGCAAAACAAGCAATGATTTTTTTTTTGTTTGTGAAATGATATGACTTTGTTTAGAACAAGCACATTTTTACAACCTATGGTGAGAATGGGACAGTATTTGTTGAATCCCCTAGCTGCGCCTATTCAAAGCAGGTAGCTCCAGGATCTTGGTAGCACCGGCTCCTCCTTACATTTGCACACACTTCTCACGCATACCAAGATCTAGGTTTCTTATAAGGCTTAACCCTCTCCAAATCTTTAGATTGTCCCTGCTACCTCGGCTAAGAACCGCATGAATCGGGGCCGCTTGAAGGGTTTTGCCCTCTGTGTCAACAAATAGAAGGATTTTGGCTTACTATAACAATGGCTCTTAGTAAGGGCATCCGTTCAGGTGGTTATACGTGCGGCAGCGCTACTCTCCGTTATGGAGTCTCCCAGCCTCCAAGGGTTGCACCTTGGAGGGTTTATGGGGAGGTTGGCTGTCAGTATAACAAAACAACACCTGTCGCTTGAGACTTTCGTCCCAAACGCCTTATTTTATATAGCGGCTTGGAAGAGCTTAGCTTTAGCTCGTTGCCGCTTGGGTCATTCCCACCTTTCAAAGCGGGGTGGCAGGCCCTCTAAGGTTTACAAAAGCAATACAATCATGAAAACACTTTTGATCCCCAAGTTCATACAAAGATGCGAGGGGAGAGCATATGTGTTCCCTATGATTATATCACACTCAACATGGTTCAATTTTAGATCTTTGGATTAGATGGGGGTTGATTAATGCAAAGTGTTGTGAGAAGTTTTTGATTCCCAAGATCACCAAAAAGGTGCGAGGGAAGAGCATACACTTTCTCACTCTACTTGACACAATCACAAAGACACTTCACACAATTTTATAGATTGTCTTGATTAGATGCGTGGAAATGCAAGTTTGTTGTTCTTTTTATAGCCCAAATTGAAGTGTTTTGATTGTTTGTTTGTTGGCACACAAAAGGAAGAAGTATATTTTAGAGCACCAAAAGCAAATGTTATGATCACACACTTCAATCAAGGAGTTGTTTGGTTTGATTTTTAGAACACCAAATGAAAATGTTTGTCTAAGACCTAACAAAGCAAACAAAGGTTCGTTTTAGTTCCCAAATTGAAATGTTTGCTAACTAACTACCAAACCATCCTGCAAAAAATTTTGTTAGTATCCGCAGTACCTGCAAAAAATAGAAATACGAAATAGCGCTAAAACTGACATACACAGGCGCCACTGCGGGCAGAACAACCTGACTTATGTAAAAATGGCGCTAAAATAATGTAAGGCGCTAATTACAACCTAAGATAGCGCTAATTGAAAAGCGTTGTTGTAGACGATAGCGCTAATTAATCCTAAGTTATGCGCTAAAATAGAGAATAGCGATAATCGACACTAATGAAGGTGCCACTACGCGGTGTTTCAGAATCCTCTGGTAGACACGGATGGCGCTGATCTGAAAGATGGTGTCAAAACGCGGAACTGAAGCTGTTTGGCCGATTCTGTCAAAAATTTGCCATAACCTCCCCCTATAATTCCTTGTTTTCCTGCAAAATAGAGAACAAAAAGCACAGGAAATAGTAGAAAAAGGAAAAATCAAACGTGAGTAGGGTTAGCCTAAAAAAATACAATCGCGCAGAAATAGCACCAAAGGAGAAATGGCGCTGAAATACGGCAGTTATGGCGTCACTGCGACTGTCGAATAGCGCTGATCCTGCAAAAGGCCGAATACTAACACAACAACTCACAAACAAAGATTAGATTGGACCTTGTGGGTCCCACCGGGCATGCCAATGTAGATTAGATAATGCAAAATGAGAGAAAACACTAAATCAAATGCAAAAACACAAGAGATTATACCTCACATGCACAACCTAATCCCATCAAGGGAAAGAAGGAGCCTTTGCACCCAAAAGAAGCTCCTAAGACTAAGATGATCCCTAGAATATTGATTCAAATGTGAAATGCTCTTCAAATATGCAACTCACTATTAACTCAAAGGTGATTTTGGCATGCTAACTTTGCATGAAAATGGATGGATGAAAATGACTTGTGAGAGGTTGTATTTATAGACTTTTGGAGAGGATTTTGATCCAAGGGTGGAGATTGATTGGAGAGATCAATGGTGGAGGATGAAAGTGAGGTGGAGGGCCTAGATTTGATCTTGGAAGATGGAGGGCTAGGAATAAAAGTAAATCTTTTATTCATTTTTGGGAAAGGGGTGAATAAATGAGGTTGGGTGAGATGGATTATTTGTAAATTAAAAATTTATATGGGGAAGGGTAAAATGAATTAAAAATTCATTTGGGGAAGAGTGGATATGACATGTGTAAGGGATGTGTAAGAGGAGTAAATGTGATGTGTGATTTATTTAAATTTTAAATTTGGGAGGTGTGGAGAGAAGTGCTAATGAGGATTTGACTTTCTTAATTAGGGTGATTAACCTAATTAATATGTCTGGAATAAATTAGTAGAGGGATTAGAGGGGGGATAAGATTAATTAATTAGTGATTTAATTAATTAATCCTAAGGCTAGGATGGGATAGGCTAGAGTAGGCAATTAAATAATAACTATTTAATTGTCTAGGGTAGGGATAGGCTAATTAGTAGGCTGGATTAATTAGTTAACATGGTTTTAACTAATTAATTAGATTTAGGGAAAATGGGGAATTGATTTAATAAATTTTGCATATTTATTAAATCATTTGGCTAAGGTTTGGACTATTGAATTAATAAAATTAATTCAATTTTGGGATAAAATGGTGTGGATTTAGAAAATGAAAGGGGTGATTAATTAAATAAAAATTTAATTAATTAGTTTGAAAGGGAATTGGTAAGTTTAGGGATGTCGGGAATTAGTTTGGTGGTCGAGACATTTTTAGGTGTCTATAGTAGTTATTTAAAGGGACATCTAAAGATGCTAAATCTTGAGTTTGAGCCTCCAGTGTGAAGAATTGAGAGAGTTGCATTCACCAAAATAAAACTTGCTTTCTCTAGTTATTCTCTAGTGATAGGGAGAAAGTATTTTGCTCCGTATTCCTCTGCATTAAAGTGTTTTTCTCTGTGGTTCTAGAGGGAAGTCTGGGATGATGATAAGTGCTTGCAATTGTAATGGTTCATGTTTTGGTGGTCTACAAGATATCTTTCTTTTATGATAGTTAAAGACGGTGAAGTTCATGTGCTCCAATGTGAAGAATCTCATGAATAAAGTGGTTTGGGTTTGGGCAATTGCTTCTGATGATTTCAACATGCTTGTGGATTCCTCCTAATCATGTTCCTACCTTTACATTGGTTTGCGTTAAGGAAATGAGATCATGTTTGAAGATTATTCCCAGTCTTAGCTGACTTGGCTAATTCTAGTAATTGCGGAGATCCCTTAAAGATTATGGAAGTGTGTTATGGCATGGAAGATCATGTTTGAGTCCTAGCTAAGGCATGGCATGATCCGCATACATCTATACTACAAATCCTTAGCATAATTTTGTATTAGGTCAAGACCTATTTTGTAAAATGTTTGTAATGTTGACCTTGGAGATTGTTCCAATGGTTGATGATTGTAATGCCAACCTTGATGATCATTCCAAGGTTGATGAAGTGTATAAATACTTGTAATTGAGTTGTGAAAAAAATGTCCTTGTGTAAAAATGAGAAGATAAGGAAAAGGGTGAGAAAATAAGGCAGAACAGGGAAGAGGAACTATTGTACTTCAATGTATTAATCTCAAACATGAAGAAGATAGTGATTTTGCAATGAGCCACTAGTAGGGTTTAACATCCCACAAGGTTTAACAACCCTTATTGTAATCTTTCTAGGTTTAGGATTGAGGCAGCAAGCCTACTAGACCTAGTTGTACTTCATGGCAGTGAGCCAGTATGTTCTAGGCCCATGGAGTGACCAAGCCTAAACATCACTTTTCAAATATTGCAATATATTTTGAGAGCTAATCCTCTCTATGTTTTTTCCCCACCTTAGGGTTTTCCACGTAAAAATCTAGTGTCTCTTGTGTTTAATGTTGCACCTGTGTTTAAGTTTCTGATTTCATGCATTCTTTGCTTAATCATAATAAGTGCAGATAAGTGATTAATGTTTAAGTGTAAAATTGTTTGAGTTTTTGGGACAACTAATTCATCCCCCCTCTCAGTTGTCTGACACATTTCAACATCATAAACATTTAGCACTAAAAATTGTGCAAACAAAAAAATAACCTTACAACACTTCAAGGAAATAATAAAAGGGTAAACTATACAAAATAAATCATAAAACATAATACAACACAAAACAACGTTCTCCATCACAAAAAACCTTAGTCCTTCATAGGGACTTGGTCAAATTAATAGGGATAACACATGGGCTATTTGTCTAACCTCCAGATTTCCATGGGTCATGGGAATTTACCTACACACTTATACAAATCCATTAATAGCACATAGTACATATATCCGAAGAGAAATGAACTATATAAAAACTCACACGATTGCATAATCCTATATAACATCAATAATAACCACATGCTAACAATTACATGATTCTCAAATCATTCACATTTCACAAGGTATAATCAAGATCAAATACTGCATGGTATAAAATCAAATCCATCATCACTAAACATTTCAATGTATCTAAAATCATAGAATTAAACATCATAACATCAAATTAATCTAACATGAAATCTAAGACATCAATATAGCATTAACCATCTAGCTAACCAAGCATGAGATGTAGTAATGAAAATCTAAAATATGGGATCAGCAGTCCTCAAATGTCTACATATCCATCATAAAATCTAAAAGATAAGTATGATAAGAAAAAAATATAAGGTGAGATAAAAGTGGACCTGACACCACAACATCACTACACTGATCCAAGATAGGGCCACAATCCCATAGATCGAACCCTTCACTAGGGTGAAGTAGAACAACATGGTCTAAGAGGGTAACTACTTCTAGTTGCACAAGGGTGGGCCTCACATCCTCCTCCCCTAGAGCTAAACATACTCATGGAAGTTAACACGAAGGTACCATAGAGCAACCCACCTATAAGCCATCCTAACATGACAATGATCTCTGATTAATTTTGAAATAAAAGTAAGGACCAATAGGAACTTTACAATTAATCACATAGAAATAGTCCCAAAGATATCCTTCTCTGCCTAGGAGGGGTCATGAATCACAACAACACAAACACCAAACACTTTACGAGAATTAAAAGACACAAGGCATTAGATGCCCTAAGATAGATCTCTAAGTTATTCAAGGTTTGGAAGGATGGGGAACACCAAGAAGGTTATCACTATGAGAGGGCCTTCCAACATTAACTTAACTAAATCATATTCCTAGCCTCAATTAGCCATCCAAAAGCCTAACTAACATAAAACAACCCAAGGAAACTTGGCTAAACAACTAGCCACAAAACCACCAATCAAGCCCCAAACACGCATCTTACTCAACTTAACACCGATGCTAAGTTAAAACCATAAGACTACAAGCAAAAAGCACAAGACCCATAAGTTTCAGCTACTCCTTCTATCAATAGGTCCCCACTAGACTGCCTAGATAAAACTTGCAGAATAGGTAGGAACTAACAAGACCAAGCATCCCTAGCATCAAGGACAAACTATACACCTAAGCCATTACAAAACTTGTGGGCCAACTTCAAGAGATTTGGAACAGACACAAAGCCTCTTTAAACGAGGGGCCAAAATCACGAGGACAGTGGGTCCACACAACAACAAGAGGATCTCAAGGTTTTCTCAACCTATTTGCCCCTTCAACCCTCTCTAGCAACCAACTTTTCTACTAAATGATTCAACTTCCCAAAGCATAAATCCTCCAACACTATACTCAACCGAACTCAAGGACAACAAGGAAATCCTAAACCACCACTATTGATCCTCTAAACCACCTCAACTTACGACATCAACCCAAGTCCAACTATTCCCCTTTTTCTCTCACCAAGTACCCCTTATGGGTAATGTAGGTTACATAGTTTACAACACTACACAGGTACCAGCAATACCAACATAACAAACATCCTCAAAACAAAGGCTTGCAAAAGATAAGTCTTAAATAAGTTTTAACAAAATAAAATTTAAAGGATTAAGATGCAAAAGATAGATAAAATTTAAAAGATAAGTCTAATTCAAAAATGGCACCAAAGTGCAACATTCAAAATTTAAATCAAAATACAATTAAACAAGTCCTTGAGGTAAGAGGACTATAAGAAGATAAGTTGTCTTAGTAGCCCAAGTAGAGAACTCAATACTGCTAGGTTTACAAAATAACAAATTTCAAACAATAATTAAATAATTATCCACAATTTGCACATTACAACATTGTATATATATAACATAGTCACAAAAAGGGAGAAGAGGAATAGTGATCACATTCTCAACTAAGGTCATGATCAACTCAACTAACGATTCCCCACGTACTCTAGGTAACCTAGGACATGCTTGGAAATGATTACCAAGAATCATGTATCCCACGAGTCACCTTTGAAGTGGCCCCTCATGTTCCCTAGCAAGTAACACATACCAACATCCTCATGGATACTACCAAGGCCAACTAAAAATCACTAACTACCTTACATAGATTTATAATTACACTAGGCAATTCATAAACACCACAATAATCTTACTCAAGGCACCAAGGTACTAGAGTGGGGATATGCCAAACCAACCCTAGTCATGACTATCATCACACCAACTATCCTAGCACAAGGTTGGAGAACCCCAACCAAGGCATTCACAACTAAATTCAAGTTCAAAGCGATTGCCTTAATAATGCCTAAAATGACTCAACAAAAGCATCTATTGTCGATCACATGTGTTGATCACAACGCTCAACCACTAACGCCCAAAAGATATCACAACCAACCTACTCTTTCTTCCACTACGAAATCAACTTCCAAACAAATCCTAACAATCCCTAATGTTTCTAAGATGCCCTTACAAGTGACTATCCACATACATTTCCCTATAGCAAGGTGTGTGATTCCTTAATCAAATCAACATCTAGACTTATTGCATTCTTTAAAATAAAATCTTTCTATTCAAGGGTCATCTTCATGGGAATAGTGCAAACAATTGCACAAGGGACTCATCTCACAATTTACCAAGATCCAACACCTAAAATGTTTCAAGATAGGAGATTTGACCCTCCAACTATCTCATCACATCAACTATGCATTTACCTAAGCATCTCATGCATTTTATCCTTCTAAAAGCTAAGAAGGTACCACTAGAGGGTTTCCACAATAACCCAAGAGGACAAGTATAAAAACATAACTTTCCTTCACTCACAACCATCACAAGGCTTCACTATAGCCTTCTAAGTACAAAGACATATGTAACCCCAAGGGAAAACTCGTCACTCTATCAAGACATAAAGGTAATTGAACACCAATGAAACAAAGGTGGTAAGGAAGGATCAAGTTGCACTGGGTTATCATTAATTAAACAATGGGAAATTTACACCCACAACTAGACCTTACTTGCCGACTATCATAACATGGTTCGACATAAAGTACCCACACCACCTTTGTACCATGAACTAATGAGGTACCCAACTACAAGTGAACAAATCACATTACAATGTAATGTGCAGGTAGTGCATAGCCTAAATATCCACTAGGCACCAAAAAAGCTACAAGGAGATTGACCTGACGTGGCACAATAAGTGTCACAAGATTCGCAACCATGAAGTGGTCTTCAAAGCCACTACAATCCTTTCATCTAACCCAAAAGGCTTATGTAAGAAGATAACCATGAAAGGTCTTACACGCTAACTCTTCCAATGCCCTCTCCTCTATCTTCAAGAATGCACAACCCAAGTACCTACAAGACCATGTCGTATGTGGGGGTTAGCAAAAGCAAAATCAAGGGAAACAAATCGTTCCCACTCAAGGTGTCTTATGAACTCATCACTATACAAGCTAGAGTTAGACATGCAACACGAGTATGCATGACCTATCATCAGCTAAACTCAACAATAATACACACCTAGAGATCCTAGTGTTTGAAACATGGGCTCTGATACCAAATGTCATGCCCACATTTGCCATGTGGTCATGACACATAAAACACGTGTCATGTCAACATTTGTCATGTGGTCATGACATGAAATATCAAAAAAATTTCCACCTGACTCTACAAACCCCCTCGCACACATCAAGTGCACTCAGTGACACACGTACGTAACGTAGTTGCATGCACATCCTACATTAGTCATGTCACCCGAAGGCGAGGAAGTTGATCTAAAACAAGATAATGTGAACTCATTTCACAATCCCTACTGGGTGATAGCCACTAAGGGGGTATGCTTCGTGAGGAGCGATGCTAAGAGGGTTGGTTTCCATTATGGAATCCGACCTTAGGGTTTACTAGGTGAGGTGGAACGATTTCGATATGAACTAAACTTTAACCCTAGAACACCTACTAACTTAAAATAACATTAAATACATCAACTACACCATCAAATAATGCACTAATATTTAATTAAAAAGGCAAGGTAAAATAAGGATCAAATTATTTAAATAAACTTATCTTAAGCCTAGAAAAAATTTGACAGCATAGCGCCTTCTTATCAACTACGTGAGGTGAGGAATTTAAATAAAAACATAAAATTAAACTTTCACTAACTCTTTTTGGAATTTTAAAAAGAAACAAAATTTTATCCACTAATTACCTTTCACAATTTAAATCAACATTAAATAAAAATAACTAATTTAAAGTGCATTGATGTCCCAACATTTTACTAATAAATTTGTACGTAAAGACAATAGGATTGATTGAATTAAGTCTAAACAATTAAATCCATTGTTTAAAACAACCATTGAATAAAGTAACTAAATAGGATGCACTAAAATTAATTTAATCAAATTACTTATATACATTTCGGAAAAAAAATCAAAAGATAAATTTAAATAAAAAGTATTAACACACACCTTCCATAAAAAGCATTACATAAAAAGCATTAACACACACCTTAAATAAAAAGCATTAAAAAAAATTATTCACTAATTACCTTCCACAATTTAAATAAATGATAAATCTAAATAAAAAGCATTAACACACACATTAAATAAAAAACATTAACAAACACCTTAAATAAAAAGCATTAAATAAATTTTATTCACTATTTACCTTCCACAATTTAAAGAAATGATAAACCTAAACAAAAAGCATTAACACACACCTTAAATAAAAAACATTAAATAAATTTTATTCATTAATTACCTTCCACAATTTAAATAAATGATAACTCTAAATAAAAAGAATTAACACACACCTTAAATAAAAAGCATTAAATAATTTTTATTCACTAATTACCTTCCACAATTTAAATAAATGATAAATCTAAATAAAAAGCATTAACACACACCTTAAATAAAAAGTATTAAATAAATTTTATTCACTAATTACCTTCCACTCTCTAAGTGGGATGATAAAATAAATCTAAGTTAAGTCTACTAATCACCTCCCTAATATTAGGGACAACAAAACCCTAAAATAAGGGTTATAAAAGCAACATGAAGCCTTATTTGCTCACAATGCAATTGTTTAATTTGGTGCAAGATTTTGGGAAGGAAGATATGGGAAAGTACTTTACCAAGTGGAAAGTATTTTCCCAAGGAAGAGTTTACTAACATTTTGTTTAAAAGTTTTCTAAAAAATGTTTTTACTAACCATTCTTGATGCTACAGGTTTAAGTTTTATTTAATTGCTAGCCTATTAGTTTTAATTTTCTCATTTATTTCCAAAGTGAATGCATAGGATTCTATACTAAGCTTTACAATTCTCCATATCATTTTCTACTGTCTCCTCTAAGTTTATAAATTTTCCCCAAAAGTTCTCAATGAAAAAAAATCATTAAAAATAGGTCTATGTTTTCTTTTGATACAAAATTACATACACATGAAGTAATATATTTCAAGCACAATAAGCTCTCTCTCTCTCTCTCTCTCTCTCTCTCTCTCTCTCTATATATATATATATATATATATATATATATATATATATATATATATATATATATATATATATATATATATATATATATATAACTGTGGCCATGTAAACCCAACATACATTAAATAAAAATGCACAGTAAATAAACTATGCTGACAAAGGACAATTTTCTTTTTCTTTATACATAGGGATTAAATATCCCTAACACAGTGAATAAATTTAAATGCAGAGAGTAAATATATAAAAAAATAGGAAATGAAAACAGAGTAAAAACATATACATATACATATACATACATACATACATATATTCACATACATATATACTAGTCTTGTTTTATTTAAAAATACAGAGGTATAAAATTATAGAGGGGATCAAAAACTTAAGGAGGCGCCTTAAATGTTGACAGGGCCATTTAGCAATAATACATAGAGAATGAAATTTTTAAAGGGAGGGCAAAGGATTTTATTTAGGAAAATGCAAAGGCTTAAGGCCAAAAAGGAGGGGGTCCACAGAGCCCCGTCCACCCTCACTATACTCTGAGCAATGAGTAGCTGTGGTTCCGCCATGGCCGCTCCTGCGTTTATTTTTTTTTACTTTCATAAAACAACAGTGCACAATGCGAAACCCTAAACCATAATAGATGCATTTCTATGTTATTTTTATATAAATATAGAATGAATACTTTCTACTTAATGTAGCACTAAAAGCCTTTTAAAGTGTATATATGTATATATAATCAGATTAATAACTTTAAGATCTATATTTTTTTAATAGAGAAATAGATACTTATAAACAACCAGCAAAAATAATAATAAATTTATATATATCACAATATTAAAATATGACGTGTAGTTCCTTTACCCTTAGCATTACGAATATAGATTTTCTATTCTAAGCATAATAACTATTTAGGGTAAAATTAGATTTTATTAATCTTTTGTTGTTTAGATGTTAAAATCTGCCTCTCCACTAAACATTGAAGGATCTAGGGTCAAGTGGCGAGCACTATCATACCCTAGGTCACTTACAAATGAAGGGAAACTTGGATTAGGCAATTAATTATCAATTTTTCCTTCTCCTATGTCTAATTAACCATTAAAACCCTAATTATGCAAATACGACAAGAAGTTGATGAATAACAGAAAAACCTCTTACAGACGAAAGTAAAATAACAAATCACAAAATACCTATTTTCAGGGTTCTGAGACGGAACAGTTAGGGACTAAGGTGTGGGCGCCCAAGTCCAAGGTACCTGCTTTTTCGAGGAATCTGGACCTCCTTCTGACACTGATCAACCCTATAACTTATGTTTCTTGAGATCTATCTGCGGAGGACATGTTGCCAGTATAGGTTTAACCAGTGTTGTCATTGATGTCAACATACTCATGTTGAATTAATGAGAAGGATTGGATGAGCTGTGTGCTGAGGATATTGAGAAAATTAGTCTCAATCAGGAACAGTAAAGAACGGTGATGATAACAAGGTAAAAGTCCAAGATAGGTTGCAGATAAGAGGATACGGTTTAAAGGGTTTGCAGATATAAGTCTTGAGATGGTCCAGTCAAGTTTTTAGAGGTCCGCATGAAGCTCTGAAGAATTTATGGTCGCTCAAGTAAAACTGGTTCCGATAGGTTTTCAATGGTGATAGAGTGAAACAGATAGGTCTGGTGAGATCTGGTATGCATTATCCCATTCTGCAGATTTGAGGAAGTGTTGAGGACGTCCTTGTGAAGTGTCAAGCAGATTGGTTTGGGGCTTGAAGGTCCAGAAGAACCTATTCCTTTGTGACAGTGATGACAGACTATGTTCTTGAGGTTCCAGATGAAGGAGAGAAGGATTTTAGTAAGTAGAGGAAGTGTGGGTGTTCCTAGTGATTCAGGAAAGCTTGTGGAGGTCCTTGGATTATGTTTAGTTCGTGTTGATGGTCTACATTAGAGTTGGAGCCCAGAATTGAAGAAATACTTCCGGATGAAGGTGTTCTTTTCTGTGACTGGCCGACTGGATGAATTATACACATTGCGTAAGTTCTTGTGGTTGTTTGCGGACTTAGATGTTTGTTCCTAAGTTGATGTCATGTATAAATAAAGGATTGCAAAGTCATTTCAATGTTGTACTTGTGGAGATGAGCGTGTGGTAGCGAAGAGAAGAATGAAAGGTAGAGCAGAAGGTTTGAGCTTAAATGGAACTAACTCAAACATGGTGAAGATGCTATTTACCAGTTCAAGTATGTGATACTTATTCTTTTGTAGATAGTGTGTCTCCTGTAGGTAGTGAGCCTCTTGTGAGCAGTGTGCTCGGGTAGTGAGCCCTAATTGGCATGTGCCATTTTATTCTTTCTATTCTTCTAACAGAGAATACTTTCTTGGGTTAATCACCCCATGGTTTTTCCCTTAACTGGGTTTTCCACATCAAAATCTTGGTGTCTCATGTGTTGATGTGTTTCTGCTCTTGATTTGTTACATTGTGCTTCATGGTTGATCTTCTATTATGCTGCTAATTAACAATGTGGAGTTAAGTTCATATAAAAAGGAGAAAGTTTCATACAACTGATTCACCCCCCCTCTCAGTTGTGTTCCCTGAATCTAACAATTGGTATCAGAGACAAGTTCCTCTAAAAGGAGCTTAACCGCTTGAGGAGATCTAGGATGTCGTCGTACAAGAAGGATAGTCTGAAGTTTGATGGAACCAACTTTACTCTTTGGAAAGGTCACATGAAATGTCACTTACAGTGTATGGGATTTACATACTGGTCCATGGTTACAAAAGCATATGTACCTCCACAAGGTGGTCCGACAACCCTAAATGAAATCACAGAAGCTGAAAACAATCTATGGACCAAAGAAGCTCTCCTAAGTGCATTATCTGACTCAGAGCTCTCAAATGTTATTGATCTACCAACTACCTTTGAAGGAGATCAGTTTGTTAAATGTGCAAGGGTACAAATTCTTAAAGGGAAATTTGAAAAATTGAAGATGAGAGATGATGAAAATATTACCTCCTTTATGCCAAGAGTGAATGAGCTGGTTTGTGGAATTAGAAATGTAGGTGGAATCCTAAGTGAAGAAGAGATTGTTGGCAAAGTTCTCAGATACCTTCCTGCTTCGTATAAAATCAAGGCTTTTGCAATTGAAGAATTCAGAGCTCACACAACAGTCACAAGAGTTCAATTGGTTGGTAAGTTGGCTACTTTTGAAATGGCCAAGTTTGGAGATGATCCTCCAAAGACTAAATATGCATTTAAAGCCAGTGCCTTTGTAAAAGGGAAACAAAGGTCTGATCTGGGAGAAAACTCTTCAAGGAACCTATCATGGTATGAAAAAGCAAGAAAAGACTTGGAAGAAGAAGAAGCTAAAACTGCTCATCTTGAAGCTCTTATTGCAAAAAGACTGCCAAGAGGATCTGGTAAGTATGAAGGGAAATTACCTTTGAAGTGTTTTAACTACAATAAAATTGGTCATTTTGCATCAAAATGTCTGGAAAGATTTTCAAGAGCAAATCCTAACAGATCAAGATTTCAAAAGAAGTGTTATTATTTTCATGAAGAAGATGATAATGAAGGAGTAACAGATGATGAATCAGAGACAGGAAACAAATCCGGTAATGAATGGGTGTTTATTGCCATCAAAGAAGAGGAACCAATATCCTCTGTATATGTCAATCATGAAGTTGAAGAAAAAGCTCTAGCTGCTCAAGTTGAAGCAAAGGATGATTGGGTCATTGATAGTGGATGCTCTCACCATATGACATGTGACAAGAATAAGTTCTTAAATTTGGAAAAGTATGAAGGAGGAATTGTAAAGTTTGGAGATAATTCTACTGGCAGAATCAGAGGTAGAGGAACTATTTCTCTTGATGGAAAGAACAAAACCGGTAATGTACTGTATGTTGAAGGATTAAAGCACAATCTTCTCAGTGTTGGATATTTGGTGGACAAAGGCTATGATCTCAGATTCAGGAATAGAAAATGCAAGATCTTTGAAAGTTTCATAATAGAGATTGCATCCAATACCCAAACAAAAGGTAACATCTTTCACTTGGTTGGTACTGGTAAAAGTTGTTTATTTGTTCAAGTTGATCAGAGTTGGTTATGGCATAGAAGAATGTGTCATGTGAACTTTGATAATATCGTCAAGATAAGCAATACTCAGGCTGTAAGAGACCTTCCAAAATTGGTAAAACCTACAAATAGTTTGTGCAAAGAATGTTAGTTGGGAAAACAAAGCAGAATCTCATTCAAAAGCAAGGAACAATCTTCTACCGGATTATTAGACTTGGTTCATACTAACTTATGTGGTCTGGCAAGAATCAAGAGTATGCAAGGTGATAGATACTTCATGCTGCTAATTGATGACTATTCCTGGATGATGTGGGTAACCTTTCTAAAAGAGAAATCAGAAGCTCTTGAGAAATTCAAAATATTCAAGGCTATGGTGGAAAATGAGACTGGATTAAAATTGAAATGTCTAAGGTCTGATAGAGGTGGAGAATTCACATTCGGTGAGTTCATAGACTTCTATGAGAAAGATGGAATAAAGAGACAGTTGTCTGCCCCTAGAACTCCACAGTAGAATGGAGTTGTTGAGAGAAAGAACTGGACCATCCAGGAAGCATCCAGGACCATGATGATGGAAGCAAACGTTCCTCAGATCTATTGGAGAGAAGTTGTCAACACTGCAGTCTACACTCTTAGTCGAGTTCAAATTAGAAACTATACTGGTAAGACTCCTTATGAACTCTGGTTTGACATTACTTCCACTATGAGATACTTTAGAGTTTTTGGTAGCAGATGTTACATTTAAAGAGATGAAGATCTAGGAAAGTTTGATGCTAGAAGTGATGAAGGAATATTCTTGGGTTACTCTACTCAAAGCAAAGCATACCGTTGTTACAACAAGAGACTGAGAAAGATTGTAGAAAGTGTAAATGTGAAGGTTGATGAAGAAATTGAAAGACCCTCAAGAATTCATGAGTATGATGAAGATGATCAGAATGGTGTTTAGATTCAAAGTATCCAAGCCTCTTCTAAGAAACAAAGTCAAGTTGATCCAATAAGACAGGAAGAAGAGATAAGTCTCAATGAGATTGATCAAGAGTTAGAGGTACAAGAAACTCCCAAAGTTCCAAGGTATGTAACTCTAAACCACTCTAAAGATCAGATCATAGGTGACAAAAGAAAAGGAGTGCAAACAAGGAGGAAAATTGCTCAAAATTCAAATGAGTATTATCTAATTTCAAGGATTAAACCTAAGACAGTTAATGAAGCCTGCAATGATGAAAACTGGACTAAGGCAATGGAGGAAGAACTGATGCAAATTGAGAAAAATCACACTTGGGATCTTTTTCCCAGACCTAAAAATAAAAATGTGATTGGAACCAAATGGGTCTTCCGGAACAAATTGAATGAAGCCAGTGAAGTGATAAAAAATAAGGCCAGATTAGTTTGCAAAGGTTACTCTCAAATAGAAGGAGTTGACTTTGAAGAAACTTTTGTTCCGGTGGCAAGAATTGAAGCAGTCAGATTATTTCTTGCATTTGCTGCCTTTAAAGACTTCAAGGTATATCGGATGGATGTCAAGTCTGCCTTCCTGAATGGTGATTTAGGAGAAGAAGTGTACATTGAACAACCGGATGGATTTCAATTATCTGAGCATGGTGAAATGGTCTGCAAGTTGAAGAAGGCATTGTATGGACTAAAGCAAGCCGCAAAGGCATGGTATGAAAGATTGGACAAACATCTCTTGAAGATTGGCTTCAACAAAGGTACTGCTGACAATAACTTATATTTCAAAATTGATCATGAAAACATTTTGATTGTTGAAGTATTTGTTGATGATATCATCTTTGGAGGAAGAGACAGTATGTGTAAAACCTTTGCAACTCAAATGAAAAGTGAGTTTGAGATGTCAATGCTTGGTGAAATGAATTTCTTCTTGGGTCTACAAATTACTCAAACAAAGAAAGGAATCTTTATTTCTCAGACAAAATATGTGAAAGAATTGTTGAGAAAATTTGGAATGGAAGATTCAAAGCCAATGCATACTCCCATGGCAACTGGATGTAAGCTGAGCAAAGATGATGACTCTCCTAAGGTAGACCAGACAAAGTACAGATCAATGATTGGAGGATTACTATATCTCACTCAAACTAGACCATATATAATGCAGGCTATTGGTCTTGTTGCGAGATTCCAGGCTAATCCCAGAGAATCTCATGTCATGACAATCAAAAAGATCTTTAGGTATCTAAAAGGAACAGTTGAGTATGGTCTATGGTATCCTAGAGATCATGATTTCTCTCTTCATGCATATACAAATGCAGATTGGGCAGGAGATGTGGATGACCAGAAGAGTACCAGTGGTGGAGCATTCTTTTTGGGAAAAAGATTGGTTTCTTGGCTAAGCAAGAAACAAGAGGCAATATCTCTGTCTACAACTGAAGTAGAATACATTGCAACAGTAGGTAGTTGCACTCAAGTTTTGTGGATGAAGTAGATGCTAAGAGATATTAAAGTAGAATATGAGGAGCCTATCACAATTTTCTATGATAATTCAAGTGCAATAAATATTTTTAAGAATCCAGTGTTGCATTCTAAGACTAAGCATATATCTATCAAGTTTCACTTTCTGAGAGAGCAAGTGAACAAGGATGAAGTCAGATTGGAGTATGTGCCCTCCAAGGATCAAATTGTAGATATCTTTACTAAACCTCTTCCTAAGGACTCTTTTGATTATCTCAGGGAGAAGTTAGAGGTTATTGCCCCTTCAGTGATGAACTAGGATGCACTGATGTGCATCAGTCTGGTGGATATCACAGTCATATCTTGTGATCTGGATTGATGATGGGGAGCTGCTGCTCAAGGGGAGCAGCAGGTATGATTCTAAAGTTGCAAGTATGAGTCCTTTGCCATTGATGTCAAAGGGGGAGAGAACACATGTGAAAAACAAATGGTTGATGATCAAAGGGGGAGAATTATAGGAAGAGAAGACATGTGAATAGTTGTTGGTGATAGGGGGAGTTGTGATAGTAAGGAGAAGTTCTTGTCTTGATGGTTTTTCACATCATATGTTGCCATCAATGACAAAGGGGGAGATTGTTGCAAGTATGGGTTTAACCAGTGTTGTCATTGATGTCAACATACTCATGTTGCATTAATGAGAAGGATTGGATGAGCTGTGTGCTGAGGATATTGAGAAAATTAGTCTCAATCAGGAACAGTAAAGAACAGTGATGATAACAAGGTAAAAGTCCAAGAAGGTTGTGGATAAGAGGATGTGGTTTAAAGGGTTTACAGATATAAGTCTTGAGATGCTCTAATCAAGTTTTCAGAGGTCCGCATGAAGATCTGAAGAATTTATAGTTGCTCAAGTAAAACCAGTTCCGACAGGTGTTCAGTGGTGACAGAGTGAGACAGATAGGTCCGGCGAGATCCGGTAATGCATTATCCCATTCTACGGATTTGAGGAAGTGTTGAGGATGTCCTTGTGAAGTGTCAAGTAGATTGGTTTGTGGCTTGAAGGTCTAGAAGAACCTATTCCTTTGTGACAGTGATGATAGACTGTGTTCTTGAGATTCAAGATAAAGGAGAGAAGGATTTCAGTAAGTAGAGGAAGTGTGGGTGTTCCTGGTGATTTAGGAAAGCTTGTGGAGGTCCTTGGATTATGTTTAGTTTGTGTTGATGGTCTGCATTAGAGTTGGAGCCCGGAATTGAATAAATACTTTTGGATGAAGGTGTTCTTTTTTGTGACTGGCTGACCGGATGAATTATACACCTTGTGAATGTTCTTGTGGTTGTTTTCTGACTTAGATGTTTGTTCCTAAGTTGATGTCATGTATAAATAAAGGATTGTGAAGTCATTTCAATGTTGTACTTGTGGAGATGAGCGTGTGGTATCGAAGAGAAGAGTGAAAGGCAGAGCAGAAGGTTTGAGCTTAAATGGAACTGACTCAAGCATGGTGAAGATGCTATTTACCAGTTCAAATATGTGATACTTATTCTTTTGTAGATAGTGTGTCTCCTGTAGGCAGTGAGCCTCTTGTGAGCAGTGTACTCAGGCAGTGAGTCCTAATTGGCATGTGCCATTTTATTCTTTCTATTCTTCTAACAAAGAATACTTTCTTGGTTTAATCACCCTATGGTTTTTCCCTTAACCGGGTTTTCCACTTCAAAATCTTGGTGTCTCATGTGTTGATGTGTTTCTACTCTTGATTTGTTACATTGTGCTTTCATGGTTGATCTTCTATTATGCTGCTAATTAACAATGTGGAGTTAAGTTCATATAAAAAGGAGAAAGTTTCATACAACTAATTCACCCCCCCTCTCAGTTGTGTGCCTTGAATCTAATAGGACACTAGTGCAAGCATCCAAGTCCTGGTAGTGCTCCTTTGTCTAACGTTTCTTCAGATCCTGAATCCTTAATGCATGTCAAGCCTTCCTGCAACTCCAATTTTTTTGGATGTGACACTTGTAACCTGCAATCACAAGATTTGGTTTGGGGGTTGTGGTGTTTAGGGGCTTGCCTTAGTCAAGCCCTACAGGACACTTAAGTCTCTGAACACCATTGTCAGACAAAGAGTGCGTGCCCTTGTGAGGTAGAGACAAAAACCAAAGGAATCAATGATAAAAACACAATGATATGTCACCTTGTAGTGAAGCTCTCATGGAGGAAGATGCTCTTCATGCCATGAGGAGATTAATGCTCAAATTTGCAAATATCAACACATAAAACATACAAGTCTGCTCTTGTAACACAATAGAAAGCCTTCAATCACCTTGAGAATGCCTAAAGTTCACAATGACCATCTAATTGAATCTAGTTTTCAAATGAATGCCTACACATGCTTATATATGCACCTACAAGTACTCACGCCAAGATATTTGAAATTCAAACTTACCGTGTCAGCAAAGGGACCTAATAACAGTCACTAACTGACACCCAGAAATTGGGGCTGCCCCAAAATAAGGCAGGACTAGGGCGTGGGCACCCAAGTCC
Organism: Cunninghamia lanceolata; assembly: GCA_027924645.1. Lineage (NCBI taxonomy): Eukaryota > Viridiplantae > Streptophyta > Pinopsida > Cupressales > Cupressaceae > Cunninghamia > Cunninghamia lanceolata. The sequence goes on along the minus strand of BSBN01000107.1, from coordinate 17,375,470 downwards.
TCCCCCTATTTTGGGTAGGGTACAACTCAAGGGGTCAACCTAGGTCCAATTTGCCATGGAACCTGTTGGTTTTTCTTCTGAATTAGCATTAGGGTTTGCCAGTTCTAATGCATAGGCAGATTCAGCCAACTGAATATAGGAGGTTGCGTGAGCTCCTCCCCTTCACTTCTAGTTATGCCGCACCAAGGGGGGGTCCCTATTTGATAAAAGTATGACCTTGACTAGCTCAATGACAGAAGGATTTAACTTGACAGCAACAGGCAGAATACTCTCATGTACGGACCAAGATTTGTGTAACAAATCACAAGGTTGGCAACATTCTTGGACATGATGTCTGGTTGGGTACGAGAGCATGCAGGGATCCTAATCCTACTCCTACAACTAACAGGTGGAAGGATGAAATGGTTTGATTTGATTTTTGGATGCAAAGCTGGACATGGTATATAACCTCAACACAGAGCTAGATTGGTGCCTATCCAGGGCTTGGAGTCAGTAGACATACACCTGTGAATGATCAGCATGAACAACTAAAACTAGATTTTAGGGGGATATACATGATATCTACCTTACAGATATCTCCCAATACAGAGTGTTAAGCTGTCTATACTTATGGCATCCCTATTGCAGTATACCCTTCCCAATATTCAATCTGAAAACAGTTTAATCTACCCCTTGAGCAGAAGTTAAAAGATTTAACATTCAACACAGGAATTCTATGTTCTAGAATCTCAGACATTCCTTGAATGCCTGGACTCAGAAGAAAGATACATGCAAAACTGGAGACAAAATCAGCATAACACATGCAAACATAGCATTATTCATATAAATTGACCATGAAATCAGTGGATTCATGCACAAACGTACAACAGGAGATACATAAACTCGCAAATTTTGCTGCACAGAGCAACCAAAACCAGTTGTATCTTATTACAGAGCCAAAATGTCTAGTTTTCAACAACCAAAACAATGGTAACACAGTCTACCTATATCGGCCAGAAAGTGTACCCATAGCCATTAATTACATGATTTTTACAAAAAACTGCCAAATACAGCCCATGAGAGATGGCGCCCATAAGTTATCAATGCAGTAGGCAGGAGAGTTGATAGGGGTGGCCTCGAGCCCTGTGCCACCATCTGGAAGTCTTCATGCTAAAAATTAAGCAGTTTAATCACTTGTACTATCACCCACACCCCTGCTACAATCGCCATTGATGGCTCAACCACCCGCGGCCTACTTGGAAACCGTCGCACTGTTCAAAATGGAGCTTCCTACCAAGAAGCACTTCCTCGCAGGTTCAAAATAATGTAGGGAGATTAATCCCACATGCATAGTGAGAAGACCACTTCAACGTTTTATAAACATGGCCACAAACATACTAAGTGTCAAGCGCTTTTGCCGCGCTTGACACACAAGCCCTCGCCCAAAGCTAAGCCATCGGCCAACCCAAAAGCAACGCTTGCCGACAACAAAAGTCACACTGATGGTAACTTGGCTTCCCATCTCCATCGGTGTGACTTAGACTGTCGGAGCAAGACCACAAACCTATGCCGATAGCTGCCATCATGCCGATGAAACCAAAAACATAAAGCTTTGAACCATTGAACCGGTTCAAACAGATGGTTCAATGGCGAGGTTCAACACTGAGGTTCACCGGCGAGGTTCAAATCAAAAGTTCAAAGACACAATCGAAGCACTCAAAAAACCAAAACTTTCACTGATGGACAAAACATGATGACCCCTTCCTCAGGAAAGATGAAGGGGAGCCAAAACTTAGAACCTTTTGGATTTTTTGGGAAGGTGCCTACATGAAAAATTGCTCAGAAACTGACAGTCAATTCAGGCACCAACAGTGGCTCTGATTGGGGACGTGCAGGTGCAAGACTGCAGCGAGAACCCCAGATCTCTGGGATGTAGACCAGTCCCCTATCCATTGGGCACAGAGTCAAACTTGCACCAATCTGCATCACCAAACACATTATTTTAAAATAAACATGGTGGCCTAGGGCCACCAAAAAGGAAAAACTAGACTTTTCCTTTGTCAAACACCTGATTTTCTTTTGATTTCTTCAAATGAAGCCTAAAAGCATTTAACTGTCTGCAGCAAGCCCCTTGGCAATTATTTGTGCTACTGCTCATTTCTTTTTCTTCAACAAATCTACAGCTAGCTTCATCAGCATATATAATTATCAGTTGTAGAATGTCATCATCATATGAGTCATTGATGTTTCTTGGAAAAATAACAGACTCACATGAAACAAATGAATCCACATCAGAATAATAAGAGCTCCTTTGTATCAAACATGCAATATTCAGGCACAAGCAACATCTCATAATCAAATTTATCTTGATGAACATACAGATATCCATCATCATCATGCACGGTAGTTTTGTCATTAATGTCCACCTAAAATGTCTCAAGAGAAGGCAGACATAACTCAGAATGTAGCCCTACACTGAAAGCTTCATAGTCACCCCTGCAATCAACACTATCCCCAACTGTATGAGCACACACATCTGCAATTTTCCCATCCACCTCTGAATAGTGACCTTGTTTTTTATCTTCACCAGTGCCCTGATAATCAAAAGCAAAGTTTTCAACCTCTGCACTATGAAGGTGGCCAAAATCTTCAAGGAAACATTCATAATCAGCATCCAAATATATTTAATTATCTGAAAGGCTCACATATGCATCTGAATACTGGCAATCACTAGCATATTCACTACCATCCCTTGAATCAATGTTTTCTATATTCAGAGTGAAGCTCTGCATATCCACTTCATATAAATAATCAGGCATAACTGGGATATGCACACTGCTGCAAGACACAACTTCATGTATGTCTCTCATTTGATCAATTGGAGGGCACCTTGTGTCTGCAGGCTTGTCTTCTAAAGGCTGATAACAATCTTTGTTTTCATTATTACAAGATGTGCTTAAATTTTCTACAACATTTTCTTCATGCATCACATCATGGCTGCACACATTATTCTAAAATATATTTCCCTCGATACAATCATTTCTCAATGCACATACTGGGAGAGCTAAAATATATTCACTTTGATAACTACTTTGACAACTTGCAGCCATGAAACCTACTGGCATTCCATATTTCTCATTGTTTTCTATGTCCATAGCAAATTGGAAAGCCTGGTGAAGTGTGACTGGTTCTTTATCTCTCAACAGATAACTCATTTCTTCATCAAATGCAACCAAATAAATTGTCAAGCACAATGCATTATTAGGTCTCATATATTTAGGGATCTGCCTGAGCAATTTAATAAACCTAAGATTAAAGGCTAGAACCAACTCCTTATCTTCCCTTTGGATATTCATAAAATGTATGATTAATGAGGCCACATCAAACCTTTCACAAAACTGCCCTAGGAATGCAACTTCTAAATCTATCCATGAAGAAACTGAACAAACAGGCAGGTCTGAAAACCATATCCTAGCATCATCTTCCAATGACTGAACAAAGAGTCTCATTACTACATCTTCATCCTCTACCTCATAATCTTCTATTAAATTACAAAATCTTTGCAGATGTTTGTTTGCCGATTCAGAATCTGATCCACTATATTTTGGCAAACATATTCTAATTTTATTGGGAATAATATTTGGGTAACCATATATCCCTGTGAAATTTAGGGCTTTATATCTTTCAATAAAGAATGGTCTTCTCTAAGAGCACGACCAGGCTTGCTGTTCTAAACTCAACATTTTGAATCAAAGATGAATACCTAGATATATATTGCAGCACTAATAGGTTCTTTCAACAGAGTCGCCACCTCTCAGAGAGAGGATAGAATGTCAGTAAGGCACTTTTGTTTTCTAGATTCATCACCCCAGCAGAGCACCACATGGTTCCTTTGTGCTGCAACAACTTCACTGGAAACTAGATTTTCTAGCCCTCAGGTTACTTGACTCTCTCTTCCCCAATAGAGTCACCATTTTTGTTGGTTTTTCTTCTGAATCAGCATTAGGGTTTGCCAGTTCTAATGCACAGGCAGATTCAGCCAACTGAATACAGGAGGTTGCGTGAACTCCTCCCCTTCACTTCTGGTTCTGCCGCACCAAGGGGGGGTCCCTATTTGATAAAAGTATGACCTTGACTAGCTCAATGACAGAAGGATTTAACTTGACAGCAATAGGCAGAATACTCATGTATGGACCAAGATTTGTGTAACAAATCACAAGGTTGGCAACATTCTTGGACATGATGTCTGGTTGGGTATGAGAGCATGCAGGGATCCTAATCCTACTCCTACAACTAACAGGTGGAAGGATGAAATGGTTTGATTTGATTTTTGGATGCAAAGTTGGACATGGTATATAACCTCAACACAAAGCTAGATTGGTGCCTATCCAGGGCTTGGAGTCGGTAGACATACACCTGTGAATGATCAGCATGAACAACTAAAACTAGATTTCAGGGGGATATACATGATATCTGCCTTACAGATATCTCCCAATACAGAGTGTTAAGCTGTCTATACTTATGGCATCCCTATTGCAGTATACCATTCCCAATATTCAATCTGAAAATAGTTTAATCTACCCCTTGAGCAGAAGTTAAAAGATTAAACATTCAACACAAGAATTCTATGTTCTAGAATCTCAGACATTCCTTGAATGCCTAGACTCAGAAGAAAGATACATGCAAAACTAGAGACAGAATCAGCATAACACATGCAAACATAGCATTATTCATAATAAATTGACCATGAAATCAGTGGATTCATGCACAAACGTACAACAGGAGATACATAAACTCGCAAGTTTTGCTGCACAGAGCAACCAAAACCAGTTGTATCTTATTACAGAGCCAAAATGTCTAGTTTTCAACAACCAAAACAATGGTAACACAGTTTGCCTATATCGGCTAGAAAGTGTACCCACAGCCATTAATTACATGATTTTTACAAAAAATTGCCAGATACAGCCCATGAGAGATGGCGCCCATAAGTTATCAATGCAGTAGGCAGGAGAGTTGATAGGGGTGGCCTCGAGCCCTGTGCCACCATCTGGAAGTCTTCATGCTAAAAATTGGGCAGTTTAATCACTTGTACTGTCGCCCACACCCCTGCTACAATTGCCATTGATGGCTCAACCACCCACGGCCTACTTGGAAACCGTCGCATTGTTCAAAATGGAGCTTCCCACCAAGAAGTGCTTCCTGGCAGGTTCAAAATAATGTAGGGAGATTAATCCCACATGTATAGTGAGAAGACTACTTAAACGTTTTATAAACATGGCCACAAACATACTAAGTGTCAAGCACTTTTGCCGCGCTTGACACACAAGCCCTCGCCCAAAGCTAAGCCATCGGCCAACCCAAAAGCAACGCTCGCCAACAACAAAAGTCACGCCAATGGCAACTTGGCTTCCCATCTCCGTCGATGTGACTTAGACCGTTGGAGCAAGACCACAAACCTATGCCGATAGCTACCATCACGCCGATGAAACCAAAAACATAAAGCTTTGAACCATTGAACCGGTTCAAATAGATGGTTCAATGGTGAGGTTCAACACTGAGGTTCGCCGACGAGGTTCAAACTAAAATTTCAAAGACACAATCAGAGCACTCAAGAAACAAAACTTTCGCTGATGGACAAAACATGATGACCCCTTCCTTAGGAAAGATGAAGGGGAGCCAAAACTCAGAACCTTTTGGATTTTTTGGGAAGGTGCCTGCATGAAAAATTGCTCAGAAACTGACAGTCAATTCAGGCACCAACAGTACCTAGGTCTCATTCCATGGGGATGCTAAAATATGAACTAAAATGTCCTAAATGCATACTAAAGACCCGAGAGCTAAACCTTATGGGGGAAAATCCCCCAAGGGGATATTTTTTGATGTTACAATAACTTAGTTGCATTTATCAAAAAGGCTTATCTATCTCTTATGTTTTAAAAAAAAAAAACATAAGAGGAAAAATACAAATATTCTTCTTTGACTCACAATAAGCTTAATATTTCCTCTTTTCTTAACAACAAGTATATTCAGTCATTCATTTACTAGGATCAATAAAATATGGATATAAAGAGAGACTAATATTTTCTTTGTCCTAACATATTATTTCCAAAAGCACATTAAATGTAACTTCAATACACCTATTGTCAATTTTGCAAGGATCACATGAAAACAATTTTAAATACCATATTTTTTTGTAAAAAGGAACAATATATAAGTACAAGGAATCTACATACAACCCCAAACCCTTAAGAGGGAGTCATTCTCATTACAACTTATTATAAGACAAATAGGCCAAGGTATCACATTGCCATCCTTTTTACATCTCACTAAATCCCACTAAACACATAGCTTCTTCCCAACTTTCAAACTCCTCCAAAGCCACCATGAAACCTACAAAACACAAAACATAGTTTACCAGGCCCATGGGAGCTCACCTCCCAACCATAGGCCCACAAGCAGGCCACCCCCAAGCTAGTAGGGCATCCAAAAACAAAGGATCACACACACAAGGGTTACAAAAACACTCACACCAAACACATTAACTCCCTTCCAATGCAAATCACATGCTAACCCATTACAAAATGAGTTTAAGGAGGTGAGAGAGTGGACAACTCTCAACTCAAGGAAACCAAAAAATCAAGTACTCATAATACTCATAATCCCATGGCCTCTTTCCATAAACTTCTCACATTTCAAACACAAAGCACTCTTGCCATAAAACTATACTTCACAAACTCCAATATAAGGCCCATAGCCATAAAAACTACTCCAAAACAATTAGGGGAAACCGATGAAGTTCACACCTCTCTCACCCATGAAAAAGGTGAGCTCTCTCACATGGAGAGCTCACCAACATAACCCTTTAAACCCTACATAACACAAAACTAAAACGCAAAAGCATAACCAGCATAAAAACATGTATATCAAAATACACAAAAGTAAATAGGTGTATTATTGAAGCCTTGAGAGCATACCTCTTAAGCTCCGAGAGTAGAAGTGATGGTGAAGAGTTCTCCAAGAGTTCCTTCCCAAAATCTTCCAAGTCTCCCCAAGTCCTCTTCTCCTTCCCAAAACAACATAAGAATGCAAAAGAAAAAACCCTCAGGTCTCTTCTCAAAGAGAAAGATAAATAGGCTTTGCTCACAAGCCCTAATGAAGGAGAAGGTGACACTTGTCACCTCCTTCTTCATCCACCTAACCCTCCTCACAACCCCACAAGAATGAGGAGGTGACATTTGTCATCTCCCATTCAACAAGGCTACACACTCTCCCACAAATGCTCTCACACATGTGTGAGAGCATAGGGAGAAGGGATCACATAAGGGAAGCTTCGCATGAATGAGGAGGTGACACTTGTCACCTTCTCATTCAACTATGCTAATCTTCCTCATATATGCTCTCAAACATGTGTGAGAGCATAGGGAAACGCTCTCACACATATGAGAAGATTCTAGAAGCTTATAAAGCACTTGAGGCAAGGTTAACCTTACCCTAGGTGAGTGAGGTTAGGTTAGGTGAGATGGTGACATGCCAACCACCTCTCACATCTCCAAACTCGTCACTTGACTCAAAGGCCAAGTTTAGGTGACCATAAAAGGGTTACACCATGTTTAAACATGCTAATAATGGACCTAGATCCTAGGGGTATGACCTAGGGTCATTATTAGACCATAATTAACAATAGGGAACTCATAAATCCATGTGAAAATGGTCATAGACATTTAGCACTAAAAAATGTGCAAACAAAAAAAACCTTACAACACTTCAAGGAAATAATAAAAAGGGTAAACTATACAAAATAAATCATCAAATATAATACAACACAAAACAACATTCCCCATCATAAACAACCTTAGTCCTTCACAGGGACTTGGTCGGCTTAACCGAGATAACACATGAGTTATTTATCTAACCTCTAGATTTCCATGGGACATGGAAATTTACCTGCACACTTACACAAACCCATTAATAGCATATGGTACATATAGGTGAAGAGAAATAAACTATATAAACACTCAAAAGATCGCATAATCCGATATAACATCAATAATAACCACATGCTAACAATTACATTATTCTCAAATCATTCACATTTCACAAGGTATAATCAGGATCAAATACTGCATGGCATAAAATCAATTCCATCATCACTAAATATTCCAATGTATCTAAAATCATAGCATTAAACATCATAACATCAAATTAATCTAACATGAAATCTAAGACATCAACATAGCATAAACCATCTAGCCAACCAAGCATGAGATGTAATAATGAAAGTCTAAAATATGGGATCAGCAGTCCCCAAATGTCTACATATCCATCATAATATCTAAAAGATAAGTATCATAAGAAAAAATATAAGGTGAGACAAAAGTAGGCCTCACACCACAACATCACTACACTAACCCAAGATAGGGCCACAATCCCATAGATCGAACCCTTCACTAGGGTGAAGCAGAACAACATGGTCTAAGAGGGAAACTACTTCTAGTCGCACAAGGGTGGGCCTCACACTAGGCATTGAAATTCAATCAATAAGTCATGCCCATGCTGTATTAAATTCAGCCTTAGGGCCCTATCAGAAGATTTACAGGTTTTGAATGTTGATTGTGCCCTGAAAAGTCTAAAAATTCGTAGACGAAGATTGCCCACACGCCTCGGTACCTGAAACATTAATGAAGGTCTGAAATATTTTTCTGGCACTTGCAAATCCATTTTGTCCCTCCTTTGTACTGGTGCATTTAGGATTTTCACAGTTTCAACCACCTGCATTTGACCTTGGCCTACAACATTATGTTAGGAACTCGTGTTTAACCCTTCTCTTTACTTTGTTAGTATATTGGTGTTGGATGCATATGCTGTATAAGTCATCCCATGAGTATATTGCATTATCCCACATTCATGGGGAGTAATAGTTGTTTAGATTAGACTTAGTATATAAGTACGTGTTGAGGCCAATGAAGGCATCCACAAAATTATTGTATTAGCTTTCTCAAAGGAGGTTGCCCCCTCAAAGTGGCCGGTGATCAATAAATTCCTTCTATGTTTTGCTATTTCTATTATTTCGTGAATTTTTCATTATATTGTTGCAGGAGGTTCCTCTCACATTAATTACTAAGTACATGCATTATCCTACAAAAATGGTGTAATTTTAGGAAATCATGCCTTGGAGAAGCTTTTACAACACTTTAAAATTTTGACCTTTGAATTTACTTTGGCACCTTTTAATATTTTGATTTTCATTTCCTGCATTGGGCTCCTTATATTTCCTTTTATCTCTTCCTGATTTTCTTTGTCTACTTTTATGCTCTGCTTTCACCTTACCACCCCCCTCACCAATCGACGAACCATCTAGTTCGCAAACTATCCATGTTGTCCCTTGTTTCTCTTCTATCAGCAAAATCTTCCCTTGCCAAACCATTCCTTTATTCGACTTTCCTTTAGCTGACTTTCCTTTCTTTTCTATCTTTGTCCTTATCTTCTTTTCTTTTTCTTATCCCATTTTTTGGTGAAATCACCCTTTGGTCAACTCTTCTCTTTTACTTTTAAGATTCTTGTCAGCAAATTGCCTTATTAGAGAACTGATCAACAAGTTGTGATTTCACTAATCCACCAATTTCTCCTTGTCTTTTTCTGTCCTTGCCTTGCTTTCGCCTTTAGTTGGCAAAATCTCTTTTTCACAAAATTTTCCTTACTTTATCCTTTAGTCTCTTTTCTTCTCCATCAGTGAAATTTCCATTTTATGAACTGTCATTGTTTCTGTCTTGCTTGCTTTCTCTCTATCGGTAGGTCACCCTGTCAGCGATGACCAACTGATGAACCTCTTAGTTGGTAAAATTTTGGTTCGCCAACCACTAAGTTTGCTGACCACTTGGTATTTCTTCCTTTGACTTTTCTTTTGCTTTAGTTGGTGCCTTCTGTCCTCCCCCCTTCTTGTAATTGGTGCTTTGACCCATTAGCAAACTAGCCAATTAGAAAACCTTTGAGTCCATGAACCATACACTCTACTGATAAATACTTCAACCTCAGCTCCTTTTGCCTCAACTACCTCTTGAAACTTCCTCCTTTGTTGATGATTTCACCAATCGGTGAACTTACTAATTAGTGAACTTTTGGTTTGCCAAACTCAAATTTTTACAATAAAGGCAACCTTTGCATGCCTTTGCCTTAGAAGAAAACCTTTCCACTGTCTCTTTGGTTAGCAATTTCACCGATCAGAGAACTTGTTGATTGACAAACTTGAGGTTCAACAAACTCAAATTTTTCTGACTAAGCCAAAAGAAAAATGTAAAATACTTAGAATTTTTTGGGATTTTTTGAAGGGAGACTTTCTTCCATTTAGGCTTTCATAGATCAGATATTTCTAATGGAAGAAAGGTAGGAATTGTTAGGGGATCTTTGGGCTATTTTGGCTTGGTCTAAAATATGACAACAGTAGTAACACCAAAGATCGATGTGTAATCATGCACTTACATGGATTTTCTTCCACTTTGTGGTGCTAGGAGGAGCATAAGCTTCACCTAGATATTGTTATAGTCTTATGGGAGACCTAAGTTATATAATGGTTTTACTTCTAATATCTTTTTGAGCATTATAGGAAATGCCATGTCAATGAGATCCATTAGCTTTAACAACTTGGCATCATTATAGATCAATATGAGAATCATTTCTTCAAACAAAAATAGTATGCGAGCATAGTGGAGGATGAAGGGATGTTAGTGCAGAATTGTATAAGAGGCTTAAATGCTTATATCAGTGGAGTTCAAGTATTAGAACTAAATACCTTGGAGGTTGCTATGGAAAAATCTAGATCGATTGATAACTTGGCTAAATGGTATGGTGGTAAGGTGGGAGCTTAGGTAGCAGTTCATTACTAGTCAAGTTTAGGGGCATGGGGATTTTAACCCCAAAATAGGAGACCTTACAGGGAACCTTAAGGATCATCTAGGAGTACCTAATAGAATAAGTAGAAACCTTCAGGATCATCTAGTGATAAGTCATATATGTCTTACATTAGTCAAGAAGGTAAATTTGAATGTAAAGATGTATATGTTGATGAAAATGAAACAAACTCTTATTTGCAACAAGATTTTATGAAGAAGTTGGCAAAGGATAAGCAAATATTGGGCACTGAGGTGTGTATTTTAGAGTTATTGCTCCCTAATTGGTGTAGGGTGCAGTAAGATCATCATTCTAAACTCTCTTTCCCACTATGCCTAGACGTTGTTCAAATAGTAGAGAAAATTGTCACAATTCCAGACTTTGAGGCCAATATTAAGGATAGTAGCTTATCAAAGGAGGTAAAAGAAGGCAAAGAAAAATATCAAAAGGATATACTAAACTATGGATCACTACAACATAACTAGAAAATAAAAACAAGGGAGTACCTTTATGATTTTGGTGTCGTTGATCCAGTGCATTTGAATAAAGTCAATTTTCAATTCATTTCACACATATCTAGGGATGATATACAAGAATTTAACAAAGATATTAGTCCTTACTATGGGGTAGAAGAATTTCAAGCCACACCAATCAACAAATGTGATGACTTATAGCCTTCTTTTCTAGATGAGATCGACATGGTGCTTGACCCAATGTCTAGATTGGTTGAGGAGATGTCAACTCAAGGAGTAGTGTACCATGAACTAAGACCTCCAGAAGGAGAAGCCCCAGCATGTGAGCATAGGACTACAACTAGGGATTCATTAAATCAAGTGGTATCTTTTCATGAACTTCTTTTCATTTCTGTAATTTTTAGTTTGAACATGATGCTTGGGGAAGCAAAACGTGTTTATGGATTAATCATATGATCAGGGAGAATTGCCACAACTTCTAATTTTGCATGATTTGTACCCATAATTTCAACCAAATTTTCCCTACTTCTATGTTTTGGAGTACAACCTGATGAGTTTGCTTTCCTTAGAACTATATGGGGTGGTTTATCATTGTTGTACATGAAGAAAGATCACTTAATAAGTTGTCCATATGCTTGTTGTTTTGAAACTTTTGGTGCACAATTTGAGTCAAATTGGTTAGTCTTGTTTTTATTGGCATTTGTTGTGACCTTCACAATGTTCCCCACTTTACACCTAGCAAAGTGGGGACTGCCTTTTTCTTCTCTCTCTTCCTCTCCCTCTCTCTTTTCTTTTTTTTCTTTTTATTATTTGCCTTTACTCAATATTTTGGCCTTAGTTCTTGTTTTGGGTTGAGTGTTGTTCCTTTTGGTTCTCTTGCCTTTGTTTCCCATTGGAGTATCAGGGTTTGTCATTTTAGCGCAATAGCTGAGCCTTCCCTAACACTCTCACATTTTCCTTAGTCCATTTCTTGGTAAGGTTTCAGCATGTTGGGTTTCTCCATTTTGGCATGACAATATAAGAAACCTAGACATCTCAAACCTAAGGTTCTTGGTGTAGGCTTATGTGTAGCCCTTATTAGATTTTTAGTATTTTTCATTTGACATGGTAGGAAAGGTGGTCCCAATGTCTTGATGGCATTAGGGTTGACCTAAGCCCTACCTACCCTCAACCCTACATTTGTTGTAATGTTTTCTCATGCATGCACGAGAAGGGTTTTATTGTCATTTGCCCATTTTATTTTCACTTTTTCTTTTGACAATATTATAGATTGCACACAAAGTAGCTACATCCTTGAGGTATTCAATGGGTGTGGTTTGGTCTTCCCTGACAAAGAAAGGAAAACTTCTAAGAGCTACCATGGAGATGTCATCATGTTGTACAAGGTTCAATGGGCTACCCCCATTGAATGGAACAAAAGATAGATTTCTTGCCATAGGATTGGACTATATTTGGTTTCTAGGAATGAAGGGAAAAAGTCTATAACAAGGAAGTGTAGAATGTGTCCTTACTGATGTGTTTGGACTCTTTTTTTTTCTCTTCCTCTCCTCCTGGGTGGTGATAGTTGTAAGTACTCAAAAATTTCTAAGCTACCCCTTGTCTATATCCTTCTCATAAGCTATTTATACACTCAATCTACTTGAAACCATTTATATTTAGACCAATAGAGTCGCCAGGTATGTATTATATTACCTCCAAAAATAGAAATCACTATTGTACATACCAAAAATAGTGATGAAATGGATAAAATTGGACTAAAATAGTTCATAGTCCCACTGGGTGTGCCAAAAGTTGTTATCACTCTAAGTTGCACCCTTGAAGAAGGTCTTCAAGATACTTCACTTAGTTGATACAATTGGATCACTTCAAGGTTGTGGGTAACTTATAACTGAAATAAACCTCCAAAAAGGGTTTGTTCCCTTAGTTTATCACCTAAAAACTAACTCTAGACACTTGTTTTGACAAGAAAAAGAGAAAAGGACATAAACTGAAACTATAACTTAAGGGGGTGTTGTGTCATAAAATGTCCCCCTAGGACTTTTACCTCCTAAGGTTTAGCTCTCGGGTCCCTTATATGTAATCATGCATGTTCATTTTAACTCCTGATGCAAAATCCTAGAAAACCCATGTCAAATGGGGATAAGGAGACATTGTTGAACTTGATCTTGCCTTAAAAAATGGGGCCTAGGGCTTGTGCGCTTGTGCCCTAGTCCTACCCTATTTGGTCAGGACCTAAATTTTGAATGTTGGTTATGTGACCGTTAAAAGGAAATGTGGCCAACATCTTAAGTTTGAATTATGAAATTTGTAGTGGGAATGCATATATAAGCATGTTTAGGGATTCATTTATAAACTAGAAGATTATTATGATATTTTGGTGAACTTATGATTTTAGATCATTGAAAGTGTTCATTGTGTTGTAGAGAAGATTTGTCTTATTGTGTTTATTATTGCAGATTTGGCTTCATCTTCTCATGATGTAAAGGATCTTCATATTCATGTGAGCTACACCTCTAAGGTGATATCTATTTGTGTTTGAATCAATCATTTATCATTTAGTTTTTTCCTCTGTCCTGCAAGGATGTGCACTCTCTATCTAACAATGGTGTTTAGAAGACTTGAATGTCCTTTTGAGTCTTGACTGAGGCAAGCTCCTAGACACCACAACCCCCAACCCCATTTTCCATGATTGTAGGTTATAGGTGGTATATCTAAAGGAGTGGAGTTGTAGGAGGTTGGAACAAAGTCTGTAGGTCCTATATCTGAGAGAAAAAGTAGGACCTAAGCTTGGGTGCCTTACACCAAAGCCCTCCAGATCCCCGACATAGAAATATCTAGGACAACAGAGACAAGTTAAACACAACTTCTAGGGATCTCTGAAGAAAAGCATTGCTTGGGCTTGGGCTTGGGCGCCTTACACCAAAGCCCTCTGGATCTCTGACACAGAAATCTCTAGTATAACGGGAACAGGTTACAAACATTTTTTAGGATTCTCAATAGGAAACCCTACCTTGGTCTTAGGCTTCTACTCTTTAGCTCCTGACTTTTTTGCATCTAGAATCTCAAAGTTTGGTATGTTTCTACTCTAAATATTACATGTCTTTGTCTACAAGCATTTGTCGTGATTTGTCCATTTATTTACGATTTAACATATTAGAATTTCTAGCATAATCAGTCTTAATTGAACAAATTAATCAGCAAATTCCAAGTTTCCTCTGTGTTCCAAGTGACACTAAACCTATAGCAGAGTCCTCTTGCAAAATTTGTGACTTGGCTCAGTTTATGTCATTGAATGTTAGATGTGAAAGGAGGATCTAACCTAAACATACATTAAATTTAAAACCCCTTTTTTTACATAAAACATTTTGGTGAACCCTTGTTTTTATTGAATTTTGCACCTTTATGAGTGTTGTACTTCATATTTGCATTCATTTCATTCATCATTTTCATATTACATTTGAAAATTTACAAAAAAATTTGGCATTTTAGGCTTGCATTTTGACATAGTTTGCATCAATTTTCATTGCATTTCATCTAATCTCTAATTTTTACATTATATCTGATATAAAATACATAAACTCATCATCTTACGATCTTTTGCATTGCATTTTCATATTAAAATTGCTAGGGTTTGCTTGAAATGTTGATTTTTTTCTCATATCCTAGTGATTTCAAAAACTAGGGTTTGTAGTTAAAATCTTGTTTCAGATTTTACTACTCATCTTAGGCACTCATTCAAATCTAATTTTGTTTTTATTATTTCTTTCTTGTGTGTTTTTGCATTCATATCTTAAAATTTTTCATTTACACTTAGTCAATTTCACCAAAAAACTAGCATTTTTCACTCAATCATCCTTAAAATTACACATGCATTGAGCATTGTAGGACTTTAACATCATTTTCAGGTCTGATACAAGTTTTTTTACATCATAAATCTGATTAGAATTCATTCATATACCATTTTGCACATATTCATGCCTTAATTTCACAATTAGGGTTTCAAATCTTGCATTTTCACTAGATTTTGACTTATCATCCATCTAGATTTGCACCATAGGTGTGTTGTGAAGGATATTCATGCATTATTGGACTGATAATAAGGTTATTATTCACTACCCCTTATCAATTTCCTTACAACACTTCATCTTTTAGGCATTTGCATTGAAAAAAAGTGGAAAAATCAAGCATTTTAGGTCATAAATACATATTGTTTTGCACTTACACTACAAATTATGACACCTACGAGGCTTCACCTTCCTCTAAAGAAATGGACTCTCTATATGGTCATGGATTTTAGATTTTGTACAAAAATTGTGACTATGCAGGTAATGGATGTGGTGTAAATCAACAAGGAATTAGAGTAACATTACAAGTTGTTGGAATTAATTACACAATCGGTATAGGATACTGCTCTTTGAATCCCACTAAAGCCTCTTGTTGTCCTAAACTTAATGTTAATGCAATATCAATAAGACCAAATCAACATGTGAGATATCCTGAATTGATAGAGAAGAATTGTCCACTAGGAGCTATCCCTATGAATCAGGTAAATATTTCTCCCTCTTTAAGCCACACTCATTGTGGAAAATATTATAATTGCTCTCAAGGGTAGCCTCTTCTTAGACATGTATGTTCTTAACATTGGGTTGTATCAAGAAAGTATTTCTAATCCTTTCTCCCCCGTGTTGTGACCCCCCCGTGATGTGTTGTATTGTTTAGGCCTCCTTGGATGATCCTTGATACTCTTGTAAGGTCAAGGATACCAGGAGACCACCTCTATTGTGGCCATGCTTATATTTGTATCATCATTCCTCTATATTGCTCCTCTCCTCTATTTTATTGTTGTGTGTTGTGCCTTAGGGGCATAGTGTTGTAGTTGGTGACTTAGGGGCACCCTCCTATATGATGACCCTAAGTCACCTGTTCTCCTCTCTTGATTTATTGTGTACCTTCTTCTAGTGGTTCTATCTAGTTGGTGGATGACAAAAAACAAATAATACTGATAAAGACTAAGTGTCCCTTTAGCGAGTAAGCAAAAATGGACCTAGTCCATATATGACGATGGGGTTGATATATATATGATTCTTGGCTAGTAGAATCACTCTATGTGATATTTGGATGTTGTCTTATATTTGCTAACAAGTTCCTAACAATACAACTTCTCTATGCACTTTGATTATTTTGAATGTCACCTTGGTTAAAATTGGTTCTGAGACTCTGTAGTATATTCCCATGGTTATAATCAGTTTCTGAATCCATTATAACCTTGGCTCTTGATGTGATTGTTTTCATGCATTATAGTCATCTTAGTATAATGTGTGTTTGTGGGAACATTTGACATTTGAGAAGCGCATGTCACCTTTGGGGGCATGGGCTTTGCAAGAACTCCTATTCCCTTGTGTGTTTTTTTCCTCCCTTAACATGCTTGATATCAGTACATGACATCAACCACCTTAAGGTGGGGGCATATAAGGTAAGTTGTTTGATGATTTTGGTACTAATGACGCATGTTTGTAAGCCCTCTGTGGAGGTGAGATGTTGAGTGCACATCTTTATTCTATATTACAATAAAAAATCCCTCTATGGAGGTAGGATATCGTGCATATCCTTTTATTCAAAATCCCTTTGCATGAAGCAGGATGGTGTATCCCTTGAGCTAGTGGACATCCTTTTATTTCAAAAGTCCTCCAAGTAGGCAGGGATTGATCTAAGAGTATCCTCCCTTAAGTGTGTCTTTGGTGGTTGTTGTGGCATAAGCCCAACCATCAGGTGTTCCTATAGCGTGCTTGAGATGGTGGGGGCTTAGCAATAAGTTCCTTCCATCACCTTGTTTGTCATGTTTTAGACATATAGTATGTCTTTGGCATGCTAAACGACGCTTGTGTTTTCCATGTGTCTTATGTGTGTTTTCCCCCTTGTGTAGTTAACCCCCACTTGGGCTTTGTATGGTGTGTTTTCTCCTCTTGTGTATGTGTAGTGATGTACTCCACTTGCACTCAAGGTTTTGTATTGCATGTCTTCTCTGCCATATGTAGTCTCGAGAGTGTGGTGAAATACCCCTCCTACATTTTGGGGTTGTGTGTTGCATTTTTACTTTTCCTGCATCTGCATTTATATGTTATATGAAAATGAAAATAAAAAATAAAATATCAAGTGTATTCTCCATGACTGCTCTTATGTATTCTACATGCTTTGCATGTCTTCAATACTATCTTCTCCATGTCTTGCATGTCTGTTACTATCTCTTCATGTTTTATGTGTTTACAATGTGTTTTCTAGTGCTTACCTGAGATTGGGGGCTATAAATCATCTGTCAGTCTCGGTGTATGCCTTAGCTTTAAGTGACTGGCGTGTTTGATGTGTTTTCGACCATACTTTAATGCATGTATGGGTCATAAGATCATACATACATTAAAGTGGGGGCTAAATTTTATGTCTTAAAATGTCCCCCTAGGACTTTTACCTCCTAAGGCTTAGTTTCCGGGCCCCTTATATGTAATCATGCATATTCATTTTATCTCCTGATGCAAAATCCCCAAAAACCCATGTCAAATGGGGCTAAGGGAACATTGTTGAACTTGATCTTTCCTTAAAAATGGGGCTTAGGGCTTGGGCACTCACGTCCTAGTCCTGCCCTATTTGGTTGGGACCTAAATGTTGAATGTCGGTTATGTGACTGTTAAAAGGTTCTGTGGCTAACATTTTAAGTTTGAATTACGAAATTTGTAGCAGGAATGCATATATAAGCATGTTTAGGGATTCATTTGTAAACTAGAAGATGATTATGATATTTTGGCAAACTTATGAATTTAGAGCATTCAAAGTGTTCATTGTGTTGCAGAGTAGAATTGTCTTGTTGTGTTTGTTATTGCAAATTTAGCTTCATCTTCTCATGATGTGAAAGATCTTCATGTTCATGTGAGCTACACCTTCAAGGTGATATCTATTTGTGTTTGAATCAATCATTTATCATTTGGTTTTTGGCTCTGTCCTGCAAGGATACTCACTCTCTATCTAACAACGATGTTTAGAAGACTTGAATGTCCTTTTGGGCTTGACTGAGGCAAGATCCTAGACACCACAACCCCCAACCCCATTCTCTATGATTACAAGTTACAGGTGGTATATTTGAAGGAGTGGAGTTGCATGAGGCTAGAACAAAGTGTGTAGGTCCCGTATCTGAGAGAAAAGCAAGACATGGGCTTGGACACCTTACACCAAAGCCCTCTGGATCCCCAACATAGAAATCTTCAAGACAATAGAGAAAAGTTAAATATAACTTCTAGGGATCTTTGAAGAAAA
The DNA here is from genome assembly GCA_027924645.1 of Cunninghamia lanceolata. Lineage (NCBI taxonomy): Eukaryota > Viridiplantae > Streptophyta > Pinopsida > Cupressales > Cupressaceae > Cunninghamia > Cunninghamia lanceolata. Next base: position 17,356,832 of record BSBN01000107.1, on the reverse strand, counting down.
GCACTGGTTGGGCTTGGGTGCCTTACACCAAAGCCCTCTGGATCTTTGACACAAAAATAAATCGTACAACAAGAATAGGTTACATATATTTTTTGGGATTCTCAATAGGAAACCCTACCTTGGGCTTGGGCACCTGCTCTTTAGCCCGTGACTTTTCCACATCCAGAATCTCAAAGTTTGGTATGTGTCTACTCCAAATATTACATCTCTTTCTGCAAGCATTTTGTAGCACATTTCACAGGTGAGCATATTGTCTTTTCATTGATGTCAAAATATCAGGGTGTTGCATTTCACAGTTGATCACAGGGGATCATGTATCAGGATGATGTTTTCACAAGATGCAGTAGTATTATGATTGATAGGTACATATCATATTTGGTTATGCAATCAGTGTTGTGAAGTTATTCTGTGACTTAGTCATTTCAGTGGTCCTTCATGGTAATGACATCAGTAATTTAGTCCTCATCAGTGACATGATCTTCTCAGTTTGATCTTTCAGTGAAAGTGTCAAAGATTGGCATTATGATTAGTCTTCATGCAATTATCTTTCAGTGGAAGAGGCAAAGGTTTATGTAATCACAGTGGTTTGAAGGTTTGAAATTATCTTTCAGTGAAAGAGGCAAAGGTTGGCATTGTTTGATATTATCTTACAAATGGTTTATGCTAACAAATGCCACATATAGTGGTTTATGATGTTATTCATTATTTCACAAGACCTAAATTACACTTACTTAAAATCCTATTCTAAACGTCAATGCACTTTTTCTTTTAATCGTTCATTGACCGGCTATAACAGTCATCGTCACTTAAGTGACAAGTTAAAGGGATGTTGGCTCGTCGATGTTACCGGCCCCTTGTGCTAGGCTTCGGGTGAGCGCCGGTGGAAGATTCAATAGCGGGCGTGAAAAAGCCGATCAACGGCTAAGTTTCAAATAGTTGTTGGCGGGGGTATTCCCATCGAATGGTGGAGATTCAAACTAAGCCCCATTTAACCGAGTTTAAAATTGACGGTTTCTGTGGTTAAAAAAGCAAGAAAATCAAGTTTTTTGTTTCTATTCTAAGTGAGACAGTGAAGCACAAGAGATGTGGAGTATTGAAAAGTGAAGTTAGAAAGTTTGTTTAGATTTTTATGAAGGAAAGAGTAAGTTGTAGAAGGTTTCTAATTGTAAAGAATATGAAAAGGCAGAGTTTTCGAAGAGGATTCATTTTTTTTGTTTTGCTGTTTGTTTTTTTCATAAGAGAAGGTGATAAGTTTGAGATAAAATTATGTTGAAGCTGAACCGGTTACAAGCAAATGAAAAGATGAATGTTAATGATCTTTTTTGGGTGTACAGATATGTTTTTAATGGTGAGTGATAAGATCAAAAGAAAAAGTGAGAAAGTTGTGTGTGAAGAAGTATGGAATTATTAGTAGCAAGATAATCTTTTTGCAGAGAAATTTTTTCATGAAGAGACATTTTTGATAGTGAAATTTGCTCAATTTTGGAGGTGTGATTGTGAACTCAAGGATGGAGATTTTTGATCAGAATAGAACAATATTTTCTCAGAGAAGGATAAAGCTTTGAAAATGATTTTGGAGAAGGTTAAAAGTTTTTCAGTATTGCAGTGAAAGAATCTATGAATTTGAAAAGTATGAATTGATTTGTTTTGAGATTGATTTGCAGAGATAGAGATATGAAATATCTTAAAGATCAAATTTGATTGATTGTTGTGAAGATGATATGATAACTGTTGAAGGTTGATTACAGAAAATATACATTTGATTGTTTTTGAAAAGGAGAAATAAGGTATTGATCTTATTGAAACAGGGAAACCCCCTGAGTTGTACTGTTCATTGAATTTTAGATGTTGTAATGTCAGTGAGACATGCAGAGAGATACAATTTGCTAGTGAGGCAGAATTGTAATGTCAGTGAGACAATTGTAATTTGAATTTTGTATTAAGCCAGTGAGGCAGTTGAGTGGTTTTTATACCCCAGGAGGGTTTTCCACTCGGGAAATTTCTTGTGTCAAATCTGTGTGTTGATACTCTGCATATTTACTTTGTTCCTTCTGAAGAATTCTAAATTGTGAAATTAGATTAATCAAAAGTAGTAAAAAGTGTTAAAATTGTTAACAACACTAATTCACCCCCCCCTCTCAGTGTTGTGTGTATTCCTACAATTGGTATCAGAGCCTGGTACCCTGTCAAAGCTTAATCAGCTTGGGTAGATCATATTTCTGGAATACTTATCATGGCAAGTCAAGAAGGTTACTCAAATTATAAGGCACCTATGTTTGATGGCTCTAACTATGCTTTTTGGAAATTCAGGATGGAGTCATATTTGTCATCTCTAGGGTATGATGTGTATGCTGCTATTGTTACTAGATATACTGCTACAAATCCTCCTAGCACAGCTGATGAGAAAAGGGCATATGAAAATAATGCTAAGGCTAAAAATGCATTATGTTGTGGTCTTACCAATGACATACTTGTAAAAATCATGGAGTGTAAAACAACCAAGGAAATATGGGACAAATTGTCTAATATCTATCAAGGAGATGATAAAATCAAAGAAGCAAAACTGCAATCCTACAGAGCAAAATTTGAAAGTCTCAGAATGAGTGATGATGAGAAAGTGGCAGAATATCTTCTAAGGGTCCAAGAAATTGTAAATGCTATCAGAGGACTTGGTGATACACTGGAAGAGAAGACAGCTGTTACAAAAGTCTTAAGGACTTTAAATCCTAAATATGAATCCGAAGTGTCTGCAGTAGAAGAAAGAGATTTAAGCAAAGTTACCTTTGATGAACTTCATGGTACTTTCACAGCCTATGAGATGAGAATTAGCAATGACATACCTTCAAGCAAAGAAGCTGCTTTCAAATCAGTCAGAAAAGAAAAGGAGATTTCTGATTCAGATGATTTGGATGATGATCAAGAAATATCTCTTGCAAGCAAGTTGAAGAAGGGATCTGTTGGTAAGTACAAAGGTAAGCTTCCATTCAAATGTTTTGAATGTGGAAAGATTGGACACTATGTAGCTCAGTGTCCTTACAAAGACCTAGACAGTGATGAAGATGAAAATAAGAAGCAATTTAAAAAGAAACAGTTTGTTTCTAGAAGGAAAAATAATTTCAGAAAGAAGAGAAGTTTGTTCACAAAAAATGTTGATATGTCTGAAAGTGATTCAGATGATTTTCTTGATGAAAATGCACAGACTTTATTTATGGCTATTCTAAATGAAGTTCAAAATGAAAAGTGTGAGGAACAATCAAACAGTTGTGAAGCTGTTGTTGATTTTGAAGGAGAATTGATGTGTGCATTAAGTCAAGTCAAGAAACTTAAGAAGGAAATCATTGCACAAAGAAGTCAGTTTCAAAAAGAAAATGAGATCATGAATAACAAGTTAACTTGTTATGAGAAACAAATTACTGATCTAATTCTCTCTCTTGAAGAAAGTAAGAAAATTATTGTTGATAAAGATAAAGAGTTGAATAACAAGGACAAGGAATGTCATACACTTGAAGCTGAAATTGTTGGTCTGAGAAGAAGACTTGATATGTGCAGAAGCAGTGATAAACTAGATGATCTTCTTGATAAACAAAAAGGATTCAAGGATAAATCAGGTCTTGGATTTGAAGAGGGACAATGTTCACAAAAGGCTAGTACAAATGGCAAATCAATCATAAGGACAACAAACTACAATAGACGTGATACTTTCAGGTATAATGCTCACTTTACTGGATATTGTTTTTGTTGCAACAGGTTTGGACATAAAGCCAGTGAATGCAGATTTGGAGTCAGAAGAGAAATGCATTTATTTCAAAGGAATCCATTCATGTTTTTAAGAAGTTGAAGTGTCACAATTGTAAAAATTTTGGGCATATTGCCAAATTTTGTAGACCTTCTTTGCAAATGCAGCAAACTATAAGGAATACTGTTACAGGTTTGTCTTCTTCAAGTTCTGAAAAGAAGTTGCTTGTTTGGAAACCTAAGGTAATCAATAAGAGCATTAATGTTATGATTGCACAAGCTGCTTTTCATGCCAGAAAGAAGGAACAGTGGGTGATTGATAGTGGCTGTTCCAATCACATGACAGGAGACAAAGAAAAATTTGTTAAGTTTGAAGACATTAATGAAGGTTCTGTTATGTTTGGAAATAATGATTGCATTATGATCAAAGGTAAAGGTACAATTCTTCTTGATGAAGAAACACCACTACATGATGTGTATTTTGTAGAAGGACTGAAGCACAACTTGTTAAGTGTCAGTCAAATATGTGACAATGGTTTTAATGTGGTTTTTGATGCACATGGATGTGAGATTAAAAAGAAATCAGGTAAAGTTATTGCAGTAGGTCTAAGGACTAGTGGTAACATCTACAATCTTCATAACTCAGAAACTAAAAGTGTTGATAGTCATATCTGTTTCATGGGTCAAATTGAGGAAAGCTGGTTATGGCACAGAAGACTTGGTCATGTGAATTTTGACAATCTTGTGAGAATTAGCAAGAATCACAATGTCAGAAATATGCCTCATATTTCAAAACCAAGTAATACTATATGCAAAGAGTGTCAGCTGGGTAAGCAAACCAAAGTTAGTTTCAAGCCTAAGGAGTATTTTACTTCAAAACCTCTGCAGCTGGTACATTTAGATTTGTGTGGTCCTACAAGGACTAAAGCTCTAGGAGGAGAAAAGTATTTTATGCTTTTCATTGATGACTTTTCAAGAATGACATGGGTAACATTCTTAAGGCATAAATCAGAGGCATTTGATAGATTCAAAATCTTTAAGATGGTTGAAAAGGAATCTGATTTCAAGCTAAAATGTCTAAGGTCAGACAATGGAGGAGAGTACACTTCAAAGGAATTTGAGGAGTATTGTGAAAAACATGGGATAAGAAGGCAATTCTCCACTCCTAGAACTCCACAGCAAAATGGAGTAGCTGAAAGGAAAAACAGGACTGTAAAAGAAATGGCAAGAACTTTACTACATGATGCAAATCTGCCTAATGTCTATTGGAGAGAAGCTATTCATACAGCTGTATATACTCTGAACAGAGTTCAATTAAGGGTAAAGTCAAATTATACTCCTTATGAACTGTGGTATGGTAAGTCAGCTAATGTTGGATATTTCAAAATTTTTGGAAGTAAGTGTTACATCAAGAAAGATAATGATAGCTTATGTGGTTTTGAGTCTAGATGTGATGAAGGCATTTTTCTTGGTTATTCTACACATAGCAAGGCATATAAATGTTTTAACAATAGGCTCAAAAGAATAATTGAAAGTACTAATGTTAAGGTGGATGAGGATTTGCAGCCCTGTATGCAGTTGATTCATGACATTGAAGTTGATCATCATTCACAAAAGGAAGAAGAAATTCAAGAAGAGGAAGAAAATCCTGAAAAATCTGTTGATGTTAAGACAAAGATTCTTTCAAAGGCATTTCAAAGAGATCATCCTCATGAGTTGATCATTGGGGATAAGGATAGTGGTGTGTTAACAAGAAGAGGAAAGAAAGCTGCTGCACATAATCAAGCACATGTGTGTTTGATATCTGAAATGGAACCAAAGAATTATGTTGAGGCCAGCAAAGATGAAGCATGGGTTAATGCCATGGAAGAGGAGTTAAGCCAAATAGAAAAGAACAAAACATGGGAACTTGTTCCAAGACCAGAAGGTAAGAATGTCATTGGATCAAAATGGGTGTTTAGGAATAAGCTTGATGATAAAGGTAAAGTTGTTAGAAACAAAGCCAGACTGGTTTGCAAAGGGTATTCACAAATTGGAGGTATTGACTTTGAAGAAACATTTGCTCCTATTGCTAGATTAGAAGCTATAAGGATGTTTTTAGCTTTTTCAGTTTATAAAAATTTCAAAGTTTACCAAATGGATGTAAAATCAGCATTTCTAAATGGAGATCTTGAAGAAGAAGTCTACATGGAACAACCAGAAGGTTTTGTGAATAAAGATAATTCAGATCATGTTTACAGGTTGAAAAAGGCTTTATATGGTTTAAAGCAAGCTCCAAGGGCTTGGTATTATAGACTGGATAAGTTTCTGCAGGAACAGGGGTTCACAAAAGGAGGTGTGGATAGTAATTTGTACTATTTAATCAAAGGTGAGGATATTCTGGTTGTTGAAATTTATGTAGATGATATCATTTTTGGTAGTAACAATGATGATATGAGTCATTCATTTCCTAACATCATGAAATCAGAATTTGAAATGTCTATGTTGGGAGAATTGTCTTTCTTTCTTGGTCTTTAGGTATCTCAGCTTGAAAAGGGAATATTCATCTCACAAAATAAATATGCCAAAGAGATGTTAAAGAGGTTTCAAATGGATGATTGCAAACCTTTGGGTACTCCTATGGAGATAGGGCATAAGCTAAGTAAAAATGATGAATCACCTGAAGTAGAACAATCTCTGTATAGATCTATGATTGGGAGTCTTTTATATCTCACTGCTTCTAGGCCTGATATTATGCAGGCTGTTTGTTTGGTTGCTAGATTTCAAGCTTGTCCTAAACAATCACATTTGAATGCTGTTAAGAGAATCTTTAGATATATTAAGGGTACACTTGATTTTGGTTTATGGTATCCTAGACACAATGATTTTACACTTCTTGCCTATACAGATGCAGATTGGGCAGGGTGTCCTGATGACAGAAAAAGCACAAGTGGGGCAGCTTTCTTTCTGGGTGGCAGATTGGTTGCATGGCATAGTAAGAAACAAGATTGTGTTTCTCTATCTACAGCTGAAGCTGAGTACATTGCTGCTTCATCATGTTGTACACAGGTACTTTGGATGGTACAATCACTTCTTGATATTAAGGTTGAGGTTAAAAAGCCTGTGTCTATTCTTTGTGATAACACAAGTTCTATCAATATGTCAAAGAATCCTATAATGCATTCAAGAACTAAACATATTGCTATTAGATATCATTTTCTAAGGGAAAAAGTGATTGAAAATGAAGTTGCTTTGGAATATGTGCATACAAGTGATCAATTGGTTGACATCTTCACAAAGCCTTTGCCAAAGGAGACATTTGAAACTATGAGACAAAGACTGGGAGTTCTGTCTCTTGTCTCTCTTCAGTAAGTTACAGAGATATTAGATTCAGGGGGAGTTGTTTTCTAGATTATTTTAATGTCCTGACTCTCATTTGTACATAGCCTGTATATAGTTTTTGTACATATTTTTGTGGTTGGCAGTGTTACAGTATTGAGCATTTAATCAGTATGAAGTAAAGTGTTGGTTTTGACAAAAAAAATTTAGAGGATTGTATTTACAAGAACATGAATCTATTGGTTGTGGTGTTATTTTTTTTTGCCTTTGACATTTTTATGTCAAAAAGGGGGAGAAATGAGTTATGGTTTTGCCATCAATGTCAAAGACAAAGGGGGAGTTTTGTAGCACATTTCACAGGTGAGCATATTGTCTTTTCATTGATGTCAAAATATCAGGTTGTTGCATTTCACAGTTGATCACAGGGGATCATGTATCAGGATGATGTTTTCACAAGATGCAGTAGTATTATGATTGATAGGTACATATCATATTTGGTTATGCAATCAGTGTTGTGAAGTTATTCTGTGACTTAGTCATTTCAGTGGTCCTTCATGGTAATGACATCAGTAATTTAGTCCTCATCAATGACATGATCTTCTCAGTTTGATCTTTCAGTGAAAGTGGCAAAGATTGGCATTATGATTAGTCTTCATGCAATTATCTTTCAGTGGAAGAGGCAAAGGTTTATGTAATCACAGTGGTTTGAAGGTTTGAAATTATCTTTCAGTGAAAGAGGCAAAGGTTGGCATTGTTTGATATTATCTTACAAATGGTTTATACTAACAAATGCCACATATAGTGGTTTATGATGTTATTCATTATTTCACAAGACCTAAATTACACTTACTTAAAATCCTATTCTAAACGTCAATGCACTTTTTCTTTTAATCGTTCATTGACCGGCTATAACAGTCATCGTCACTTAAGTGACAAGTTAAAGGGATGTTGGCTCGTCGATGTTACCGGCCCCTTGTGCTAGGCTTCGGGTGAGCGCCGGTGGAAGATTCAATAGCGGGCGCGAAAAAGTCGATCAACGGCTAAGTTTCAAATAGTTGTTGGCGGGGGTATTCCCATCGAATGGTGGAGATTCAAACTAAGCCCCATTTAACCGAGTTTAAAATTGACGGTTTATGTGGTTAAAAAAGCAAGAAAATCAAGTTTTTTGTTTCTATTCTAAGTGAGACAGCGAAGCACAAGAGATGTGGAGTATTGAAAAGTGAAGTTAGAAAGTTTGTTTAGATTTTTGTGAAGGAAAGAGTAAGTTGTAGAAGGTTTGTAATTGTAAAGAATATGAAAAGGCAGAGTTTTCGAAGAGGATTCATTTTTTTTGTTTTGCTGTTTGTTTTTTTCATAAGAGAAGGTGATAAGTTTGAGATAAAATTATGTTGAAGCTGAACCGGTTACAAGCAAATGAAAAGATGAATGTTAATGATCTTTTTTGGGTGTGCAGATATGTTTTTAATGGTGAGTGATAAGATCAAAAGAAAAAGTGAGAAAGTTGTGTGTGAAGAAGTATGGAATTATTAGTAGCAAGATAATCTTTTTGCAGAGAAATTTTTTCATGAAGAGACATTTTTGATAGTGAAATTTGCTCAGTTTTGGAGGTGTGATTGTGAACTCAAGGATGGAGATTTTTGATCAGAATAGAACAATATTTTCTCAGAGAAGGATAAAGCTTTGAAAATGATTTTGGAGAAGGTTAAAAGTTTTTCAATATTATAGTGAAAGAATCTATGAATTTGAAAAGTATGAATTGATTTGTTTTGAGATTGATTTGCAGAGATAGAGATATGAAATATCTTAAAGATCAAATTTGATTGATTGTTGTGAAGATGATATGATAACTGTTGAAGGTTGATTACAGAAAATATACATTTGATTGTTTTTGAAAAGGAGAAATAAGGTATTGATCTTATTGAAACAGGGAAACCCCCTGAGTTGTACTGTTCATTGAATTTTAGATGTTGTAATGTCAGTGAGACATGCAGAGAGATACAATTTGCTAGTGAGGCAGAATTGTAATGTTAGTGAGACAATTGTAATCTGAATTTTGTATTAAGCCAGTGAGGTAGTTGAGTGGTTTTTATACCCCAGGAGGGTTTTCCACTTGGGAAATTTCTTGTGTCAAATCTGTGTGTTGATACTCTGCATATTTACTTTGTTCCTTCTGAAGAATTCTAAATTGTGAAATTAGATTAATCAAAAGTAGTAAAAAGTGTTAAAATTGTTAACAACACTAATTCACCCCCCCCTCTCAGTGTGGTGTGTATTCCTACACATTTGTCACGATTCATCTATTTATTTATGATTTTACATAATTAGGGTTTTAGCATAATCGATCTTAATTGAACAAATTAATCAGCAAATTCCAAGTTTTCTCTCCATTCCAAGTGACACTAAACCTGTACTAGAGTCCTCTTGTGAAAGGTTTGACTTGGATCAGTTTATGTCCTTGAATGTTAGATGTGAAAGGAGGATCTAACCTAAACATACATTGAATTGAAAACTCCTCTTTTTACATAAAACAAGGGGGTGATGCACCAAATTGTCTAGGACCTATACTTTTGTTTGACATACACAATGCATTCAATAAATAAACTTATAGCTTACACAACTCAAAGTTTTTGACATGTTTTAATGTATAAGTGTTTCATGGGAAGTATTTTGAGTTTTAGACAACATTTAGAAGGAGCAATAGATGTTTTTCACAACTAAACTATACATTTACTTAGTAAACAAACCATGACCTACACATTCATGTAATTTTCAGCCTAAAAGTAATGAGAAACAAGGCTAAATTTCAAGGATAATAGCATATTCACAAGAAAAATCATCAACCATTTCATAAAATTACATAATAATATAGTCTTAAATAGGTAAAATCTCTTTTATTGATCATTAAAGGTACAAAAACTAGTCTGATACAAGTCTAAAATCTTCTATATTTTCATAAAATAACAATACAATGCTATGTTGCTTTGCAAAAGAGTTACAATACTAGTTTTAAACCTTGAAATAACTAACCTTTTCTTAACCTAGGCATCTCTCTTCTCTAGCCTAAAATAGGAGAGAATGTAGGAGTGAATCTAAGAAAAGTAAATGCATTTTTGAGCTGGGTCAAACCTCCTTGGGCACCTAGGAGAGTCCTATCATGCCTTGACTTATTTAAATGCTCTTAGGTGGCATTGGAGAGGGTGTTTCTACTTGGTATTTGGCTTTGTCCACTCTACATGTTCCTTGTAATACTCCTATATACTTACAATGTACTTAAACTACTCCCTAGATATCCTCAACTATTGTCCAAGTCACCTAAACTACCTCTAGTGTCGCCTTAATGATTTCTTCATCTATTCTTCATGTATTTATCTTCCTCAACTCTACTTCACAACTTAAATGCATGTGTTTCTAATGAGTTTGACAAGGAACATGTCTCCTTTTAGGTGTTGGGAAGATCTTGGTCCTTATAGAACTCCTTAGTGTTGAAATTAGGGCAGACAACTGAGGGGGGGGGGTGAATCAATTGTCTCAAAACTTTAACTTTTTTGTATTTAATCTTCTTTACAACCTATTAACAAATTAATGATATAACCATGAAAGCATGAATCAACAACACATGAGCATAAACATAATCAATACACATAACACAAGGATTTTTATGTGGAAACCTGGTTAAGGGAAAAACCACAGTGGGAGTTAACCCACAAGATTTTATACTCTGTTAAAAGTATTATAAAATGGGAAGGCACATGCCTTCGGGTGCACTGCCCGAAGCTCACTACCTACAAGATCAATTATAAGAGTTCACTAAAATGTTTGAACTAGAGAAAAGCATCTAACTATGCAAAATTACAGTTCTAGTTAAGCTCAGTACATTGACTTCACACACTTCATCACTCTTTGCCCTACTTTACTGTTCTGCCATGATTTGAGGATTAGATCTCTACTTCACACTTGATAATACAAATCTTCATACTTCTCACTTCATATTTGCACATCCATACCATAAAATTCTCACACCCATTGATCATATATATCAGCAACATGAAATTACCCCAACTACAGTCGGCCTCAAGAAAACTTATGATTTTTTCAAGATCACTGTTCTATCAGCTGAATCCATGCATAAACATCAATGAGGACCACAACTTATAAATTCAAGTCACCACACATGTTGGGAAATACCACTGGATCTCACAAATAACTCGACCAACCACTTTTCTTAATCCACACAAGGATCAAACACCAAGTCGGCATGTTCTTCACCGAACTGAACTGTCTAACCAAAACCTGATACTTAGATACCTATAAATTTCACTCTCTTCATCATAGGAGGCTAAATATTTGGATTTAGGTAGCCCTAACATCCCTTAACATACCCTCAAATCTGCAACACAATACGGTTACCTATGGAGAAATGCAAACCAAAAAGCTAGACCCTGTCATATACTCTGTTCCTGTCTATCAAGACTTAGACAAATCTACAATCTAACTTCTGGTATGATCAAATGATACAATGTGGATGTGTAAGATAGATTCACTTGCCATCAATGACAACACCTAACATGCCTAGCAGTGTCTCTTGCCAACAATCTCTCCCTTTGGCATTGATGGCAACACTTAGTGAAAAATGACTAAGTGTTAGAACAATTCCCCCTTACTATGTACACTTGTGATTTCCAATGCTCCCCTTAGGTGAATTCCTTATTTTTCACTGCTTTTCACTCCCCCTTTAACATCAATGGAAAAGGTCAAGGTCCGGATCCAAAAATTCACACAAAACTCTATACATGCTTCTGCATATGTACAAATAATCCTTATGTTTTATCCACATAAACTTAAACACATCACCAAAAATGTTTTGCAACTATGCCAACTCACTGTCCCAACTTTTCTTCATGCCATCCAAAACTAAAATATGACCACTGAATAAGAATGCCCATGGCTTTACTTTTTTCAGATCAGTGAGATCACTTGTCAGAGCAGTAGCTTGAGCTTCTGTCAATGCATTGAACATTGTTTCTAACTTAGGGGGAATCAGTCCGTGGAGTTCACACATCCTTGTCATAATGTTTTTTTTATCTTTCACAAATTTCTTTATTTCATCAATCAAGTTAACTACTTGACATTCTTGACTTGCTGTAGATACTATCAAAGGATTAAAGGATTGAGATATATTTGACAATTTTTGCTCAAACTCCTTTATTTTCTTCTCACTATCTTCTACAACATTTGACCAAGATAGACAAAATTTGTACACATCTCCTCCTTCAATGAGGGCACTTTGAATACTCTTTACACTAGTATCCAACATAATTCTATCATTGGCAAGTATTCTTTTTAATTCACTAAATCTTTTATCATTAAATTCATTCTGGACTTTGACTTCTGCTGACTTTTCAAAAGACTCAAAGTGTGTACTTACAGACTTTATCAGACTTTTCAACTGACTGGAGGGGGATGCTGATGAATCCTTTTGAAATGTAGGCATGATTTTCTCCAAAATACTAGATCTAAGAACAAGCAACTCACTAACTTCTATATGGAACTTCAAAATTTCTTCTCTAGCCTTGGCTTGTGCAAAAGAGGCCAACTTCATCTTCTGTACTAGTGATAGAGCATCAAAATTGATTGGCCCTTGTATTATATCCAGATCTTCTGCAACTTGTTTATCTTTCTCCAAAATTTCTTTCACTACTTCTGCAGTGTCTCTTGCCCAATATGATGTTTCAGTTTTATGCTCATTAGGGCCTGTATCTTCTCCCTTTCCGGAGTCAACCACATTGTCTTGCTTATCATTTTCATTCTTTTTCTCTGCTTCTTCTTCTGCATCATCAAAAATATCTTCTGTATTCTTTTCCAGAGGATTTTGTGTATCCTCAGCAGCAACATTATCATCATTTTTATCAAACTCCTCAACATCTGGAATGGAGGAATCAATTCCATCATTAGTTTCTTCTTCTTGACCTTCCTTGTCCTCAACCTCTTCTACTTTCTGCTCCTTATTCTTCTCAGAATCACCTTCAGTAGGATCATTTATTTCCATATTCATTTCTACATTTGCCTCATAGGATTGGTATGGAGAAATTTGAGTATCTTTTGTACCATCAAGACTAACTTCCTTTACCATCTCTTCATCTTCTTTATTTGATATTTCCTTTTCCAGAACATAGAAGTCATTTACCTCAACTTGCTGCTCATTTTACTTCAACTCTTCTTCATTTGGAAGGGATGTATAATCAGCATCAGATTCGTCAGTGACCACATAAAACTTATTCTTGTCTAGGGCTTTCCCCAGAATTTGCTCCATTTCTTTGACTACTTCATCAATGTCTCCAAGCATTAGTTTATTCACCCTAATTTTGCTTCTAAATTCATCTTTAACTTCTTTGAATATTTTATTGGCTTCCTTCATAGAGATTACCAGACATAAACTAGACAACACTTGTTCTCTTAGCTCCAAATCTTTTGCTTTGGCAGCTTCTTTTCTCATCTCCAGAATGTCACTTAAACTCTTAGGGACTTCATATAAAATTTACACTAGTGCTCTGTTGAATGTGTTCAAGTACTTAATAGTAGCATCCTCCAAAATTATTTTGTTGGATTTATCAAAGTTGTCATAATATTTTGTAATGGGCTTCAAATTCCCATGAACTGTTATTACATTCACAATATCTTCAACTAACAGGATAGATTTTTCAGTCTTTAGTCTTTTTCTTACCCTTACACTTCTAGAGGGCTTGTCTTGGGCAAGCCTTGATGCTTTTGCTTTCTTTGACTTTGTGCTTCTGAAGGTCTTCTCCTTAGATACTTTAGCAACCTTAGTGCCTGAGGCTTTCAACTCCTTAACCTCATCATCTGAATCAGCCTTTTCTTCATCCTCCTTCTCCACACTAACATATGACCTTTTGGCCATTACTTTTGTTGCTTTTCCTTCCTCATTGGTAGATTTTTCTTTGAATTTCTTTGCATCGGAGGTTGTACCAGAAATCCTAGTAGTCCTTGCTTTAGAAGTGGATTCCACTAGAGCACTTCTGTGTTCTCTATCCTACTTCTCGTTCTCAGCTTTCTCTATCCTTTCCTTGTTTTATCTCACAACTTCTTTTGTTATGCCAATGCTTTCTGCATACATTTCAACTTTCCTTTGAATCTTTTTCTTAGATTCAGGTTTTCAGAGCTCAACATGCAGTTTCACACTGAGTTCACTATATGTACTAAATCTCTCAATTGAGGTATCTTTTAGCTTTCTCAGAAGGTGTTGAGCATACATTTCCAGTATTTGTTCATCAACTTCATACCCCATGGGCATGATCCATACATTCCTTGGTTCAATTGCTTCCATCAAGTATTGATCTGTTTCTACCATGAAGCAAATTGTATCCTTATATTTTTCCACCACAGATGTAGGGATTCTTTCCCTTGATTGCATCATGTTCTAAAAATTCTTGAAATATCCCCAAAGGGCAGTCCTTTAGGAATTGGAGTCACCAATATTGTTCAAGTGATCTCTTATTTGTATGGCAATAGGCTTATCATTGGTCCAACACATGCTTTTCTTATCGGGTAACTCATTCATGAAATAGAAGAAAAAACACAATACCAATGTACCATACTTGAATGTATTCTTCTTGTCCTTTTTGATCTTGTTCAGGTTCTTCATTAACTAATTTTGTAGTAGCTCACACAGGTCATAGTCATCATTCTCTCTTAACATCTGATAGGAAGCATAAATGGTTGTGCTGGATACAGAGTTTTCCCTACTGGAGTGGTATATCTTATACCCAATCACCATAGAGGAAAATCTGACATCTGGATCAGTTATATCATTTATTATCATTGCCCTCTTATCAAATTTTGATCTGGTAGCTTCAATCACAGTCTGTTTCTTCACTAATTTTAACATTGGCAGTCCATCAGATGAGTTCAATCCTGGTACAGCCTAGATAGCATCCTTGGTGATATTAAAGGGTTTCATCAACCACATGAATTTAGCATGCATCCAACTTAGTACATACCAGACCCACTCATCTTCACCGAAGGACGGGAACCCAAGAACCTGTAAGAAATGTTTGACTTATAGTGCCTTATACTCAGGTTTAAGATCATGAATCTCATCCCTCAGATGATTCTTGAACAAATCTACTAACTTTGAATCCACAAACTCATCTATGCTAGCATGTATATAAGCCCTAATATCTTAAACGTACAACACACCATGCAAAACATTTGAAAAGGCACCTAACGAATCAACCTCTACTAATTTATGTGGATGCTTTTTGAATTTAGGTCAAGGCCTTTCAGTGATGTCAACAATCAATAGAGTAGCCACATTTAGAGATTACAAATTCAGAGAGTTTTACAAAGAATACCTTGTTTCATTGGTAAGGGTTAGCTATCAAATTCACTTTTCACACTTCAAGTCTTTGAAATCTCAGCTTAGGTGCTCTTCTTCTTGTTTTCTTCAAATGCAAAGTGATTCAAATGTTGGGTAAATGAACTTTTATGCTCTGCAAAGCCTAATTCACCATTGTAATAAATGATTTGCCCTAATACATCTGGTTACACTATTTTTGTAGACAGTCAATCTTCAATTGTTTTGCAATCAATCACATTATCTTCTTTTCTTCCGAAATTCGCTTCAATAGATTTGCAATAGGCTTCTTTATCTTCATTCATCATTCCAAATTCAGGCACCCACTTACTAGCAGGGGGAATTAGATTTTCAATTTAGCTCCCCCTGAGCCAGAGCTCCTATTTCAATTCCCGGAGGGATTATCAACTTCAGATTCTGGTGCAGATCCATCACTGTCATTCATTACACTTTTCTTTACCCATGTTTTGTTCATTTCATTCTAGATCTCATTCATATCTACTTTGCTCTTTCCTTTGTCCAACTTCTACTCTATTTTTCCTTTACCTGCCTGTGAGTTATCCTTTTTGCTTTTGCAAAATTTAGCAATATGTCCAGATTTGTTGTAGTTGAAATGCACAATCTTATCTTTCTGACAATTACATGTTGGAGCAGGTTTAGATTTGCATTACATTGAAATATGCCCAAACTTATTGCAAGTAAACCATCTTCCATTGAACACTTTTTTATTCTTAGGAGGATTCCTTGATCCACTTCTGCATTCCTCAGCCTTATGACCTATCATTTTGCAATTAAAGTATTGACCAGAGAAAGATGATGCATTTTGATTCACTTTACTTCTACATTGATTAGCTCTATGACTATACTTATTGCATTTGTCACAATTTCCATTGAAAGATGGATACCTTTGAGCATTAGGTTGTCTTACTAGAGGTCTTCTAGGATTCCTTCTTTGATTTCTTGCTTTAGGATTTCTTTGACCGGATCCAAAGCTTTCACCTTTCTCAAATCCTAGACCATGCTTATCATCTACCTTCTTTTGACTATCAAGCAACACCTCAAGTTTAGTAGAGCTTATCTTGAACTTTTCTTTATATTCATTTGCAAATTCTAGGTCATGTTTGAGAATGACAATTTGTCTTTCAAGTGGTTATTCATTATCCCTAGTTTCTTGTAGATTAAATTCTAGATGGCCAATTATTCTATCCAATCTATAGTACTCTTCTGTTCTTTCTTTCAGAGATTGATTCAATTTTTCCTCAGTCTTCTTCCTTTCCTCAATTGCTTTGGTTAGCCTCATCATCTTGGATTCCATCTCCTGTTTTAAGATAACAACTTCTTTTGCCATCTTCTCACAATCCTTTATCTTCTCCTTTAGGGCCTCATCCATGCCATTGTCTTCATTCTAATTTTCTAGCTGATGAAGTAGCTCCTTCCTCTTTTCACTAGATTTTCTCAGTTGTCCTTATAAAGTCTCAATGAAATATTAAGTGTCTTTAAGGTTTTCTTGCAGATCTATGATTTCTGCTTTGGACAGGTCAATATCTTCTAAAGCTACTTGAATTTTTTGATTGATACCATTAGAATGCTTGAATGAACCCATTGAAAATACCTTCCTAGATCTTCCTCAAGCTATTAAACTTCTTCTAAGGAACCTTTCTCTGATACCAATTGTTGAAATTAGGGTAGACAACTGAGAGGGGGGTGAATTAGTTGTCTCAAAACTTTATCTTTTTTCTATATTTAATCTTCTTTACAACTTATTAATATATTAATGATATAACCATGAAAGCATGAATCAACAACACATGAGCAGAAACATAATCAACACACATAACACCAAGATTTTTACATGGAAACCTGGTTAAGGGAAAATCCACGATGGGGGTTAACCCACATGATTTTATACTCTGTTAAAAGTATTACAAAATGGGAAGGCACATGCCTTTGGGTGCACTGCCCAGAGCTCACTGCTCAAAGAAGGCTCACTGCCTACAAGATCAATTATAAGAGTTCACTAAAATGTTTGAACTAAAGAAAAGCATCTAACTATGCAAAATTATAGTTCTGATTAAGCTCAGTACATTGACTTCACACACTTCATCTCTTTCTGCCCTACTTTACTATTTTTCCATGATCTAAGGATCAGATCTCTGCTTCACACTTGATACTACCACCCTTCATACTTCTCACTTCATATCCACACATCCATACCATAAAATGCTCACACCCATTGATCATATATATCTGCAACATGAAATTACCCCAACTACAGTTAGCCTCAAGAAAATTGAAGACTTTTTCAAGATCACTATTCTGTTGGTTGAATCCATGCAAAAACATCAATGCAGACCACAAATTATGAATTCAAGTCACCACACTTGTCAACCAATACCACTTGATCTCATAAATAATTTGACCAACCACTTTTCTTAATCCGTACAAGGATCAAACACCAAGTTGGCCTATTCTTCATCGGATTGAACTGTCTAACCAAAACTTGATACTCAGATGTCTGTAACTTTCACTCCCTTCATCATGAGAGGCTAAATCTTTGGATTTAGGTATCCCTAACATCCCTTAACATACCCTCAGATCCCTAGCACAATATGGTTACCTATGGAGAAATGCAGACCAAAAAGCTAGACCTTGTTATATGCTCTATTCCTGTCTATCCTGACTTAGACAAATCTGCAATCTAACTTCTGATATGATCAAATGATACAATGTGGATGTGTAAGATAGATTTAGTTGCCATCAATGACAACACCTGACATGCCTAACAGTGTCTCTTGCCAACACTTAATGCCTCTTATAACTACTCATCAATTGTTGTGCATGTTCTTAGTTGTAGGGTCCTTGACATGTAATTTAGGTCTCCAAATGTTCTTGATCTGACCCCTCATCCCTTTGACCAAAAGTAGAATCTTCCCATTTTCTATCCTTGCCTTGATTGAAATACCCAATGTGTATTTCAACCTTCTTAATTTTTTGCAAAACTTCTCAGGTATGAAACTTTTTGGTTTCCTCACATGCATGTTGGTGATCTTGTAGTACCCTATCAATGTCCTCCAATGATTTATCTATTGTTATCCTCTTGGTTTTACCCCTGCTCATCTTTGTGTTTGTAACCTCATGGTTCTAAAGACCCCTTGACATGCTTGGTAACTCCTTACACACCCATGTTCCACTATTTTCTTGCACTCTCACTGTACATGATGTCTGTAGGTCCACTGTATTTGGAATCTTTGTCAATCTCTCTATGTTCTTACTGCATACAGACCCTGTTAAGGCTTACATCCCTTTCTCTATTACCTCTGCTAGGTTTAACATCTCTATCATACCTCTTTGCATTTTTATTCCTGTTGGCATTGTCTGCCCTACATGACTTTTGTCACACCCTGCAACAATAATAGCTCAACACCCTTAACTAGGGTTTAGAAAAGGTCTTACCTCATTTCATCAAATCTTTTGCCTATATCTTCTACCAATGTCACCATTGTTCTATTACTATTTAGGCTTCTCATGACTATCTTTGCATGTTTGCCTCACTACCTATTTGTAATAATTTCCTGCCACCGTTTAGTCTTCAAGTTTTCCATTTCCTACTAGACTATCATCACTAAATGCTCTTAGTGTTATCATAGACTGAGAACCCCTTATATATGCTTTTGATTCTTCTCTATGATGCTAATCCTCTTATCAGACCTCTGGCAGACTGTAGTTCATCTTGACAACATTATAGGCATCCTAAACTTTTATTATATATGTGTTCCCTAAATCATCAATGGTTTTCATAACTTCAATGACTGCAATAGGCTTAGACATGACTGTAGAAGTGTTTGACATGACTATAGTAGTCACTGGATCTTCCACAACCATATACTCTATTTGTTCTACTAGCTTAGTAAAAAAAATTACAATATTTCCTTCATATACTCACCTTGGCCTTGGATACCTAATTGTCTTCTTAGGGTTTTATGCATATTTTAGAGATCACTGACTATAAGTAAGGGTTTCATGGCTTTTGGCAAGATCATCTTAGGTTCACTATACACTATCAAGCATGAACTGTTCTGCACTAGTCTATCTATTTTTGGCAAGAAACCCTAACCTTGCACTTATCACACTAACCATGTCATTACACGTGTAGCTTTCTTGTTCTACATTGATTATCTTTTAGGATATTTATAATCATCACCACCATCAACATTTATAGAACAATCCCTTTGCTCACATAGACTTGCATAGTGGATAAACATTATTACTGCTCTCCATTCACTGTGCATGATTTATGCAGACCTTGGATAACTCTGTTTTCTTTGTGAAACCCTAAAAAATAAAAAAAATTGTTATAGATAATGAGAGACAACCAATGAAGAGTGGGATGCTTAGTTTGGAATAGGTATGCTTATAAAAGCAACTCAAATAACTTCTAAAATACTTAAGAAACTTGCACATATCCTCCTAAATCCTCCATTCACTATATCCTCAGTTTTTCTTATCACTGTGAAATCTATTCCAAACTATGAGCTTCTATATGGAGACTGTCATAGAGGAGTATAAGACAAGTAAACCTTAGTGATGACATATTATCATGCATGATTTCTTTGCATTGCTAACTTCAATCTTTTGTTCTTTGTTGACCTTTATCATCTCTACATATCCTTGAATGATCTTGAAATCATGAACTCTTTAGATGATCTGATTCTCTGAGCCCTTGACCGGATCCATGTTTTACAAGACTGTTGGTGTAATTAAATATATAATTACACTTTAATAAGTTTACTTAGGGATTATTTTTAGTCTTAGCTTATTATTAATTCATATTAGGGTTTTATCTAACTTACAAATATAAAAGCAAGTGCTCTCATCTAATTCTTGAATCCAATTTCATTAATTCATCCAATATTGTGCAAATTATTTCTCTTTGGTTTTTTCTCTTGTGGAAGGTAAATCATAGGTTTTGCGGGTGATCTTGGTGTTATGAGTTAATTATCAACTCCAACATGGTATCAGAGCTCCAGATCTGCAAGCCCCTTCTTAGATCTGAGAAAATTTTAGGCAATAGCTTTTGCAAAATGCATTTTTGAGCAAAACGGACCTCACCATTGTGCTCAGAAGGCCCACAAACCCCTATTTTCATATAAGGCACTCTATATTTTGCTGACAAAAAATTTTTGGGTGTTTTTTTAGGGTTTCAAAAAATTTAGTTATGTGAAATCCGTATGACCTGTATGGAATCTGTACAACCATACAATGCCTTGATTTTTGTGTCATCTCAATTTCCATGCCATTTTTATCTGATCTAATTTTGATTTTGGAGCTACCTTAGTTTGTGTGCCATTTTGATTTATGTGCTGCCTCGATTTTTGTGCACATGTATAGTTGATTTTTTTTTATTTTCTTAATAAAAAAGGAATTTTTTATTTTTGAGGGCTAGCCCCCAGGGTTTAATCCCTAGTCGCATGGGGGACTAGCCCCTAGCTTCCAGGTGCCAACCCCTAGAGACTCAGCCCCTGGTCACATGTGCCTCTAGGAGCTTCAATAGTGCTTTTTTTGGCCTCTTTGCCCTAAAGGAGTAGTTTTGGTAAATCAGGCATATCTTGAGCATACAGAGTTAGATTTTTGAAAACAAATAGGCATCAAAAAGCTAGTTCCATTGATGCAAGTATTTTTTCTAGATTTTGATGATTGGTACAATTTATTTCTAATTGAAGTCCAAATACAGTTTTTGGCCTCTGAGCTCGTATGTTTTTGCCACAATCTCCAATTTTCATGATTCTTGTGGAATTGGAAAGGTATTAAGGAGCTCTACACAACTATCCATGCACTTTTTCCAGATTCAGTCCCAAGTATTATTTATTCAGTTTGTTAGTTTTATGGCTTTTGTTTGATATTCTAAACATTTTGACACCTAGAGAAGTTTTGTTTATTTTGTTGGGCTTCATTTATCATCATTAATACATATTTAGATTGTTGATCTTTGATCTAATTTATTTGAGGAGATATCATGGGTTTTGTTATTCACCCTTCTGTGGTTATATTGGGTAAGGATAATTATGAGTCTTGGCAAAAGGGCATCTTGACACATCTCATGTGGCTTAATCTTTTGCCTTATCTTTATGGACTAATACCTAAACTAGATACACTTGGGAGGAAATCTGTATGGGGAAATTATGTTGATCATATTGTAGGATTGATTGGTTCTAGTGTTGATTATGGCACTATGTGTTCTATCTCACATGTTGAGTGCCCACACACTCTTTGGACTAGCATTTGGGAGATCTATGAAAACCCACATCTCTCTCAATTCCTAGATGATCTTTCTATGGATTATCACATACCCCTTGATGATGCAGATTGCATACCTTTTAATGATGATATAGTTGAGGAGATTGCATATTTGATAGGTCTTGCTAGTTCAGATGACACAGAGACTTCACTTGCTTCTCCTTCTCCTCTTATCGAGATCACATCTGTATTACATGTTGCTACATCAGATTCTTTGTAGCAGGACATTATCAGTCTTCTAGAGATAGGTTTTTGGGATGCATTTCTACCAGATATATCATTGTTGTTTGTAGAGTCCCATCTTGCAGATTTGGAGGACCACATTGAGGACATTTGTCTTCTCTTTGATGACATCTTCTATGGAATTGCATCACCATCATATTCTTCAGAGATTATTCTTCATCCTCCTATTTAGTCATAGTTTGGTAGTGGATTGGAGACATTTAAGAAGTTTTCAGAAGTATCATTGTTGTCTTTGGATCATGTGTAGAGTTCAAAGACATTTACCCTTCTTCCTATATATTCCTATCTAGAATGGGAAGACATTATGCACACATCTATAGTTCTATATCTTCCCAAGGGGAGGAATGTTGTTCGATGTTCATGGGTCTTCATCATTATTCTGTGTCAAGCATCTTCCCGCACTGCAGGAGTCATCTTGAGGAGCGGCTGCATGGTCTCTCTTCTCATCTCTATCTTAGGAGGGAGCATTTCCTCGCATGGGGTTTCTTCCTTCTCACTTTATGGGGGGGTCACCAAACCTTCTCTCTTCTTCCTCTCTTATGGGGGGCATTCATGATTGTACTTTTGTGATGAATTCAGTTCTTGGGGGGTCTTAGTGTTAGTCCTTCTTCCATCACATGTTCATGTACTTGTATTTTCTCTCTTTTGGAGAGGAGTTTTCTCCAACTGGGTTTTTCTCCTTTCTTTCCACTTTATGAGAGATTCTTGTTGTTCATGGGTACCTAACATGGCCTTGTAGCCGTGACCCATTCTTGCATTAGTTGCATGTTTTTCATTTCTCCCTAAGTTGCACTTATGGGGGGTGTTGGTGTAATTAAATATTCAATTAAACTTTAATAAGTTTACTTAGGGCTTATTTTTAGTCTTAGGTTATTATTAATTCATATTAGGGTTTTATCTAACTTGCAAATATAAAAGCAAGTTCTCTCATGTAATTCTTGAATCCAATTTCATTATTTCTCTTTGCTTTTTTCTCTTGTGGAAGGTAAATCTTAGGTTTTGTAGGTTATCATGGTGTTATGAGTTAATTATCAACTCCAACAAAGACTACCCCTAAGATGTAATATATTGTCCTTTCTTCTTGAAAATCATCATCTTAGTCTTCCTATTGCATTTGATTGACCCTTATCTCTTCCCATCTTAGTTAACACTCAACTCCATGACATGGCATTTGCTCCCTCATACAAACATGAATAGTTCTATGATTGAGACAGTATTAGACTACATGAAAACCTCATGGAAATCATGAAGCACTATTTATTTTTCTATTTTTGCTATCATCTCTAGCTATCCTTTGGGTTTGTTTTGTTTACAGTATCCTTCATTGCAGATCTCCTTATGTTCTTATAAAACCTTGATAGTGTTTGTCATGTTGTATGGAGCCTTTTAAACTAATCTTCCTTGTCTCTTGCATCTTCTCCACACAGGGTATCTCTTGTCTACATGATGAAAAACCCTCCTCATTTCATGCTACCACTATATATTCTTATTACTTTTTCTTTATCCATTATATGTAGGTAGTGATCTCACATCTATATAGTAGGCTATGTTCCTTGCTTCATGCCTATATATCACTATCAAGCTCTTCATTGTCCATTGTCATGATATTTAACCATTGTATTCTTCACTATTTGATGGACACTATACTAAACCTCTATCACTCTTACAATCCTCAAGACTATCATAAACTACTCACTATGATATAGTATTTCCTTTAAGCTCATGTGACTATTCCATAGGCTTTATAAACTACAAAATGCCCTTCACACTTTTCATAGAGCTCTGTATACTATCTTGAGGGCTTTTCTATAGCAGACTTTTCAACTTTTCCCCTGTGATCATCGTTGGTTTTGATCTTTGTAGTTGTATTCCTTCATGTACTCCATTATGGATCTAACACATATTTAGCTTGCAACATTGAAATGATCATGACAAGGTAAAGAAACCTACAAAACATGTTAAAGAAACCCTAGTAGAGGTGTAGAAACTCAAAAGATAAACCTAACACAAAGAGGAAAACCTAACCAAGACACTCTAAACCTAACCTATGGTCAAGGCTCATACCATCTCCTCAAGTTTACTCAAACCAACTTGACTCAACCCTTGAACAACACCATAAAACATGATTAGTTTGAAAGGAAAATTCCCTCCGTCACTTGGTAAGAGTTTATTTTGACAAAAATAAGGTTTTGGACATGAAAACATGCTTTTTGACCTTTGACTCTACAAATTTCATGTATGCAACATGGAAACATACTTTTTGGATGCGGTGAAAGGAATTTTGATAAGTTTAAAGTGAAGGAACCATTTCAAAATCTCTTTTATGAGTATTTAACCATATTAAATAAATATTTCGATAACCTAGAGCTTTACAAGACCCTTTAAGACTCCTCAAAACCCTATTAAACTCATAGAACATACTATATCACCTTTGATCTCACAAATTTTGTGACACAAGATGTCTTCTTACAACCATTAACAATAAACAATGACAAAAAATGTGACCTCCACATTGCCGATTTGGCCGATGTAGGACAATACACCTTGTCCTCATCTTCCTCATCCTCATCCTCATCCTCCACCTCCTCCTCCTCCTTCTCATCTTCTTCCTCTTCCTCTTCTTCGAGGAACCATTTCAAAATATTTTTAATGACTATTTAAACCATATTAAAGAAATATTTTAGTAACGTAGAGCTTTACTAGACCCCTTAAGACTCCTCAAAACCCTATTAAAATCATATAACATACTATATTACCTTTGACCTCACAAATTTTCTAACACAAGATGACTTCTTACAACTAATGACAAAAAAAAAATGACAAGAAAATTGACCTCCACATTGCCTATTTGGTTGATGTAGGACAATACGCTTCATCCTTGTCCTCCTCATCCTCCTCCTCCTCTTCTTTTTTTCTTCTTCTTCCTCTTCTTGTTGGTGTGAACAAGGGTATTTCCTATCTGGTTTCCCCTTATAGTGTGAATAAGGCACATTATCTAACTAGTCATTAGTTAGACCTATTCACACATGTTCACATGTTAAGTTTACTTAGGATAAGTCTAGATA
Organism: Cunninghamia lanceolata; assembly: GCA_027924645.1. Lineage (NCBI taxonomy): Eukaryota > Viridiplantae > Streptophyta > Pinopsida > Cupressales > Cupressaceae > Cunninghamia > Cunninghamia lanceolata. The sequence continues at coordinate 17,331,806 of BSBN01000107.1, read as the reverse complement.
TTTCTAGGTTGTCATGTGATCTTATCTTGTAGTTGGCATCTTATCTTTTAGTTGTCACACATTGTAGGAATAAGACACTTGTCACTATCCTACTTCATCCTACATCTCAACCTTGCCTTTATAAGCAAGGTATGGCATATCATATTGTAATCTCAAGTATATTGTTGTATTTACATTCTTTGATAGGAATACAATTTATTCTTGTCATATTGATCTTCTCTTTTATTTGTGCTTTCCATTAGGACTCTAGATCTTGGGTGACTATCTCCATAAACAAATATTACATGATATCAGAGCTTGTAGAGTGTCTTTAGTTAGTCTTTTGAGGGATCTTGAATGTAAATAATGGTGGATCTTGAAAAGTTGAGTATGCTCTTCTCTTGCATCATACGATGACTTGGAGAATCAGAAAAACTAGATAGAAATACCAGATTTGGGAGTTTTATTTGTGGCCTTGTATTGCAGGTTCATTTTGGAGCATGTTGGTACAAATCTAAGCTCACCATTGTGTTCAGGGTGTTTGAGATAGTTTAGAATTTTGAGTTGTCCAAATCAGACATTGGAGTCCAAATCTACAAGGTTTTCAATTTGGGAGATGCTTGCCTAATCCATGAGGTAGCTACATTTTTTAAGCATTTTCGGTTGAATCTGACACTACCATTGTGTTCAGAAGGCCCAAGAACATAAAGATTGACTGCCAATTTGTTAGATTTGGAGCACTTTGCCACGAGCTCTCAGAAAATATTTTCTCCCTACAAACTATATAGATAGAATATTCTACAAAATATTACCTGCAGAAAATTTTTCCCCATGTACCCAGCTGTAAAATCAAAAATTTTAATATATATATATATATATATATATTGCAAATTTGTTTTGATATTTGTATAGTTTCTTAAAATATATGAAAAAAAACAAAAAAAAATTAAAATTAAAATAAAGGGAATCTATGCAAGTCGTACATGATACTTGTGCAATCCCTTGCATAAGTGGAGTACCTGCAGGGTACTGCAGGTACCTAGAGCCATAAGGCAACCCCTATAGTGCACCCATGAGGTTCTAAGGCCCCATGGAAGGGTTCAAACCCCCATGCGGGTCCCTTAGGGTCCACGACCCTTATAAAGGGGCTCAACCCTTTGTATAAGGCTTCAACTTATTTTTCAAAAGAAAATTTTATTATTTTTTTAAACTTGACAGAAAAAAATCACTAGATCCACCTTTTTTGGCATTTTACCTTTTTTGGTAGCAATTTTGTTGCCCTGCCATCTTTGGCAATGATTCTAGCGATTTTGCCAAATTAGGCTATTTTCTCCAAATTTAGTAGAGGATCTAAACTTGGCTAGAGCTCCCCCAACTTTGGCAAAGACTCTATTTTATCTAGAAGATCTCTATTTTGGTAGTACCTCCAAATTTGGTAGCAGTTCTACAAAATTAAGTGGAAGTTGAATTTTCAAACTAAGATCCCCTCCAGAATGCAATTTTGTTTTGGCACCTAAACTTTGTAGGCTTGTTTCTCACTCATACTAGCTCCATTTTTAGAGAAATTCTTTTTTATTTGGGGTAGAATTTCATAGGCTTCATAGTGGTGTAGATGGATTTTGGTTTTGGTATCTTATTTTTCCAAAAATTACAGATTTTTGTCACTATTGCTAAGCAGTTCTCCTTTCGGGAACTTTTGGAGTCTAGTTTGGGCTCATATAATAACATTTTTTGGTGAATTTTTTTTAAGTGCATAATTCTCTTTATTAATTTTGAGATCTTCTATCAGTTTGATCTAGTCTTGTACCCACATTGTATTTTCATTTTAAGGCCTAATTTTTGCATTTGCATCTACCGAAATCAAAAGACCACCTTGTTGTTTTGGCTAGTGGAAACTATAATCACACTAATTATAAAGTGCCAAGATCATAATTTTATGAAGGGGCATTTGATTGAGTAAACTTGGGAGGTGATCTTGTGGTGGTCGATTGCCTTCAATTCTTTGTTGTGTGTTCTTGCAATGGGGAAAACTCAAATTGAACTCCTAACTCCATATAATTATTCATCATGGATGTTGAACACACCAGGATATAGAAAGGGGGTGAATCAGTATCCAATCAAACTTCAAATCTTCTAGATTAGATTAAAAGTTAAACATAAAAGATAAACACAATGCACATCAACACATAACACCAGATATACGTGGAAAACCCCAAGAGAGGAAAAACCATGGTGAGGACTAACTCATAATCTATGAAGCTCGCTGCTTATAAAAATTACAACTTTATTTTAGGGCTACAACCAAATGAAGCCACTACTCCCTACTAACTTTGTTTTAGGGTCACTCCCAAGGAAGCTACTACTCCCTAAATACTTTGTTTTAGGGATACAATCTAAGGAAGCAACTACTCCTTGAACTAAGAATGAACTTAGAAAAGATTATAGTATGATAGTCATTCTATTGCCTAAAAACTAACATTGAATCTCACACCTTTGATGGTTGCATCAACTAGGCACACTCTTCACTTTCCTCATGTTGCAAAGATATCTTCAAGATGAATCAAGACAACCCTTATTGCTTCTACTCTTTCTCCTTCAGTTGTACATCATAAATGTTCATATTCTCATTTCCATAATCATACCCCACCTAGATGAAATAGGTTCACAATATATACACGATATTACATTGATTACATTACAAGTCGACCAATACAACAAGAATATTACAATTTACATGTCATCCATAGATCACATATCATGAAACATGTAGAGGACAAGCCTTAACATAACTACACATTACTCTATGAGAAGAAACATCCCTTACAGACCCCAACACATGCTTAACCCAGTCCTAAACATTCTTCACAACATCATCCTTCAAATAATAACATCCTCACATCACACCTATTTGAAATAGGTCGCCGTTAAGTACAAGCACATGAAGCTTGTAGCACATTAGCCATTTCACCTTGGCAGTACACATAGAAGATTAAACATTGCTTGTGGCATACCAAATCACTAGATACTTTATAAAAGTATGCGTTGAACCTCTCTGAACATGTTCACAAAATTGCATTGATAACTCTTCACATCTGGAGAAATGTGGAGCATTCCAACAAGTCTTCATCACCATTTTGCTTTGCCAAAGCATAGATAAAAACTCTATCACTCATAACTTTTATTACTAAAGGTATACAGACTTTGTTAGGGTTAGCCAGTAGAAAATATGAATTAAATGCAAATAAAGATTAAACAGAGGAATGAAAAATACACAGAAATAATAACAGCAAGAGATAATTTTAACGTGGTTCACCTAAACTCGGACTACATCCACCAACAGAGAGTCCAATATTATTATCCAATAAATCAAACCGATTACAACCAACAATCCTTACAACTCAATACCACTGAAAAATGCTACAATACATCAACATAAACCCTAATGCTTAACCACTTTTATCAAGCCTTATGTCGGTTACAAAAATAGGGTTTTTTCATGTCAGCTAATAGAAAAATAATTCCCGACGCCTTAATAAAATAATAAAAAATTATTGGAGGTTTTAGGGGCACTGCCCCCAAACCCCCGCAAGGGGCGCTGCCCCTTCACTTCTTTAAATAATTTGGGAGGAAACTGCACTGATAAAAGTGGGGTAAATTTAACCTCTAAGTTTGATTAGGCTCCATATAACAACAATCTCCCACTTGGAGACTAATCAGACTCCACACCATATCATCTCACACTTTGAGACTGATCATAACACTGCTGACCCTATAGCTCCCACAGGAAATAAGTACCATGGACTCTGGTGTTCTAATTTTTGTGATTTTAGTCTTGAAGACCAACTAAAGTTGAGGAGGAGCTCAGTTTCTCCCTTGTTACTGCCTTTATAAACATATCTACTAGATTTTTATCTATATGTATCTTTTCCAGCCTTAACTATCCATCATCTAACATCGATCGAATGAAGTGATACCTCAACTGTATGTGTTTGGTCTTTGAATGCAACGCAAAATTCTTTGCAAGATGTATTGCACTCTAACTGTCCATAAACAAATAATTGTTAGCCTATTGTTTGCCCAATTCTTCCATGAAAGATTGCAGCCATATCATCTCCTTGCTTGCCTCTGTTACAGCTACGTACTCTACCTCCGTGGTGGATAAAGCAACCACCTTTTGTAACCTGGAGATTCAACTCACTGTTGTCCCACCTATAGTAAAGACATAACCTGTAGTGCTTCACCTGGTATCAATATCCCTTGCCAAATCTGAGTCCACATAGCCTGCTAAATTAGTATTAGAGCCCCTAAAACATAAGTGTTTATTGGATGTACCTCTCAAATATCTGAGAATCCATTGTACCGCATTCCAATGCTCCAATCTGGGATGACTCATATACATGCTTATGACTCCTACAACATGTGCAATATCCAGTCTCGTGCATACCACGGCTTATATTAAACTTTCTACAACTGAAGCATATGGTACCTTGGACATTTTTTCTTCCTTCTCTTGTGTCTTAGGACACATCTCCTTAGTCAATTTCAAATGACTAGGCAAAGGTGTGCTGACAAATTTTGCATTCTCCATATGGAATCTCTACAACACTTTTTCAACATAATCAGCCTGAGATAGAGTCAATTTTATGTTCTTCATATCTCTGCAAATTTTTATATCAAGGATTTGTTTTTCTACCCCCAAATCCTTCATAACAAAAGATTGTGCTAATTGTTGTTTTAACTCTTTTATGTGGTCCATGTTAGACCCTACTACAAGCATGTCATCAACATATAAACATAAAATAATGTAGTTGTCATTATCCAATGTCTTAAAATAAACACAATGGTCAGAATTACACTGGCTGTAGCCTTGCTCAACCATAAAACTATCAAGTTTCAAATGCCATTGCCAAGGTGCTTGTTTCAAGCCATATAAACTCTTCTTCAATTTGCACATCAGTTTCTCCTTACCTTTGACCTCAAATCCCTATGGTTGTTCCATATATATCTCCTCCTCCAATTACCATGGAGAAAGGTAGTTTTCACATCTAAGTATTCCAAATGCAAATCTTTAGCAGCCACAATACTTAAAATAGTATGAATAGAAGTCATCTTAACAACTGGAGAAAAAATCTCATAAAAATCAATACCCTTTTTATGTGCAAATCCTTTTACAACTAACTTGACTTTAAATCTTTTTTTACCTCCATCTTCCTCTTTTAGCCTATAAACCCATTTGTTTGGTAAAGCCTTTTTACCTACAGGCAACTTACATAATTCTCAAGTCTGATTTTTCAGCAAGGAGTCCATTTCTTCTTTCATTGCAAGCTCCCATTGAACCTTTATATCCACCTACATAGCTTCATAATACCCTTCTAGTTCACCGGCATTTGTTAACAAAATAGAATACAAAGAGGGAGAAAACCTTTCAGGAGGTCTACTTAGCCTTGTTGACTATCTAACATTCACTCAAGTTTGTGGTACTTCTTGTTGTTGTTGCGGAGCATGGGGAACCACTAGAACATCACTATCTAGAGTATCATCGAGCACAACATAATCCTTTCCTTTCTTCTCATGCTGCTGCAACTGATCTTTGTACAACACCTTCTCATTGAATACAACATCCCTGCTTCTCACAATTTTTAGATTTTCAACATCCCAAAGCCTATAACCAAACTCATCAATGCCATATCTAATGAAGATACACATTTTTGATTTTGCATCCAACTTGGTTCTATTTTTAGAAACTACATGTGCAAATGCTTCACATCCAAAAGTTTTGAGAAAACAATAACTCACCGTCTTACCTGTCCATGCTTCCTCTGGAATACCACAACCCAAAGGAACTGAAGGACCTCTATTAATTAAATATACAATAGTATTGACAGCCTCTGCTATATGTTTAAAGGCAGCCCAACATGCAATCTCATTCTCCTTGCACGCTCCATTATTATCCTATTCATGCGCTCAGTCACTCCATTTTCTTGTGGAGTCCTTGGAACTATTTTCTTCCTACAAATTCCATTAAAGGAACAATAATCCTCAAATTCTTTGCTGCAATACTCACCACCATTATCAGATCTAAGATATTTTAATCTTTTACCTAACTCATTCTCAACCAAGCTTCTCCATTTCTTAAATATTTTAAATACATCAGATTTTTGCCTAAGGAAATAAATCCAAACCTTCCTAGTTGCATCATCTATCAATGTAACATAATACCAAGAGCCACCAAGAGAAAATACTTGAGTTGGTCCCCATACATCTGTTGGCAAGAAACATTATATGGATTCATGTATGTTGTCATTGATGACAACAAAGGTTATCCCACACATCCGTAAGACATGATGAATCTCTACCGGAAGTCAGATTGAAGAAGTGTTATGATCTGTTAAGCAAGAACAGAGCAGTCAGCAAGGTCTGATAGTCAGGTCCAGATCTCTCAGTGAAGTGCACATTTGGGGAAGTCAAGAGGAGTACCTTGACTAATAGATTCCAAGGATTTAGCCTCCAATGATGGAAGGATGAAGAGATATAAGCACTTGAGTGATGGGTTCCTGTTTGGCAGAGTAGACAGAGGAAGAACTATACCGGCATAGTGTCAGACCCAAATCTGGAAGAGATATTGCTGATGACTAAGTTTCTTAAGGTGTCATTCATGATTGGCTGACACGATTGATGACTTCTACAAGCATCTCTTAGATCTGCATCTCTTGGTAAGCAAGGATCCAGCCGACAAATCAAAGCTTGGGAAAAATATTGACTATTCTGGATGCTGACTAGAAAGGTGGTGAGATTACTTGTGCAGATATATATACCAGATGAATTTAGATATGAAGGTGTGTTGTGTGAATGAATAGTTGTACGAAGAAAAGTAGAAGAGTAGTGTGAAGGCAGTGAGACTGGTCTGGAATGTGATAGGACAACTGAACCAAAAGAAAGCAAGAATGAAGTGCAGTAGATCAGTTTATTGAGCTCAAACAGAACTGAATCCTAGCATGTGTAGATGCTTCTCATTAGTTCAAACATTGTGTTATCTTCCTTTCTTGTAGGCAGTGAGCCTCTTGTGAGCAGTGTGCTCGGGCAGTGAGCTCTAAATTGGCAGGTGCCATTTTGTACTTATATTCTTCTAATAGAGAATACATTCTTGGGTTAATCACCTCGTGGTTTTCTCCCTTAACAGGGTTTCCATGTCAAAAATACTGTGTCATGTGTATTTCCATTTCATGGTTATGTTTGCTTATTTGAATTAATGCTGCATTAATTATTAAGAAAGTTTAGAAAGCTGAAATAATTAAGATAACTGATTCACCCCCCTCTTAGTTATCAACAATTGGTATCAGAGCCAATTTCCTCCAATCAGAGCCTAACAGCTTGAGGAAGATCTGGGAATTAAGATGGATGTGTATGGTATGAGGGAGCAACTTCAGTCTACCCTAGATGATCTTGAGAAATCTAATTTTGAAGTCAATGTATTAAAGGAAAGACTCAAACAGGCTGATGATTTTATAAATGAACTAAAAGGGAAACTAAGTCTCTCTATGAAAAAAAGAAAGGAACTACTTCAGCAATTGGCAAGTCAAGGTGAAGCAAATGATACAAATGAAGATCTTAAGGAAAAAATCAAGTTATGTGAAAAATTGTCAAAAGAGATCATCATGGTAAGACATGAATTGGAATCAGGAGTCATGAAATTTACCCAAGAAATTGAAGAGAAAAGAAAAACTGAAGATGATCTAAAACAATCTCTCAAGGAGAAATCAAAAGACTGCCACAAGATAGATAAAATAATCAGACATCTTGAATTTGATCTTGAAGATGCTAAAGATAATGAAGAAAAACTAGAAGATCAAATTGTCTCTCTTAAAAGGGATCTTCAAACAGCAAATGAATACAAAGAGAAATTCAAGATAAGTTTTGCTCAACTTGAAGTTCTTCTTGAAAGCCAAAAGAGGGTAGATGACAAGCGTGGCTTGGGATATGAGAAAGGTGAGAGCTCCGGATCTGGTCAGAAGAAGTTTGAATCAAAAAATCCAAGAAACAGGCCTAGAAGACCTCTGGTGACACAACCTAATGCTCAAAGATATCCATCCTTCAAGGATACTGCCACAACTGCAATAACTTTGGTCACAAAGCTAATCAGTGCAGAAGAAGAATGAATCAGCCTAACACTTCCTTCTCTAGACAGTGTTTTAACTGCAAAAGGTATGGTCACAAATCTCATGAATGCAGAAGTATGCAAATGAACAATTCTTTCAATGGTAGATGCTTTGCATGCAATAGAATGGGTCATATGGCTAATCAATGTATATCAAGAGGACATCAATCAAATATGCAAAGAAATGTTGTTTGCCACAATTGCAATAGATCCGGTCATATTACAAAATTTTGTAGAAGCAAGAATCAGGACAAAAGAGGTCCGGTACATCATAACCAGAATCAAGACAAGGGAAAAGGAAAAGTGAATGTGGATGAAGTTCAAAGTGAGATGAACAAGATTTGGGTGAAGAAAAGTACAAAAAATGTAGGGGATGGATCCGCACCAAAATCTGGTGCTGATATTCCTTCCAGAAATTAAAAAGCGAGCTTTGGCTCAGGGGGAGACACAAGGAAAAACTTTTTCCCCTAGCTAGTAAATTGGTGCCGGAATTGGCACAAGGAAGGCTGTGGATTAAAGGGTTCTCAAAGAATCATCTAAAGAATATGTGGTTAAAATATGAAAGATCCATAAGATGTTTAGGACAAGATTGATCCGGTTCATCAAGTCATCCAAATAAGCAAAACAAGGCAAACCAGAATGACTTAAGTTGAGCATTTATTGCAACTTGGTATTAGGGTTTGTAGAGTAATATAAGGGTTCTTCTTATTAAACATTTGTTCATTCTACATTCAAAAAGAAGCAAAAAGGAGCTCTGTAACAAATTTCCTCAAGCTCATCAAAGATCATTTACAAAAGTTAATTCATCCAACAATCGATCCGGCTCACTCCGTGAAACCTAACGGCTCAAAAGGTATTTTATGTTCTTAAATATCTCTCTGCAAATCTTTTTAAAGATGTCTACTCTAAATATTGTGAAGATCACTGATAGGCCTTGCCCCAAATTCAAAAAACATCCCTACAAATCCTTGGAAGTAGATCCCCTATGAGCATTTTCCAGTGTTCCACATGGTGTCTTGCATACAGAAGATATTAGGGTTTACATTCATGCAAACATTGAAGAATTCAGAGAGTTCAAATTGAGGGATATCTACCACAAACAACTAATAGATGATTCATTTGAGTTCAAACCCAAATACAAGGCCCTCCGGGAGAAGCACTTTACACAGTGTATACATTTCCCCAGCTTTGCTAAGGATGAATGGGTCCGGTATGTCTTGAGTAGAATACATGACAACTTCATGTGGTTGAATGGGCCATTCAAGATCACAAAAGATGCCATTAGGGAAGTTACCAGTTTGTACTCATCCGGTGGGATACCTACTCTCAAATCTGTCAAGAATCAGACTGTAAGTGAGGCTACCAGATCTAGGTTTGACAAAAGAGCAATGACAATAGAAGATATCACTAATCTGGATATCAAGTTTGCCTCCATGATCATTGGATACAAGATATATCATTCTAGCAGGGAAAATTTAGTACCTGGAACTACCATCTACACTACTTATGAAATGTTAAGAAAGAATTCAGACTATGATATTTGTTAGCTCCTTCTAAACCAACTCTTGGAGAATCTACAGAAAATAAAGAAAGATAAAAAGAATTCATTTAAGTATGGTTGGTTAATATTGTGCTTATTCTTCTACTTTATGAATGAGCTACCTGGATCCAGTGGATGGGTATGGTAGAATGACAGACTAGTTTCCATACAAATCAGGGATTATTTGCATGGACTTAGTGATGACAAAGAACAAAACATAGCTCTCTGGGGTGTCTTCAAAAACTTCCAGAACATGATGCAAGCTAGAGAGAGAATTCCCAAATCTCTAGTCGAGAAATACAAAGACACAGTATGCTTTATGGTAGAGACTGATCAGTGCCTAATGGAGGTAGTAGAACCAAGAACAGTGTGGATCATGCCAATGGGGTATGAGGTGGATGAGAATATCATAAAGCTGCATGTTCAACACATGTTGAGTCAACCAAAGGATCCCAAGGCAGAAAGGTTTGGAACCTTTGAAGAATTAAGTGTGAAGATCCATGTTGAGCTAAGGCAACTAGAGATGAAAAGAAAGGCAAGAAAAGAAGTAGAAAACATTGCCAAAAGCTTTGGCATCTCAAAAGAGGCACTTGATGCCAACAGGGAAAAGAAGGAAAGGATTGAGAAAGAGAAGAAAGAGGTAGAAAAGCAAAATGTTCCAGTAGAATTCTCCTCCTGGACTAGATCTTCTAGGAGCTCTACACCTACCACTGATAAGAGCTCAAGTAAATCAAAACTAGAAGCAAAATCATTCGGTAAAGTAGAGAAAAGAACTAAGACTAAGGCCACAAGGTATTACATCAGTCAGAAGGATGATGAAGAGACTGAGTCAGATGAGGAGGTAAGGAAAATGAGGAAAAAGAAGAAAGTATCTGATGAACCCTCTACCGGTGAAGACAAGGAACAAATGGCAGAAGAGTTTGTTGAAAAGCCCACTCTATCATTAGATGATGTCGTCAAATCAATTATTGTGGATGGAAACCTTCAACCAATGGCTGAATTCTATGATTATTATAATGAGGCTGACCAAAAGGTCTCACAGGAAGTAGCAGTCAAGTATCTGCATATCTACAATAAGGCTTTTATTGAAATTATATCTCTTATTCCCAAAAGCCTAGAGAAAGAGTTAGAAATAAGGAAGAATAATGCTATGGAAAAAGATCTTGAGATACAAGAACAGATAGCCATTCAGCTAAATTCTTCAATTGATTCAAAGCAAATGAATATGATCTTCAAAGATTACAAGGATGAGTTCCAGAGCAAAGCAAGAATGAAACAACTTATTCTCGAAGAAACTGACAAAGTAGTAAAAGAGATAGAAGAGATCCTCCAGAATACATACTCAAGATTCAACATTACTATTATAGAGAACTTGGGTGTTGATCTCTCAGCTACAAGTGTTGAAAAAGAATCACCTGAGGCAATGATAGAAGAAGTAATGGACACTGGTGAAGAAAAAGATAAGGACTTGGAATCCTCTGCTCTAGAAGAAGTGGCCCATGAACAAACAAACATCACTCCTCTGGTCTCCCCTGTTGACTCCAGATCCAAAGGAGAAGAAAGAATAGAGGATAAAGAAAAAGAAGTGAAGGAAAAAGAAGATGACAGCACTAAGGTTGCAGAAGGAAAGAAGACTTCAACAAAGAAGACCACAGCTGCTAGTGGTAAGAGTGTAGAAGGAGAGAAAGCTCCAAGAGACATTTCTAAGACTGCAGAAGAGAAGAAGAATCTATCTCTGGCAAGAGACACTACATAAACTGTCAAAGAATTCTTAAACAAAGAGACAATGGAGATTGATGAACTGAAACTTCTACAAGGGCCATTTGATTTTGATTCTCTTTCCCCGTTACAAACAATGAAGATAGCTTCATTTGCTAATGCAAAGGTAAAAGAAAAACTCCTGAAGTCTCACATGGAAGACTATGAGCTAATAGAAGTTGCATCTAGAGTATTAGAAAAGATCATGCCATCTTTTTAGAAGGATCCCTCAGCCTCCTCATCCAGTAATCTCAAATCTCTAGTTAATAGTGTTAGCACACATTTTGATTCCCTAGAGAAGTCAGCAGAAGATAAGGTCCGGAAGGAATTTTTGGCAAAACGATTATCAGAGGTACAAGGGTTAATAACTAATGATAGGAGGAATATGAATATTGGGATAAAGAGCTTAGAAAATGCTCTTAAAGATGTCAGGGAAATGTACAAATTTTGTTTATCATGGTCCAAAGTAACATTAGATCTTGAGAAGAAAGTGAAAGAACAGGAGGACAAACTGACAAAACTCTCTTAGAACTTTGATCCTCTCTCCTCTTCCATAATAAATCAAGAATGTTAGACTATTACAGTCTTGAATGAAATCAAGAAGCTTGAGAAGGAAAAGAAAAATAGAATAAGCAGGTTGGGTGAACTTAGAGGGATAATTATCCCCAGGTTAGAGGCCATGCATGAGGCCATAAAAGAAGCTCAGATCACAGCCTAGACCAGTGATCTAATAGATCTAAAAAGGGCAGACGCGTTTACATTCCTGTTGAGTGGTCACATCTCAATTTTGGATAGGATGAAGCAAAGTTGGGCAACATAATTCATCCAATTGAAGACAACTTTTGCAAACATACTTAAGTATATGTAAGTATGCTATATATATTTATGCGGCTAAGTATAGTTGACTTTTTGAGAATTTTGGTGTGCGGACCCTACCCTTTTCCATTGATGTCAAAGGGGGAGTGAGGAGAAGTGAAAAATGAGGAATCCAGCTAAGGGGGAGCACCAAAAAATGTATATAAACATAGAGCATCAGCAAAGGGGGAGTATAGTGTGACACTTAGTTATTTTTCACTAAGTGTTGCCATCAATGCCAAAGGGAGAGATTGTTGGCAAGAGACACTATATGGATTCATGTATGTTGTCATTGATGGTAACAAAGGTTATCCCACACATCCACAAGACATGATGAGTCTCTATCGAAAGTCAGATTGAAGAAGTGTTATGATCTGGTAAGCAAGAATAGAGTAGTCCGTAAGGTCCGACATTTAGGTCCAGATCTCTCAGAGGAAGTATCTCAGTGAAGTACGGATTTGGAGAAGTCAAGAGGGGTACCTTGAATAATAGATTCCAAGGATTTAACCTCTGGTGATGGAAGGATGAAGAGATATGAGCACTTGAGTGATGGGTTCCTGTTTGGCAGAGTAGACAGAGGAAGAACAATACCGGCAGAGTGTCAAACCCAAATCTGGAAGAGATATTACTGATGACTAAGTTTCTTAAGGTGTCATTCATGATTGGCTGACATGATTGATGACTTCTACAAGCATCTCTTAGATCCACGTCTCTTGGTAAGCAAGGATCCAGCTAACAGATCAAAGCTTGGGAAAAATATTGACTATTCTGAATGCCAACTAGAAAGCTGGTGAGATTACTTCTGCAGATATATATACCAGATGAATTTAGATATGAAGGTGTGTTGTTTGAATGAATAGTTGTGCGAAGAAAAGTAGAAGAGTAGTGTGAAGCCAGTGAGATAGGTCTGAAATGTGATAGGACAGCTGAACCAAAAGAAAGCAAGAATGAAGTGCAGCAGATCAGTTTATTGAGCTCAAACAGAACTGAATCCTAGCATGTGTAGATGCTTCTCATTAGTTCAAACATTGTGTTATCTTCCTTTCTTGTAGGCAGTGAGCCTCTTGTGAGCAGTGTGCTCAGGCAGTGAGCTCTAAATTGGTAGGTGCCATTTTGTACTTATATTCTTCTAATAGAGAATACATTCTTGGGTTAATCACCTCGTGGTTTTCTCCCTTAACAGGGTTTCCACGTCAAAAATACTGTGTCATGTGTATTTCCATTTCATGGTTATGTTTGCTTAATTGAATTGATGTTGCATTAATTATTAAGAAAGTTCAGAAAGCTAAAATAATTAAGATAACTGATTCACCCCCCCTCTTAGTTATCAACAACATCTGTATGCACAAGCTCCAACTTTTCATCTTTCTTTTACTTCCCATCATTGAGAAAACTAACTCTCTTTTGTTTGCCATACACAACTTTCACAGAAATCCATATTAATACATTTCATACTTGGTAAATTTTTCTTAGAATGAAGTACCTTCATACTTTTTTCACTCATATGCCCAAGTCTGTTATGCCATAGTGTTGTCTCAGAACCTGCAACAACTATTTCAGTTTCTTCGTGCGAACCTATAGCAACTGTTCCTGAACCTGTTTGTTTTTTCTCTGCAACAGCTAAAGTAGAAGGAATAGTATGACCTGTACAAAGATATAAGGTGCCTACTTTCACACCTTTTCGTACTATTAAGGCACCTCTTGAAACCTTCCAATTTTTATCGGTAAATATAACAATGCAACCTTCATTACCTAGCTGCCCCATTGAAATTAAATTCCTACTCTGTCTTGGAATGTGTCTTACCTCTTGTAGTAGCTAATGATTCGTTATCTCCCAAATAAACTAGTCCAAAATCCCCTTGGACATAATCAAGAAAATAAATTCTATAAGGCAAAACATGAAATGAGGCCCCTGAATCTAAAACCCATGAATCAGTAGCATTATCTAGGGAAAGAATCAAAACATCATCTTTAGATTTATTACTTACCACATTTGCCTCCTTATTTCCTTCTTATTTGTCTCCTTTATTCTTCTAAGACTGTCATTCTTTTTTTAGATGACCTAGTTTCCCACAGTACCAGCAATAGTTCTATCCTCTAGATTGGGACCTCTTGTCCTTTAATTTTCCTCGTGACTTCCCATGACCTCTAGAACCTTTTCCTCTCTCCTTTGATATGCCCCTACTTTCTACATTCAAAACACTACCTGATGTGGACCCTCCTGAGCTTTTCCATTGCATTTCCTCACTAAGGATAACACCAACAACATCATCAAATTTCAAAGTATTTGAACCAGAGATAGAGTTACTTATAGACATTACCAAGTTATTCCAGCTTTTTGGCAAAGAACATAATAACAAGAAAGCTCTCACCTCTTCATCAAATTTCACTTTTATAGAAGTTAACTAACTGGTAAACATATTAAACTCATTTAAATGATCTATCACATATCCACCTTGAATCATTTTTAGATTAAACAAATGCTTCATGAGAAATACCCTATTTGAGGTTGAGGTTTTTTCATACAATTTAGCCAAAGATTTCATCAGTTCACTTGTTGTCATCGCTTCTATTATATCGAATGCCACAGATGGTGCTAAGCACAACCAAATGGTTCCCAGTGCCTTTCTATCCAGAAAATTCCAATCCTCATCAGTCATTATTGCTAGTTTCTTGGCTATTCCTTCCAACGGCCCCCATAAATCCTTTTGATAGAGATAATCCTCCATCTGCATCTTCCATAACTGATAGTTCTACCCATTGAATTTATCTACCTTCAATTTACCCTCATCTGCCATTGCTACCACTCAACCGTGAGACCTTCCTATAGATGATAATCGAACACAACCCGCTCTGATACCAGTTGTTAGGGTTAGCCGGCAGAAGATATCAATTAAATGCAAATAAAGATTAAACAAAGGAATGAAAAATACATAGAAATAATAATAACGAGAGATAATTTTGATGTGGTTCACCCAAACTTGGGCTACATCCACCAATAGAGAGTACAATATTATTATCCAATAAATCAAACCGATTACAACTAACAATCCTTGCAACTCAATATCGCTGCAACAAAAATCCTAACCCTTAGCCACTTTTATCAAGCCTTATGTTGGTTACAAAAATAGGGTTTTTTATGTTGTCCAATAGAAAATAACTCCCAACGCCTTGATAAAATAATAAAAAAATTGTTGGAAGTTTCGGGGCTGCTGCCCCTGGATCCCGCAAGGGGCGCTGTCCCTTGACCCCATTAAATAATTTGGAGGGGAACCGCACTAATAAAAGTGGGGTAAATTTAACCTCTGAGTCTGATTAGGCTCCATATAACAACAAACTTTATCTCTTGGATATAACACCTTCGCAACATACTTAACTTAGATTCTAAACTACATGACCATATCTTCAAACATGTAGATATGGGGAGCATTTTCCCAAGTAGTCTCCCTAGTAGCTTCTTGTAATAGAAATCTTCATCAACTTGTGGAGACTTGTTGACCCATTTTCCTCTATCCCACCTCAAATAGTTCATCTTGAATATCTAATGGGTATCCCTTGGGATATGACTTTACAGACCTTGATCCCTCCTAATCCTCATTCTCTACCTTGCAAAAATCCCTAAAAAATCTCGTCTGGAAAATCCTTGCAAAAGAATAGAAAAACCCAGAAATCCTTAATCTTCAAATGCCTTCCTTCACATAGATTTCCCATCTTCATACTTAGTCATTTTGGTATGGATATCTTGATGACAACATCTGAATCTTAAGTTAGCACCTGAATATTAAAAGTTAATATCCATGTGGATGATGGTTTATCCATGTTGCAAAGGAAAATTTGACGGTGCATCTAGATTTCCCATAGCTCGCAGATTGCTTAACGCTGATGTCACATTCCTTCCGTGCAGTTGTGAAATGAGGATAGATTTAAAGTTAGTTTGTCATGGCTCTTGGCCACAGCTTTAAAGATTAGATGATAGCACAATGTCATAGGTGAATCTTTCTTATAGGGAAGATTATGTGCGCGGCCACGAGATGATGACATGTGGACATCCAAATGTCAGTTGACCACAACTTTGACCACGGATATCTCTGATGCAAAGGTAAAGGTAAAGTTGTTGAAGTTCACTCAATGAACTTAAGTCACTCAACTTACTCCAAGAGGTTTACAAAGGTGTTTGTGTTTACAAGCCTATACAAGGCTACTCCAGGAATCAACTTAGCCTAGGATCACCCTCTGATGTCATCCACTCAGGCTACTCACCACTCACTTTGGAGAGTCACTGCTCAATCCAATCTCTATACACAATCCACCTTTTGAGGACTCACAACCTACTACCCACACCTCTACCAACAGTGTCCACCTATAATTGTTAAAACATACTTGTCAAGGAATCATGACTATCATGAGGTCTCTGACCAAAAGACTAATTTCTGCATTCTCTAGGGCAATGGACAGTAACAACAGTAGGACTGTTCTAGGACAATGTTTGAAGAAGGCTTAAGTCTTATAGAATTGGTTCAATCAACTTCTCAAGGCCTCAAATGACCCTCAACACTCAATGCATACTAAACACTCAATGTAAGCAAACAACCATTTACTCACATGTAGGCTCACACTGTGTTATACAGGACAGAGGATAGCAATTGCAGCTTCACTGTCCTATGACAGTACTAAAATGACAGCTTATATCTTGTAGCTTATGTGAACAACAAAACTAGCATTAACTCTCCTATCCACAAGGATCTTCACACCAAACTCAATTTGTATCTATCAGGGACATGACCAATAAGAAAATACTGACCAAATGATCAAAACTCTGTACTAAACAAGACTATGGACAACAATTACCATGTGACTATCTTGCAACAGTGCCAAAAGGGACTATTTCCTTGTAGCCTTGAAAATGACTACACAAAGGTATCTCCTTAGACCTTCACAAAGCAATCAACAAGCTTTACACCTTCCAAAGCTCATTATAAACTCTCACCTGTCCTCCAAGCTGTAGAGCCGTACTCTGTTAGAGGCTAGAATAACAACAAATTGTTCTTTTCCATGAAAAAGGCCTACTTTTGATGGTTGTATGAAAGAGAGGTACCAAACTGACATGCACAAGGTATTCCAAATAGTCATATAGACTTTTTAGCACCATAAGGCATCAAAACCAACATATATCTATTTTTCCCTTTGACTGTCATGACACAGTTCACCATTAAATTCTCAACTAGACACTAGTAAGACTAGTTAGATGCATGCCAACACCTTGAAGAGGGGAGTTTAACCTGCCAAACATGAAAAAACACTAAATTTATTCTACCTTCCTCCATCCCACCAAGAAATGGGCGACCACCTTTAGAGGACAGAGGAAGAATGAAGCATTTTGCCCAAAACCCTAGCTATGGAGGGTTAAAAACCAGTCTGCACACAATGGGTTCAAACAAAGCAATGGAAATGTTTCAAAAGCTCTAAACAAATGGAAATGCAAGGTGATTCAACCTACAACAACATTTTCTAGATCATGGATCTCTTGCTGTCCGTACCAGGCCGTACAAGAAGGCTTTTTTCAACAAAAAGTAGAAAAATACATTTTTTCCTTAATAAACTCCTCCTCTTCATTCATTTTTTTTTGCATGTTTATTCAAACTAAAGTTTATAGGAAGTTTTCCCCAATGTTTCCACTTCCTTACAGTTCGTACAACTACCCATAAAAGGCAGTGAACTGATGGAAGTGGCTATTTTACATAAAAAACAAGTTTCTATAAGAGCATTCCTATAAAATAGGCCTAAGTTAACTCCATATTGGACTAGTCAATCAAATGACTAAGTCTTTATTACAAAACAAAAAAATGGCTTTCAAAGACTTAGGAAAAACCAAAATTAACAAGGTCACAAAATGTTATAGTAAAAAAAAATGACTAAAACTGAAGCTCCTGCACCAATCTCTCTCATCCTAAGGAATTTCTACATGATCCAAAAGGCAAAAGTGCTTAGAATTTCCTCCTCTTTCATTTGGCAGGCTTTTGGGGGATATTCTCACTTTGAAAATATGATCCAAATATCATGATCTAGATGTGCACACCCAGATATCAAGATAGTTGCTGATTGAAGGAGGATATGCAGACTCGATTGACAAGACATCTTAGTGACCGATTTGAAGTGTTACGAGGAATTCCTAGATGCAGATATTTGTTCATTGATGGTTACAGGTGAGTGATTCAGCAGCTCTAATTAAAGGCCAAAAATATCTCCCATCTGCCAAGGCTCCAGATATTTTCTACAATGAATTCTTGTAGGCCAACTTTCCTTTTGGCGGAGATATTTTCTGACAGAGCCGATGGGGTAATTTATTGTAACCTAATTAGTCATTTGGAATCATATGCTATATATGCATGAATGTAAGATGTAAAAAAGGTTGGAAATAGTTATTCTTAAGCTTCTATATTCCAAACAAAACTTTCCTCTACTATAACTGTGCCTCTTAATCAATACATATGGTGTTTTACTTTTTCATGATTTTTAACTATGTGTAGTCTTAGAATTGGCCATTGTTTGTGAATGTTTAATTCTTGGCAATCCATTCTTTATCTCTATTAAAATCTCCATGATCTATGTAAGTTTATCAGTTGTATTTCTTTATTTGTGCATCTTAGCTCTGTGAATGTTCTTTATTCAAACTTGGTGTATCACCTCCCCTTCATTTTTAGTTTTTACTCCCTCTTCCTCTTTTCCTAATAGGTGGATAGATTAGTTTTAGTCTTAGGATCACTGAAAGTTTCTCATTCAGCAAAGGAACCAGCCTCTCTCTAGAGATTTGGCCTCCCAGTAGGGTCCCACACCTAGAGGTCATCTCAATGTTTCACTAGATTGTTGGAGCCCTAAAAGCCTTCAACACTAGGTACAAATCTATGTGACAATAGTTTCTAGCATGCCCAGTGGGACATAAAGTGGAAGCTAAGAGGTTTGGTGTTGTTCCTAGCCCATTGTAGTCTAGAAGATATCTTGCAAGCACCTGACAAATTATCCCCACCTTGGTGCCAACAATTTCTAGCACGCCCGATGGAACTAAAAACATAAACAATCAAAGAATCAAGTTGAGAATCTAGTGTTCTTCTCAGCACTCTACATTTTTGCAAACTTTTTGTGCACCTGGTGATTGTACATGTTGCTGGTTCTAATTAGCGCCATCTTTTTATGTATGTGCAGACCAAGGCATCTTCAAGAGGTAATTTTTAATTTATTGAACTATCTGCTGCTACTTCGAGGAGAAGGTCTAGGTTATCTAGGTCTCCTGTGAGAAGAAACAACTTTCTTACTCTACCTCATTCGAGGGCTCATTCAACACCCCCTCTTGTTTGGTTTCAGTATAATAGAAGGAGCTTGCATATTCCTAGATTGAATTTGAATATCCCCAAAATGGCAAGGAATCTACCCTTTGTGACCTTTAATGGAGGAAGTCCATTAGACTTAGCTGCATACAATGATATACTTGCTGCAACCTTGAAAGTGTTTCATCCTTCATGGTTGATGGTTCTGTAACCCCTGCTGAGCATATCAAAGATATATGTAATGTATGCTCAGTTTATCATATAAAACATGAAGATGTTGCAGTCCATCTCATGGTCTCATCTTTCAAAGGAAGAGCTCTTCAAAAATTTAGAAGCTTAACCCCTACTTCTATACATACCTGGGATGAGCTAGGAGAGGTCCTCTAAACAGTTTGGAGAGAGGGCAGACAATGTTTCATTGCTTGAGAAGTTGACATTTATCAACAATGCTCCAAATGAGATGCTAGAAGACTTTAACTTCAAATTCCAAAGGACGTGGGAGAGAATTCTAGCTACCCTCATGCCATCTCCACAAGGTGCTTTCTTGTACTTTTAAGAGCTTTAAATTTTGACATTGTTGTGATGATGCAATCAATGGGTGTTGAGACTCCACCAAATGGTTATGAGATAGCTCTAAAAGTTGAAAATTATTTAATATAGGCTGGCAAAATTGCTCCTAGACCTCCTATCCCACTTTTTTAGAGCTTCCTTCCTCATCCCCATAGCCCACTATTGCTCCTATCCTAGAGCCTAAAACTTCAACATCCTCTCTTTCTCAAAAAGAGAGTGACCTTAAGACCCTAATGTCTAATTTGACCAATAAGGTGAATAGTATAGTTATTCAAACTGCTCCCAAACACTATTAGAACTATAACCAAGGGTAGACATCTAATCAGAATTAGAATCAAGGGTATAATAAAAATAGAAATCAGAACTAGAACCAGGGTTACCAACAAAATAGATATCAAAATCCTAACCATGCACAACCTTTACAAACCATTAGACCTATACAACAAATACCAGTTGTGAATCTAGTTAGGGCCTTAGTCCCTACTCAAAACAATCTAGCCCAGGAGGCAGATTGGTGCTACCCTTCCAATCAACCTCATAATCAGTCCACTTATGCTTTTGGAGCACAAGAAAGAGCTTTAATGGTGCATAACTTTCATACTCAGTAGGCATCATTATCAAAGGCACCAAATAATCACCCTGAAACATAAAATGAAGCTATTCCTGATGCTAGTATGATGCTATGGATTGCAAAAGATTTTTGTGTTGTTAATCAACCCATGGACGGTGTTGTTATGCCCATTGTAGACAACATCAGGTCAAAGAAGAAGTGGTTGAATGCTAGTCCGATGCCTACTGTATTACTAAAGGAGCCTGTTCCAAAGGCTAAAGTGGCCAATGCAACAATTTCAATTCAGAGTAACAAAGGTACTGTTATAAAAGAAATTCCATTAGGCTTAAAGGTGCCTAAACAACCTCTAGAGAAATTAAAGAAGGGAACTTGAATTCCCTCCACGCACAAGGTAGCCATTGTTCCATTAAATATTGTGGAATGGATGAAGAGAACAAATATAAACATCTCCATGTGGGAAGTAATGTCCATCCCTTCTCAAATAGATTTATTACAAGAGGCCTTAAGATAGTTCCCATCTATTGAGTTATTAGCATCTGAATCATTAACTAAGCAAAAAGAAAAAGCCCCCACCAGTCTTGACTAACCTAGTGAAGGACAAGTACAATCAAGAAGCCATCTCATTTTTACTTGTCTCTGATCATTGGCAAATTTTTAGTACACAACTGCATGATAGACTCTAGGGCTAGTGTTTTAGTCATGCCCAAGAAGATAGCAGATGCATTAGGCATTAGGTATACCCATGTCTCATCATGAGTATTGCAACCAGATGGTACCACTATGAACACTATAGGAGTGATCAAGGGACTAGACCTAACTCTACATGCATGTCCGAACTTGACTTTCAAACAGGACATTTTGGGTCACTGATTTTCCTCCCTTCTTTGCTATTTGTCTGTCAAGAGATTTCACAACAAAGGTAGGTGGCTATCTTTCTTTTGACTGGTCTCACATGTTGTTGAGGAACAAATATGGCATGCGGTTCACCATTAAGGATGGACCAATTTCATATTATCAAGTGGAGAATTATGATCATAGCCTGGTGAACCCACATGTGATGATTTAGGGTGAGGAAGCGCATGACTTCGAACCTATTGAGGTAGAACCTTCACCCCTTCCTATCCCTAACTTTTTTTTAGATGAATGGGCAAGGCATCATAAAAATTTTAATCCTTATGATACCACTGAGGCAACTGACTTGGGCAACTACATGATCCATGAAAGGGATTCTTCAGTCCCTTCTCTACTCAAACTAGATGAGGACTCCAATGGCCCATGGAAGATGTTTTTCGATGGTGCAAAGAATAGAAATGGAGCTAGTGTAGGTGTTTTACTAGTCTCCAAGACTGGTGAGAAATTGCATTTTTCTCATAGGTTGCACTTTTCTTGCACCAATAATGTAGCAGAGTATAAGGCATTGGTTCATGGCCTACTGATAGAAGAAAAGAATAAAATTAGGCATCTAGAGATTTTTGGTGATACTAAGTTAGTGGTCAACCAAGATAGAAAGAGATGTGCTACAAAAAACTAACTTCTAAGAGCTTATAGACATAGAGTTTAGGACATGTTTGAGAGTTTTGATGCTCTCAATCTATAGGTAATCCCAAGAAAATTTAATTCAAATCTTGATCAATTAGCAATGGTGGGGGCTCAATTTTCTCCACCTACATACTTATTCCAAGGTCCCGATCACCATGTGAAAATGGTCATCAGGCCCTCTATTCCTGACAATAATATTCATTGGAAAAAATTTTACAGCAAGAGCAGATTGTGAGCTTCGTTCAAAATGAAGCAGAATTTTCCTCCATGGTGTAGCCTAGGTTGCAAGAATGCTATGGTGATCAAATCATCCAGCTTAAATCAAACACATTTCCCAAGGGTTTAGTTACTCTTGAGGCCATCTTTAGTTGAGATGATGAGTTCAAGGATGAAAGGAATAACATGACCTTCAAGAAAGAAGATTACTAGAAGGTAACTATCACCCAGGACAAAGAGTTACTACTCAGAAAGGTATGTGGTGATGCAAAAGAATAAGAATTCATAAAGCTTGCCCAAAAATATAATGATGTCTTGGCATGGACATATGAAGATCTTAAAGGATTCAATCCATATGTGGCTCAACATGCCATTGATCTAGATCCTAATTGCAAGTCAGTTCGCCAAAAACAATGGCCCATAAATCCAAAAATTGAGCCACTCATGAGGAAAGAGTTTGCTAAGCTCATACAAGCAAGGAATATATTCCCTATCAAGTATTCTACTTGGGTGGCCAATCTAGTGCCTGTGAGAAAGAAGAACAGAGAGATTAGGATATGTGTAGACTTCAGGGACCTGAATCAAGCCTCTCTAAAGGATCA
Organism: Cunninghamia lanceolata; assembly: GCA_027924645.1. Taxonomy (NCBI): domain Eukaryota; kingdom Viridiplantae; phylum Streptophyta; class Pinopsida; order Cupressales; family Cupressaceae; genus Cunninghamia; species Cunninghamia lanceolata. The sequence continues at coordinate 17,308,699 of BSBN01000107.1, read as the reverse complement.
TTACCCTCTACCCTCTATGGAACCAATTTTACAAATAGTTGTAGGGGTAGAGAGGTTTTCATTATTAGATAGCTTCTTTGGCTATAATCAAATCACTGTCAGAGAGGAAGATGGATTTAAGATGACATATGCAAAGATGCCATTTGGTTTGTCTAATGTTAGTGCCACATTTCAGAGGGCAATGGTTGTTGCCTTCAAAGGATTTATAAGTAAGTTCATCCTGATTTATTTGGATGACATCATAGCTATCTCCAAGAAGGGAGAAAACCACATGGAGCATCTGGAGAAAGTATTCCAGAAGTGTAGAGAGTTTGGGGTGTCTATGAACCCCAAGAAATGTATTTTTGTTATTTCCCAAGGTAATCGTTTGGGCCACATAGTGTCTAAGGATGGGATATCCATAGATCCAGATAGAACATCTGCTCTCCTTTCTCTTCCCCTACCTACTCACAAAAAAACTTTAAAATATTTTTTGGGGCAAATCAACTTTGTTAGGAAGTTCATTCCTAACTGTGTTGGCTTGGTGAAACCTCTAACACTCATGCTCAAGACAGATGCAGTCTTCAGATGGACTAAGGAAGGGAAGGATGGTTTTGACAAGATCAAGGAAGAGATTGCCTAGACACCTACTCTCATGAATCCAAATTATGAGGACTATGTCCTTTATGCACATGGAGGAGAGAACAATATTGATATTGTCCTAATGTAGCAAAATGAACATGGACTAGAGTAGCCTTTGGCCTTCTTGTTGTTATATGGAGCCTAATCAGACTCAGAGGTCACTTTTATCGGCACGGTTTCCCCCAAATCATTTAATGGGGTCAAGGGGCAGCACCCCTAAAACCTCACATAGTTTTTTATTATTTTATAAAGGCGTCGGGAGTTATTTTTTCATTGGATGACATAAAAAAGCCCTATTATGTAACTGACAAAAGTCATGATAAAATTGGCTAAGGGTTAGGGTTTCCATTAATATTGTATTGTAGCATTTTGTAGTGGTATTGAGTTGAAGGGATTACTGGTTGTAATCAGTTTGATTTACTAGATAATAATATTGGACTCTCTGTTGGTGGATGTAGCCCGAGTTTGGGAACCATGTTAAAACTTGTCTCTCGTTGTTATTATTTCTGTGTATTTTTCATTCCTCTATTTAATCTTTATTTGTATTTAATTGATATCATATGTCGGCTAACGCTAACACTTCTTCAATCAGACCTTGAAGGATTATGAGGTTAGATATAGCCCCATGGATAAGTAGGTATTTTCTATTGTTAGCAATTTAAAGAAATTCAGATATATGCTAGCAAATAATCATATTAAAGTTTTAGTTTCGCATCGTAGTGTGAGAGATTACATAATGGGGATAGAGATTAGTGAAAAGAGAGCTAATTGGTCACAAAGATCCTAGAATAGATGTGATCATCAAAGCCACTAAGTTGATTAGAGGTAGAGGATTGTGTGAATAGCTGGCCCAGATATCAGTAGATGAAGTGAATTCATCTTGCCATTTGAATGAGGAGGAACCTACAGCCAAGCCATCAATTGTGAGTTCTTGGACAATAGATATGGATAGTTTCCTATCCACTGGTGAGTATCCCTATGTACTGAATAGAGCCAAAAGAAGACATTTTAGGCTGCAGTATATCCCTTATGCTTTGGTTGATGGTGTTCTCTTTAGGAGAAACTTAGATGGAGTCTTACTAAGATGCATAGAAGAAGATCAGGTTGATAGACTTCTTAGTGAGTTTCATGTTGGCCCAGCTGGTGGCCATTTCTCTACTAGAGATACAACAATGAAAATAATGAGGGCATGTTACTTTTGGCCCACATTATTCAACAATGCCCATGTATGGGTAAGAAGATGCAAAGAGTGTGCTCTCTTTACTGGAAAGAAATGATTGGCACCTCTTCCCCTCCAACCTATTCAGGTTGATCAACCCTTTTCGCAATGGGGATTATATTTCATTGGCACAATAAATCCCCCTTCTAGTGCTGGTCACAAATGGGTTTTGACTGCAATGGATTACTTCACCAAGTGGGTTGAAGTAGCTCCACTCAAGGAGGCCATTGAATCATCAATCATGGATTTCTTGGAAGAAATCATGACAAGGTTTGGATCTCCTCATACTATTATTTCTGATAATGCAAAAGAATTCATTAGTTTTAGGATTGTTGATTGGGCTCCAAAGTACAATCTATTTTTAAAGACTTCATCCAATAATTATCCTCAAGGTAATGGGCTAGCTGAATCCACCAATAAAAACCTAATTATGATTTTAAAGATTACCATGGAGACAAACTAGAGACAATGGCACAATAAGATCATATTAGCTCTTTGTGCTAATAGGATCACATACAAGAGGGCCATTGGGAACTCTCTTTTTATTCTTGTGTATGGGAGACAGGCTAGATTGCCTATATCCTTATAGCTTCCTACACTATATTTGTCTCATTAATTGGAGTTGGAAGGAGAGGATGCAAGGTCTGTCAGAACGAATGAATTGACTGAATTAGAAGAGAAAAGATAGTTAGCCATGATCACATTAGAAGAACATCAAATGCAGACCAAGAGATAATTTGATAAGAAAGTCAAGATCTAGATCTTTAGAGAGGATGACCTTGTTCTAAAATGGGATGTAGACTGAGCCAAATCAGGAGCCCAGACCAAGTTTGATGAACTTTGGAGTGGGCCATACATCATCAACAACTGCAAACAATCAAATGCTTTCATTCTTTCAAGGATGGATGGTGAAGTTCTACCCATTTCAGTTAATCGGATCCATCTCAAACCTTATCATTCAGGTTGGTATGAGGTATTGTACATATTGTTTTAGTTTATTTCAATTTTAGGTTTCCCTTTCCCTAAGTGCTCTAGCACAGGTTGCATTATCATTAGGAGAATGTAGGCCTCTTTCTTTTAGTGTGTTTTGGGAGGCAGGTTTCAATTGTTCTACCCCCTTTTTTAATTCCCCTTTTGGAATTCATTCCCAATGGATGTGTAAGGCCATTGATCTATTTGTTTAGTAGGCAAACATCCATGAGAGGTCACCAAAATGTTGACCCATTTTCCTCTGTCCAAAGTCAAATAGTTCACCTTGAATATCTCCTGGATATCCCTTGGGATATGGTTTTGTAGGTCTTGATCCCTCTAAATCCTCATGCTCTACCTTGCAAAAATCCCTAAAAAATCTCATCTAGAGAATCTTTACAAAAAACCTAGAAAAACCCAGAAATCCTTAATCTTCAAATGCCTTCCTTCGCAGGGATTTCCCCATCTTCATACTTAGTTATTTTGGTATGGATATCATGATGACAACATCCAGATCTCAAGTTAACACCTGAAAATTAAAAGTTAATATATATGCAGATGATGGTTTCTCCATGCTGCGAAGGAAAATTTGATGGGTGCATCTAGATTTTGTATAGCCCACAGACCACCTAAGGCTGACATCACATTCCTTCCGCGTAGCCACAAATAAGGTCAGCTGTAAACTTTGTCATGGCTCTTGGCTGCAGATTTGAAAATTGGATGGTAGCATAGTGTTGTAGGTGAATCTTTATTACAGGGAAGATTCTATGCATGGCCGCGAGATGATGACACGTGGACATCTAGATGTCAGTTGACCACAACTTTGATCATGGATATCTCCCTCATCCTAAGGAATTTCTACATGATCCAAAAGGCAAAAGTGCTTAGAATTTCCTCCTCTTTCATTTGACAGGCTTTTGGGGGGATATTCTCACTTCAAAAATATGATCCAAATATCATGATCCAGATGTGCACATCCAGATATCAGGATAGTTGCCAATTGAAAATATATGGACTTAGCTGACAAGACATCTCAATGACCAATTTGAAGAGGTGTGAGGAATTTCTAGATGCATATATTTGTTGCAATGATGGTTGCAGGTTAATTGATTTAGCAACTCGCATTGAAGGCTGAAAATTTCTCCCATTTTTCCAGGCTCCAGATATTTTCTACAATGAATTCTTGCAGGCTAGCTTTCCTTTTGGCATAGATATTTTCTAATAGAGCCCATGAGGCAATTTATTGTAACCTAATTAGGTCATTTGGAATTAGATGCTATATATGCATGAATGTAATATGTAAAAAAGGTTGGAAAATAGTAAGTCTTATTTCTATACTCCAAACAGAACTTTCCTCTGCTGTAACTGTGCCTCTTAATCTTGATACATATGGTGTTTTACTTTTTCATGCTTTTTAACTCTGTGTAGACTTAGAATTGGTCATTGTTTGTGAATGTTTAATTCCTGGTAATCCATTCTTTATCTCTATTAAAATCTTCTTGATCTATGTATGCTTATCAATTGTATTTCTTAATTTGTGCATCTTAGCTCTGTGAATGTTCTTTATTCAAACCTGGTGTATCACCTCCCCTTCATTTTTAATTTTAACACCCTCTTCCTCTTTTCCTAATAGGTGGATAGATTAGGTTTAGTCTTAGGATCCCTAAAATTTTCTCATTCAACAAAGGAACCAACCTCTCTCTGAAGATTTGGCCTCCCTATAGGGTCCCACACTTGGAGGTCATCTCAATGTTTCACTAGATTATTGGAGCCCTAGAAGCCTTCAACACTAGGTACAAATCTATGTTACAATAAGACTAGAATCTTCTTGTGACAGCTCATACATCCTTATAAGTGCTTCTAATTCTCATCTTAATATATTTTCTTTATGCTTATAATTTCCATCTTAATGTGTCATCTTGATACTTCTAATTCACATCTTATTATGTCTTCTCAATTCTTCTAATTCCCATCTTAATGTGTCATCATGATACTTCTAATTCCCATCTTAATATAACTTCATACTCAATACTATAGTGGTTGAGGCATGACATCTAACCATGAACTTCAATAACCAAATCACACTCAACATTAGCAACATATCATATAGCCAAAACTAAGTGAATACAAAAGTGTTACAACCACATCAGTGACAAACCAAACTGAGTGTAGACATCTATGACAATCATATCACACCCTTAGGTAACATATGTGCAATAATCACCCCCTTTGACATTGATGGCAACATGCACCTACACATTGTGCCCCTTTGACATCAAGGACAAAGGGTAACAAACTCTTCTTTTGAACTTTCCCTGTCAGCAACAACCACTACTTTCTCCCCCTAAGAGGTAGCCACCATTAGTCCAAGAAAAAGATGTAGCAGGTGTATACCAAAAAATTTGGATTTATAAATGGAAATGATCAAACAATTGAAATGCATAACCTAAACCCAAATAATTCAATACCTCGAAGATGCAAGATGAGCTCGATTGATTGATCGCTTTGTTGTGTTGGTTGCTCGATTCCACAGCATAATGTTGATAGGGATGCAGGCTAGATGGATTGAAGATGATGGATAATGGCTTGAGATGAAAATTCAGTAGAGTGAGGTTGCATGAAGAAGAATCCTGAATTTCTCTAATGTTGCCCTCCTAATCTCCTCTCTAAATGGCACAAGAGAGGCTTGTTTTATAGGAAAGGCTTGGTTCCAATGGATGGCTAGGATCAATTAGGGCTTTAGATGAAATGGATGGATAGGATTAAGTTAGGTTTCCTTGCACATCAAGAAATTGTAGTTATGTGACATGTGGCAAGGGAAGATAAGGCTTAGGTGTGATTGTGTAGATAAATACTAAAATTAGGTCCCATTAGTTGTGCATGTGAAAGATAAAAGTTGTAACACATGATTGACTGGACAAGTTTGGAATGTGGTAAAAGATGAGGACTTAATTCAAATAAAATATTTGAATTACTTGTGATATGAGTTGGATATTAATTAAATAAATAAAATTTATTTAATTAATTGGGATGGGGATAAGATAAATAGGATTATGCATGTGAAATTAATTAAATAAATAAAATTTATTTAATTAATTAGCTAAGTAGGATGAGGATGGGATTGAATGGGATTTTAATTAAATAAATAAAATTTATTTAATTAATTGGCTAATGGATAAATGGGATTAAGAGTGGGATTTAGGACAAAATGCTACAAGATGTCTAGGATAATGTTTTAACAAGGTGTTGCTAGACATGGACAAAGTTGGGACAAATTTGGGTGTCTACATCAGGAATTATTCCCCTTGGACAGATGCACCAACCATGCATCTAGTTAGAAGGAGGGGAAATTACACCTAACTTCTTCTGGGGATACTCAAAAGCATCCTTTGCAAGAGCCTTTGTGAAAATGTCTGCAATCTGATCCTTTTTTGGAACATATTCCAACTTCACTTCTTTCTCTGCAACCTTCTCTCTCAAAAAGTGAAACCTGGTTGATATATGCTTGGTTCTAGAATTCATCACTAGATTCTTGGAAATATTTATAGCACTAGTATTATCATACAAAATAGGAATAGGCTCATCATGCATCACCTTTATATCCTTGAAGGTCTGCTCCATCCAAAGCACATGAGTGTAGCAATATGTTGTAGCAATATACTCAGGTTTTGTTGTGGATAAGGACACTGATTCCTATTTCTTACTCTACCAAGAGACCAATTTGCTTCCTAAAAATAAAGAACCACCAATTGCACTTATTCTATCATCAGCATAGCCAGCCCAATCAACATTAGTGTAAGAACTCATATCAAAGTCATTACCTTTTGGATACAATAAGCCATAATCTAGAGTTCCCTTAAAGTATCTGAATATTCTTTTCACTACCTTCTCATGTGCTTGCTTAGGATTAGCTTGATATATGGTGACCACACATATTGCATGCATAATATCATGTCTAGAAGTAGTCAAGTACAATAATCCTCCAATAATAGATCTATAAAGAGTTTGATCAACCTTCAAAGACTCATCATTCTTGCTCAAGTGACAACCAATAACCATAGGAGTACTTACTGGTTTGGAATTCTCCATACCAAACTTCTTCAACATCTCTTTAACATACTTAGCCTGAGAAATAAATATACTAGCATCCAAATAATAAATTTAAATCTCAAGGAAGAAAGACATCTCACTAATCATAGACATTTCAAATAATTTATGCATCTCTTCTGAAAACCACTTACACATACTATCATCTCCACCAAAGATGATATCATCAACATATGCTGCAACTATTAGAATCATGTCTTCCTTTTCCATAATGTAAAGATTACTATTTGTGGTACCTTTATTGAAGACTTGCTAAAGTAAGTACTTATCTAATCTAACATACCAAGCTCTAGGTGCTTGCTTGAGACCATATAATGCCTTTTTGAGTCTGCACACCAAGTCTGGATCTTCTGAAAACTGAAACCCATCCAATTGTTCAATGTAGACCTCTTCCTCTAGATCATCATTCAAAAATGCTGACTTGACATCCATCTGATAAACTTTGAAGTTCTTGTGAGCAACAAGAGCCAGAGACATCCCGATTGCCTCCATCCTGGCTACCAGAGCATAGGTCTCCTCAAAATCAATGCCTTCAACTTGTAAATAACATTTACACACCAACCTTGATTCATTTCTCACAACTTCACCATCTTCATTCAGCTTGTTCTGGAACACCCACTTTGATCCTATAACATTCTTATTGGGTGGTCTAGGAACCAATTCCCATGTCTGATTCTTCTCTATCTGATTCAATTCCTCTTCCATTGCCTTCAACCATCCATCATCTTTGCTAGCATCAGTAATGGTTTTGGACTCTACCTTTGATAATAAAAACAAATTCACTTGCTCATTTGCCTTTGCAAACCTTCTCCTGGTCTACACACCTTCATTCTTATCTCCAATTTGATCTAATCTATAGAATGGTTCCTCTAAACATACTAAGATTAAGGAAACTAAAATGAAAATAAAACACAAGGAAATGCAATGAAAACACAAGTTATACCTTCAAGATGAAATCCCAACTCCTTGCTAAGGTGGAGAGTCTTGCACCCTTAGGCTCTTTCTTTACCCTCGGTTTCTTGCAATGTGAAATGCTCTACTCAAATGCAAACCACTACAAAAACCTAGCTCAATGAGATGAAATGGATGGAGATTTTGGCATAATGAATTTGCTCAAATTGTGTATGATCAAATGACTTGTATGATGGTGTATATATAGGCTTTTTGGAGGGGGATTTGATCCAAGGGTTGAGATTTGTTTGAGAGATCAATGAATAAGGATGAATGTGAGGTGGAGGGCTTATATTCAATCATGGGAAATGGAGGGATGAGAATAAAGATGAATTTTTAATTCATCTTGGGAAGAGAAGTGAAATAAATGAACTTGGGTGAGATGGATTAGATGAGAATTAAAAATTCACATGGGGAAGAGAGGAGGATTAGAAATGAATTAAAAATTCATTTTGGGAAGAGCTCCAATTAATGAGTTATGACAAGTATAAGGGGTGTAAGAGATTATTAATGAGTTTTATGACAAGTGTGTATAAAAAAATTGTTTTATGTGGCATAAATATCAATTTTTTTTTATTTGTGGGATATGGAAAAGATTGTTAAACAAGATTTGACCATATTAATTGAGGTGATTAGCCTAATTAATATGGCTGTAGTAATTTTGTGGATGGGTTAATTAGGGGTTAGGATTAATTAAATAATGTTTAATTTAATTAATCCTAGGTCTAGGGTCATGTAGGTTAGACTGGCTAATTAAATAATAGGTATTTAATCAACTAGGGTAGGAATAAGCTAATTAGTAGGTTGAATTAATTAAATAAACATGATTTATTTAATTAATTAGGTTTAATGAAAGGGGTGAATTAATCAAATAAATATTTTCACATTTATTTAATTAATTGGGGTAATGTTAGTAAAGGGGTAACTATTGAATTAATTAAATTAATTCAATTTAAAAGAGGAAATAATGAATAATCAGGTGTTGGAATGAATAATTAATCAAATAAAATTTTAATTAATTAATTGGGAGGGTAATTGGTGATATTAGTGATGTCAAAGGTCGGTTAAGTGGAAAAGACATTTTTAGGTGTCTACATTTGCCCCTCTTTGACGTGGCATCATGACATAGCAGGGAAGTGGCGTCAAGTCAAAGAAAAATGTCCCAGCTGTCAGGAAGGAATGAAATGGGTGAGGGATGCCCCCTTGAGAGGTCGAGTGAATTTTTTTTTTTTCAAGTGAGCTCTCGAAAGGAAGAAACGAAGGTGAAAAATGGATAGAGGACAGAAAAATAGGTTGACAGGAAGAAAAACATGTGAAAAAGGTTATGATCTGCACCCTGGGAAGGAAAAGGTGTGTTAGAGGATGACATGGCCTTCTATAAATAGAAAAAGTGGGCCCTAAAGTTCTACATTTGCACTCATTGAGCCACTTGGATGAAGGAGAAGAAGAGAGAAGATGGTGAACCCTAACCCACTCTTCCTACGCCTTGAGCACTTGTCCGAGCAAGTCCATTCCTACGAGAGATTAGCAGAGGCTGATGACTAGGTACGCTGACCACCCTAGCTTTGTCATTTTTTTGTTTATCACATTTATTTACTTTGGGAAGTGTGCTTAGGGTTTGGCATCATTAGGAGACTAATTGGTGTGAAATTGGGTTAGATTGGTGCCATTCTCTGGAATGGCACAATCTGCATTGAGGGAAATGGGGAGAATTGGTGCCAAAGCTAAATGCTTTGGTGCAATATAGTAAAATGGTGCTATATCATGCCCTAGGGTTTGGGATGCACATTGGAGCAAATCTAGGGTTTCATGGCACCATCGTACCAATTGGCACCACCTACAAATGTGGCACCATCATGCCGATGGGTGCCATTTGGGATAGTGGCACCATTTAGTATAATGGCACCGAAAATGTGGTAAAGGCTGGGTGTGCACCAAAGTGGTGTCAAATGAATGGGAAGCGGTGCCATTATCTAGAATGGTGCACACTTCAAAGGGAGTGGTGCCATTCTCTAGAATGGCACCATCTAGGGGAATGGCACCACTCCCTTTGAAGTGTGCACCATTCTAGATAATGGCACCATCTAGGGGAATGGTAGTGCCATCCGAAGGATTGGTGCAATGGTGGAGAATATTAATGCCAAATTGAATTTTGGCTTCAAAATGAAGAAACTTAGTGCTAAATAGATGATTTTGGGAAAAATGTAAGTTGTTTAACTGACATTTGGTGGATGCAGGAGGGATCGTGGGGTCATGGGAGCAACGCATTCCTATGGTGATGCAGTTATTGGCTAAGTTTGATGGAGCCACCTGGGCTCGACTAGCAAGATTGGGTTTGCTAACAGTATCAGATATACCCATCCTGTGAGCACATAGGGCACCGATGACATCCATTGTAGAGTGATGGCAACCCAAGATGTGTTCCTTTCTCCTACTGATAGGTGAGATTACCATCACCCTTGAGGATGTTTATCACATCCTCAAGCTACCGATTCATGACGCATGAGTGGTGTATCACATGACGAGGGGACAAGTAGTCTTATGTAGAGCATTTTCCCCAGGCTATCCAGAGTTGTCACCAGATAGTCGAGAGATGAGTTATGACTAGACTTTGGTAGCGGGTGTAGATCATTTTACCTTCTTTCTTTGTGCACTGATTTGAGGCTTGGTGATGTTGGATCAATGTTGTCGAGGCTTTCCAATGGGGTGGGGGGAGATGATAGAGGGGATGGTGTGAGATGAGATGGTTTATGCATGGGGGCCATGCATGTTGGGATAGTTGTATCACAAGATGCATACTGTAGTGTATCACTATGATTCAACATTATCTGTTGGAGTTACACTACTACACGTGTGGGCCTTTGAGCACATTGCGATCATGAGGCCGTAGGGAGGATATTATCGACAGCAATTCGAGGCATTTGTGTTCTTATACCAATAGTCTCTCGAGTATGCGCATGTTGGACAGTTGCATTATTAGCGGCAGGTGCTTGATGATCTGATTTAGGTTAAATGGTGGATGTATATTGGAGTAGAGTCATGGGCAGATGATGATGTGCATATGCCATATACATTCCAGCCATGTTATTTGATGGGTCGGGGTGATCACTGTTAGACTTAGGGCACACAACTGAGAGGGGGGGTGAATCAATTGTGCAAAACTTTCTCCAATTAAACACTTAAATCTTCTTAGTGATTAGCAGTATATTAATTATGAACCATAATGCATTCAAATCAAAAGTAGAAACACATCAACACATAAGACACCAAGATTTTGACGTGGAAAACCTGGTTAAGGGAAAAACCACAGGGTGATTAACCCAAGATTGTATTCTTTGTTAGAAAAATAGAAAGAACAAAATGGCACATGCCAATTAGGGCTCACTACCTGAGCACACTGCTCACAAGAGGCTCACTGCCTACAAGAGACACACTGTCTACAAAGAAATAAATATCACATACATGAACTGGAGAATAGCATCTTCACCATGCTTGAATCAGTTCCATTTAAGCCCAATACTTTTGTTCTGCCTTTCGCTCTCCTCCTCACTACCACACTCTGATCACCACTGGGACAACTTCAAACTGACTTTATAATCCCTTATTTATACAAGGCATCAACTTAGGAATGATCATCTAAGTCGGCAAACATCCATAAGATCATCCGGTCAGCCTGTCTCAAGAAGAACACCGTCATCTGGAAGTTACTCTTCAATTGAAAGCTCCAACTTCAATGCGGACCACCAACATGAACTAGACATGATCCAAAAACCTCCACAAGCTTTCCTAAATCACCAAGAACATCCACACTTCTTCTTACTAAAATCCTTCTCTCCTTCATCTGGAACCTCAAGAACACAGTCTGTCATTACTGTTACAAATGAATAGATGCTTCCGGACCTTCAAACCATGAACCAATTGAGTTGATACACCACAAATGCTTCCTCAGCACTCCCTCAAATCTGCAGAATAGGAAAATTCATTTCTAGATCTCACCAGACCTTTCCTGTTACACTCTGTCACCTCTGAACACCTACCAGAATGAGTTCTACTTGAGTGGCCACAACTTCTTCATATCTTCATGCAGACCTCTAAAATCTCTATTGGATCACCTAAAGACACATATCTACAAACCCTTTAATCTGCATCCTCTGATCCTCATCCTATCTTAGACTTTTTCCTTGTCATCATTGTTCCTGATTGAGACTAATTTTCTCAATATCCTCAGCTCACGGCTCATCCAAACCTTATCATTAATGCAATAGGAGTATGTTGACATCAATGACAACACTAGTTAGGCCCATACTTGCAACAATCTCCCCCTTTGTCATTGATGGCAACATAAGATGTGAAAAACTATTTTAACCATCAAGTCAAGAACTTCTTCTTATTGTCACAGCTCCCCCTATCAGCAACAACCATTCACATGTCTTCTCTCCCTTTACTGCTCCCCCTTTAATCAGCAACCACTTGTTTTTCACATGTCTTCTCTCCCCCTTTGACATCAATGGCAAATGGCACATACTTGCAATTCCAATACTTTAGAATCATACCTGTTGCTCCCCCTAAGTAGCAGCTCCCATCAATCCGGATCACAAGATATGACTATGATATCCACTAGACTGATGCACCTTAGTACACCTTAGTTCATCATCGGAGGGGCAATAACCCCTAACGTCTCCTTGAGATATTCAAAAGAGTCCTTAGGTAGAGGTTTAGTAAAGATGTCTACAATCTGATCCTTGGAAGGCACAAACTCCAATCTGACTTCATTCTTGTTCACTTGCTCTCTCAAAAAGTGAAATTTGATGGATATATGTTTAGTCTTTGAATGTAACACCAGATTCTTGGATATATTTATTGCACTTGAATTATCACAGAAGATTGTGATAGGTTCCTCATACTCCACTTTGATATCTCTTAGCATCTGCTTCATCCACAAAACTTGAGTGCAACTACCTGTTGCTGCAATATATTCAACTTCAGTTGTAGACAGAGATATTGCCTCTTGTTTCTTGCTTAGCCAAGAAACCAATCTCTTCCCCAAAAAGAATGCTCCACCACTGGCACTCTTTCGGTCATCCACATCTCCTGCCCAATCAGCATCTGTATATGCATGAGGAGAGAAATCATGATCTCTAGGATACCACAGACCATACTCAACCATCCCTTTTAGATATCTAAAAATCCTCTTGATTGCCATGACATGGGATTCTCTAGGATCATCTTGGAATCTATCAACAAGGCCAACAACTTGTATAATGTTTGGTCTAGTTTGAGTGAGATACAACAATCCTCCAATCATTGATCTATACTTTGTCTAGTCTGCCTTAGGAGAGTCATCATCTTTGCTCAACTTAAATCTGGTTGCCATGGGAGTATTCATTGGATTTGAATCTTCCTCACATATTTGGTCTGAGAAATGAAGATTCCTTTCTTTGTTTGAGTGATTTGCAGACCCAAGAAGAAATTCATTTGACCAAGCATAGACATCTCAAACTCACTTTTCATTTAATTTGCAAAAGTTTTACACATATTATCTCTTCCTCCAAAGATGATATCATCAACAAACACTTCAACAATCAAGATGTTTTCATGATCAATTTTGAAATATAAGTTACTGTCAACAGTACCTTTGTTGAAACCAATCTTCAAAAGATGCTTGTCCAATCTTTCATATCAGGCTCTTGGGGCTTTCTTCAATCCACACGGTGCCTTCTTCAACTTGCAGACCATATCACGATGATCAAACAATAGAAATCCATCCGGTTGCTTTATATACACTTCTTCTTCCAAGTCACCATTTAGGAACACAGATTGACATTCATTTGATATACCTTGAAATCCTTGAAGGTAGCAAAGGCAAGAAATAATATGACTGCTTCAATTCTTGCCACCAGAGCAAAAGTTTCTTCAAAATCAATTCCTTCTATTTGAGAGTAGCCCTTGCAGACCAATCTGGCTTTATTTCTGATTACATCACCAACTTCATTTAGTTTGTTCTAGAAGACCCATTTGGTTCCAATCACATTCTTGTTTCTAGGTCTGGGAACAAGATCCCAAGTGTGATTTTTCTCTATTTGCACCAGCTCTTCCTCTATTGCTTTAGTCTAGTTTTCATCATTGCAAGCTTTGTTCACTGTCTTAGGTTCAATCTTTGAAATCAAATAATACTCTTCTGAGTCTTGAGCAATTCTCCTTCTTGTTAGTACTCCTTTTCTTTTATCACCTATGATCTGATCTTTAGAGTGGTTCAGTCTTACATACCTAGGAACTTTAGGAATTTCTTGCACTTCTGATTCTTGATCAGGCTCATTGACACTCATCTCTTCTTCCTGATTTACTAGATTAATTTGAATCTGACTAACAGAGGAGGCTTGGGCTCCTTGAGTCAGAACACCATTCTGATCATCTTCATCATATTCATAAAACCTTGAGGGTTTCTCAATTCCTTCATCAACCTTTACATTTGTACTTTCTATCATCTTTTCAGTCTTTTGTTATAACACCAGTATGCTTTGTTTTGAGTAGAGTAACCCAAGAATATTCCTTCATCACTTCTAGCATCAAACTTTCCTAAGTCTTCATCTCTTTTGATGTAACATTTGCTACCAAAAACTCTAAAATACCTTATAGTAGGAGTGATACCAAACCAAAGTTCATAAGGAGTCTTACCAATATTGCTTCTGATTTGAACTCGATTGAGAGTATAGACTACAATGCTAACAACTTCTCTCCAATAGCTCTGAGGAACATTTTCTTCCATCATCATGGTCCTAGATGCTTCTTGGATGGCCCGGTTCTTTCTCTCCACTACTCCATTCAGCTGTGGAGTCCTAGGAGAAGACAACTATCACTTTATTCCATGTTTCTCACATAACTCTATGAATTCACCGAATGTGAATTCTCCACCTCTATCAGACCTTAGACACTTCAACTTTAATCTGATTTCATTCTCTACCATAGCCTTGAATATTTTGAATTTCTCAAGAGCTTCTGATTTCTCTTTTAGAAGGTTACCCACATCATCCGAGAATAGTCATCAATTAGTAGCATGAAGTATCTATCACCTTGAATACTCCTGATTCTTGTCGGACCACAAAGATTAGTATGAACTAACTCCAATAATCTGGTAGAAGATAGTTCCTTACTTTTGAAAGTGACTCTTCTCAGCTTACCCAACTGACATTCTTTGCACAAGTTGTTAGTAGGTTTCACAAATTTTAGAAGATCTCTTACAACCTGAGTATTGCTTATATTGATGATATTACCAAAATTCACATGACACATCCTCCTATGCCACAACCAACTTTTACCAGTACCAACCAAGTGAAAGATATTACCTTTAGTTTGAGTATCAGATGCGATCTATGTTCCAGAACTTTCAAAGATCTTGCATTTTCCATTCTTGAACTGGAGATCATAGCCTTTGTCCACCAACTGTTCAACACTGAGAAGATTGTGCTTCAATCCTTCAACATACAATACATTACCAGTTTTGTTTCTTCCATCAAGAGAGATAGTTCCTCTACCTCTGATTCTACCAGTAGAATTGTCACCAAACTTTACCACTCCTTCATACCTTTCCAAATCTACAAACTTATTTTTGTCACCTGTCATATGGTGAGAGCATCCACTATCAATGACCCAATCATCCTTCTCTTCAATTTGGGCAGCCAGAGCTCTTTCCACAGTCTTATGATTGACAGATACAGAGGACATTGGATCTTCTTCCTTGCTGGCAATGAACACCCATTCATTTCTAGATTTGTTTCCTATCTCTGATTCATCATCTGTTACTCCTTCATTGTCATCATCTTTATGTACATAGTAACATTTCTTTTGGAACCTTGGCTTGTTAGGATTTTGCCTTAAAAACCTTTCCGGACACCTTGAGGTAAAATAACCAATCTTATTGTAGTTAAAACAATTAAAAGGTAATTTTCCTTCATACTTACCAGATCCTCTTGGTAGCCTTTTTGCAATAAGGGCTTCAAGTTGAGCAGTTTCTACTTCTTCTTCTTCTAGGTCTTTTCTTGCTTTTTCATACCATGACAGTTTCCTTGATGAGTTCTCTCCTAGATCAAACCTTTGTTTACCTTTTACAGAGGCACTGGCTTTGAATCTCCAAACTTTGTCATTTCAAATGCAGCCAATTTCCTAGCCAATTGATCTCTTGTGACAGTTGTATGGGCTCTGAATTCTTCAATGGCAGCAGCCTTGATTTTGTAAGAAGCAGGTAGGGATCTGAGAATTTTGCCAACAATCTCATTTTCATCCAAGACCCACTAGCATTTCTAATTCCACAAACCAGCTCATTCACTCTTGGCATAAAAGTAGTAATATTTTCATCATCTCTCATCTTCAGATTTTCAAATTTCCCTTTCAGACTCTGTAACCTTGCACATTTAACATACTGGTCTCCTTCATGCAAAAGTTCCAGTTTTTTCCAAATCTCAAAAGCAGTTGGTAGGTCAATAACATTTGAGAGCTCTAAATCAGATAATGCACTTAGAAGAGCCTCTATAGTCTACAGATTGTTTTCAGCATTTGTGATTTCATTTAGGGTTTTCAGACCACCCTGTGGAGGTACATACTGTATTGTAACCATGGTCTAGTATGCCATTTCCATACACTGCAAGTGACATTTCATGTGACCTTTCCAAAGAGAAAAATTGGTTCCATCAAACTTCAGACTATCCTTCTTGTAAGACGACATCCTAGATCTCCTCAAGCAGTTAAGCTCCTTTTAGAGGAACTTGGCTCTGATACCAATTGTTAGACTTAGGGTACACAACTAAGAGGGGGGGTGAATCAGTTGTGCAAAAGTTTCTCCAATTAAACACTTAAATCTTCTTAGTGATTAGTAGTATATTAATCATGAACCATAATGCATTCAAATCAAAAGTAGAAACACGTCAACACATAAGACACAAAGATTTTGACGTGGAAAACCTGGTTAAGGGAAAAATGATGGGGTGATTAACCCAAGATTGTATTCTCTATTAGAAGAATAGAAAGAACAAAATGGCACATGCCAATTATGATTCACTACTTGAGAACACTGTTCACAAGAGGTTCATTGCCTACAAGAGACACACTGTCTACAAAGAAATAAATATCACATACATGAACTGGAGAATAGCATCTTCACCATGCTTGAATCAGTTCCATTTAAGCCCAATACCACTATTCTACTTTTCACTCTCCTCTCTACTACACTCTCATCACCACCAGGACAACTTTAAATTGACTTTGCAATCCCTTATTTATACAAGGCATCAACTTAGGAATGATCATCTAAGTCGGCAAACATCCATAAGATCATCTGGTCAGCCTGTCTCAAGAAGAACACCATCATCCAGAAGTTACTCTTCAATTGCGAGCTCCAACTTCAATATAGACCACCAACATGAACTAGACATGATCCAAAGACCTCCACAAGCTTGCCTGAATCACCAAGAACATCTAGACTTCTTCTTATTGAAATCCTTCTCTCCTTCACCCGGAACTTCAAGAACATAGTCTGTCATTACTGTTACAAAGGAATAGATGCTTGCAGACCTTTAAACCATGAACTAATCAAGTTGATACACCACAAAGACTTCCTTAGCACTCCCTCAAATCCACAAAACAGGAAAATTCATTTCTGGATCTCACCGGACCTTTCTTGTTACACTCTATCACCTCTAAACACCTACCAGAACTAGTTTTACTTGAGCGGCCACAACTTCTTCAATCTTCATGCAAACCTTTGAAATCTCTACTAGATCACCTAAAGACACATATCTACAAACCCTTTAATCTATATCCTATGATCCGCATCCTATCTTAGACTTTTGCCTTACTGTCATCACTATTCTTCACTGTTCCTGATTGAGACTAATTTTCTCAATATCCTCAGCTCACGGCTCATCCAAACCTTGTCATTAATGCAACAGAAGTATGTTGACATCAATGACAACACTATTTAGGCCCATACTTGCAACAATCACACGATCAACATGTATCTTCCTTCTTGGGTTATGCGTCAATTTGGCTTGTGGCAAGATTTTCCTCAAGGGATGGCAGTATTTCACCACGAGATGTGAGATGGCCACTAGCCATAGCACCATACGTGGCAATAGATGATTTTATAGAATTACAACCCCAGTAGTGGGATTGGGGGAGTAGGGTGGAAGACACAAAGACTACACCTGCATATGATCAATGGTGGTTGACCTGGTGGTTGACCCGTATGACAGATCTGACTAAGGATCCTAACATGATTGTGGAGGCAGAGGAGGAGGGAGATATAGTGGAGGAGGAGATCATGGTTGAGGAGGTAGAGGGGATGAAGATAATCCAATGGGGATGTTGGTCATAGTAGCCTATGAGCAGGTGATGGTAGCAAGAGGGTGAGGTAGAGGGAGAGGTGGATGGCGGCTGGTACCACCATTACATGTACAACATTAGGTGCCTCGGGTACAGGTTCCTACATAGCAAGGATAGGGAGGTTAGCAAGTAGTGAGGCTCATGCAGCAGGCTCCACAATAGCAGTAGTAGATACCTATACAACCAGTACAGATAGTGCAGGTGTAAGGGCAGTGAGTACCCTGACAAGAGGGTCCTACGCAGAGACCACCTGCCCAATGGGCACAGGGAGAGGATAGAGGACTGATGCCACCCGCATGAGCACCACCACAACAGTAGGGACCTAGGGGTACCCCACCATAGTAGACAAATGAGCCCCAAGTGAGGGAGAGGACATATCAACAGATATTCCAAAGGCTTCCATGACATTTTTGGGGATTCATTAGTAGAATTTTAGCAAATAAATGATTAAGCGACTAAAACTTTTAGTCACAACAACTAAAAATGACTAAATTCTACTAATTTTTTACAACTCAACTATAAATGAGTAAAGAAATGACTAATTTGCTCATTGACTAAAAAATTATTTAGTCATAGAAATAAAATGACTAAATAGTTAGTCACCCAAATATAAATTAGTCAAAATTTTAAAAAGAAATTTTTGGGGAAATTATTAGTAGGATGTATTGTCGTGATTCACTATTCTCATTCATTCCAACATTTTTTGCTATCTACATTGCCATCATACCCTATTCTATATCTTCCTTCTATTTGCACTCAAATCTCCAACTCCTTACTAAATATCACCATCACCATCACACTTGCATCCAGTTACCATAGGAGTACTCACTGGTTTTGAATCCTCCATTCCAAACTTTTTCAACAATTCTTTCACATACTTAGACTGAGATATGAAGATGCCCCTTTTTGACTAAATGATTTGCATACCTAAGAAGAAATTCATTTCACCAAGCATGGACATCTCAAATTCACTTTGCATCTGATCAGCAAATTTTTTACACATACTCTCATTTCCACCAAAGATGATGTCATCAACAAATACCTCAATAATCAAGATGTGTTCATGATCAATTTTGAAATAAAGATTATTGTCAGCAATGCCTTCTCTAAAGCCTAACTTTAGAAGATACTTATCTAATCTTGCATACCAGGCTCTTGGGGCTTGTTTAAGTCAATACAATGTTTTCTTCAATCTACAGACCTTATCTTCTCGATCAGACAACTGGAATCCTTCTGGTTGCTCAGTGTAGATCTATTCTTCCAATTCTCCATTTAGAAATCCTGACTTGACATCCATCTAGTAAAATTTGAAATATTTCACAGAAGGAGCATTACCAAACCACAGTTCATAAAGGTGTTTTACCATAATTACCTTTGATTTGCACCTAGTTAAGAGTGTAGATAACAGTACTTACAGCATCTCTCCAATAGACATGTGGAACATTTTCTTCTATCATCATGGTTCTAGTAGCCTCTTGAATAGTCTGGTTCTTCCTTTCCACAACTCCATTTTATTGAGGAGTCCTAGGAGCAGACAACTGTCTTCTTATTCCATGTTTTTCACAAAATGCGTTAAACTCACCAGAGGTAAACTCTCCACCTCTATCAGATCTCAGACACTTTATCTTCACACCAATCTCATTCTCCACCCTAGCCTTAAACACTTTGAATTTTTCAAGAGCCTCTTATATCTCTCTCAAGAAAGTGACCCACATCATCTGGGAGTGATCATCAATCATCAACATAAAGTATCTGTCTCCTTGCAAACTCCTAACCTTGGCAGGACCACACAAATCAGTGTGCACAAGTTCCAACAATCCACTTGAATGTTGTTCTTTACTCTTGAATGTAGTTCTGCTCTGTTTTCACAATTGACATTCCTTACACATGCTATTGGTAGGTTTCATAAGCTTTGGAAGATCTCTTACAACCTGAGTAGCACTTATTTTTATAATGTTGTTAAAGTTTACATGGCACATTCTCCTATGCCATAGCCAACTATAATCAATATGAGAAATCAAATAACTTTTACAAGTACCACTTAAATGAAATATGTTACCTCTAGTCTGTCTACCAGATGTAATCTTAGTTTCAAAGATTTCAAAAATTCTACATTTTCCATCCTTGAATCGGAGATCATATCCCTTGTCAACCAGCTATCCAACACTGAGAAGATTATACTTCAACCCTTCTACATACAAAACATCATTAGTGTTATTCTTACCATCAAGAGAGATGGATCCTTTGTCACGGATTCTACCAGCTGAATTGTCTCCAAACTTAACAATTCCACCTTCATGCCGTTCCATACTTACAAACTTACTCTTATCACCTATCATATGATGACAGCATCCACTGTCAATTACCCATTCATCATTTTCTTCAACTTGAGCCTCCAAGGCTCTTTCCACATTCACATAGCTAGCAGATTCAATAGGCACTGGATCTTCTTCTTTGATGGCAATGAACACCCATTCATTTCCTGAGGTACTTCGCTTATCAGATTCATCATTAGTGACTCCTCCTTCAACAGCTTCAAGTTCTTCAAGTTCCTATTCATCTTCTTCAAGATCTTTCCTTGCCTTCTCAAATCTGGTTAGTCTTCTTGAAGAGATTTCACCTAGATCAAATCTTTTCTTTCCAAAAACACTAGCCTTAAATGCAAATTCATATTTAGGAAGAGAATCACCAAACTCACGCATTTCAAATGTTGAAAGCTTGCCAACCAACTGATCCCTTGTAACAGTTGACACAATTATGATATCCTTAATAGCAGCAACTTTATGGTTGTATGAAGCAGGTAAGGATCTGATCACCTTTCCAACTATTTTTTATTCTTCCAGAGTTCCACCAACACACCTGATACTGCACACAAGTTCATTCACCTTCTGCATGTAGGAGGTGATGTTTTCGTCTCCACTCATCCTCAAATTTTCATATCTACCCTTCAAGCTCTGCAACTTAACACATTTGACATATTCATCACCTTCATATAGAGTTTCTAGATTCCATGAGCCATTTTCAATTCCAGGACATTTGTCATTTATGTATCAGATAGGGCACTCAATAAGGCTTCTTTAGCTCAAATGTTGTTTTTAGCATCTTTGAGTTCATCTAGAGTTGAAGGACCTTTCTCCAAGGGCTCATACTCATCCTTTGTTATCAACCAATAAGCTTTACCCATGCATTGCAAATGGCTCTCCATGTGACTCTTCCAAAGAGAGTAATTTGATGCATCAAATCTCAGACTATCCTTCTTGTAAGTCGACATCCTGGATCTCCTCAAGCGGTCAAACATCTTTAGAGGAACCGGCTCTGATACCAATTGTTGAAATTAGGGCAGACAACTGAGAGGGGGGGTGAATCAGTTGTCACAAAAATTTTACCATTTGCTGCAATTAATCTTATTTACCACTTATAAATAGATTGATGATATAACCATGAAAGCATGAATCAACAACACATGAGCAGAAACATAATCAACACACATAACACTAGGATTTTTATGTGGAAACCTGGTTAAGGGAAAAACCACAGTGGGGTTTAACCCACAAGATTTATTCTCTATTAGAAGAATAGAAAATGGGAAGGCACTTGCCTTCAGGCTCACTGCCTATAGAAACATTCACAAGTTTAACACAGAAAGATTGAACTGGAACATAGCATCTCCTTCATGCCAAGGTCAGTTCCATTAAAGAGCACAATACTTCTACTCTACTTCTAAACACTTCTTCACTATCTCCTCATCCTTTACTACTCTTCCTCTTCTACTCTTACTCTTCTCTGCTCTATCTTTCTTCCTTTCTTAGGATTTTATCATTTTCATACAAGGATGCATTTCCACAACTCAACCACACATATTTATATGCTTCATCAACCTTGGAATAAGCATCAAGGTCGGCACTACAAATATCTGACTTAATGTGAATCACTATATTGTCAGCCAAACATAGCTGGGACACAAATCTTCCTCGAACAACATGCCACACTTCATAGGACCTCTCTTAGATCATCTACAACATGCACAAAACATCCAGTCAGCCAAGACTAGAGAGAACAACAACACCCAAGGACAAATCTTCAACCACAAGCTCAATCCTCAATGCGGACCACCAACACAATAGGCACATGATCTAGAGACCACCACAAGCACAATGAAATCAACAAGAACAACCACACCACCTCACTTCACTAGAAACACTTGAATCTTCATTCAGAAACTTAAGAACTCTCACTGTCATGACTGTCACACTAGAAAGATTTCTTATGGACCTCCAAACCACAAATCTCTTGAGTTGAGGATACACACCAACATCCCAAACATACCTCTAGATCCATGAATCATAATATTCCAATGCGGATCAATCCAGACCAATTTTTTGTCACTTTGTCACCTCTGAACAACTGCAAAATTTAATTCTACTCAGATGGCCATAACTTCACAAATTCTTCATGCGGATCCCTCAAACCTTAACTGGAGTAATTTTAGACAATCCTTTACAACACCCTTTGATCTGCATACTCTGATCTTCATCTCACTAGGAATGTAGAGAAATCTACTTCACTGAACTATACTGTCTTCACTATCTCTTACAGAGAGATATGTAACTCACTTGTTTCTTCCGAAGAGGCTAATTTTCTCAATATCCTCAACATACAAGTCTTCTAGAATGGGATATAGTTGACACCAATGACAACAAGGATATGTTGACATTATTGACAACACCGATTAGGCACATATTTGCAACACTTATCTAATCTAACATACCAAGCTCTAGGTGTTTGCTTGAGACCATATAAAGCCTTTTTGAGTCTACACACCAGGTCTGGATATTTAGAAAACTTAAACCCATCTGGTTGTTCAATGTAGACCTCTTCCTCTAGATCACCACTCAAAAATGCTGACTTGACATCCATCTGATAAATGTTGAAGTTCTTGTGAGCAACAAGAGCCAAAATCATCTTGATTGCCTCCATCCTGGCTACCGGAGTATAGGTCTCCTCAAAATCAATGCCTTCAACTTGTGAATAACCTTTACACACCAACCTTGCTTTGTTTCTCACAACTTCATCTTCATTCAGTTTGCTCCAGAACACCCAGTTTGTTCCTATAACATTCTTATTGGGTGGTCTAGAAACCAATTCCCATGTTTGATTCTTCTCTATCTAATTCAATTCCTATTCCATTGCCTTCATCCGTCCATCATCTTTTCTGGCATTAGTAAAGGTTTTGGACTCTACCTTTGATAATAAACACAAATTCACTTGCTCATTTTCCTTTGCAAACCTTCTCCTAGTCTACACACCTTCATTCTTATCTCCAATTTGATCTGATCTACATAATGGTTCCTCTAAACATACCAAGGTTAAGGAAATTGAAATGAAGACAAAACATAAAGAAATGCAATGAAAACACAAGTTATACCTTAAAGATGAAATCCCAACTCCTTGCTAAGGTAGAGAGCCTTGCACCCTTAGGCTCTTGCTTTACCCATGGTTTCTTGCAATGTGAAATGCTCTACTCAAATGCAAACCACTACAAAAGCCTAGCTCAATGAAATGAAATGGATGGAGATTTTGGCATAATGACTTTGCTCAAATTGTGGATGATCAAATGGCTTGTATGATGGTGTATTTATAAGCTTTGTGGAAGGGGATTTGATCCAAAGGTTGAGATTTATTTGAGAGATTAATGAATGTGGATGAATGTGAGGTGGAGGGCTTAGATTCAATCATGGGAAATGGAGGGATGAGAATAAAGATGCAGTGATGCATTTATTGGTTGGGATTGATGGAGTCACCTAGGTTTGACTTGCGAGATTGGGTTTACTGATAGTATTAGATATACTCATCTTGCGAGCACATAGGGTGCCAATGATAGCCATTGTAGAGTGCTGGTGACCCAACACGTGTTCCTTTATCCTACCAATAGGGGATATTACCATCACCCTTGAGGATGTTTATCACATTTTCAAGCTACCAATTCATGGCACACGAGTTTTGTATCACATGAGGAGGGGATGGGTAGCCTTACATAGAGCATTTTCCCCAGGCTGCCCAAAGTTGTCACTAGATAGTGGAGAGACGTGTTACAACCAGACTTTGGTAGCGGGTGTAGATCATTTTACCTTGTTTCTTTGTGCACTGATTCAAGGTGTGGTGATGTTGGATTAGTGTGGTTGAGGCTTTCCAGTTGGGTGGGGAAGATGATAGAGGGGATGGTGCGAGATGAGATGGTTTATGTATGGGGGCCATGCATGTTGGGACAGTTGTATCATGAGATGCATACTGTAGTGTATCACTATGATTTAGTGTTATCTGTTGGAGTTACACTACTACACATGTGGGCATTTGAGAACATTGTGATCACGGGGCCATGGGGAGGATATTATTGATGGTAGTTTGAGGCATTTGTGTTCTTATACTGGCAGCCTCTTAAGTATGCTCATGTTGGACAATTGCGTTATTGGTGGTAGGTGCTTGATGATCTTATTCAGGTTACATGGCGGCCGTATATTGGAGTAGATTCGTGGCCACATAATGATGTACATATGCCTTATACATTCCATCCACATTATTTGATGGGTTGGGGTGATCATGCCATCAACATGTATCTTCCTTCCTGAGTTATGCATCAGTTAGGCTTGCGGTAGGATCCTCCTTAGGGGATGGTAGTATTTCACCATGAGATGTGAGATGACCACTAGCCATAGTACCATAGGTGGCGATAGCTAATTTTGTAGCATTACAACCCCAGTAGTGGGATTGGGGGAGTAGGGTGGCAAACGCGGGGACTACGCCTGCATATGATTAGTGGTGGTTGACCTGGCGGTTGACCTATATGACAGATTTGACTGAGGATCCTGACATGACTGTGGAGGTATAGGAGGAGGGAGATATAGTAGAGGAGAAGATAATGGTTAAGGAGGTAGAGGGGATGATTACAATCCTATGGTGATGTTGGTTGTAGTAGCTTATGAGCAAGCAATGGCAGTGAGAGGGTGAGGTAGAGGGAGAGGTGGACGGCAGTTGGTACCATCATTACATGTATAATAGCAAGTGCCTCAAGTACAAGTTCTTGGATAGTAGGGACAGGGAGGTTAGTAGGTAGTGAGGCCCAGGTAGCGGGCTCCACAACAGTAGTAGTAGTTACTTGTACAACCGGTATAGATAGGGCAGGTATAGGGGCAGCAAGCACCTTGACAGTAAGGTCCTAGGCATAGACCACTTGCCCAGCGGGTACAAGGAGAGGATAGAGGACTAATGCTACCCCCGTGAGCACCACCACAATAGCATGGACCCAAGGGTGCCCCAGAATAGCAGATGGATGAGCCCCAGGTGAGGGAGAGGACATATCAGCTAGATATTCCAAAGGCTTCCATGACATTTCCAGGGATTCGCTAGTAGAATGTTGGCAAATAAATGACTAAGTGACTAAAACTACTAGTCACAACAACTAAAAATGACTAAATTCTACTAATTGTTTTCAACTCAGCTATAAATGAGTAAATAAATGACTAATTTGGTTTTTGACTAAAAAATTATTTAGTCACAAACATAAAATGACTAAATAGTTAGTCACCCAAATACAAATTAGTCAAAATTTTTAAAAGAACTTTTTGGGGAAATAATTGGTGGGATGTATTGCTGCAATTCACTATTTGTGTTCATTCCAACATTTTTTGCTATCTGCATCACTATCATACCCTGTTCTATATCTTCCTTTTGTTTGCACTCAAATCTCCAATTTCTTACTGAATATCACCATCACCATCACACTCTTCACTTGTAGGCACTCTAACATGCTCTTCACACACTCATCTTGGAATATCTCTGACCGTTTAGAGCTACTTGTGGTGGACTCGTCGAAAAACAAAAGGTCAAGAATGTAGAGATGAAAGTACTTTCCCAGAGCTACTTTGCATTGAGGTGTTTTGAGTTATAGCAACTACTTGCATGGGCAATAAAGAGGAGAGGACTTAGAGACTTCTGAAAAGGCAGGCAAGGAATTCAGAATTTGTTGCAACAAATTTGAAGTCGGCAAGGTCCTCTGCAGCAAAGTTAGATTTGGGGAAACCCTCTATAATGAATTTAGAGGTAATTTGAAATCCTCATTACATTTATAAACACAAAATCTATAGCTTTGTGATTGGGAACTTACAATAATTACAATCTGTTAGTGTTTTCCCAACTAGATATTTTTTCCCAGTTATCCCTACAAGGTAGCCATCATTGATCAATGGGATTTCTGGGCTAGGGGCTAATAGTACAGGAGATAGACTCTATAAATATCTCCTCTTCTTCTTTAGTCTCTACAAAACCAAGGGGGGTATTCCCTATACAACATCCATGAAATATGCTTATTAACTTGGTGGGATGTTGACACAAAGCAGATAAATCCTCTCTTATGCAGACCAAAACTGTGAAATAAGTGCAAAGGGGCTAGCTTTGGGCCTATGCTAAGTTGTGAATTAGAGGATTTTGGTCCTAAAACTACTTCTAAATGTCCTAAAGGTTTGTATTTGAAGTATGAATTTATGTTTTGGTATTTGGATGCAAAACTAGGACCTTGGTTGTAACCTCAATACA
Organism: Cunninghamia lanceolata; assembly: GCA_027924645.1. Classification (NCBI taxonomy): domain Eukaryota; kingdom Viridiplantae; phylum Streptophyta; class Pinopsida; order Cupressales; family Cupressaceae; genus Cunninghamia; species Cunninghamia lanceolata. Next base: position 17,281,869 of record BSBN01000107.1, on the reverse strand, counting down.
AGACTAGATCAGTGCCTATCTCAGGGCTCGGAGTCAATAGACATACACGTGAATGGTTATAAACATATATCAATGACTAGATTTCAAGGGGATTTATAGTGTCTTCCTTACACATACTTCCCAAAACTAAGTATTTAGTTATCTTTGTTTACAAACATCCTTATTGCAATATATTCTTCCCAACACTTAACCCAAAAACATTTAATCTACTCCTTGAGCAGAAGTAAAAGACTAAGCATTCAACATAGTGAACCCATGTCCCAGAATCTTAAACACCCCTTAGCTGTTTAGATTTAGAAGAACAAAACATTCAATTTGGAGACAAATAACAGAATACATCCAATGGAGCATTACTCATATAAAACAACATGAAACCAGAAAATTTATGCATAAAACATATAAGATGTGATTCATAAACTCACAAAACACCCAAAATAGAGTCACCAACGAAGTTGTATCTTATCACAGCACCAAAATTTGTCCAGTTTTCAACAACCACAAATGAGTAACATAGTCTGTCCTTTATAACAAGATTGTGTACTCAGCAAAAGTTACTTGACAATTCAAATTTCTACCAGATACACTGCACCAAAAATGGTGCCCAAAATAATCAATACAGCAGAAAGAAAAAAGAGGGAGAGCAGGTGAGATCAGGAACTGAGCCGCCAACTGGAGATTTTCCTTACAAATCAGGTAGGTTGATGTCAATCATCAACCCATGCCTCTGTAATTTCACCATTAATGGCCTAGCTACCCGTAACTTCTCTTGAAACACAACAGCGAATGCATAGGAGGTTTTCCCACCTAAAATGCGGCCACAAATACAAAGAAAACCCTTGCTGCAAGAAATTTTAAAACTAGTTGTTGATCCTCCTATCGCCAAGATCAATGGTGCCAAAACATGCTGAAAAGTCACCAACCAATAAGAATGTGCCACGTGGGCACCCTGTGCTTCCATCGCTGACTTTTCCACCATCGCAACATGTATTTTGCCTCTTTTCACCCTTTGTATATGCAAAAGCATATACAATCACCTTACATACAAGGCGGACCCTAGATTATTATGAGATAGATTGAAATCTTACTTAGGTCTGGCTTGTATCTCCCTCCTATGTATATCTGTGATATGCAACACACACATACATATAAGCCACAGACTTCAAATTATTATGAATCAGAATGTACCTCCTTTTGAAATACATCTTATATCTTTTTCATTGCACATCAGCTTGTATATCGGCATATACAAGCACTTTATACAATCCACAAACCTCAAATTTTATTCGTTGCATTTTATTTCTCCTTCATGCCCAGGTTGCACCTCCTTTTCCTTGTATCAATTCCTTGTATATGGCAAATATACAACATGGATATACAAAACAAAACATACAATCCGGAACTAAAACCTTTATCAACCATAATGTATAACCTTTCGAGTCTGGCTTGTATATTTGTGAATGCATAGTTGATTATATGTGCAAATATACAATCGTTAAAACATGCAATTAGTGGGCCCCACCTTTTGTATATAGGCCCCTTGCACTTTTCACTTTGCACATAGCAAATGTATATTGCATATACATTCTTCCTTGTATGTGAGGTAGACCCCACCTTTGTATCTCCTGCTTTGTATATTGCCAAATATACAAGACCCCTTGTGTCTTTGCAAATGTACATGTTTCTTCTTGCATATGCATTGACCAATGCATCTTTCTATTGTATGTGGTGAATGTATATTGCACTTGCATCTCGCGCATACAAACCCTTTTTCACTGTAGCTAATGCATGTCGACCCTTTGTATCTAGCCGTTGTATGTCTAAACATACAACACAAATATACAAGCAGAGAATATTCTTAGAATCTGTGATAGATTCCCCAAATGTACATGCAAACCCAGTATGCATACAAAGATGCATATAACCAGTTTCTCACTTTTTTGAAGGTCGATTTGAACATTTTGGGACCTGCCAATGTACATTCACACTTGTACATACAAGAACACAAACATGAAATAACTTTTACCATGGCAAAGAGTAATCTTGGACTTGTCATCTTTTTCTCAAACACAATAGGAAAAGGCGGTAAAGAAATGCATAAAGGCTAGTCGGTAAAGAAATGCATAAAGGCTAGTCAACCAACAAGCTAAAAAACAAAGGTTATAACTTGATGAACCGGGAACCCATTATAGGAGGTCAACAACAAAACATAACATACAACGCAGAAGGCTGAGGGAAAATAAAAAATCTAAGGCATCGAGGGTTTGAAAGAATACAAATATAAGCTTACAAACCCAACTCAAAATCGTAACCCTAGGTGGGCACCACCACAATCTACTGCTCTTAATAATGTTCTTTTACAATCTTGCCACTGTTCTACTTCATAATGTGTTCTAGCTAAATATAATAAAATTTGGGTGTCAGTGCCGAAATAGAATTTCCTCAAACAATTTTGATACATTTTCACTGCAAGCGCAAATTGTCCTTGTGCAAAGTAAACATGTGCTAGATTTACCCACACATTAGGCATCTAAACAAAGATGTTTCTTGTTGCAACTTCTTGTACCTATGTAAAAATTTCCTTTGTAATATCAAATTGACCCCTTTCAACTAGCACAATGGCTGCCCCATTTATAGCATAAACATTTCCTGGTCTCTGTGCCAACACTTTACAATATAGTTCTCTAGCCTTCTCAAGATGTTGAGCCTCTACCTTTGGATTCCTCCTCTCATTGCGCAAAAGCTACAAAATAATTCCAATTTCCAAGTGAATGTCAAGATAAGAATTTTTTGTATCTGATTCACTTTGTGCAGCTTTAATTGTTTCTTTTACTTTAAGCCAGTCATCTATTTTTAGTTCCATTGTGCCAAGCATAGATAAAGCATTTGTTGAGTTTTTATCCACCTTAAGTGCATCCCCAATCAATTCTAGGCTTAGTTGGATCTCATTCTGAACCTGAGCCATGGCTGCAAGATGTAGATATGCATCCACATAATCAAGAAACTTGAACAATATTTAGCCTATATAAAAGATTTTCTTTTTCAGTATCATGTAGTTGTTCAAAACCTAGCAAGATTAAATAGTTATGTGACTTTATCCCATGGTAGCACAACTGAAAAACCACCTTCTTCTAGTTGATGGAAGAATTCCATATCCTTAAAGAGCACAGGAAAAATTACAAAATTGGCACTAGGCCTTTTATTTATGAATTCAACCCAAGTTCCATTTCCTAATGCCTCCATAAAAGTTTGTTGAGCCAACTCTAGTTCACCATGCTCAAAATGAAGAACCCCAATGTTGTTTAACAATTGAATGGGTACTTCTTCTCTGCTCTTCTTCAGAAGAGACTTTGTTGTCTTAAGAGAAGCTAAGGCTATCCTGGGGTCTGATGATATTAATAACTCACCCATCTTGATAAATGCATGGCCATCACTTGGATCTATGCGAGTTGTTTTTCTTAAAATTTCTAAAGCCTTCTCTACCTGCCCTTTGAAAGGCAGCTAGGTATGCGAAAATTGCTTCCTACACTAATCTATTGAGGAGAGGGCTATGCAAATTCAAATTTATCCTACTATTATAGAAATGTTAAACCATTAACATGAGATATTAAAGAAAAACACAAGAGCTAGAAAGCAAACAAAAGAAGAGAGACAAAGATTTACGGTGGGGGAAAACCCTTATCGGGTGAAAAACCCCACACTCAGAAACCTGCACAATGTATTAACAAATCTGAAAGAATGTTTACAATACACTTGCAATGCAAGCTTCAATGGTCTTTGACACTCATGTCTGGAGTCAATCCGGTAGCATAATAGTACCTGTAAACCTATGATACAAACTCCATCTCCAAGCACCCATTTAAATAGGAAATACAAGGCAATATTGGACCTTTCTTGAAATGGGCGTCCAACATGGCTTAATGGACCAAAACCCATGCCCAAGGACACTTGGTCAACATTGTAGAATGTGCTTGACACTTTTCCACAACTCCCATCTCAAAGGGGTCACCTATTTACAAAATTGGCTATGACAGATGCTCTTACAACACTTACGACCATCATAGAATCTGTCATAGTGGTTACAACTTACAACTGTAAGAGAATCTATCATACACATGATATAAATTGAATATTCTATTACAACATGTCATATTCCACCTTGGGGCACCCAAATATGCCTAAAGATGCTTCATGACACATGTCATCACCTGTCTTACAACCTTCTATTTCTGACTCTTACATGTCATAGATTCGTCATAGGAATCCGTCATAACTATTTCAGTCAAACATTCCTTACACAACATGGAGGATGCTGACACATGGTAGAATATTCCTCCAACTAAGTGGGATGCCTATCTCCTCATGTGAGGACAAAATAACAAGTTATCATATTCCATGTAGGATTGACACATCACCGTGCCACATCCCACAACATGACAATATGGAATTTCCAAATATTTACAACATAGGCAATTAAATAATAAATACAAACATTACAAATGTAGAGAATTATCAAGTTTGAGACACCTTAATTCCCAAAATTCTCCTACTTGTTGAACACCTTGTAAGAGCCAATAGAAAAATAGGATTTAACTGCTATAGGCCGAGAGGCCGATAGACTCCAAACACCGTGCCACATCCCACAACATGACAATATGGAATTTCCAAATATTTACAACATAGGCAATTAAATAATAAATACAAACATTACAAATGTAGAGAATTATCAAGTTTGAGACACCTTAATTCCCAAAATTCTCCTACTTGTCGAACACCTTGTAAGAGCCAATAGAAAAAAAGGATTTAACTGCTATAGGCTGAGAGGCCCATAGACTCCAAACACCATCTGCACTTCTCTGTGCTCACTGGTTTCTTTAATGCATCTGCAACATTCTTTAAAGTATCTACCTTCACCAAAATTACCTTTCCATCCTCAACCATGTCTCTCACGAAGTGAAACTAAACATCAATGTGCTTGGTTCTAGCATGGAAAGTTGGATTCTTTGCAAGGCAAATTGTACTATGACTATCACAACTTATTGTGATTTGACCTGCATCAACACCAATATCAGAACACAATCTCTTAATCCAAATGGCTTCCTTACAAGCATGAGTTTCTTCCATGTACTCAGCTTCTATCGTGGACAAAGAAACAATAGGTTGTCGCTTACTCATCCAACTAATAGCACCACCAAATAGTGTAAAAACATAAGCACTAGTGGTTCTCCTGCTGTCAATGTCACCTGCCCAATCTAAATCCACAAATCCATGAATATTAATAGAATGTGGAGTTCCTGAAACCTTACCATGATAGCAAATAGAATACTCAAAAGTACCCCTCAAAGATATGAACACTCACTTAACTGCATCCCAATGAACCCATCCAGGATTAGCCATAAATCAACTAACGACTCCCACTGCTTGGGCAATGTCTGGTCTTTTACAGACCATAGCATACATCAAACTACCAACAACACTAGCATAAGGTACTATGCTCATGTCCTCCACCTCACTAGGAGATTTTGGACAATCCTCAATAGACAACTTTATCCCCAAAGAAACAAGAACACACAATGGTCTACAATCTGCCATGCTAAATCTGTCCAATAGGGTCTTCACATACTTACTCTAGCTTAACCAAAGTTTTTTGTTGATTCTATCTCTTCTGATTTCCATTCCTAGAATGTACCTAGCTGCCCCTAAATCTTTCATTTCAAACTGTGCAGACAACTGAGATTAAAATCAGAAATCATATTCTTACCCTTCCCAATGAGCAGCATATCATCAACATACAGTGCAACAATGAGAATACGATCACCATCAAATTTATAATAGACAAAGTGATCCAATTTTGATCTCACAAATCCAACTGACAACACAAAGGCATCAAACTTCAAGTACCATCTCCTAGGGGATTGCTTCAAACCATACAAAGACTTTTTAAGTTTGCAAACCAAATTTTCTTTACCTTTCACCATGTAATGCTCTGGCTGTGACATGTAGATTTCTTCCTCCAAGTCACCATGAAGGAAAGTTGTCTTCACATCCATCTGTTCTACCTCCAAGTCATAAGATGCTACGAGTGACAACAAGAATCAAATGGATGTCAACTTTGCAACGAGAGAGAAGATCTCACCATAATCTATACCCTCCACTTGTGAATACCCCTTCGCAACCAATCTGGCCTTATACTTCTCAACATTGCCATCTGTACCAATTTTCTTCTTGAACACCCATTTGCATCCAACAGGTTTCCATCCAGGAGGAAAAGGCACCAAGTCCCAAGTTTGATTCTTTTCCAAAGAAGCCATTTCTTCCTCCATGGCCTCCTTCCAGGAACCTACATCCTTCATATCCAAAGCCTCTGATACAGTTCTATGTTCATCATTGTTAGTAAGCAAAGCATAAGCACAACTAGAATCAAGCAATGTAAAACCAATCCTTTCAAGTTGCTTTCGTATCCATGTAGACCTCCTCAAGAGCTGAGGTTGAGGTTCAACTTCTTCATCTGAGCTTGTGGAGCTGCTAGATCTCTCCTCATCATTAGGTCCAACATTGTCTTTTTATTCAGTGTTCTCAGGGGTGAGAGGAAACTGAACAACATCCTCTTTCTTTTCTTTTTCTTCTGGCTACAAAACAGTGGAAGAAGGTGTAAGCTCTCTGAAGATGACACTTCTACTATACAACACTTTTTCAGCCACATGGTCCTAAAGCTTGTATCCTTTTACACCAACACCATAGCCGATGAAGATACACTTAACAACTTTGTTCTCCAACTTTGACCACTTCTCCCTAGGCACATGTGCATATGCCTCACAACCAAAAATATGAAGATACCTTACTGAAGGCTTTCTACTAGACCACACCTCCATGGGTGTCATTCCAACAAGAGCTGATGTAGGAGATCTGTTTACCAGATAGCAAGTAGTGGTAATAGCTTCAGCCCAAAACTTTTGTTCTAGGCTAGCTCCACTAAGCATACTCCTAGCCTTCTCCATTAGTGTCATGTTCATCCTCTCTACAACTCCATTTTGCTGCGGGGTGTAATGAGTTGTCTTATGCCTTTCAATCCCAAGTTCCTTACAATACTTATCAAATTCTGTAGAACAGAACTCACCACTATTGTTAGTTCTTAAACATTTAATCTTTTTACCAATCTAATTTTTAGAAAAAACTTTAAACTCCTTAAACTTGCTATAGACTTTAGATTTGCTTCTGAGAAAATAAATCCATGTCCTACTGTAATCATCTATAAAAGATACAAAGTATATAGATTTTTATAGTGAAGGAACATTAACAGGACCAAACACATCAGAATGAATAAGGTCCAATACACTAGAAGACTTATGAGAACTCGAGTAAAACTAAACATGGTTTTGTTTTCCATAAATGCAATGTTCACAAAAGTCAAACTCAAGATTACAATCATCTAATCCCTCAACGAGGTTTTTATTTTTTAGGGTACACAGACCCTTCTCACCAATGTGGCCAAATCTCTTATGCCATAACATTGTCTTTTCAACAGGAAGTTTAACTTCCAATGCATGATTACAACCATCAAGATTAGAAACAACATATTTCTTCACTGCTCATTCAGATGGTGGGGATGAAGTGACTGCTGCCCTCTTCCTTGAGTCAGAAGAACTATTAGATTGTGAAATGCATGCTTCTAGCTGAAACAGAGTATATCTCCAAGTACCCTTAGCAAGCACCATAGATCCTCTAGTCATCTTGCATCCTTCTTTCAAAAAGACAACCTGCACACCTGCATCATTCAAACTACTTACAGAAAGTAGGTTCCGTGCTAAGCCTGGGATGTGCATAACCCCAGAGATCCCCTTCACTTGACCATTAGGGAATCAGATAGACTCTTCCACGACCAATGATCTTCATATGAGAGTCATCACCCATATACACCTTTCCACCATCGAACTCCTCATACTTAGTGAACCAGTCTTGATGCGAGGTCATGTGGAATGATGTACTAGAGTCGATTAGCCACACATCATCAGATGCATGGGTTGCCAGGGTTGTGATGAAAGCATCACCGTCATCTTGTGATTTGTCAGAATCTAAATCAGGAGCTTTCTTCTTTTTCTTCTTCTCCTCTTTGCATTCCTTTCAAAAATTCCTGGTCTTGCCACAGTTCCAACAAAGATCCTTGGACTTTCCAGGAGATTTGGATCTCCCATAGGATTTGGATCTACCCTTCTCAGCTTTCTTGTCCTTCTTCTTCCCTTTCTCCTTGGGTCTTCCACAAACTGCAAGGGCCTCTTTGGTTGCCTTAGAAAAAATTCTCTACATCTCTTCATACAACAGTAAAGAAACCACCTCTTCCATTTTGAATGTGGATGTGGTGCTTTTGATTGCCATGAAAAGATGATCCCATGAGTCCGGTAGAGAACAAAGCAGGGTCATACACCAATCCTCCTCCATCTTTACACCAATAGATGTCAATTGTGCAACCAGCATGTTGAAAGCATTCATATGTTTAGTAACAGATCCTCCGTCCTCCATTCGAAGAGAATACAACTTCTTTCTAAGAAAAAGTTTATTAACTAGGGATTTGGCTTGATACACATCCCCCAACTTCTTCCAAAGGAGTTTTACAGTAGTCTCCTCATGGACATTTAACAACACATAATCAACAAGACTAAGTCTTATGAGACCCTTAGCCTTCCGATCCTTGAGATCCCAGTCAACTTGTGACATTGCAGCTAGTTTAGTTCCATTCACACTATCCTAAAGGTCTCGGTCAACTAACATGTCTTCCATCTTGAGCTTCCACAGCTCGAAATTACTGCCATTGAACTTCTATACTTCAAACCTTCCTGATGTGCCTGCCATCTCCTTACTGCAATAAGATATAGAATGCTATGCATAGACTCCCACTCAACCTAAGATTAGCTCAAAAAACCCCTACCCAACAACTAGGACCAAAGGTGATCAAGCTCTGATACCAACTAAAAGGAGGCTAGGTATGCGAAAATCACTTCCTACACTAATCTATTAAGGAGAGGGCTATGTAAAATCAGATTTATCCTAACTATTACAGCAATGTTAAACCATTAACATGAGATATTGTAGCAAAACACAAGAGCCAGAAAGCAGACAGAAGAAGAGAGACAAAGATTTACGATGGGGGAAAACCCTTATCAGGTGAAAAACCCCACATTCAGAAACCTGCACAATGTACTAACAAATATGAAAGAATGTTTACAATACACTTGCAATGCAAGCTTCAATGGTCTTCGACACTCATGTCTGGAGTCAATTCGGTAGCATAACAGTACCTATAAACCTATGATACAAACTCCATCTCCAAGCACCTGTTTAATTAGGAAATACAAGGCAATATTGGACCTTTCTTGGAATGAGCGTCCAACATGGCTTCATGGACCAAAGCCCATGCCCAAGGACAGTTGGTCAACATTGTAGAATGTACCTAACACTTCTCCACAACTCCCATCCCAAAGGGGTCTCCTATTTCCAAAATGGGCTATGACAGATGCTCTTACGACACTGACGACCATCATAGAATCTGTCATAGTGGTTACAACTTACAACTATAAGAGAATTGTCATACACATGCTATAAATAGCATATTCTCTTACAACATGCCATATTCCACCTTGGGGCACCCAAATATGCCTTATTCAAAGATGCTTCATGACACATGTCATCACCTGTCTTACAACCTTCTATTTCTAGCTCTTACATGTCATAGATTCGTCATAAGAATCCGTCATAACTGTTTCGGTCAAACATTCCTTACACAACATGGAGGATGCTGACACATGGTAGAATATTCCTACCACTAAGTGGGATGCCTATCTCCTCATGTGAGGACAAAATAACAAGTTGTCATATTCCATGTAGGATTGACACATCACCGTGCCACATCCCACAACATGACAATATGGAATTTCCAAATATTTACAACATTGGCAATTAAATAATAAATAAAAATATCACAAATGCAAAGAATTATCAAGGTTGAGACACCTTAATTCCCAACACACTTTTTGAGCATATATATGGCCTACAGCTTTTAAGCTCTCACATTTCTCAAGGTGGAGCTCTAGAACCTTTTCAAAATTTGAGAGAGAACTCTTAAGATCTCCCAACTTCAATTGAACCTGTCTACAAAATCAGTGGCCTTTGGCTTTCCTTGACTGATGTCATGTAGTAGCAGTCAATGGTGTCATAATAACCTTTACTATGATAAGATCGTGCAAGATTATAATATGAATGAGATTTCATGAGAGGGTGGTCAGTTGAAACAAGAGCTATCTCAGTCAACTGTTCCATAAGAAAATGTTGCCCTATGAACAAAAAATGGTATGCTAAATTATTCAATTCCATTGCATAGTATAGGTATAATTCAAGGGCTTTATGCATCTTTTCCATTCCTTCATGAACACGACCTTTTTCACTAACTATGAGAATCCTACAAGTAAAAAATCCACAAAACTGACCACAGAGTTTTATGTAGAGGTAGAACATGATGCAATGGAAGGACTCACACATAATAACCTTGACACATCCCAAACAAAGTTTCAATACACTTGATGCAAATCTACACCCTTGTTCATTCTTGACAATTTGCTCCTAAGCCTAAAACATGGAAACAACACCCTAGTGACACTCAATCATTGAAGACAACATGGAATATGGGCAACTTGGTTTATTTAGACCTATTATAATATCTTCTAGGGGTTTCCAAATGTACATGACCTAACCAAGTGATTAACACAATGATTTATGTAATTTAGGTCTTGCTGCCACTAGGTGCATTCAAGGTGGTTACTCCAAATGAAGGTAAGAACACTTGTCATATGAACTCCCAAGCTTGTGCAGGCCCTAACAACATGCCACTGTGATTCTTCACCCCTCCATTGACATACAGTGCATAGATTATTCAAAGCAACAAAGAACCTAGGGTTTTAGGATTGTCTCACAGCAAATATGCACACACAGTCAATCATCATATCTTCTTCACATGTGCCAGTCATGAGTTGTCCTCTTGTAGGGATGTGGATAGGTGTGAGACAGAGCTTTCCACCAAATTTTAGGATTTTTGGATGGTGGAAACTCTGCCCATGATAAAATTTTGGTCCTTGGAAACCCTAGGTAGGGTTTAGACCTGCACTCACCAAAATGCAATATCTCACACAAAACTTGATGAAATTCTACCAAACCAAATACATTTGAAAGCTAGATTTTTGTTGCTATGTGTAGAACATTATAGATGGATCGATGTCAAAGGTTGACTACGGATCAATACCATGCATTTGATGAGAGAGTAGCCAAAGAGAGGGACATGGACAAATATCCATGTACATGTAAAGACTGTCATGGTGGAAAGGTGAGAAAAAGAAACATGATTCTTTGACATATGATAAGATATAGTCATAGTGGTATAAGCCCTTAGGGTTACAATTATTATGAAGATATGATAGAATTGCAGAGTGTGAGAGATGAAGAGGAAACAAACATAGATGAAGAGGCAACAATGTTAGACGAAGGGTTTGAAGTTGATAGAATGTTGAATAAGGATCTAGACAATGATTGGACCAAGTCAATGGAGGATGCTTTAAAGCCTATGTATGCTAATTACAAGTTAAGTTGTTTGACAACAATCCTTCAAATTATTAACTTGCAAGTGGTGCATGGTTGGACAAATGAGAGTGTAGATCAGTTATTGGTATTATTAAGTTTGGTGTTACCACTTGACTCCACATTGCCAACAAAATGAAGTCAATGCAAAAAGTAAATCATAAGCTAGGATTAGGGTATGAAAACATCCACACATGTGTCAATGATTGTGTATTATTTCACAATAAACTTGCAAGTGAGAGTGAATGTCTAAAATGTCACGAAGCGAGGTATAGACAAGGGTTGAAATCAACTGTGGTTCCTAGAAAGGTTCTTTGCCACTTTCCAATAATCCCACGATTACTCCAAATGTATAGGTGTAGAGACATTGCTGAAATTATGCAATGGCATGCCCAAAATAAGAGCATCGATGGAAAACAATGGCATGTACCTGATTCTAAGATGTGGATGGAATTTGATAATAGATGGCTTGATTTTTCTCAAGATCCTCATAATATAAGGTTGGGTTTGGCTCTAGATGGGGTGAACCCATTCTTAGATCAAAGTACTAAATGGTCAACTTGGCCAGTGTTTTTAATAAATTATAACTTGCCTTTATGGTTAGCAACTCAACCATTTTTTTTAATACTATCATTGATTATACTAGGAAAGAAAAGTGTGACTTTAGATACAATCGATCCTTATCTAGAGACATTATATGATGAGCTAATGGAATTATGGAAAGGAATTAAATCAATTCAATCTTTAAGGGATGGTCATTCAGTCAAATTCACTTTAAGAGATTCTTTATTGTTTATGATTCATGATCTTTCTTCATATGGCACATTGTCTAGTCTCAGTGTTCATGGATACCATGGATGTCCTGCTTGCAACTTTAAGTATTTTGTGAGGCACTCAAGAAGTTTGCGTAAGTGTATTTATTGTGGACATCGTGCTTACCTTAAAATGGATCATCCATATCGTCAACCAAAAACATGTTTCAATGGTCAAGAAGAGAATCATGAAGCACCATTTCTAATAACAAGTGATTACATTATTGAGAATGGACAAAAAAGAATGTCATTTATTGAAAATGGTGGGATTGTTGGTAGTAGATATGATCCATGTAGTGAAATCAGTGTAAAATAGTTGTGTATATTCTATAAGTTGCCATACTTTAAGGATATAGCCATTAGGCATATTGTTGACTTTATGCATATTGAGAAAAATATAGCCTATGTTATTATAGAAACTCTTTTTGGTGCTTTTGATACCATTTCATCATGTGAAGAATTTCAACATCTAAAGATTCATTAAAATCTTTGGGTTGAAAAATGTACTGATGAAAAATATAGAAAACCTAGTGCTCCTTATGTCTAGACAAAGGAACAATGTGTACAATTCTTATAGTTGTTGTCTCAAACTTGTTTTCCCACTGGATATTGGGTAAGTGCAAGAAGATGGGGGGCCAAAAAGGGGTCTTAAGTGGCCACTTTTTTTCTGAAATCAGGAAATACTGGCCTTGGATGAGAAATTGAGCATAGTTACACTCAAAATTTAGAGATGCAACCAAAACAATGTTCGTAGTGCTCCGAGTCTACTTTCTAAACTACTATTTTGTTTTGAAAATGGCATAGATTAAGGGGTTCAAAAGAGGGAGCCACAGAAATTGGTGTTGTTTCTGTCAAAAAAACATAACATAGCATGTTTTGTGGCTCCCTCAAAAGGTCAACTTTTTTTTGGTATTTTTAAAATCGCTTCAGTGAGAAATTAGCTAATAGCATGTAGTTTATGCCCGATTTTTCTGATAATTTTTTGATGAATATTTGATTTTTTACTAATTTTTAAAGTGGACACATCCTAAAAAATAGAATTTTGGCCGTGCTACCCCTATAAATTTTGAAAACTAATTGAAAATCATTTTTTTATTTTTTTAATATTTGTAGAATGGAGTCTAGTTTCTAAATATGTAATTTTTTTGAAATTTGAATGAATAGTTATTTTACAATGAAAAAAAGACCAAACAGTGGTTTTTGCATAAAAACGGACACACAAACAAAAGAAATTAAAGATGAAAGGCTTAACATTGTTAAAATGTGAAAAAAATCACATCGTCAAATAGCTAAGAGAAAGCCTAACATTACCCATGTGTTCGATTTGTTCAACCTTGAAACACGTGCAAATCTGAGGGTTAGCACGAACAAAATTATGTGAAATTTTGAAGAATACAGAAAAACACGTCTGTGACTGTTCATAAGGCACTCCAAGCCTTTGGGTTGGAAATCCAAAGCAAATCCCAAGCCCAAGGCTTGGGATTCCCAAAGCAAGAAATAACGCGAGCGCGTTATAACGCGCTCGCGTTATTTATTGCCTTACATTTTTCCCGCAAGCCTGTCTTTTCCCATGTTTGACATAACGCGAGCGCGTTATAACGCGCTCACGTTATGTCCCACTCAAATTTTTTTACATTCAAGGCTATTCATCATGAGGGTTAAGGCATAAAGGATAGAGTTGAAAGGTTTACGGATAAGGGATTAGCGTTTAAGGTATAGTATCGAGCCCGTTGAGGGTCTAGGAATAGGGATAGCGTTTAAGGTTTAGGGATGAGGGATGACAGATTACGGTTGAGGGTCGAGGGATCAAAGTTAAGGGTTGAGGGTTGAGGTTCAAGGGTCAAGGGTTTAGGGATAGGGTTTAGGGTCGAGGGATTAGGGTTAAAGTAGAGTGTGGAGGGTGTAAGGATTAGGGATAGGGTTGGAGGGTTTAGGGATAAGGGATTAGGGTTTAAGGTATAGTATCAAGTCTGTTGAGAGTTTAGGAATAGGGATAGCATTTAGGGATTAGGGATGAGGGATTATAGTTGAGGGATGATGGATTAGGGTTGAGGGTTGAGGGATTAGGGTTTAGGGATAAGGTTTAGGGTTGAGGGTTTAGGATTAGGGTTTAGGGTTGACGGAGTACCATTTAATGTCGAGGTTAGGGTTAGAGTGTTGAGGGTAGAGGGATTAGGGATAGGGTTTAGGGTTTAAGGTTTAAGGATTGAGGGTTGAGGCTTTAGGGATGAGGGTTTAAGGCTTAAGATATAGTGTCAAGTGTTGAGGGTGTAGGGATAGGGTTTAAGTTTTAAGGGTTAAGGGTTGAGGGATATGGATTAGGGTTTAAGGTATAGTGTTGAGGGTCAAGGGATCAGAGTTAAGGGTTGAGGGATTAGGGTTTGACGTTGAGGGTTGAGGGTTGAGGTTCGAGGGTCAAGGGTTTAGGGATAGGGTTGAGGGTCGAGGAATTAGGGTTAAAGTAGAGTGTGGAGGGTATAAGGATTAGGGATAGGGTTGGAGGGTTTAGGGATAAGGGATTAGGGTTTAAGGTATAGTATCGATTCTGTTGAGGGTGTAGGAATAGGGATAGCATTTAGGGTTTAGGGATGAAGGATTAGAGTTGGGGGATGACAGATTAGGGTTGAGGGATTAGGGTTTAGGGATAAGGTTTAGGGTTGAGGGATGAGGGATTAGGGTTTAAGGTATAGTGTTGAGGGTTTAGGGATAGGGTTTAGGGTTGAGGGATTAGGATTTGACGTTGAGGGTTGAGGGTTGAGGTTCGAGGGTCAAGGGTTTAGGGATAGGGTTGAGGGTCGAGGAATTAGGGTTAAAGTAGAGTGTGGAGGGATGACGGATGATAGATTAGGGTTGAGGGTTGAGGGATTAGGGTTTGATGTTGAGGGTTGAGGGTTTAGGGTTAGGGTTGAGAGATGAGGGATCAGAGTTAAGGGTTGAGGGATTAGGGTTTGACGTCGAGGGCTGAGGTTCGAGGGTCAAGGGTTTAGGGATAGGGTTGAGGTTGAAGGGATTAGGGTTTAGGGATAAGGTTTAGGGTTAGGGTTGAGGGATTAGGGTTTAAGGTATAGTGTTGAGGGTTTAGGGATAGGGTTTAGGGTTGAGGGATTAGAGTGAAGGGTTGAGGGATTAGAATTTGGCGTTGAGGGTTTAGGGTTTAGGATCAGGGTTGAAGGTCGAGGGATTAGAGTTAAGGGTTGAGGGATTAGGGTTTGATGTTGAGGGTTGAGGGTTGAGGTTCGAGGGTCGAGGGTCGAGGAATTAGGGTTAAAGTAGAGTGTGGAGGGATGACAGATGACAGATTAGGGTTGAGGGTTGAGGGATTAGGGTTTGATGTTGAGGGTTGAGGGTTTAGGGTTAGGGTTGAGAGATGAGGGATCAGAGTTAAGGGCTGAGGGATTAGGGTTTGACGTCGAGGGCTGAGGTTCGAGGGTCAAGGGTTTAGGGATAGGGTTGAGGTTGAAGGGATTAGGGTTTAGGGACAAGGTTTAGGGTTAGGGTTGAGGGATTAGGGTTTAAGGTATAGTGTTGAGGGTTTAGGGATAGGGTTTAGGGTTGAGGGATTAGAGTGAAGGGTTGAGGGATTAGAATTTGGTGTTGAGGGTTTAGGGTTTAGGATCAGGGTTGAAGGTCGAGGGATTAGAGTTAAGGGTTGAGGGATTAGGGTTTGATGTTGAGGGTTGAGGGTTGAGGTTCGAGGGTCAAGGGTTTAGGGATAGGGTTGAGGGTCGAGGAATTAGGGTTAAAGTAGAGTGTGGAGGGATGACGGATGATAGATTAGGGTTGAGGGTTGAGGGATTAGGGTTTGATGTTGAGGGTTGAGGGTTTAGGGTTAGGGTTGAGAGATGAGGGATCAGAGTTAAGGGTTGAGGGATTAGGGTTTGACGTCGAGGGCTGAGGTTTGAGGGTCAAGGGTTTAGGGATAGGGTTGAGGTTGAAGGGATTAGGGTTTAGGGACAAGGTTTAGGGTTAGGGTTGAGGGATTAGGGTTTAAGGTATAGTGTTGAGGGTTTAGGGATAGGGTTTAGGGTTGAGGGATTAGAGTGAAGGGTTGAGGGATTAGAATTTGGCATTGAGGGTTTAGGGTTTAGGATCAGGGTTGAAGGTCAAGGGATTAGAGTTAAGGGTTGAGGGATTAGGGTTTGATGTTGAGGGTTGAGGGTTGAGGTTCGAGGGTCAAGGGTCGAGGAATTAGGGTTAAAGTAGAGTGTGGAGGGATGATAGATGACAGATTAGGGTTGAGGGTTGAGGGTTAGGGTTGAGAGATGAGGGATTAGAGTTAAGGGTTGAGGGATTAGGGTTTGACGTCGAGGGCTGAGGTTCGAGGGTCAAGGGTTTAGGGATAGGGTTGAGGTTGAAGGGATTAGGGTTTAGGGACAAGGTTTAGGGTTAGGGTTGAGGGATTAGGGATTAGGGTTTAAGGTATAGTGTTGAGGGTTTAGGGATAGGGTTTAGGGTTGAGGGATTAGAGTGAAGGGTTGAGGGATTAGAATTTGGCGTTGAGGGTTTAGGATTTAGGATCAGGGTTGAAGGTTGAGGGATTAGGGTTTGATGTTGAGGGTTGAGGGTTGAGGTTCGAGGGTTTGATGTTGAGGGTTGAGGGTTGAGGTACATTTCGGTGTGACATTTAAATTGTCTTGTCGATATACACTGTAAAGGTTATTTTGTGGACTTTCAAGGATTTTTTTACCTGTGTTAATGTTCAACTTGTTTCGCTCTGCATCAAGGGATTACGGTTTGACGTTGAGGGCTGAGGTTCGAGGGTCAAGGGTTTAGGGATAGGGTTGAGGTTGAAGGGATTAGGGTTTAGGGACAAGGTTGAGGTTGAGGGATTAGGATTTGACATTGAGGGTTGAGGGTTTAGGGATAGGGTTGAGGGATTAGGATTTGACATTGAGGGTTGAGGGTCAAGGGATCAGAGTTGAGGGTTTAGGGTTTAGAGATCTATAGCAGGACAAAACGCAAGCGTGTTATAGCGCGAGCGCGTTATAATGCGCTCGCATTTTGTAATTCTACTGAAATGGTAAAAAAGTGGTTACCCCCGTGATCCAGGCCCACATGCTCTGTTTTCTTACTGATTCTGCGCGTGCTCCGACAAAAAAGAAGTGCTTTCATGCTATTGGGAAGTTCACATGCACATTTGACACATTGTACCACCTTTGCATGATCTTTCCACCACCTTTTCTGCTTTGCCAACTTGAGAAGGAGGAAATAACATAGTTTTCAAACCAAATTTGATATATATCTATACAAGTTTCAATTTTTGTAGTATTGCAATGTTAATTTTGATTCAATTTTAAGAATTTAACATTGAAAAGGAAGCAAGTGGTGAAAAACTCAAATTGTTGAGGAGTTTGATGCAAGAAGATAAAAACACTACATAATTGGGTACTCTCTCCATTCAAATCTTCATTTTTTAGGTATGTCAAGTCTTTACATGCATGTTCTTTACATTTTCCTTATTTCGGATTGAATTACTTTATCATGCATTATCATACATGTTTAAAATAGACACATTTCCAATCAAGAAAGCAACCTACAATCTCACATGATGCCATGTATATTTTCTACACTTGGGCTCTTTAATAATTATGTGTAATAAACAAACCTTAGTTCATACCATGATGTCAAACTATACAAGAATAAATCCTTACAACATAAAAAAAATACAATCCCACTATCATCATGTATTCATTTCTTAGGAACTAATATTGGTCTCTTTATCATGCTACAGACAAATTCTCCGTCATGCCGAGGAAACGATCAAGAATTAAACCAACACAGGAAGAGATAGAAGCTAAGAATGCAAAGAAAGCAATGGCTATGAGGGAACTTCGTGAGAAGAGGAAATTGGACACGATAAATGAAGACATACCAATTGAAGAGGAACCACAACCATCACAAAGAGATATGGTATTGGCGGCACAAAGAGAATGAATGCAAAAACTTCGTGGTACGAGAGATTTAAATACCATAGTTGGAGACACATCCTTTATCGCAAGACAACATGTAGGGACACCATCTACCACATCTCAAGTTGAGAGTACATCATCACTCACATGTGATGAAGGAGGTACGCCATCGTTCCCACCTCAACCTCAAGGTATGTCATCTATTCCATCTTCGATCGAAGGTATGCCATCTAACCCATCTCATTTAAATATTGATGAAATTCCTAATGTTGAGATGAATTTACCTAACTTGACACCACCTAGAATTTTGCATAGAAAGCCAAAGTATTTGATTGATATTGATGAGAATATTTTGCAGCCAATGGAAGGTAAGATTCCAAAACGCACTTATAGAAGATATGCTGATAAGATTTGGAGATTGTTCTTTGAAAAGTTAAATGAGACTGCAAGATGTCAACTATTCGTTGAAATGATGCGAAGTATAAAGTATAGGTCTATCATGAAGATTCTTGGGTTGAGAACATCAGAGGCTTCAAGTGAAAAATCTATTGTCAAGAATCTAATGAGTGCGTATGAGAGTGTGGGTAACACCTCACGCACAAAAGATAGTAATGCAACACGGCGTGTGATTACATCGACTATAGTAAGTAGTCAAACAAGGAAAGCTCGTCTTATTAGAAAGACAAGTCAAAAATTGAGAATTAATAGGAAAACTTTATCAAGAGCCGTTGGAAGACGCCAAAGAATTGAGGACACTAATGCCAATGAATTATGGGCGTTCTCGGGGAGACTACCACGAAAAGATAAACCAATTATTGAAGCATTGAGGTCACTAATTCAAGACTTTTGGAAGAATTACACAAGGGTATCTCCGAATCAAAGGGATGTGGTAAGAAGGAGAATTGGTAGTCAGAACCGCGAGCCACATCCAAAGCATTTTTTGGATGAGACTCAAACACAGTTTTATGGTAAATTTCTAGAGAAGTATCCTCAAATTAAAATTTGTCAAAGATATTTTGAAATGCTAAAACCTTTCTATGTTAATATAAATCACACACGCACTACTTGTTGTTGTAGATTACATATTGAATTTTCTAACCATTTTGATGCTTATAGGTCTATATGTTTAGATATGCATACTAACAATGATTTGCAGGGTTGTGCCATATGTGCCCCACCAACATCTTCAAGAGATTTCATATCAAGAATTTTATGTGAAAGAGAGGAAGGTCAAATATTCTACAAGAAATTATGCTTGGATGGCACATGTCATCGTTGCGGTGGCTTGCAACATTTGCCAATATGTGAACATATGGAAATAACACATGCGGTTGGAAATGAACTAGTAGAATTTGGCAAGTATAAAACAGTGGCATACAATACAAAAGATGGTAAAGAAGCAAAGAGGTGTGAATTAGTTATTGAAAAGATTCCAGTGTATCAGTTTATGCCTATATTTCGTGACAGCATAGTGTATGAGTATGCAAGACATGCCCATAGAGCTCGATGGTTGGACTTGCAATTCAAGTTATGCAAGGACACATTTCTAGTTGGTAGCATTGTTTCAGTCGTCGACTTTGCAGAGAACTACAGTCTACAGCCACAGCGTGAGGTGCAATCACAATATTACAACTCCACACAGGTTTCTATATTTGTGCACATCGCATTCATTCATGCGAATGATAGTACAGAGGATGACAGAAAGATCATAAGGGAGTATCATTTCTATATTAGTGATGATCGCATGCATTCTACGGAGTTCGTGCAAGGTTGCTTTCAGGTGTTCTATAATGATTTGGCTAGAAGGGGCATATCGTTCAGTCAGCATATCATATGGTCGGATAATTGTGCATCACAATTCAAGAACTCGCGAAATTTCTATTGGCTAAGTAGGAGGCATAATTTTACAGGTATTCAACATATGTGGAACTTTTGTGAGGCCGGGCATGGAAAGGGGGAGCATGATGGTGCAGGAGCATGTATCAAAAGAGCCATAGCACGAGAAGAGTTAAAGTATAAAGACAATGCAAAGTTGACAGATGCAAAATCGATTGTCGAGTGGTGTAATGCTTCCATGGGTCCAGGTAATGAAGGTAAGTCTTTAGTTCGTAGATTTTTTTGGTTGATAGATGATACTAACATTGCACCATATGAGGATTGTTGTACACTGACAGGATCAAATGAGATGCACTCTTTCAGAAGTTCAATTGTAGGTTCATGGAGTATCCATACACGAAAGATGTCATGCTTTTGTTCTTCCTGTACAATTCAAGTCTGGGATGAGTGCGAGTCAAAGGAGTGGGTTGACGAATGGCAGTTAAGTTATCTTAGCCCACTTGACACGTATCGACCCCCGACGGCACTGGAACTAACACAGATGGAATCGTCAGTTGACTTTGACCACATATCAGATTTAGTTCAACTAGGTAATATAGGGCACATATATGCATCTAATTTCATCTAGTTCAACCAGGTAATGTCATCTTACTTTGTAGTGTTTTTGTAATGTTGACTAATTTCATCTAATTTGCTACACATATCAATGTAGGACACGTATATGCAGTTATTGCAGATGAAGATAATGAAGAGGGAACAGATTATTACTTATGCCGTTGTGTTGAGGCCAAAAAGAAATTGGAGGCCCCTGTTACAGATGGAGAAAACATCGAATACCCTACAGGATCAGTGGTTATTACTGGAACATGGCTTAGAAGGTACCCACATAAGAGTGTTAATATTTGGCTATTTCAGGACTTTGACATGCATCGAAAGATTCTTCATTACTCGAACCTTGTCGTGGCATCCAATGTTCATTTGATAAAGTATCGGGGTAGACCTTTGAACAAAATATTGTGGAAGGTGCGTGAGTCTGACCATGAAGCAATACTTGACACAATAAAGAGTAGAGCAGATCCAGATGGTTCATTGGATTAATTTGTAAGTATTCACATTGATTTTGTAAAGTTATGTTACATTGAGTTGTAAGTATGCACATTAATTTGTAAGGTTTGTCTTTTTTTATTTCCTCCTGCATTTTTACACATATGTACACATTTTTACATCATCATGTTATGCATTTTTGGTGTCCTGCTCCTGATGCGACCAAACTCATAACTCACCCTACTAGACACCATTTGATGATCTCTCCAACACTCTGGATCCAGGGCGCCCAATCATGATGATGACCTATATACCATTCTCCCAAGGCGCTCATAATGAATGAATGATAAGGAGCGCCTTGACCTCTATAATCAAGGTGATTTTAAGTCACTTTGAGTCATTTGGGGTCAGTTTGAGTCTTCGAGTCATGTTGCAAAAAAGTGTCAATGTTGTCAAGTTGCACAAAGCAACCTTTGCATTTTTGGTGTCTTGCTCGTGATGTGACCAAACTGACTGTTCCAACGCATTCAGATGGGTACATTTACGCTAGGCATGGTCCTATTTTTCACCCAAACATGTCGAAACAGTCTGAGCTACATTGTACCAACGATATCCCTGAAGAGTCCAAAGTGCAAAAAGGCAGCAATCTTTGACGAGATGTTAATCGAAAATCATGTCACTTAGAAACATTCCGTCTAAGGCAACGAGATCACGTAGAGTGCCTCTACAATAACCTCTCTCGGTTTTGTATAGCTCTGAGGCATTTGCCCGTGGTGAAAGGTTTTCTGTTGCCCCAAAAATCGTCAGAAGGAGGCAGTGTAAAGTTGCAAAGGGGTGTAACTTTCGTCCTGCTCCTGATGCGACTAAACTGACTATTCCAACGCGTCTGAATGGGTACATTTATGCTAGGCATGGTCCTATTTCTCACCCAAACATGTCGAAACAGTCAGAGCTACATTGTACCGACGATATCCCTGAAGAGTCCAAAGTGTAAAAAGGCAGCAATCTTTGACGAGATGTTACTCAAAAACCGTGTCACTTAGAAACATTCTGTCTGAGGCAATGGGATCACGTAGAGTGCCTCTACAATAACCTCTCTCAGTTTTTTATAGCTCTGAGGCATTTGCCCGTGGTGAAAGGTTTTCTGTTGCCCCAAAAATCGTCAGAAGGAGGCAGTGTAAAGTTGCAAAGGGGTGTAACTTTCGTCCTGCTCCTGATGCGACAAAACTGACTGTTCCAACGCATCCAAATGGGTACATTTATGCTAGGCATGGTCCTACTTCTCACCCAAACATGTCGAAACAGTCGGAGCTACATTGTACCGACGATATCCCTGAAGAGTCCAAAGTGCAAAAAGGCAGCAATCTTTGACGAGATGTTACTCGAAAACTGTGTCACTTAGAAACATTCCGTCTAAGGCAACGGGATCACGTAGAGTGCCTCTACAATAACCTCTCTTGGTTTTTTATAGCTCTGAGGCATTTGCCCGTGGTGAAAGGTTTTCTGTTGCCCCAAAAATCGTCAGAAGGAGGCAGTGTAAAGTTGCAAAGGGGTGTAACTTTCATCCTGCTCCTGATGCGACCAAACTGACTGTTCCAACGCGTCTGAATGGGTACATTTATGCTAGGCATGGTCCTACTTCTCACCCAAACATGTCGAAACAGTCGGAGCTACATTGTACCGACGATATCCCTGAAGAGTCCAAAGTGCAAAAAGGCAATAATCTTTGACGAGATGTTACTCGAAAACCATGTCACTTAGAAACATTCCATCTAAGGCAACGGGATCACGTAGAGTGCCTCTACAATAACCTCTCTCGGGTTTTTATAGCTCTTAGGCATTTGCCCGTGGTGAAAGGTTTTCTGTTGCCCCAAAAATTGTCAAAAGGAGGCAGTGTAAAGTTGCAAAGGGGTGTAACTTTCGTCCTGCTCCTGATGCGACCAAACTGACTGTTCCAACGCGTCTGAATGGGTACATTTATGCTAGGCATGGTCCTATTTCTCACCCAAACATGTCGAAACAGTCGGAGCTACATTGTACCGACGATATCCCTGAAGAGTCCAAAGTGCAAAAAGGCAGCAATCTTTGACGAGATGTTACTCAAAAATCGTGTCACTTAGAAACATTCCGTCTGAGGCAACGGGATCACGTAGAGTGCCTCTACAATAACCTCTCTCGATTTTTTATAGCTCTGAGGCATTTGCCCGTGGTGAAAGGTTTTCTGCTGCCCCAAAAATCGTCAGAAGGAGGTAGTGTATTAAGTCAGGATGAAAGCCTATTCACTCTAGGCGCCTGTTTTTGACCAAATCACACATGCGCCTTGAACAACTCTGTCTTCAAGGCGCTTTTCTCTAATCTCTGTAACTCTCCAAATCCACTAAGGCACAAATTTTACCTCTTGGGCTCAAGATATAGGTTCTTCATCCAAGGCGCCAGAATGGTCCAAAGGTGCATTTCACCTCTAGCCTCACCTCTGACCTTACTTGGAGGCGCTAAACCTCATCTCATTGCTCTCCTCCATTACAAGCGCTCACTTACCTCAATCTTGGGCGCATACCAACATCCCAACATCCAAATCACCTAGGAGCTCAAAACCTTCAAGACTCAAGGTGCATTTTATGATCAAACAAGGTATCTCCTGAACAAGGCGCTCATAGTCTCATCAGGGCGTTAATCATCATCATGAGCACTCATATTGTTCTAGGCGCACAGTTATCTCTGGAATGCTCAAGGCGCACATACCCTTCTCTAGGCTAGTTTACACTTATTCAAGGCGCTCATTCCAAACTTACATGAACTCCTCATTACAAGACGCACAAACTAGATGATCCTAGGGCATAAGGGTGCTCATAGGAGTTGTTATGTGTCATTTTGGCCAAGGTTTTCTGGAGTAGTGAAGACATTAGGAAGGGGATGATCGTTTGGATAGTTTTGAATGCTTTATTTCTCCTTGTTTAAACTAGGTGCTCACTAAGGATTGGAGTAGCCTTTGCACCCTCACATCACGTTAATCGGCGTTTCAAAGGCAATCATAGTATAGGAAGATTTGCGCCTTGAAGAAGAGAGTTATCTGGTGAGTGCTTAGGAGTTCTGGCGCCTAGGGGAAAGGTCTAGGTAGAGCACCTTCAGACTTTGACAGTGAAGTGCCTTAAGGAGTTGGATGATGTTTTTGCCTAGAGTGGAGATGATGTTTTTAGCGCCTTAAGGATGATGATGGAGCGCTTTGGAGTTAGGTTAGTCTGGAGCACCTTAAGAAGGTAAAGCACTTCAAATGTAAACACAAGTGTTTTGAGCACCCTAATGAGAAGTTGTCTTGGCACCATAAGTTATTCAAACGAAGATATGCGCCTTGGATAGTTGCAAAGACCTAATTTAGCGCCCAAGGTTGGAAGACTCTTTGTGAGCGCCCAGTGTTTGAAAGCTCTTTGTGTTTGGTGCATTAAAATGAATTTGGCACCTAAATAGTATTGAAACACTCAACTGAGCGCCTAAAGCCCATGAGAGAAGTGATATGCGCCTTGATAGGAATATCATGGAAGATGAGTTTACTGAATGGCACCTTGAATGACTTGGTTGATTAAGTGTTTTAGCACCTAGATATGGGATGAATCATTGAGCGCCTTTGGTTGAGATGATGTCAGCACCTTTGAGATTATAACACCTTGCAGTCAAGTTCGAAGGAGCACCTTGAGAAGGTAAAACACTTCAAATGTTTTCAAGGAATTGGAGAAGTCACTTAGTGCCTAGAAGGAATTCCAGAGCAAGAGGGTTGGAGCGCCTTGAGCTTCAAGTCAGATATGCGCCTAGACTCTACCCTTTAGCAAGTTGAAGCCCTCTGAGCCTTGACAACGTGAGAATGCCTTATAGTGAATATGCGCCTTGGGCAAGGTTGAATACAAAGTTGAGGAGTATATCATAATGAGTAAGTGCACTGTAGGGTTAGATGATAAAGACTAGTGCCTTGAGTGTCTTGGTCAAAATTTTGACGTGAGAAGTCTTGCAAGATCAAACCCTGGAGTGCGCCTTAGAGAGAACCTATTGATCCTTTGCTTTGACAAGATTTGGGCGCCAGAATGATCCTTAATAAATGGAATGTATCTACACCAATTTTGTGCCTTTAGGGAAGTGATGGTGGCCAGAATGATCCTTAATCTCATGTTTGTGCGCCTAGGTCTAGAAGCAAGATTTGAGCGCCTTAGGATAGGGTTTTTTGCACCTTGTCTTGGAGAGTGAATTTGCGCCTTGGATGATGTTGAAGCGCCTTGGGATGAAATGCGCCCAAACTTATAGAGGGCCTTCAGTGAGGGAGTTGAAGAGAGTGCTTAGAGGAAGGATAGCCTTAAGATCAAACTAAGTACTTAGAAACCTAAGATTAGTGCATTATTTGAAGTTATACACCTATTCTGGCACCAGAGAGTGAGTTTGAGTGTGAAGAAGTGAATGTCTGCGCCTTGAAGGGGATACAAAGGGAAGATGATGCACCTTGATGGGTTGATGATGGAAATTTGTGTTTTGGAGCTAAATGTGCGCCTTGAAGGAGATAGTGCACAGAGGTACAATGAATCTTCCGGAGAACATGGATAGACAACTAAGTCTCCAACTTGAGTCTTCTAAGTGAATTGGATAATGAAGAGAGTCTAGTCATTTTGGGCGCTAGTATCAGGATGAATCATCCAAAATGGGTGCCTAGAACTAGAAGGCGCCAATGCATGACTTCAAGGATCCTCCATTGGAGCGCCTAGCCCAGATGGCTATAGATTGAAAGTTTTAAAGCTAAGTGATGTCTCTTACGTGAATTCCTAGCCCAGGTGCATGTGTTGGGAAAAACTCTTTGGCTCTGGCACCTAGAATTGGGAGCTTTGTAAGATGCACCAATTGATGAAACATTTCCATTTTGCGCCTAGAATAGAACTCTCTCACATAGTTGAAATTGACTTGATAGAAGGAGATAAGTCTTAAGGACTAGTTTGGCGCCTCACTTGCCTATCTCACCTTTGAAATGCGCTTTGGTTGATGATCATCATTGATGGAACCTAGTGAAATGTAAAGCTATTTGCATCTCCAGAGGATCAAAATTGGATTAGGAGATCATCCTTGCAGTTGAGATTGACAGAGAAGTGTTAAAGGAATCACTTCAAATGGGCGCCTAAGCTAGTTGAGGCGCATATCAATTCCACTGTAACTCCAGACTGACGCTTAGGATCCAGTCATCTCCTAAGGCGCAGTTCCATTCACCCATGACCTCGCTTGGCGTCTAAAACTTGGAAACTCCTTTGGAAAGCTCCTGTTGCGCCTAGAAGATGAGTTTGGGATATCAACTTGCAAAAGGCTTAGAAACTCTTCAAAGATGTTAGGCACAATCCCATGGCACTGGAGCTCAGTTTTGGCGCCTTCAAGGAATAGCACATGAATGAACTTGGGAGGTCAGGTGCTTGTAAAAGGGAACACCTTGGAACATCTTCCAGGGGTTGAAGTAGTAAGAAAACATCAAGTGAGTCTAGGCGCACTCCCTTGTGTGAACAGTTTAGCTCTGGCGCCTAGCCACAGAGTGAGCCAGAAGAAGTAGTTTGGACATTAGAAGATAGGCGCTCATTCTACAATGAAGCATTCCACCTTCCTAATCAACAAAGACTTGCAAGAATTGACAAAGGAAGCTAAGGCACACCTTCTACTTGTTTCCACCTCCAGAATGCGCCTAACCTTGAAAGGGGGTTCAAAGATGTTTGTTAGACCTTTTCACTCAAGGCACTCACCTTAGGCGCACTTTCTAAGTCCTTGTCACCTCAAGGAAACACCTAGTTTGGAAGGCGCTTGCCCTGTTCTCCACTCCTTTCAATTGGCACCTAGAACACAGAATACATGAAAGGAGTGCCTAGACTCCAGAGGGCTGATTTGGGCGCCTAGCATTTAAAACACTTTCATAATGATGATGTTTTGGCGCCTACTCTTGGAAACAATCCAGAGCATCCATAAACTCTAATTGGCACCTAATGTTGACAAGGCGCAACTTCAGGAGGAGGTCACCTCAACTTGGCGCCCAAGTCAGAAAAACCTGTAAATCCTTCAAATATGCGCCTACCTTGTGAGGTGATGAGTTGAACATTCCAAATCTTCAAATGTTGCTCAAATAAGGAAGACATTGTAACATCAAGGCTTCAAGGCCTGTCCTTGTATTTCCATTGAATGAGTTGTACTTCATGCTATTGAAAGCATTTTCCATGTAATAAGACATTGCAAGTTGATTGAATCAAGTAACAAGACAAGTACCCAACTCTAATGTTGTTTCATTCAAATAGTTATCTTGATGTATATCTTTATGTTATTGAAGTAGTTGATGAATTGTTAGCGAGTAAAAGTGTTTAAGTAAGGAAAATTTTTCGTAGAACTAGTTGGGTATCTTACACTTACACCATGCCTATCCATCAAACATCACAATGCAATCAAAATCCTAACAACATGCCCATGATCCAAGATCAAGTGCAATCATGCAAAGATATTATCAATCACAAGCCTATTAAGAATGAACTAGAGTCTTCTAGTACCATACTTTTCCATCAAACACCATCATGTAATCCATGGCCTATCAAGCCTATCAAAGAAAATGCAAACATCCTATGTAATACAATCAGACTTTAAATATTTGAAGTAGCCATCTACAAATATCCATTCAAAAGTGGATTTATAATGCAAGTATGGACGCCATCAATAAAAAAGATTTGTATTAACCAAATATCCATATACGCATACATCAATATCTGTCGATATAAGTATAACATATATACAAAATAGCCATATAGGCTTACAAGAATGCCATATAGGCATACAATGTCAACTATGTACAATACAAAATATATGTCCACAAATGCCATATAGGCATACAACAGAGGAACACAATAAAAAGTCATTCCCCTCTAGCTGGTGAAGAGAATAAATCACGAGCAGCCTTTGATCTTCTAGGGGATGGAGACATGCATGTGGGTGGTCTACTACGAACCCGAGGGCTACTTCTCCTATTTAGTTCTTCCTGCACCTTTACCTGTTACAAAAAAAAGTATAGATATTAATATATAGAAATTACATGTTATAAAAAAATGAAACATTTAGCAAAATAATCACTTACCACTAACATATAATCTGTCTGCTCGCTTGCCTCAGTAGCAGGAAAAGGCCCTGGTGATGTCATGTCCTATAGAAACCATCCAGATAGAAATTAAACTTCAAATCAATAATCTTTTGATTTTTCAAAAATAGACAACTATAACAATGAATGTAAATTGAAATTTACTAATCTGCCTCATACCCCTGTCAATGCCATAGAGCTATGAATCGCAGAGGCCACACCCTGCTCCATTGCCCTATGAACATGGGGAGGTGTATCTGCAGCCTGCATCATCTGGAAATAAAACAACATTATTCAATTACGAAAACTATAATAGTGATGCAAATCATGGCTCCTAACATACACACACGCTCATCTAAACATGGAAGTACACACAATAAAACACACAAATCACATACAAAAATTTAGTAAGTACAATTCATTCATTAAACTATTTATTTTATTACCTCCGTAAAGCTTTGAAGTCCACCACCGCTGGCAGGTGTTGCCATGAAATCTACAGTGTTAACCTATTCAACATCCAAAATCAGAAATTAGAATACCATTCATATAATGATGCTATTCACATGTAATATTTATAATTGTTTACTAGTTACATACCTCGACAGTAGATGATCTAGTGAAAAATGTAGGTGGAGAACCACTGAAAACTGCATCGACGCTATGACCCTGAAATTTCATTAAAATCATCAATTTAAATTAGTTAATCTTGTATTTCAAAAATAAAATTTAATAAATTAAATTCAATAAACTTGCTAATATTTACCTGAGTATCAAGGCCGAAAGTCTCACTCAGGAGGGTATCTGTCATCGCCATCTGCTCAGCTGCAGATGTAGCCTGTGCACCTGCATCCTGACTGTCCATGGGGTCATAACCACAGGCTGACCCGCAAGCCTGGCAAGTATGCGGTGGGACCCTACTCCTCGCACTATCTCCCAACCCACTCTGTGTTGCAGGATCGGCATGCTCTATGATGCTCTGGGTCAAGGCACTAATCGACCTCAGTGTATCAACCCCAACACTCTCCTTCACAATGGAAGGAATAGAAACATGCTCGTGGGCTGGTCTGCTGATTACTCGTCTCACTACCCGCTGTGGGTCAAGACGTGCCCCTGGTCTATCCTGTGCTAAGCCCCCACCTCTACCCTGGAAGTCCCGCATATCAAAATAGTTTGGCACTTTATTGAGGACAAACTCGGAGTAGAGTTTCCTCAAAAAGTATTGCGGGACCTCATTGTTATTGCATGGAGGATGGTCAAAAATCATCCACCACCTCTGCCCGAAATTGTCCCTTATCACTTGGTTGTTGCACCAATGGATAGGGAACCTCTTGCATGTAATGGGTGGAGGTTGATTTGTTTGTGGGTTTGTGAAAATTGAACACAAGTCTACTTTTGTAATTTGTAATTTTTTGACATCTTGGTATGACAATTTATCTACATAGTAATCTCTAAACTCTCTCTTTTTATCGGTCCAACTAGTTATTTGCTTGCTAATTGAATTTACATTTGATAACATAGACTCAAGAGATTCGGCAAGCGTGGACCTATGCAAGGTTGAAGTGGAAGGATCTTTCAACCTTGCAATTATATCTTCAATTTGTTTTTTGTTGTTTTCAATTTCCCCCATTATATTATCTTGTGTTCCAGGGGCATGTTGAGGAATGAATGGAGGAGGTTGTTGTTCTGCAGGTATTTCTTCCTCAAGATTTTGTGGATTTTGAGGAGGAGGAGGTGCATTAACATTTCCTACAATTAATAAAATATACATCAAAAATCAACACAAAACCTACCTATTTAGGAAGAAATTCAAACAAAAAAACAAAGATAACTCACCCCTTTGGCGTGCTTGACGTCGCGGCGGCATTTCGGCGATGAATCGACAAATCTTTTGTGTTGAACGGTGTTTTGTAGAACGCGAGCGCGTTTTTGAAGGGTTTTAAGCCGCGGGCGGAGGAAAAACTCACAATGAAATAAAATAAAATGAAATGACAGCATTTTTTTTTTATATATAAAGGACTTTATAACGCGAGCACGTTATAACGCGCTCGCGTTATGGCTCGGCAATGATGAGCCTTAGGCTTGTCATTGCCAAGCCATAACGCGAGCGTGTTATAACGCGAGCGCGTTATAACGCACTCGCGTTATGCCTAAAATTTTTTTGAAAATTTTTTGGCCACTTTTTGGCCCCCCATCTTTTTGCACTTACCCTATTAAGTAGTAGTATTAGAAGCCAAACTAACATTAATGGCTTAAGAGGCCTCACAATCCATGACTATCATGTCATAATCGAGAATATTTTACCTATTGTGGTAAATATATCAAGTTTGGCAAAGGGGCCAAGATTCACAATTATAAAGTTGGGCCTAATATTAAAGAGAAAGAGTTTACATGTATTAGATCCTTTGAACTTTGATAGTTGGAGGGAGGAGGTTGTTGAAGTCCTTTGTTTATTGGAATGGGAATTTCCACCAACAATCTTTAACATTTATATGCATCTTTTGATACATCTAGAATATGAACTAGATCATTATGGCCTAGAAAGAACGAGATGGATGTATCCTATAGAATGATATATGATAGTTTAGAATAAAAATGTTCGTACTAGGGCAAAACTGGAAGGCAACATGTCTAAGGGATATTCAATGGAAGAGGCCATGGGATTTTGCACAGAATATATGAAGGATTTTAAAAATGTCAATCGACATGTATGGGATGATGACGAAGATGAAAGAGTTGTAGGTGAAGTATTAGAAGGCAATGGATGTTGCTTCAAGCTATCACATCAAGAAAGAAGTGTGATACATGCCTATATTCTTCAAAACACAACTCTATTCGATAAGTGGCATAGGTAAAAAAAATTACACAATAATTTTTTTACTCAATTGCATTTACACATTTATATTATTAATCTTACTATTTGTATGTTAATATTCTATGTAGAAAATATGAAGAAGAGAGTCAAACTTGGATGCAACATCTACCTCAAAAGCACAAATGTCATGATTTGATTGGAGGTCATTCTTTTCCAAAATTTGAAGAATGGATTGCTAATGCAGTCAATCATGAAAAAGAAGAAGGTCAAGATGTAACAATGGAGGACAGTGAGCTTTCACAATCTCCACATGTATGGGCTATGTGTTTTAGTGGAATGTGGGCCTATGGTAGTCATTTAAGATTGGAAGAAAAAGACAAAGGAAAGACAAATTGTGATTGTGTTGTTAGTGCTGAATTTCTTCGTGGAACTGAGAAATTTTTTTATGTTGGATTCATCCAAGAAATTATTCAAGTGGATTTTGGTGAAAATAGTCCTATATTATTAAAATGTAAGTGGATCCGACCATCTACAGTACAATTTGATGAGTATGGATTTATACGTGCAAATACAAGGTAATTTTTATCAAAGATGGATGAGTTGTATGTTTCCCCTCTTCAAATTAACCAATCATTTCTAATTGATGATTTAAGAAGCCTAGGATGGTCGTATGTCAATCAAATAGAGTCTCATTCCAAATGAAAATTCATGGAAGTTGTTGATATAATGCATGATGGGGAATATGTTAATTTACAAGAAACATTTGAAGAAGTGGATGAAGATGATGATGCAGTATTTGAAGAAGAGATTTTGATTACCAATGAAGAGATTGGGAGAGAGAATGAGCAGTATGTCATAGATGAGGATGAGGAAGAAAATCAAGCAGATGCAGACATGAGTGATCAGGATTCTAATCTTGCTGGCAATGCAGATGATTATGATGATATTTTGTCACCTTAACTAGCATGTAATAAAGATCTGAGTATAGGTATGCTTATTCACTATTGTTTTACTAATACATTTCTGAATGTAATCATCATTATTCTACTGGTACATTCTATACAAAACTTGAGATGTTCACTGCTGATTTGAAGTGCATTTAAAGTTACGTTCAATCATTCTTCTTAGTTTTCTTACTTTGGTTGAAATTAATTTTTTTAGTTAGAATATAATTTCTTGTATGTCCTATAAGTTTTCTAGATGCTAGACTTTTCTTGTATGTCTTAGATGATAGCTTTAGTTTGTAATACAGATTCTAGCCTCCACATGCATTGAATATGCTTGTGTGAAGGAAACAATGACGAGCATCTATGATTTAATAATAGATATAGATATCTTAACATTAGGTGAACTAAGCCTCCTCATTACAAACAAATAAATGATCTCTTAGATATCTTAACCAGAATTTGAGCACCGGATTAAATATTCTTCTCAATTGATTGCTTCAAATAGATATTACAATATAACAGAAGTCTCCTCATATATGTTTCTATAAATGCTTATGATGATGATATCAAAATTTGGTCTTGGTTTCTCTTTTATAAGAGAAGCAACAAGCTTCAAACTGTTACAAAATATGGCATCTTTTCAAAATTCATGCCTCTTCATATAAACTAAATATTAATTATTCTTAAAACATAATTAAGAGAAAACAAAGAAAGTAGGCAATATTGATTAGAAGCCCGCGGCACTTGCAATACACTTGTAGTTCATTAATCAACATAGGAGACCCATTATCATCCTAATATGGCAAGTCCCCCTCTCCATGATAGAGTTTTTGAAGGCTCGGTTCTTCCATTGCAACATCTTCAAGGCCCTATTCTTTTGGAGGAGCCAAATACTTTTGCTCCCATTGGTATACTATGTAGTCATGAGGCCATGATGCTCGTTGCTCCCCTACAATTATAACATGTCTATTCATCAGCTCAAAGATACTTCTCTTGCCAATTAAATATAGTAAAATCACTAGACCACTTACAATCTTGAATTTGGAGCAAGTTGGCCCAGTGATCCTTCCATGTTTTGTCCAGCAATGCCTTGACATCAATTACAAACTTTGTATATCCAACATCCAAAGCAATTACTCTATCCAGAATGATGTTGAAGCTGAGAATATTGATATCTTCATCTTTTTTCAAAAATTCCATGGCCTTAGAAACTGTATGACCAAATTCATCCTTCCACGCATCAAAATCCTTGATCTTTTCATTCTCAGCTTCAACATCATTCTGGATAGAGTAATTGCTTTGGATGTTGGATATACAAAGTTTGTAATTGATGTCAAAGCATTGCTGGAAAAAACGTGGAAGGATCACTGGGCCAACTTGCTATTTGTGAATCTTTAATTCATAATGGATGAATTAAAAATTCAGAGTGGAGGATAGTGAGTTATGACAATTGAATTAAGAATTCAAAGTGGAGGATAGTGAGTTATGACAATTGAATTGAAAATTTAGAGTGGGGGACAATGGGTTATGACAATTGAATTAAAAATTCAAAGTGGAGGATAATGGGTTATGACAATTGAATTAAAAATTCAAAGTGGAGGATAATGGGGAACATTGAATTAAGAATTCAATTTTGGATTTTAGCTAATTAAATATTAAGAATATTTAATTATATGTGCAACATGGTGAGGTGGAAGGGATGAGGTGGATTGATGAGGTGGATTTAGGATTTGAGACATTAGAAGAATTTAGGGATTTTAATTATCAAGGATTTTGATGCGTGGAAGGATGAATTTGGTCATACAGTTTCTAAGGCCATGGAATTTTTTAAAAAAGATGAAGATATCAATATTCTCAGCTTCAACATCATTCTGGATCGAGTAATTGCTTTGGATGTTAGATATACAAAGTTTGTAATTGATGTCAAAGCATTGCTGGACAAAATGTGGAAGGATCACTGGGCCAACTTGCTCCAAATTCAAGATTGTAAGTGGTCTAGTGATTTTACTATGTTTAATTGGCAGGTAATTCATATTTTCTTCTATCAATTAAATAAATATTCAAAGTTTATTTGATTGGTTCATTTAATTAAAATCCCTAAATTCTTCTAATGTCTCAAATCTTAAATCCACCTGATCAATCCACCTCATCCCTTCCACCTCACCATGTTGCACATATAATTAAATATTCTTAATATTTAATTAGCTAAAATCCAAAATTGAATTCTTACTTCAATGTTCCCCATTATCCTCCACTTTGAATTTTTAATTCAATTGTCATAACCCATTATCATCCACTTTGAATTCTTAATTCAATTGTCATAATTGTAGTGAATAATATAGGACTATGTTGCAATGGAAGAACCAAGCCTTCAAACACTCTATCATGGAGAGGGGGACTTGCCAGATTAGGATGATAACGAGTCTCCTATGTTGATTAATGAACTACAAGTGTATTGCAAGTGCCACGGGCTTCAAATGTAATAGCCTAAAATTGGCACAGGTTGAATTAAGTAAATATTCTGATATTTATCTTAATTCATATTTTCTTTTGTCAATTAAATAAATATTCAAAGTTTATTTGATTGGTTCATTTAATTAAAATCCCTAAATTCTTCTAATGTCTCAAATCCTAAATCCACCTCACAAAATCCACCTCATCCTTCCACCTCATCCCTTCCACCTCACCATGTTGCACATATAATTAAATATTCTTAATATTTAATTAGCTAAAATCCAAAATTGAATTCTTAATTCAATGTTCCCCATTATCCTCCACTTTGAATTTTTAATTCAATTGTCATAACCCATTATCCTCCACTTTGAATTTTTAATTCAATTGTCATAACCCATTGTCCCCCTGACGCAGAGGTAAAACGCAACGGGAGCTTACAAATGGGAAGGAGGAGTCATTAATACAAACAGCATGTTATAATACAAACACTGTCAAACCCTTTCCTTGTCCTTGGTAAACCCAAGACAAAATCCATACTTATGCTTTCCCATGGTCTGGAAGGAATGGGTAAGGGCTGATATAAACCTGCATTAGTTGACCTGCCTTTAGCTTTCTGACATATCACACATGTCTCTACAAACTTTCTGACATCTGATTGTAACTTAGGCCAAAAGTAATGTCTTTGGACAAGATCAAGAGTCTTATCTAGACCAAAATGACCTGCCATAGCTCCACAATGTTTCTCCTTAATGATGTTTAACCTCATAGAACACCTTGGAATACATAACTGTCCACCTTTGAACAACAATCCATCCTGAATCAAAAATTCAGAGAATTCAGCATGATATTTCTCTCCAAAAGAAGTACATACATGATATATCTCTCCAAAATCTTCATCAGGTTCATACATGGTCTTTAGTGAATCAATGCCAACACTTTCTAACTGAATCTGGTTGACTGTTAGAACTCTCCTGCTCAAAGCATCTGCAACTTTATTCTTGACTCCTTTCTTATGCTTTAATGTAAAAGTAAAATCTTGTAAGGTTTCTACCCATTTCATGTGTCTGTGGTTCAGCTTTTCCTGGCTGTTTATGAAAATCAGAGCCTGGTTATCTGTGAATACTATGAATTCCTTTGGCATCAAGTAATGCCTCCATTTCTTGAGTGACTGGACTAAAGCATACATTTCCAAATCATATGAGGAATACCTCTTCTTAGCATCATTGAGCTTCTCACTGAAAAATGCAATAGGTCTACCTTCTTGGCTGAGTACTGCTCCAATGGCCATGTGACTGGCATCACATTCTACCTGAAAGATTTTGTTAAAGTCTGGAAGTGCAAGGACTGGCTGCTGTGCCACCTTCTTCTTCAATGTTTCAAAAGATTCATCTGCTCTTTGAGTCCAAACAAATCTGCACTTCTGTCCTCCTTTGATGGTATCAAGCATGGGTGCACAAATATGACTAAACCCTCTTATAAACTTCCTGTAGAAGGTTGATAACCCATGGAAACTTCTGACATCATTCATAGTCTTTGGGGTTGGCCAAGACAATATGGCACTTACCTTCTCCTTATCCATTTGTAACTTTCCTTGTGAAATGACAAAACCCAAATATGTGATCTCCTCTTGCATGAACAAACACTTGTCTAAATTTATCATCAGTTGCTCTTCATGTAACCTCTTAAGAACCAAATCTATGTGTCTGAGATGTTCTTCTTTTGTGTTGCTGAAAATCAGAATGTCATCTAGATATACTATGACAAACTTACCAATGAACTCTTTCAAAACCTCATTCATCAACCTCATAAAAGTACTAGGTGCATTAGATAAACCAAAAGGCATAACCTTCCATTCATATAACCCTTCATTAGTTTTGAATGCTGTTTTCCATTCATCTCCTGGTCTAATCCTGATCTGATGATATCCACTCTTTAAATCTATTTTTGTAAAATACTTAGCACCTCCCAAACAGTCAAGTAAATCCTCTGTCCTAGGGATTGGAAACCTATACCTGATTGTGATCTTGTTAATAGCTCTGGAATCTGTGCAAAGCCTCCAAGTACCTTCCTTCTTTGGTGCTAGTACAGCTGGTACTGCACATGGACTTAAACTTTTCCCAATCAGACCTGAATCCAATAATTCTTCAATTTGTCTGGCTACTTCTGCATTCTGTTCTGGAGTTAGCTTGTAGGCTGCTTTGTTTGGAAGTGTTGACCCTGGAATTAAGTCTATGCAGTGACTGATATCCCTTATAGGTGGTAGGGATCTTGGCATTCCTTCTGAGATGATACCTTTGTACTTATCCAATAGCTCTTGGATAGCTGGGTCTATGAACCTTTGCTTTTTCTCTTCCTTGACTTCTTGCTGTTGTTCTTTATTCACCCTCATACATGGGATTAGGGCATATGCAACTGCACCTTCTACTGCTACTTCTTTCATGAACTATTTACCTTCCATCAGCATTACCTTCACCTCTTTCCCTTTAGATTTCTCCTCCTTCTCTGTCAATGGTAGTAACTCTGTCACCTTACCATCTTTAGTGATTGTATAGGTATTTCTAACACCATCATGTTGTGCCTTCAAATCATACTGCCATGGTCTACCAAATAAAAGATTGCAAGCATCCATCTTGGTAATATCAAACAACAACTTATCCTTATATGCTCCAATCTGAAATTCTACCCAAGCCTGCTCTTCTACAGTTGTCTGCTGACCTTGGGTAAGCCATGAGACTTTATATGGGGATGGGTGAGGCAATCTCCTAAGTTTAAGCTTTGTCACCATTTCTTCAGATACAAAATTTTCAGTAGAACCAGAATCAATCAAAACTTTACATGCCTTTCCTCCTGCTTTGCAAATAGTCCTGAAAAGAGACTTTCTTTGAGGGGATTCTTTGTCAGGTACCTTCATGGTAGTCACTGTTCTTCTCATCATTAGAGACTCTCCACTTTCTGGGTATCCATAATTATCAGGAGCATTCACACTGTGAAAAGAATTAGAGCCTGTCATACTTTGATTATCAGGTTCTTGGATCATATTTGTTCTCCTTTCTCCTGTTGAGCTTGTGGCCTTTTCTGGACATCTGCTGGCTATATGGCCTTCTTTGTTACAGTTATAACATCTGATGGATCCTCTGCCCTGGGATCTTCCTCTGAAAGGTCTTCTACCTCTAAAGTTTCCTTGCTGACTATAATTTTCCCTCTGGTTCTAACTATTGTTTCCCTTACTATTGTCATGACTGGATTCTCCTTGATATCCATGTCCTCTACCTCTAAAAGGACCTCTTCCACCTCTTTGTTGTCTTCCTCTTCCTCTATTGTGTTGTTCTTGTTTTCTCTTTAACTTCTCTTCCACTTTCAATGCCAACTGAAAGCATTTCTGAACT
Organism: Cunninghamia lanceolata; assembly: GCA_027924645.1. Lineage (NCBI taxonomy): Eukaryota > Viridiplantae > Streptophyta > Pinopsida > Cupressales > Cupressaceae > Cunninghamia > Cunninghamia lanceolata. The sequence continues at coordinate 17,243,930 of BSBN01000107.1, read as the reverse complement.
GTATCTGGATTATGCAGACTTAAATCTTCCTGATTGTTGAACCTCAATCCATTAAGGTATCTGGCTACCTTCTCTTCTTCACTTTCCTTTACCTTTGTTTTCATACAGAGTTTCATGAATTCTTCTGTATATGAGCTGACATCTAGCTCCTTCTGCTTCAGGTTTTGCTTCCTCTTGTGTAATTGGATACTGTAATCCAATGGGACATAAGCTTCCTTTACTAATGCCATCATTTTCTTCCATGTAGCGACTCTACGCTTTCCTTCCTGTACTCTATCATCTTGGACAAAATTCCACCATGTCAAGGCAGCTTCTTTCATTTTTGACTGGGCTATCTTCACTCTCTGTTGTTCTGGTATCTCCTCTATTTCAAAGAAATTGTTCAAGTAGTCTATCCACTCCATCACTGAATCAGGTTCCATCTTTCCTATAAACACTGGCAAATCCAGTTTCACATCCATGGTTCTCCTCTCCATGGCCTTGCGGGCGTTCAACAGTGGTCTCTGGTCTACAGGAACGACCTCCTCACTCCAACTAGGGATCTCTTCTTCTTCCCTATCTTCTTCTCTACCAGAACCTACTCTGCTCCTCAACTTCGCTAACTCATCCTTCAATTCCTGATTCTGAGCCTTCACGGCCTTGCTCTCTGCAATCTGTTTCTTCACCAGAACTGCCAACTCAACGTTGGTCATCCTTGCCGGCATCTCAGATGTTCCTTCGTCACCTGACATCCTGCTATACCCTTATCTTTTCCAGAAGATCCTTCCTTTGCTCTGATACCACTATGACGTAGAGGTAAAACGCAACGGGAGCTTACAAATGGGAAGGAGGAGTCATTAATACAAACAACATGTTATAATACCTATCGGCTTAGCATCATCATCATATTTCCTGCTAACACAAACAGCATCATCATATTTCGAAGGGGCATGAAATATCCTCCTGCTAACTACTGTTCACTTCCTCCGCCTTTTGCTTTTCGCCTGTCAGCAGCATCATGATATTCAACTACCAGCAGCATCATCACGTTCGGTAGCACAAACATCCTCCTGATGATCACTATTCACTTAGCACCAAACTCTATCTTCATCATCATGATGTTCAGCATCACCTTCATCAGCAGGATATAAAATATCCGGTTCCTCCAATATATCCTGATGACGACAACTTCAACACCTTTCCTTCGATGCTTACGTCACCCCGATATCCGACTACTCAACCAACAGCATCATGATATGACTTATCCGGTCATATTGAAACATCTTGATGATGTTAACCCAACTTTATGCCGATGACTTACGCCGATGCCAAAACACTTAGCGACAGCAGGATAAACTTGCATAGAGTGATATTCACAATATCCTGATGACGATGACGTCACATGCACCTGATGATGATGTCAATGCACCTGATGATGATGTCATCCGGATATAAGATCCTTATATCTTCCGCGGCATGAAAATGAATATCCTGATGATGACCTTTCCGGTACTTACCCAAAAAAATGAACTTTCACTTCCGCATACGATAGCGATATGCGGATGATGGATACACATGAAAGATGATCCTGACGACAATATACACACTGAGTATATATCCGACTTATATCATCCTGATGCACTTGAAACATGCAATTTTCGTCAGCTTCACAACCCGATCCGGATAGCGATATACTCACATATGATGATGCGATCCACTCCAACTGGAAAAGCACATGCAGACCCCTGTATATCCGTCCGCTGCATGCAAACTCACAGAACCGCACAATTTTACAAAGAAAATATGATGATCGGGCCGGATCACCTTCAGATCAAAACTTAACAGTTTATCTTCCTAAACCTAGCACATGAGGATGCTAGGTTGATTCATAGCATGCTACCAACTGATCTCTCACACAATGAAATGCATAAACAGAAAACTAAAATGCAAACTAAACTATCATACATGACCATTCCACCGATTCACAGAATCAACCGGTGGAAGGGTTGAAAGTATCCATTAACCTGTAATCAGAACAGAAATTCAAAACACAAACAACTGATAAACCAGATAATGCAATTGATGAGATCTTATTCAGATGAAACACAAATGTCCTGTTTCTACAATACTGTCAAACAACAGTGCTTCTCAATATCTGGACTGTTCTCCTGAATCTCAACTCAATCACTAACACAACACCATAACATAACACAACTAACATGCTAAACCCTAATAGATCGAAGGTATATATAGCAATATCCTACGAGTACTACCAACTCAATTCCCAGCGGCTGGGAGCTTCCAAGCGGCTAGGAGAGGACAACGCATACTACCTGCTCACGAACTCTAACTACCTGCACACTCTCCTAGGCTGATCTAATACATATGCATTGGTCCAATGGACCTTATTACATTATGAAGTCAAACATACTAAAAATAGACTAATGTCCTATCATGCGGACAATTAACCTATATCCTGTCTTGTATGCGTGCTCCTGCACCACCCCCACTCTGAATTTTCAATTCAATTGTCATAACTCACTGTCCTCCACTTTGAATTCTTAATTCAATTGTCATAACTCACTATCCTCCACTCTGAATTTTTAATTCATCCATTATGAATTAAAGATTCACAAATAATGAGAGCCATTGATCTCATCAGTTGATCCTCACCCTCCATTCTATTTTCAGAAAATCTATAAATAGAACCCTCTTCTAAGCCAATTGAGAGGGACTTCTTCTGGCATCCTTACTATGCCCAAATTCCTCCAAGGAATCTTCTTCTCTTCTTCTCTTCTTCTCTCCTTCTTACCATCATAATGCAGGAATCATTCTAGCCATTTTATCTTGTCATCTTGAGGAATCGAAGCAAGGAAGCAAGTTCCCTGAGGGCCCATCTTCATCATTCAGGATCGAGAAAGAATAGGTGACCAATGGAAGCCGTAGGGTAATAGGTTGTAAGTTTCATGCTTTCATCTATCTATTCTTGTTTCCTTCACATTTCATTGTTGATTGGGTTAATTCATCTTAATTGATTTATCTGATTTTCCTATTCACATTTTGGCGCCCACCGTGATCTAATCCACTTTCTTTGTGAGGTTTTGTCTTAGTTTTCTTGTTGCAAGATATAGGTGTTTTCTAGAGCACATTCGGGCATCAACTCTCGCAAACAACCTCCTACGCACAAACCGAGCTCACCGTTGAGTCCAAAAGGCCTCGGAGGTACGAAATCACATATCATTCTCTATGGTTATTCTTTGAAAATTTTTGAAATTTTTTTTTTCTTTTCCAAGTGTTTTTAGAAAAAATTTGAAATTTTTTTTACTTTCCACAAGGTTTTTGTAGAAAAATTTAGAAAAATTTAAAAAAAACAAAAAAAAAAACATGGCATTGACTGCCATTTATCTTTTATTTTCTTTGTTTTACATTTTCATTTAAAAAAAAAACAAAAAAAAACATAAAGCAAGCCACACAAAACCCTCGACCCCCAAACCCTAACCCATCCAGCCCCTCCCCACTCACGCGCTGCCTGACCCATCCCCTCCCCTACGAACTACCCCCCTTGGCCCCCTGCTACCCCCCGCACCCTCCCATCCCTCCACCCCCTGCATAGTCCCCTGCCGCCCTTGCTCCCCCCATGGCCATCCCCCATTCCTGCGGGCCATCCCTCCCCCACACCCCGCTCCGCTCCCCTTACCTACTACTCCGCTTACCGCCGATCCCTCCCTCTGCGCGCGCCGTCCGCAGACCCAACACTGTCGCCCGCCGCACATCCCATGCCATCCCCCGCCTTCTCTCTTGTGCCTCCACCTCTGCCCTTTCTCTTAGCCTCCCCTGCACGCCGCCACCAAACCACACCACCACCTCAGCCGCGCCACCTCCTCTCCGCTCTCTCTCTTTGCCGCCCATCTCCTGTTGGTCATGATGTTAGTCATTCGCAAACATAGAATAAAAGTTACACAACAACCTTTACTCATCTTGAAAGATACGATGAATTCAAAGAATTCATGATCCCAAGTCTCCGTTGATTAGGTCTTAATCTACTGACGTTACTCAGTGGTTGATGTGTGTTGCTGTTTTCCATTCAGGGGCCTTACGTGTTTCTGCACTGTTCATCATCATCATCTTCAAATATCCTGCTCTGGATGTTCGCTCTGCATAAGCTCCAACAATTCTACCTCTGCACTGTAAATTTAGTCAAATAATGTGCATATAGGCTGATATTTGCATGATTTCTACCATTATTTATGATTCTTTGCATGATATTTTCAATACTACATGCATTTAATTCAAATATGCTAAGGATCTTCAGTTACCTACGGGATTTCAGCATATTTCACTGTTTCTGCTTGTTATTTATCATGATTTGCAGTTATGGTGATGAATTAATGAAATTGAAAAAAGGAAAAGGGTTAGAGAGTGAGATTCCTAAAATTACTGGACTTAGATCACTGATTCACATACAAGCTCCCATACTTGCAATGAAAAGAAGGAAAACTAGAAATCATACTTCACCAGGACATTCCACAAATCCGCATGATCTAGTGCAAAGCTTCAAAGGAAAGTTGACAACAACATGTAATGAAATGAAAGCGCTTCCAGTTGAACACAGCATTCACCAGTACATATCCAGAAATCAACAGAAGATTACGTAAAATTTATAATCAGGATGTAATCTTGAACTTCATATTCATTCAGTATGCTCAAGAACAGGTACATTTACAGTGATCTGAAGAAAGAACCTTGACATTTCAACAATTCTATCCTCATTAGTCTCAGTAATCCGATCTCCTAACTTATTCTACAGTAATTGACTCTTTGCGCCAGATGCGTCTGTGTATTCTAATGTATTCCCCTCCTTTTTAAAATGACAAGCTCTGGCTCTTATATAGAGCAACTGCCAGAAAACGGTTACAATGATCCAAGGATCAGGATCCTCTCATAACAAACAACGGCCCAGATGAAAAGCACATGCTTCGTCAGTTAGCAAATGTACAGCTGGCACAGAATATTCCAGCATCTTCAACTTGATTCGGCCTCCAGCTGGCGAACAGCATATTTGACAATATCCTCTTCATGTCTGGTCCATGTTGACTCCATGCGCAACTTTGTAATGCTCAGCTTCAGCAGCATCATCATGATTTCAATGTTCAGCTTCAGCAGCATCATGATTTCCTGCAAGTAAACAGACAAACATTAAGTTCATCATCATCATGATAAACAACAGGAAATAAATGCTTTATTAAACATACCTCCCCATGTGCAGCCACAAGCAAACAGGTCTTACCTGTGAAAATATGCACTAAATGCATAAACGGCATAAAAACAACCAGGTCAACCCTCGTTGACCAAAATCAGGTAGTCGGGCTTTCAAATTTCCATCGCTTCATGTTTTTGCCCATTTTCTTGTATATCTGGTTCAAAATATGATCATGATGATCCCAATATATACAAAGAAATAATCGCCTTTCAACCATCCCTCAAATCCGGCTTTGCATCATCATCATATTTGCATCGGCGTGACTACATATGATCAGGGTGACAATTTTACCTTAGGCCGACGGCAACAGCTATACCGACGCCAAAAATCATGATGATGACCAACTATATATCTTCAAAGTGGCCGCAGGATATTTGAAATATGATGATCCTCCTTTCCTAATGCTCTGATGAAAAGCACATTAGGATGTTTCGTTCTTGCACATACAGGAAAGAAAGACAACGTCATCATCATCATGATGAAGACAAACAGGAGGACTTGGAAAATGATCCTGCCGCTGAGGAAAAAACATGATGACATCATCGTCATCATCAGGCTTCAATAAAATGCAAAGGGATGACGTCATCGTCATGTTTCGTTAAGATCAGGAGGTAAATGGAATATCGGGTTCCCTCCAAGGAAGATGATCAGGTCATGAAAGCAGTATGACCCTTTTCGGCCAAGGCAATCCGCTCGAAAGGTCAGGATGATGAACATCATCATCATCATATACGCACTGGGTGATCAAAAATATGATCCTGCTGAAAGTCCTGATGACGTCATCAGGATATCCGGGGCTTGCGTTAATCTTCGAACATGACGTCATCGTCATCATCATATTGGCGAAATGGATCACGCCTTGGAAAATATCCTGCCGAAGGAGAAGGTGATGATGACGTCATCGTCATCATCATATTTGCAAAATGTTATACTTGTCGGCAGGATGATATTACGAACTGTTGGGAAAGACGAACAAGATCATGATGATCTTGTTCAACATGACTTAAGAAATGAAAATCACCCTCCGCTTCGAAAGATAAGGTGATCATCATGATCACGCAAAAGGAGGTCAGAAGGATATTAGGAAATATTGGGTCTCGAAATATCATGATGATGTTGATCACCAAGACATGGTCGTGCGCGCGCAAATTATGCAGATGGCAGATTTCTTAAGCAAGGTGACGATGATCATCAGCATGATATTATCACATCGGGTGATGTTGGAATATCATGATGATGCTCGCAATGCGAAAAGGTTACTCGACGGGTAAAACACACCTGCACTTAAGATTGACGTCTGGATGTTTCGGGACTGCATGATTTTTATCAGGTGATAGAGTAAGATCATGATGATGACCTTTGGCGATACAAAAGACCGCCCGACGGGAAAGGATTAATACGACTTAAACTTGACGTCCGGATGTTTCAACCTCAGGATATTATCGGAGAGCCTTTCAAATATCATGATGATGATGTTCATACATCAATTATCAGGTTTGACCAAAACTTTGACTGCTCACAACTCCCTCATATGGACGAATTTTCAAGTGATGCAAAAGGCAAACCTGCATGGAATTTCAAGCTCTTTCTAACCATGAAGTCATAGAAACAAAATATGAACTTTGACAAACTAACCTCATGATGATGATGACCTACCTCCTTGTGACCCTCATGATGATGATGCACCTGACTTATTTTTACCAAAACCGCCAGAAACAGACAACACAAGCCAAAACAAAAGCTGGGTCCCTGTTTTGCCAAGTCAAAATGGGGCGTGTTGTGTAACCACACAACATCTCCCAACCCTCCTCTGCCACCACCAACTGCACACACCACACTTCACAAAAAAAAGAATAAAATCAAATCAAATCAAATCAAAAATCAAAACAAAAACATTAATTCTTTTTCAAACATCAAATCAAAAGAAATTAATTTTTCTTTCAAAAAATCAAAGCAAAAATTATTAATGTTTAAACCAAAAAATCAAAACTAAGGGGGGAGGCAAAAAAATTTTCCCACAGCGAAATAGGGTTTTTTTTTCAAACAAACACAACTTTCACATACGATGTCAAAATCGCGTAAATGAGGACTCGTTGGAAAGATGACGAGATGAACAATGCAATTGTGAATATTTTATCAGGTGATGGTACCATTTTACAACATTTTTTCGCGGTCAAAGTCAAACTTGCCTTTAAACTTCAAACCATCATAACGGGAGCAAATTTGATCATTTTTCAGTGAAATTTTTTTTCAAAGTGTATGGAATTTCATCTAGCATCTGATTACGCACTTCATTTCTCTATATCAGTTCATTTTTCATCCAATTTTATCTGATTATCAACTTTCACATAACAATCTCCTTGGCTAGTCTACATGCTTTGTTTTTGGTTTCGTGACTTGCAGGTGATCATTCAAGGCAGGAACAACATCAGGATCAACACAAACGTCAATTTGGATAGTGAAAAAAATCCAAGTGCATCCATTTTCATCCTTTATCTCTCAATCTTGATTGCAAACACATTGTGATTTGGGCTTCTAAAACGAACTTTGTTTGCTTACACAATCATTGAAATTGGGCATAAAATTAACCAGTGTCTTTAATCACATCTTGAATTTGGGCTTTAAAATGAACCTGTGCTTGAAGTGCCTTCCACACATTTCAATTTCTTAAAGGTTAATTTACAAGTGTAAGTGTGAATCAAGAGTGCATGTGTATGCTCTCTCCTCGCACCGCAAGGTGACCTTGGAGATCAGAAACACCTCACTTGATTCGCTGTTGTTTACTCTTTCCTAGGAGGCCTGCTAGGGGATTTCATTACCCCTAGGGACAACCTCATCTGAGGCTAAATTTAAAGACACCCTCATTGAAATAAAGAATCTTATCACTCTTGGCTAAGCCCCAAAGAACTTTCTACCTTTGGGAAGTGAAGGTGAAGGGTGGGTTACCCCCTTCTCCCAACTGTGTGATAGGATTTCACTTTCAATCCCCGGTCAACCTCGTGTAAACATTGCCGGAACCTAATTGGCCATACCCTACATCAAACTAGACATTAGGGCATGTTGATGTGTTTTCCACGTATGCTTGTCTAATTACCATCATATTCCTCAAAGTCAATTGTAAAATTGCTTATGTGTCTTGCATGAGTGAATCATGTTTGTATAGGTGTGATCATTGCCAAATCAAGTTAAACATCAAACACATAAGACAAGTCATTCAACTCATTCTTCCAAGCACACCTGTCTTGACTTGTGACACATCTGCACTCTATTACGGTACACTTACTGCTACGCATCCCACATTAGTAAGCTTTTCCAATCTTGGGTCAATGGCAAACAAATTAGAATATCTTAATCAAAAATTGTAATCTCTCCAATTGTGAATATACTTAGGTTCCTCACCCCAAGATTGTATAGCAATTCTTCAACAAATCGACATCTTAGGACAAGAATTGACAAGCTTGCAAGTTGAACGTGCCAGCACTAGCTATGCCTCGCCACAAACTTTTAAGTCTTTTTCCCATACTCATGACAAGGCAACTGCCACCTCACAAGGGAAATCGTATCCCACTTTGGCTCCTAGTCCTCCTTCACCATATTCTAAGACACCTATCCCAAAGCATACCAGCTCTACAACAATGCCACCATCTAGTTCCTCAAACTTTAAATGGCACACCAAAAAAGAATCAGATGAGTGGTGAGCAAAATGTTTTCCACATTTATACAACAAAAGCAAAGCTAGGGAGAACTCCAAATCCACTCAAACATCCCTTCATCCACCTATCCATACACCTATGAAGGATGTGATCCAAGGACTACTAGCAAAGAGTCAACTATGTCCCCAAACTTCGGTCCTTGACCTTACCAAAGATTCTTCAAATGTCTTGTCAATGCCTACAACACCTTCATGTCATTCGCAACCCCTTGAGCTTCTCGAAGAACCTCCTATCATGAACCAAAGTCAAGGTCCATCAACCATCCATATTGCCAACCAAGAACCTATCCAAGAGCCTTCTACTTCCATTCAAGCAACCCAAGAGGTATGTCAAGAGCACACTTTCGAGCATGTGGAAACATCTACCCTTTATCTAAATCAAGATCAAAGCACCCACGTCCAATTTCCCACTAGGCATAACCTATATCTTTTCCCTTACCAAGATACTACCGTCGATAAAGAAGCAATTCATGAGCAACTTGATCCTATGCCTGAGCTAGAGCTCCAATGGCTTTTCTATGATCAAGATGATATCCATAATCATGAACCTCTCCATGAGCCACTTGATCCTATCCATCTCCCAACAACCATTCACGAGCAAGCTATCCAACTTCAACCCATCCATAACATTTACCCTCTCTATGATCAAGATCCCATCTATGATGACAAGCCTATCCCTGATCAAGCAGACCAGATGATCCTCTAAGCCCACTTTATGTGTCCCATGGTCCTGAGCCTATCACCCTAGCTAGTCCTACCCAAAATCCAACAACTTCCACTTCCCTTGATGAGACACTTGCCTCCCAAGAAAGCGTAGAAGATCAAACCAGTAATGATCCCTCACCATCTATTATTGACCAAGTGACAAATTCTGTACCATATATCCTTGGTCTTACTACCTTCATGCATGAATGTTCTTCCTTAGAACACCAGTAACCATTATTGGCTATCACCTCTTCCTCATCTAATAAGGAACTCGCTGCTAGTGCACCTATACATAATCCTATTGTCCAGCACATACTCCAGAAGATGAACTATCAAGGTAAAGGCTTAGGCCTTCATGAACAAGGTATTTTGGAGCCCATCCATGTCAATGTCCCTGCACCTTCATACGGCCTTGGATACATACCCCAAGGTAAGCAAACTCAAGATGTTGGTATTTCCTCCATTCCTCCTAAGTCTACCACTTTACATCGCAAACCCTATCATATCCCCAAAACATATGTCACCATTCCACCTCCATCATCCTACAATTGTCAAAAGCATGTGACCATACACCTTCCACCATCCAAACTCCCTCCACTACTTCCAAATCCTAACATCGCACCTCCCTTATCCTACAACTGTCAAAAGAATGTGACTATACACCTTCCACCATCCAATCTACCTCCGCTACTTCCAACTCCTAATAGCCCCCCATGCCATTTACCACCACTGCTTCCAACACCTTATCCATCTATCTATACATCCTCCAAGTATCCCAATCATGGCCAACAAATGCACATTTTGTCTAAACAAGGAGCTTTCACCAACCTCACTTCTACCATCCCACAGGGATTCAATGACAAATATGTGGATGCCTCTACCTATAAAGTAAAAAATCCTAAGAGTCCTCATGACCTAGGATATAAAAGGCAAGAATTAAAACATTATCCATATCAAAAGCTGCATACACCCATACACCTCAATGCCAAATTGAAAAAGGTGTGGGTCCCCAAGCAACAAATGCTTACTCCAAAAGCTGCACAAAAGCTGCATACACCCAAACCCATACCTTCATAGGTACTACCTAAAAACAAAATGGTTTGGGTACCCAAGCAAAAAGCCCTAAAGTTACATGAGGCATCCACCTCTCAAGAATTCCAACCATCTATTTTCTCCCATTCCATCCAAGAGTCTCAAATTCTTCCATCTCACATGACGAACAAAAATCAGGACAATACTCAGCCTATGTGGAACCCTACATACCTATGTCATTCATCCACGAGCACAAGTCTCTGTTTCTTCCTACACTACTTTCCCATCACTAGCTTCGATGTTTACCATGGTATGTGCAACCGTTGGTCATGATTTCCTTCCTTCCACTATTATCCTACACATCTTCCTCATCCTATGCCTATGGTCCATGCTTTTGCATAAGCCTTCCCTCCACTATCGTACCTTCCATAATCCACTATCTACCTACACCATATCACTTTCATATGATCCCCTACCCACATCTGTGAGAACACTTGATATGGTCCATGCAACAGTATCTATCTAGCAGGACTATCAACTTTCAAGGAACTACATACTTGAGTCCTTCCATACCCACCTTCTCCAATCTAAATATTCAAAATAAACAAAGAGAAAAAAGAAAAAAGTAAAGAAAAATCCCTTCATCCAATGGAAAAACTAGGCAAATAGGTGCCTTGGATAAGTACCATGATGAAAACCTGGTAAACAAGCATCATGTGTAAGTTGATCTTCTATGTCACTCACACTTGGGGGCACCTTGTCTCATCAACATATCACTCTTCCATTACATTTCCTATCCTATCCTCTATCCATTACATACCTATCTTGTCTCGTCCATCCATCCAAACTTCCTTTCCTCTATTCTTTGTTCTTGATAAAGATTGGGGGCACAATGTTGACAAATGTTTTTGAATGGCTCTTGACATACCTTATCCCTCCAAACCACTGCAATCCTTCATTATCCTCTCATCTCCTATCATCATTAGCATTGTCATGAACAATCCTACGTACTCTACCTACAATGGGGCACGTTACACTTATGTGACATAGTCCTTGGAGATCATGTCCTTATTTCCATTTGTCCACTATTGCCCATCCTCATGACCATCCATATCTACTATCTTCCATCCATCTACATATCCGCGGTATTTCCTTGCCATTAGTATTGTTTGTTCCATATCCAATCCATATCTGATCCATGTTGGGTTCCATATCGCGTCTCATCCGATCCATATCTTAGGTCCATTAGGGTTCTTGTCAAACTACGTCGCCTCTGAGCTATCACGTAGGCAAGGCCATTATCTATGCGCCCCCGAGGCTCCACTTTCCCATCCATCCCATGTCTAGTCCTTCTATATGTCTGAGTCCGCTCCACTTTCTGATCCATCCCATGTCTAGTCCTTCTATCTATCTGAGTCCGCTCCACTTCCCTGTCTGTCCCATGTCTAGTCCTTCTATCTATCTGAGTCCACTCCATTTCCTGTCCATCCCATGTCTTGTCGTCCATCCCACCAATAAGATGCAAGAATGTTTTGTGTTGGTTAGATTAAGAGTCTTGATTTCTGCTATCATGCCTTTCTATGCTACTCGAGGATGCCAAAAGCTAGAGATGCTATGATGGGGGCATGATTCTTTTCTTTGTCTACTGCTTGTGGATTAAACTTTAGTAATGTGATGACTTCTGTCTAACGACATGATCGGTAAAAGATCATCGAGGACTCCGAGGTCTAAACATGAAAAGGGGCAATCCTTGTCTATTGAAAAATGCAAGAAATACTCAGGTCATCTAGATTTAATTTTGGCTAGATGCTTGTATTCACTTGCTAAATCAAAAATCCATGTAAGTAATACTTAGGTCATCTCGGTTCAATTATACCTAGATGCTTGTATTTTCTTACAACATAATAAAGCCCAATGAAGAAAGCACTTCAAAATACTTGCTATCTCAAGATGACAAATATCCACATCTCATATCTATATCCATATCCATATCCATACCGTATCCAATCGCAAGACTATCCTTAATCCATGCCAATCAAGTCAAGTCAATCTTGTCACATGATCCAATCACAATCAGTGGTCTTGATCCTTGTCCAGTCATAAACCAACTCGATCAATTAATCCATCAATTGTCTTATACAGGATGTTGCATTGTCAAAATTAGACCAACACATGCGTCTTACACGACATGCTTCATTTCTTGAAACTAGACACTATCTTTCATGTTGCTCTAGGGATATATCATTCCCCACCATGACAACACTATCATATCAAATGTCTTAGACAGGATGTTATATTGTCAAAACTAGACCTGGAGTCTTATACGACACATTTTCCTGGAATCAGACATCGTCGATCCATATCATTGGTTTACTGCTCGACAGGGGCAATACCTTGCTTGTGCTTGTGTCATTTGTGCATATTTGCTTACTTTCTTGTGTGTGTCATCTGTTTATCTTGCATTCCATATCATTCATCCCTTTCTTCTGCATTCAACCATTTCATTCCTGTCAACATATCTTATTGTGAGATTGTCCGTCTCACGCCTGTCGCCTTCTCCCCGTCCAATCTCCCGAGGGGGCATCCTATCATCATAACCTGTACTAGGGGCAAACTAGGATATGTATCATCATCAGACTATTTATTCTTTGAAACAACGTGATACAACACATTGCTTCAAAGAGGGGTAAAATGTAATAGCCTAAAATTGGCACAGGTTGAATAAAGTAAATATTCTGATATTTATCTTAATTCATATTTTCTTCTGTCAATTAAATAAATATTCAAAGTTTATTTGATTGGTTCATTTAATTAAAATTCCTAAATTCTTCAATGTTCCCCATTATCCTCCACTTTGAATTTTTAATTCAATTGTCATAACCCATTGTCCCCCACGCTGAATTTTTAATTCAATTGTCATAACCCATTGTCCCCCACTTTGAATTTTCAATTCAATTGTCATAACTCACTATCCTCCACTTTGAATTCTTAATTCAATTGTCATAACTCACTATCCTCCACTCTGAATTTTTAATTCATCCATTATGAATTAAAGATTCACAAATAATGAGAGCCATTGATCTCATCAGTTGATCCTCACCCTCCATTCTATTTTCAGAAAATCTATAAATAGAACCCTCTTCTAAGCCAATTGAGAGGGACTTCTTCTGGCATCCTTACTATGCCCAAATTCCTCCAAGGAATCTTCTTCTCTTCTTCTCTTCTTCTCTCCTTCATACCATTGTAATGTAGGAATCATTCTAGCCATTTCATCTTGTCATCTTGAGGAATCGAAGCAAGGAAGCAAGCTCCCTGAGGGCCCATCTTCATCATTCAGGATCGAGAAAGAATAGGCGACCAATGGAAGCCATAGGGTAACAGGTTGTAAGTTTCATGCTTTCATCTATCTATTCTTGTTTCCTTCACATTTCATTGTTGATTGGGTTAATTCATCTTAATTGATTTATCTGATTTTCCTGAAACTAGACACTATCCTTCGTGTTGCTCTAGGGATATATCATTCCCCACCATGACAACACTATCATATCAAATGTCTTAGCCAGGATGTTATATTGTCGAAACTAGACCCAGAGTCTTATATGACATATTTTCTTGAAACCAGATATCATCGATTCATATCATTAGTTTACCGCTCGACAGGGGCAATACCTTGCTTGTACTTGTGTCATTTGTGCATACTTGCTTACTTTCTTGTGTGTGTTATCATTCCATATCATTCATCCATTTCTTCTGCATTCAACCATTTCATTCCTATCAACATATCTTATCGAGAGATTGTCCGTCTCACGCCTTTCATCTTCTCCCCGTCTAATCTCCCGAGGGGGCATCCTATCATCATAACCTATACCAGGGCCAAACTGGGGCATGTATCATTATCAGACTATTCTTATTCTTTGAAACAACGTGATAAAACACATTGCTTCAAAGAGGGGCAAAATGTAATAGCCTGAAATTGGCACAGGTCGAATTAAGTAAATATTATGATATTTATCTTAATTCTTATTTTCTTCTATCAATTAAATAAATATTCAATGTTTATTTGATTGGTTCATTATCTTACAAAATTCCTAAATTCTTCTAATGACTTAAATCCTAAATCCACCTCATCAATCCACCTCATCCTTCCACATCATCCCTTCCACCTCACCATGTTGCACATATAATTAAATATTCTTAATATTTAATTAGCTAAAATCTAAAATTGAATTCTTAATTCAATGTTCCCCACTAGCCTCCACCAATTGAATTTTTAATTCAATTGTCATAACCCATTGTCCCCCACTCTAAATTTTTAATTCAATGTTCCCCATTATCCTCCACTCTGAATTTTTAATTCAATTGTCATAACCCATTGTCCCCCACGCTGAATTCTTAATTCAATTGTCATAACCCATTGTCCCCCACTCTGAATTTTTAATTCAATTGTCATAACTCACTATCCTCCACTTTGAAATCTTAATTCAATTGTCATAACTCACTATCCTCCACTCTGAATTTTTAATTCATCCATTATGAATTAAAGATTCACAAATAATGAGAGCCATTGATCTCATCAGTTGATCCTCACCCTCCATTCTATTTTCAGAAAATCTATAAATAGAACCCTCTTCTAAGCCAATTGAGAGGGACTTCTTCTGGCATCCTTACTATGCCCAAATTCCTCCAAGGAATCTTCTCTCTTCTTCTCTTCTTCTCTCCTTCATACCATTGTAATGTAGGAATCATTCTAGCCATTTCATCTTGTCATCTTGAGGAATCGAAGCAAGGAAGCAAGCTCCCTGAGGGCCCATCTTCATCATTCAGGATCGAGAAAGAATAGGCGACCAATGGAAGCCATAGGGTAACAGGTTGTAAGTTTCATGCTTTCATCTATCTATTCTTGTTTCCTTCACATTTCATTGTTGATTGGGTTAATTCATCTTAATTGATTTATCTGATTTTCCTGAAACTAGACACTATCCTTCGTGTTGCTCTAGGGATATATCATTCCCCACCATGACAACACTATCATATCAAATGTCTTAGCCAGGATGTTATATTGTCGAAACCAGACCCAGAGTCTTATATGACATATTTTCCTGAAACCAGACATTATCGATTCATATCATTAGTTTACTGCTCGACAGGGGCAATACCTTGCTTGTACTTGTGTCATTTGTGCATACTTGCTTACTTTCTTGTGTGTGTTATCATTCCATATCATTCATCCATTTCTTCTGCATTCAACCATTTCATTCCTGTCAACATATCTTATCGAGAGATTGTCCGTCTCACGCCTTTTGTCTTCTCCCCGTCTAATCTCCCAAAGGGTCATCCTATCATCATAACCTATACCAGGGCCAAACTGGGGCATGTATCATTATCAGACTATTCTTATTCTTTGAAACAACGTGATAAAACACATTGCTTCAAAGAGGGGCAAAATGAAATAGCCTGAAATTGGCACAGGTCGAATTAAGTAAATATTCTGATATTTATCTTAATTCTTATTTTCTTCTATCAATTAAATAAATATTCAATGTTTATTTGATTGGTTCATTATCTTACAAAATCCCTAAATTCTTCTAATGACTTAAATCCTAAATCCACCTTACAAAATCCACCTCATCAATCCACCTCATCCTTCCACATCATCCCTTCCACCTCACCATGTTGCACATATAATTAAATATTCTTAATATTTAATTAGCTAAAAGCTAAAATTGAATTCTTAATTCAATGTTCCCCACTAGCCTCCACCAATTGAATTTTTAATTCAGTTGTCATAACCCATTGTCTCCCACTCTAAATTTTTAATTCAATGTTCCCCATTATCCTCCACTTTGAATTTTTAATTCAATTGTCATAACCCATTGTCCCCCACGCTGAATTCTTAATTCAATTGTCATAACCCATTGTCCCCCACTCTGAATTTTCAATTCAATTGTCATAACTCACTATCCTCCACTTTGAATTCTTAATTCAATTGTCATAACTCACTATCCTCCACTCTGAATTTTTAATTCATCCATTATGAATTAAAGATTCACAAATAATGAGAGCCATTGATCTCATCAGTTGATCCTCACCCTCCATTCTATTTTCAGAAAATCTATAAATAGAACCCTCTTCTAAGCCAATTGAGAGGGACTTCTTCTGGCATCCTTACTATGCCCAAATTCCTCCAAGGAATCTTCTTCTCTTCTTCTCTCCTTCATACCATCGTAATGTAGGAATCATTCTAGCCATTTCATCTTGTCATTTTGAGGAATCGAAGCAAGGAAGCAAGCTCCTTGAGGACCCATCTTCATCATTCAGGATCGAGAAAGAATAGGTGACCAATGGAAGCTGTAGGGTAACAGGTTGTAAGTTTCATGCTTTCATCTATCTATTCTTGTTTCCTTCACATTTCATTATTGATTGGGTTAATTCATCTTAATTGATTTATTTGATTTTCCCATTCACAGACATCAATTACAAACTTTGTATATCCAACATCCAAAGCAATTACTCTATCCAGAATGATGTTGAAGCTGAGAATATTGATATCTTCATCTTTTTTCAAAAATTCCATGGCCTTAGAAACTGTATGACCAAATTCATCCTTCCACGCATCAAAATCCTTGATCTTTTCATTCTCTATTAGGATTAGTGGAATGAACTGGTGTTTGAAAGTGGCATAAGAATCAATCGTTGCCCGCTTCTTTGATTCTCACCATTCACGTACTGATACTCATCCAATATCATCTTGACCATTTTCTCTGTTGGCTTTAGAGCTACAGGAGCATCTTGATTCCATTGTATAACTTTACACAGAGTGATCAGTGTGTGATGTATTGACTACCATCTTTGATACAAGGGATCTAAAATAGAAAAATTTACTTCAACCATTCCATGGCCTAAGACAAGGAAGAATAACATTCATGCACATCTCTCAACTTGTCAACATCCATTTTCACTCTATATTCCAAAATTTTCTCAAACACTTCAAGATTTTTCAATTTTGCCTCATTCTTTGTTTTCTCATTTTCTTTTTCCAACTTCAATTTCAAAACATTGAATTGTTCAGCAGTCATTGTGGTATCATCGGTCTCTTGTGGCATAGGTGTTTGAATTGGCATAATGGCTTGAATCTGAGAACTCTCACCCTTCAGTTGTTTTTTTAGGTTTACATTTTCAAGATGCAATTTATTTACCTCATCATTCATCTCCATCTAAGTTCTCTCGTAATCAAACAATGTTTGGTCTAGCTTTACAATAGCAACTTGTGTAAATATTATAGTATGCATAGTGAGGGTAGCTGCTTTAGTTGATGATGTGTCCTAGAATGTCTTGACCACAGTTGTTCCCCTTATTTGTTGGACCACATCAAGTAATCCTAGTTTGCTGGTGTTCTTTTATGTTTCCCATATTGCCAAAGCCTCTATTTTTGGATTGTAACCACAACTAGTGACAACTTCCTCATAATCAAATTCAAAATCTAGCATGGGGTCATCTTGATTCCTAATTTGGTCTAACAAAAACATTTTCTTCAACTCACACCTGGGAATGACCAGCATGTTTCTCCTTAATACCATTTGTCTAGCCTCATCAAGACTGACACTTATGTCATCTATTTTCATATTCTTTAAAGTTTGTGAAATAATTTGGTCATGTTGAGATTCATCAACACCCATTTTATTTATTTCCACTTGTACTTGAAATTCTTTCATCTTCATCTTAAGCCAAAAATATTTGAATTTAGGAGAATTAATGAAATCATCATCCTCCATAAATCTCATAGAAGCCACAATTCTTTCATCTTCTTCTAATTCAGGCTCCCCTTATGCATGTTCGACCATTCTAGCCTCTGGTTTGTGTGCTTCTATTTCTTGGCCAATAAGTGGCTAATTTGTTTCTCCTTCATCTCCCATATTTTTTAGGATACTGGCCACTTCATCAGTTTCACCCCCTACTTCTCTCCATTCATATAGAACCAATGGAGAAACATCCTCAATCCTTTACCTTTTGGTAGGTGATCAATCAGGGAAATGAGTTGAATCTTGTAGTGACATTGCATCTCGTGTAGGCTCTTGAGTCACAACTCCTGGTGGTCTTTTGACACTGATCTTGGTAGCCTTTGAAGGCTGCTTCTCAGACTTGCTATATATTCTTTCAAAATTGTCAATTATCAGATCTATTCTTCTCAAAGGGTCCCTCACTTCAACAAAGAATCCATCAAAATTAGGATTTTGTTTTCTCTTATCATCCATAATCCCTTTCAAAATCTCCCATTTTCTTTTCCTATCATACACTTCTTGAAAGGTGACAAGATTTCTGATCACATCCTCATCAAAGTTGATTTGATGGGATATTCCCATTCTTGTGAGGATGATTTTTCTGACAAATTTCATGTGACCTTCTAGATCACAAACCCTCTCTACACCTGATTTCAAAGAATATTTAGCCTTCAAATAGGCTTGCAAATACTCTAAAGTATTAGAACCAATGGACCAATCACCAAACACTATGGAATCAGGAAGAAATGTGCCTTTCTTTTGTTTCTTCATTACATCCTTCTCCATCCACATCATTTGCCACATGAATTCAAGGAATTCAATTCTACCTGGCACAAATTTGGGAAACACATGGGGTGACTAAGTACACCCATATACCTTGATTATAGTATGATCTGGCAAGAAAAACCAATCAGCATAGTTATGACTATGACCCTGTTTTGGCCTATGAGCAAGAGGCCTCAACATTTCACTGATCTCTTTTTTTAATCTGGGAGAAACTCTACCAAGAGAATTCATCATGAAACACAACATAGTCACAATTCCTACAATGGCTATCCCATTTGTAACACCAGCACTGTGTTGGCAATCTTTGTCCCTTTTCATCAATCATGCTCAAATCCATTCTGCTAGGCCACGTCCTATCTTGATACAAAATCAAATGACATAACAAAGAGTAGTATTTGAAATCTATGGGCTTTTTATTAGCTCTTATTTGCAAAATTCCATCATGGAGTTTCTTTTTAATAAATGTTGCAAAATCATATTCAACATTAGCTTCTAGAGTTTGAATTTTCATGGCCATCATCATTAGGCTGATTGGCATTCTACCTTGGGCATCAATACCCAACACCTAACACAAAGAAAAATGTGTTCTTTTGAAATAGACAACAAAATCTTCAATAGAGAAAGGTTCAATTACAGTGGATGGGATTTCAATTCTTCTGTTATTTGCCCCTTTCCTCATGTGCATGGGCACCTCATCCTTTTTGTGTGATTTTCTCAAACTATTGTACTCCTGCTCACTCTTCTACACATCTACCGGTGTGAGGGCTTGCTTTCTCAACATGAAGCAGTCTATGATTGCATTCCTATCCACATCCATTAATGGTGACCCATTTGGTAGTCTGACTATTTTGGTGGCTGGATGATAGTGTTGTGCCAATGTTCTAATCAAATCCACATCAACAAATAGATTAGGCACCACAAGATAGGGATTGTAGCATCCTGATATCCTTCCGCAACATCCTTGAACAATTTCTTAGACCCCTTATCAACTAAATTTGGCAAGATGTCCAACAATGATTGTTGAAGTGATCGTTTCTTGGGAATAGGGGGGTCAGTGCTCTTACTCACAAACTTAGATTTTTTAGGTTCCATATTTTAGTGCCTCTATGAACTAGGGTTTTGATATTTTACTTGCTTTACCAGACTAGTTGAAAATAGAACACAAACCAAAGACCAACTTTTATGCAAAGAGTGATAGGGTAGACTTACCCAATTAGAAAATGCCTGAGGAGAGCACACAAAGCTTGAATTTGCCTTCTGCAATCAACACTAAATTTGCTGGAATGAAGAAATACAAAGAAATCCCAAGTTTTATCATGCCATGAAGCTAGTTATTTCACCATTAACTTGGTTCATGCCACAAAATCAACAAATCTCAGCATTTAATTATTTTCAAACACAGACCATTGATTTGATCCAATCCATTTAGTCCTTTCCTCAAAAACTAGAATCCTATAGGCATCAATGATAACCATTGCGGGGTAGCACTAAAGTCATTTCAACATTTAATTCCTTACCGCATCACCACAAGACCAACTTAGGGCAATCGTGGGACCACGAGACCTCTTGGAGAGTTACATTCATCTTCATCACTTACCGCTACCCTACAATCCTTGTTGCACACCACCGCAGGATGGCAGGATACATGTTATCCTTTATGTCTTTTATTACACCACCGCCAATCTTTGGCCCGACCATTACGGGGCCATAGGACGCTTTGGTCTCCCATTCGTTGTTTACTGTATTACCACCAATCAAAGTTATCAGCATCCCAAGGTCGTGGTATGTAGCATTACCAGTTACGTGAACTCCTTATACCACAACACCACAAGCTTGACTTGAAACTGTCGCAGGGGCATAGTGAACACTTAATCCTGACTCCTTCCTACCACATTGCTGCTGGTCATCTCCTTACCTACCGCAGGGGCACAGTAACATATTATGTGCTGCTTGAGTTTATAATGCAACTCTGCAACTAATTTTTTTGCATGTTGTGGGGAAGCGATAACTGTGTATTCACATCCTCTTATTCCTGCACACCCGCCAAGGTTGTTTGCATGTAATGCGGGGCTGCGGTAAGAGACATTAAACACATCAATGGTCAAAAATATAAATTTATTTCACATAGACCTAATATGATATGCTCATAAATGACTTCTAGAACAATTCTAAAAGGAATATGAATCACTAATTATGGATTTATGGAAGTAAAATGTATGAAATAGAGTGGGACTATGTGAAATTTTGAATGGTTCTAACACACCTCATGATGAACTAGACTATGTTTTTCCTTCACCCTACATGTGTTATGTTTTTATGAGTTCTTTTCTTGTGGATATATCCCTAAGGAAAATTTGACTGATACCTATAATTGTAAACATCTTCTTGGTTTTTGACTGCAAATTCTTTCTAATCTGTAAATTGAATTCTATTTTATGTTTTTATTTGCAGTTATCACTAGATTGGAAAGCCAACAGTTATCAACTTATGAACTCAATAATGTTTTACTGATTCAAGTTGTTAATTTATACATTATTGTTTATTTGGACTTTATGAAATGAAGAGAAGGGTTTTAAGGCACAAATTAGATGATAGTGATCATAATGTTGAAACTTCACTGACAGATTATGAGTGCCTTCGTAGAGAAAAAGTGGCCAAGAATAATGAATATTTATTGAGACTTGGTTTGACAAACAGGCAAGTTGTAAATCCACCGAGTAGTATATTATTTGTTTAATAGTGTTTAATGAAATTTTATAGGCAAGAGCTTTATGTATATAAGACATAATATGATATTATTTTTCGTTTTATAGGCAACAAAAAGAGTGCAAAGAAAATGTAGAGAAAAAATAAAAGGAAAGAAAAGATACAGTGTCGCCATCTCTTAGAAGCCACCTCTTTTGTGATTCAACAAATTAAATGCGGTTGGTGAAAACAATAGTTGTAATGATGATCATGTGTATCCTAATATAGCATATGTTAATGTACTATAGCCTAATATAGTACATGGTGACGTGCATCCTAATATAGCACATGGTGATCATGTACAGCTTGATATAGCACATGGTGATGTGTAACATTGTGATGATCTCTTAGAACAAAGTCTAAGAGAGATTACTAAAAAACATCAAATAATTAAAGGAACAGTAGGTCTATAAATGATTTATTCAAGATTAAAGGATGTGTTTCAAGTGAAATCTACAGAGACCGGTACTCATGATCTACCTACTGATTCCACACCTGATGTGGCCAAGGAGCATGAAGTTCCAATTAATGAAAGTCATGGAGAGAGACCACTTGAATCTGTTGTGCCTTAGAGTGCACCTATTGCATCTAGAACTTTTGATGGAACTAGTGGATCAACCAGAAATATTGGTAGTGGTTTAATAGAAGATGTGGATGCTTTTGTCAAAAGACAAATATTGAGTCAAGATTTGTATAGATCTACAAAGAGGAATGCAAAACTAATAAAATTAGAAGGCAAGAAGCCATTCTTGCTTGAGGTATCAAGAGATGGTGAGCCTATTGGGTCAAATGCTACAAAGTGGGCCACTAAGTTGTGTGTAAGATGTAGGGCCCATTTGAATATTTGCAAATCAAGTTTTGTAGAGAAAGATTCATGCTCTATGGAAAATGTTATACAAAAAATGGAAAATGCTTTTGAGACTACTGGTGGACAAATCTCTAGAAAATATTACAAGTAAAAGATGAGAATTTTGATGAACAATTTTAGATACAATTACAGAAAAGCAATCATGGAGGGAAAAGAGAGGTTAGACTCCACTCTATGTCCCAAACAGTGGGAGGAATCAAAAGAAACTATGCATTCTAAAGAACACTTGGCAAAGAGTAACAAAGGCAAGAGAGCAAGAGATAATGTGAGGGCTAGATACACATTTGGCCAAGGTGGGTTGCAGGCAAAAATGGACAAATTTTGAGTAAGTGTATGGATTTTTGGATCAATTTACATTGTGTTATTTATTTTGATTTTTTATTGAACTGACTATATGTTGAAATTGACATTGTATTTTAGGTGGAAAATAGTAATAGAGAAGCAGGTGCAAAAGATATTGTCAATTATATGGCAACACTAGATCCTAGTAAATCTAAGAGTAGGATGAAGTGGAAATCTAGTTCATCAACAAAGATTTCACAGCCATCTATTACATGCCCAGTAGGATCAACCTCTCTAGATCATGCCAACTCAAATGACGGGTACCAACAGGTACTAAATTGCATAAATGGTCTTAGTTAATAAGTTTCGTAGTTGGTTACCTCCATTAACCCTATAGTTTATGCATGGAATGATATAATCCAATGGATTCAAATGTGGTAAGAGGCTCTGTTGATCTCATTTCTTCTTGTTTTGCAATTCTATATACAAATGCCTCTTAATATGTAGATTATTGAAATCTGAGCGTAGGAGAATCCAACCCAGTTTCTTTATTGTTGGAGTGATCCAGAAAATGTTCTTTTGCAAAAATTTATAGCTTGCATTCTTTACTTGACTATTGAATGCTTTGTATATTTTTTTGCATGATGGTTAAACCACATGCAAAGCAATTTTTTCAAAGCACCAGGAAAGCAAAAACGCCTTCATGATGTCAATAAAGCTACCGATATTGATAGTGGTGATTATGATGAACTAGACAAGAATGTGCAGCACAGTCATCATAGTTATACTAAAGTTGAGGTAATATAATAGTTATCAATTATCTGTCCCAATGTTTTGTCATTCTTCATGCTTAAAATGTTCTTTTAGATAAAAAATTATAGCTTTTGCATTTTTAAGTTGTAAGTTAATCTATCCCAATGTTTTGTCATTAATTCTTCATGCTTACAATGTTCTTTTGGACAAAAATTTATGGCTTTTGCATTCTTTACTTGACTTATATTAATTTTTTCATGATGATTAAACCACTTGCAGAGCAATTATATAAAAGTAGAACTAAAAGAAAAAGGCCCTATCATTAGAGCTCTCTACAAAACTATACAACTTCATGTCAATGTTGATAGTGATAATTATGATGATGAACTCGATGAGCATGCACATGATATTCATAGTAGTAGCCATGCTGAAATCAAGGTGAGTGCTATGAAACCACATGCAAGTAAGTACTATTCAAGTAAGTAATGGTTGTTTTATTATGTAAATAAGGGTAATCATTACCTATTTGATAGAAGCTGGTTAGAATAGTAGTGAAGTGTAATTAGCTAGTATACATAGATTATGGAAATAAGGGAGAACATATAACTTACATATGGAAGCTTAGAGCTTAGTTTTAATAGAGTGCATACATAGATTTTGACTATGCATTAGTGCATTGTGTTCAAGGATGTCATGGTCCTCTACTGGGGGGACTTCATGTCAATCCATGTCTCTTTCTAGATTACTCATACAGTCTAGCACTATTATAGTCTTTCCATCCATTTGTTTGTACCTCGCAATGGGTTAGTTTTTTTTTCAGAGTAAAAAGTTACTTCTTTGTTATTCAATAGAATCAAAAAAAGCACATACAGAATCTGATTTGTTCCAAGACATAAGACATTACATACAGTTTTCAAAAACAATATAATGTGTGTTTTATATCTCAATATAATGTGTATTTTTTTAAATTTTTGTAGACATTTAATATTGATAAATTCCAAGAAGGGGATAAAGTTTGGGTGTTGGATCCTAGTGATGGTGCTACGTCTATGGACATTGGGTGGATTCAATCACTATCTATTGTACATGGAGTCAAATTGAAAGGAAAAGGAGATACAAATGTAAATATTTTAAAGGTCACAAGTAACATACCCCTTGCTTATGAAGACAAAATAGATGGAGCTATCCATCTGAAAGAGAAAGAAGGGACCTTTACATGGTGGCCACTAAAATATTTGAAAAAAATGACATAGTTGGTGTTTATCATGTACTAGCTATTAGACAGCTTGACCCACTAATTTATGAAATAGTTTGAATGTGTTGTTCAGGGATCTTAGTGTTTTTTTTTCTGTTTTGGTGCTATATAAGCAAAAAAATCCATTGTAACTCAGTTTTCTTAGTCACAACACTGAGAAACACACTTTGTAACACATTTTTCAAAGCGAAGACACATATTTAAGTCTTATGGGTTTTTTGGACATTATTTTATGTTGCTTTTCCTCCCTAAAAATTCAACATCACTGCCTTGTATGGCTTTATGAAAAGATTCTAGGGTTATTGTTGGTTGCATTGAAGGAGAGAGCTTCATATATGGGAAACGATCAACACTTAGTCATGAAGACTCAAGGAGCATAAATGAGAGAGCTTCATATATGAGATGTCATCATGAAGACATTCATGAAGACTCAAGGACCATAAATGATAGTTAGCAAGAGATAAAGTATGTAGTTCATCCCATAGACAAAGTGAGATGAATCTTAAGCTATTATGATCAAGGGTGGTGTGTTAGTTTTTGAGAAAGGAAGGGCAGTTGGCAATGCAAAAAGATAAATGAGGAAGATTATAGTCATAAGGTGACGATGTTAGCATATCATCAAGACTTTGGAAGCAACCAATAGACAAATTTATAGAAGTCTTAAATAGGAAAAAAGATAGCCACTAATTATGCTATTATTACAAGGCATATATTCTACATGGCAGTATAGTTGCAGGAATATGATAGTTTCATAAACCTATGATAGTCTACAAATGAAAGTCTAAATTCTGTATACTTATGGGTGACTATTCTATAACAGAGAGATAATGAGTGTATAGAGGTAAGATGTTCATGGTGAGTGGCAATGGTCAATGGTTCCCAGGGATACAAGCACAGTAAACACGGCTTCAGTGGCATGAGAAAAGGAATAGAGGACTGCAATGTTAGCATTAATTAAAAGGCAAGTATATGAAAGTTGCATGGCAATCATCTAGAAAGCAAGTATGCACAATTTAGTCACCACAATGAGTAGTGAAGACCAAGGACACTAAATATATATGACTGCCTACCAAGTGTCCAATGTAATAATAGAGGTAGGGTAAGTGAACAGTTTAGACTCAAAAAGAGGATTTTGAAGATGCATTAATGAAGGAAGAATCTAATTCCATGCCCTAAGAGGACATGATATCTTCAAACTCAATAAAAACATGTCCCATAAGTAGTGTTGATGATAGTACAAGACACAAGAATACAGTGATGTTTCATTAAGGAAGCCTGATCTAATCCATGTTTCACATTATGAATATCCTATCATAGACCTTACTACATATGACAGTGTATTTCCTTTGGTTGCAGTCAAGAAGGACAAGTGCTAGACTGATGGGGCAGATTAGATGACCTGTGGCAACAATTAGGCACTTTTTGGCAAAGAATTGTAAACTTGGAGAAGTTAATTATTTCTTGTCATTTTTGTACATTGTAACTCGATCAGATTTTCAGTCTTGTGACTGAAAATAAACATTGTAATACTCTATTTCTAAGCATTTTTTAAGAAAGATAAATATTTCAAACTTGTGCAAGCTGTAAGAACACCTTTCTTTTAATAAAGTTTAGAGATTTTGCCTTCTCAATGGTTGTCTTTATATTGTATGCAATAAATTGATGATTATGATGTGTATTTATGTGTTTTATGTTTAAATCCTCAAATATCAGTCAATTAAAATGACTAAATATACTACTAATTGATGTCAATTAATAATTAAATTGACTAAACATAGTACCAATTGATAGAAATCATTAAAAATGAATAAATATGACTAAATATACTACCAATTGACAGAAATCAGTGAACAATGAATAAATATGACTAAATATAAAACCAATTGATAGAAATCAATAAATAGTGAATAAATATGACTAAATATATGACCAGTGTTAAATTAGTGAATAAAAATGACTAAATAAGTGTCCAGTTAACAACAATCAATGACTAAATATATCAGTGAAAAATAAATGACTTAATAAGCAACTAGATTACAAAAATCAATGACTAAATCAACTACTAAATACACTACCAAATGAATCAATCAAAACAACCAATAAATATGGTTGAGTCATCAATTTGGTCATGTTATAAATGACTAGAAATAAACTACCAATGGTCATGTGACCATGTTTGGTCATTTATAAGTAGTTTTTAGTAGTTTTTACAATCACATATTGCTCTTTCTCTACTAGTGATTGGTCGAGCAGAGGTTGGTAGCTCAGGGGTGGGGTTAGGGGTAGCTCCAAGAGTATGAACATCATGTATGCACACTTGTGCAGATGATGATGAGAAAGTGGGGACTCTTTGAGGTTAGCTGGCGAGCTTGGAGGATATTGTGTGGAGACAACAACAGGAGATTGTGTAGCTTCGAGGGGCAGCTGCACTATTGGATGAATAAGATGGGTAGGTGAGTGTGCTACAGGTGCAGTTAGCACAGGCACAAGCTTAGGTAGCATAGGCACAAGCACAAGTGGCCACTCTAATAGGTGAGAAAGATCAGAGAGAGCCTTACGATAGGCAGCGGAGCCTAGGGCCCAATAGGTAGAGGCACAAGTGTTGAGTTTGCAGGGGGTGGTGGCTAGTACTGGCATGGGTCCAATTTTTACACAATTTTAGATGCAGATTACACAACTACAAGGATAGTTGCAGTAGGTACAGAGTCAGCTTTTTGAGGAGGGGAGATAGGCTGAGTACTATTATGGACCATATTGTTCTGTAGTACCCGAGGGTCAAGGTATGCCTAGCTATAGCCAGTGCAACAGATCTAGAATGTTGAGGTCCCATAGATCCAGGCAATCTATCCAATCGGTTCAGTAGCCCATGGCACCTCCACCAGTGGTATCCTAGAAGCCACAATAGCCACCCATACAACAACAGTAGTAGCCATAGCCAGGGTCACCCACAGAGTCAGGCAGGGGATCATCAACCCAGGGTTAATGTGCATTGATGTATTTTGAGCCCTTAGAGGTAGTTTTGTATCACGACTTGTATGATTTTTTGAATGATGTACATTATTTTGCGGTGATGTATGACGATGACATATGATGATATTTGATGATATATGATGATTCATGTTGATGATGTTTATGGCTTGTGTGTGATGTTATGGGTGCACTTATGATGTATGTTTTGATGGTTATGTATTTGATGATGATGTAGATTATAATGTATATTTTTATGTGATGGTTTATGTATTATATGCTCATGTGATGGATGTATTGATGATGATGCAGATTATGATGTGATGTTATGGTTGATTTATGATGATGATGTGATGGATGATTTGTAATGGAAATAAATGCTCAGATTAATAAATATTTTTTATGGATGTAAAAATGAAATGAAATGGAAATATATGCTCAAATTAATAAACATATATTATAGATGCAAAATGAAATGAAATGGAAATATGTGCGGATGCTTAGATTACACTTGTGTGAGAGTTTGATTTGCATAATATAACCACTACTCACTATTTAGTGCTTTTTGGAAAGTTGGGAAGGGAACAAGCAATAGAAATTGCTAGGTGATGTTTTCCCTCTAGAATCATGAAATGATGATGTAACAAGTTTATGCAATGATAATGAATTAGTGCAATGGTTAATGAAATGAACAAGTCATGATACATGTTATGTGTGAGCTAAACATTGGGTGATGGGGTTAGGGAGTGGTATGGTTTTTTGTTGGGAGGAAAAGGGGTTTATGAGGATAGTTTAGGAAATACTAGGTTATTGGACACCATGTCATTACAGGGGTTTTGGTTTATGTGTGTTAGGTTGGTTGAATGGGTTAAGGGGTAAGTGAGAGGGGGGATGTTAGTGGGGGGGAATTAGAATGGATGAATGGGGGGGATTTGAACAAATTAGTGCGGGGTAGATCAAAATTCTAAGCCTAGGTTGTATGTTTGGATAGATGATAAAGAGGGATGAATGAGCTAGGCAAAGTACTTGCATTTACACTTATTGAGAGCATTTCTAAGTTTATTATAGAAAAGTAGGATACTTTTCACAAAGGTCTGAGAGGACCTTGGTGATGATATTTATCCCATATTAGCATGGACTAGACTGACAAACAATAGGTTGATTTCATGCATGCCCAAGGTAGTATAACCTTGTCTAGATGAGGGAAGGGGACTCATAACATAGGTTATCATAGTACATAGAAGGTATGAATAACCTAATATGCAAATGGGAAGCAATATACTAGAACCGACCCTATCTTCAATGTTACATCCCCTTTTTGGATTCAATATTACTATTTACTTTTTCTTGAATAGTACAGTTATGTGGATATGTTATTAACATAATAGGAATTGATGATGTAGATAGAGAAATTTAATTTTATGAAATTATGGAATCTATTTGATTATGATCAATATGATGTTATGAATTGGAATGTCTTTTTGTTATGAAAATGAAATGATTTGATATACTGTGTGTTGATCAAAATATTGGTGCTTTGACGACAAAATTGTATGTGAGATTGTCATTTGCAGGAATAGATGGATTATGTTCGCTAGGAAGAAAGAAGAAGAGAAAGTATCTTTGAGAAAGAGAGAATAGACTCTAGAATTAACCATGGGTGCTTGCCACTAAAAATGTATATCAGGTAGATAAACCTTGATGCCTTGAATTAAGCCTTATTTACAGGCTAAGTCAATTTTAGTCGAGATATCGATGTCTAAGGTATAGGTCTTTCTCCTTTCATAAGTTGTCGTTTAGAGTATGGGAAATCGACATTAGTGTCGTAATACTCTAAAACGTGTCGTCTAATAGGAATGACTGATATATTGATTATATGTAAATATATGTATTTACTTATGGCTGAGTTGTAAGTCACGTCTTGTTGTCGATTGGCGCAAGAGTCAAATTTGTGCGTAAATCGATCTCAAGTCTTGTTCTGCATTTGCATCCAATCCGTCGTTATTGTCATAAAATGCTTTGAGCGTATGTCATAAACTCCTTTTGTAAAATTTGACGGATGTTGAATTAGAGACTGAGGTGTGTAATAACTTTTGTTGAATTATAAAGGAATATTCTAAATTACATAAGTAATATTTAAGTAGTCATTGAGGTATTCCTTTATTCTTGAATAAAGTCAGTAATCAAGATGAAGCTCGAAGAGGGACACATTTAAATTCTTTTTATGATGCCTTTCTTTTCGAATAAGTCTTTTGCCTTCTAGTTTAAGATCTCAAGTTGTTGTTAGTCTAACCTTTCTTTTTTATGTTGGAATTCGTTCATTCTCATGATCAGCTTTGAGTAGAGGAACATATCATTCAACTATAGTTTGCCACCCTGCAAGAGTTAGAACCTCACTTTTCAGTGTAGTTGCAAATTATGTGGTAATGAAGCTTTCTTTCTTGTGTAGTGGATGGGTTGTTACATCTACCAACCGCCACATCACCTTGTGGAGCTCCATTTGGAGAGTGGTCACATAGGGATAAGAGTCGTGTTTGCATGACAAAAAGGATTCCATTCTTGATAGGCATGGTCGGGAGTGGAGAGGTGATTATTCCTTCGCCACAGGCAGGGATTAGAAGTAGTTTTTGGAGTCAGTTTTAGAGTGTGAATTCAGAGGAGAAGAGTTAGGAGTCTAAGTAAGGAGCTTCAAGGGTAGCGCTGAGAGAACAACAAGTGCTGGATCAATTGAAGTGAACTCCTGAGGATAACAACAGGTTCATTAACTCACCCTGTTGCACAGACATAGATTCCTGGTTTTAAGTGATGTTTTTACAAACTTTTGCAAATGAACTTAGACTATGTTTGTAGATGCAAAGTGGTAATTATTAATAAATGTTGTTGTGTAATTTATTTCCATTAAAATGAAAGCATTGTAATAATATATTGCACTACACTACGCCACACTTAGAGTGCAAAAACCATGGTTTACAGTATGTTTTGAGATAGGTCGAAAATGATAGAGAAACCTACGGTTTGGCTTTACAAGGTTTGTAGTTATCTTAGAGTGCAATCTGTGTAGGAGTTGGATATTAAAACATCTCACAGCCCATATAGGCCGTAATGGCAAGACAATTGTCGACAGAGAATAAGATCTCTATCAACTGTCAGATACAAAACTGTAGCTCTAATGGACAGTAAATAATAGAGTGAAAAGCTTGTTTTGTCAACCTTTGATGAAGGTTTGTTATTGGTTAGAGGTGTAAGATTTAACATGAAAGTCGATACAATCATCCTATTTTTTAGAGATAAAATTATTCATTTTGACCATGGCAAATTTTTTTACTAGTTGTGAGCAATAACAAGAATTAGATTATATGCCTTGAAGGTAATACATGTGCTATTGAAGCATTTTAACTTTTGTTATCTTTTCAAGAAAAGAACTTATTCTTAATCCAATTACTATTATGAAGTCTTTACAAACAAGTGATGTGCCTTTTGTCAAGTCTCAAGTATAGACATACATTCAATCTTTTTTGTTAGAAGAAACGTTATGTCAAGGCTATCCAATGAATAGATCGACAAGATTATACTATGTTAATGATTTCGACACGTTGAAGTAGTATGTTGTGAGTTTTAATGTAGGGCTTTGAATACTGTAATTTTTTAGTTGACTCATGGAGAAACCCTTCCTAAACGACAAAGTTGAAACTATGTCGAAGAATCGACAGTCGAAGAAGATCCCATAGAATGTTCAATTTTAAACTTAGGGACTTCAAATATTTATGTTCTATAAAGTGTTTTATAGTAATCTCTTTCTGAAAAAAATAAAGTTGGGTTTAGTGCCCACTCGAGAATGGATGAAATAGACAATGGATTAATTTTGAGATTGTTATAACAACGTATAGCATTATTTGAAACATTGATATGCTAGGAAGCCGTTCATTTATCATGTAGATGGAGAGGTTTCCATGAGCTCAGAGATAGAGTAACCTATATGTCATGCACTAATGCATGATGAGATTCTAACACCTTAAGGTCATCATGGTTGTTATGTAGAACTTATAAATAGGAAACTGTAGGATTGTGATTAATTGGAGTCAAGTGGGGTCGGTGAACTTAATTCATGCGTTGATACAACACTAATTAAATTCAAATCCTTTGGCTAAGGTAATGCATGATCCTCAAGTGCATTGAATGTTCACTGTGACTGGATGGCATAGCTTGTGGAGTGGTCATGCATGACTAGAGGGTATCTAGGGGATTGCATGATAACAAGTCACGTAGGTCACAACACCAGAGCTCAGATGGCAAACACCATTGGTTATCCTAAGTCTATCCTCTTGAGTAGGGTAAGGCCACTTCCAGTTAGGAAGGAGTGTGGGAGACCGGCAGTCTATGGTTGGAGGTTAAGCTCCTTGAAGATGCTTTCTCTTCTTAATTCTTGAGGAATGCAGAGACTTGAATTTGGATGGTCGACAATCAAGATGCAGTGACATTGGTAAGTTCTTATTTTGGATTTGATTTAAGTAATTTTTAACATATTGTTTAATTGTTTTGGATGATTAATTCCTTTTTCTTTACAAATATATATTCATGATTATTGTTAAGACGATGGATGAATTACTTGTTTAGAGAAATTACTTTTCTGTTTTAAATTTCAAAAAAAAAATTTCCTTTGGTAAAAACTTAGTTTTTAGAGTAAAATCAGAACTGGGTGTTACATTCAAGATATGAATACTATTCATGGAGTAATGAAATACACCCACAAGCACATCATACAAAAATAATGACCATGTCAATTCCAGGTGTTGCCTGCCACTTACGATGATATAATGGGATCAAGGTAGCTTTGGAAATGACCTGGAATAAGACAAGAAGATGAAAATCAAGAATCAAAAGATCAACTGAAAAAAAAAGCACAAATAGCCATTTTATTCTCTTGCCAAAATAAGTGTTGATAGGATGATGGATTATGTCCATTGTAGGAACAATATATTCTACGACATGAATCAATTGGGTTTTGTTTGGATAAACTTCAAAAGGTGGGCAAATAGGATAGGCAAGCCATGTGTGGTGATTATAGTTGGTCTATTGATTGATAATATTTGCATGAGATGTGATGTTTCTGAAATATGCTTAGCATGTGTATTGTTTGTTGAATCTAGCAAGCTCAGTAAATAGGGACCATCCAAACGGGTTGGTTGGGTGCATCTTATGTACCTGAGTACTGAATACTTCCTTCATATTCCAAACTACCTACATACCCTGTGTCCATAGGATCAAGGCACTTTCAAGATGCAGGTGAGATGAATATGTAGTTTTGGTGAGACCTGATGATGTGGGAATAGTTCAGGATGGATGTGATGATGTGAGTGTTTTTTGTATTTTTCTTCTTTTCTAATGTTTTTAGATTTTTGGATTTTGTATTATTTTTGGATTTTTTGGATTTTCTATTGTTTTTTGGATTTTTTGGATTTTCTATTATTTTTGGATTTTTTGGATTTTAGTTGTACAGAAGAAGCCTACAAGGATCCTCGTTCCATGGATTAGCTTTGGGTGGGTGATTGATGTTTTAGAATTCCAAGCCATGGGATATATGCAATATGAAGTGTCGTGATGGAAAGAGGACTTATCAGATGATGGAACCGACCACTACACATGGCATCTAAGATAGGTTTTCACCATGGAACTTATCCAAGGCATTACTGAAGTAATTTTCACTATTGGACAGCTTTATTACACTTGGGTTTTCTTAAATTTTTCAAATTTTTTATCTTTTTCTATATTTTTTAATGTTTTTGTGTTTCTTGCTTTGGGATACTTGATGAGTTATGCGTAGAACCTCTTCAAATGCAAAATGTTCATGGGTTCATCCAGAGGCTACCCCTTAGGTGTTGCAAGCTGATATGCCCCTGATCCATAGTTGGTTGTGATAACATAGGGTCCTAACCAATTGGGCTCAAATTTTCCTCTCTTACTACATTGTTACAAATTTTTCAAATTTTCCATGAGAACAAGGTCGCCTACTTCAAACTTACGATTCTTGATCTTTTTGTTATAACTTCTTCGTAGGCAATTTTGATATGCCTGCAGATGATTGAGTGTATCTAGGTGTTTCTCATCCAATAGTTCTAACTCATGTAGTCTTACAACTTGATACTCTTCATTAGTGATCATATTCTATAAAGAAACTATGAGTGATGGGAGCTCGACCTCAATAGGTAAGATGGCTTTGGAAC
Organism: Cunninghamia lanceolata; assembly: GCA_027924645.1. Classification (NCBI taxonomy): domain Eukaryota; kingdom Viridiplantae; phylum Streptophyta; class Pinopsida; order Cupressales; family Cupressaceae; genus Cunninghamia; species Cunninghamia lanceolata. The sequence continues at coordinate 17,209,587 of BSBN01000107.1, read as the reverse complement.
CGAATACTAGGGAATATGGGGTGGCTCTTGTAGGTGTGCAGATACTTGTATGATAGGCCCATAGGGCAAGATTAAGTTGGAGGTGCCAATCATGGCCAACTTCATTAACCGTCTTCTTTAGAATACGTAGAATGGTATTGTTTGAAGCTTCATCTTGACCGTTACCTTGAGGGTAGTATGGAGTGGAGAAGGTGTTGGATTTGGAATTTCTCACACAGAGTGTGGACTTCCTAGTTTTTAAATGGTTTCCCATTATCTGTGATGATGGAATGGGGGATTCCATATCAACATATTATGTAATGGAGAATGAATTTGGATATTTGGAAGCCTATGGTGAACATGAGTGAAATTACTTCAACCCACTTGGTAAAGTATTCAGTGGCGGTGGTAATGAACTTATGATTGTTGGATGATGGAGGGTGAATCTTACCTACAAGGTTGAATCCCCATTGTGAAAAGGCCATGGAGTTGTTATTGGCTACAACTCTTGTGATGGTGCATGGATGTGGTCTCCATGTTGCTGACACAACAAGCATTTCTTCACAAACCTGTAAGCATCTCACTCCATGGTTGGCCAGTAGTAACATGTCCTCAAAATCTTCTTGGCTAGGATAGGTCCACTAGAGTGTGCCCCACAAATGCCTTCATGTACCTCTTGTAAGGCCACTTCAGCCTCCCTAGAGTTAAGACATCATAAAAGTGTACCATCAAGACTCCTTTTGTAGAGGGTGTCTCCTATAAGGGTGAAGCAAGAGGCTCGACGAATAAAGATTTTTTGTTGTGAGGATGATAGGTTGGGTGGTATGATGTTGTCATGAAGATACATGTATGTCTCTTGATACCAGGGGATAGGGGACCAACAATGTCCCACAGTAGTTCTGATTGTGGAACATCATAAGCCAGTATGGGGAGTTCTTTGATCAAAAACTCACATTTCTTTCTATTTTTCTTCATGTCCACCAAAGATCCTATCGTGGCCATGGCATCTGCCGCTTTGTTATTCAACCTTGGGATTTGTTCAAAATGGATGTCATGACAGTAATCTTTAAAGTCACCACCATTCTCTTATAGGGAAAGATATTATCATCCTTAGTCTTGTATTCATTTCTTACTTGTCAAATGACCAATTGGGATTCTCCATAGACCAACAGCTTCTCAATCTTCCATTGAATCACCATGCGGAGTCCTGTGATGAGAGCCTCATATTTTGCTACATTGTTTGTACATGGAAATGTGATCTTGTATGATTTGGGAATGGTGTCTCCTTGAGGGGTAACAAAGAAAATGTCTTCCCTCGAGCCTCGATGTGTATAAGATCCATCAAAATACATCTTCCATGATTATATTGTTGGTGTTACCGTCAATATAGACTTGTCAGAAAACTCTGCAAGTGTTGGTTGCTCTGTTGGGATTGGTGCCTCAACTAATTGATTAGTGATGACCTATCATTTAATGGCTTTCCTCTCTATGTACTCAATATCAAACTCACTTAGGATCATTACCCATTTAGCCATTCTTCCTATAAGGGTGGCTCTAGTTAGAAGATATTTCAGTGGATCAATCTTGGCAATGAGCTTAGTCTTGTGAGTAAGCATGTAGTGTCTCAAATTTTGTGAGGTGAAGACAACATCTAGGCATGCTCGTTCAATTGGAGTATAATTTCTTGCTCATATGACACCAAGATATGGCTGATATAATATATGCTCTTTATTTTCCTTGTTCATCATGTTGTGCCAACAAGGCCCCTATAGTTGTTTCTATTGTTGAAATATACAAGAGGAGGGGTTCTCCTTGTTTTGGTGGAATAAGGATAGGTGGGTTAGTGAGGTATTCTTTAAGTCACTCAAAAGCATTCTGACATTGACTATCCTAAAAAAAAGTTATGTTCTTGCGGAGGAGATGTTGAAACGACTAGCATTTATTGACAAGTTGTGCTATAAACTGTCAAATAGATTGAAGCTTTCCTTGTAGACTTTGCAACTACTTAAGTGTCTTCAGAGGAGGTGTATCTGTTATAGCTTTGACTTTGGCAGGATCTACTTTGATTCCTATTCTTGACACTATATATCCTAGGAGTTTCCCAGAAGTGACCCCGAATACACATTTCTTCAGATTCAGCCGTTCATTATACTATTCCAACCTGTCAAAGATCTTGGCCAACACGTTTAAGTGTTCTTCTCTAGTTTTAGATTTTCCTAGCAGATCATCTACATAGTCTTACATTATGTGGTGGAAGAGATCATGGAAGATGACTGTCATTGCCCATTGATATGTTGCACCTGCATTCTTCAAGTCGAAGGGCATCACAACCCAACAGTATATCCCCTAGGGGCATATGAAGGATATTTTATGTTGATCTTCCTTTGTGATCCTGATTTGATTGTACCCTGAGAAATCATCCATTAGATACAACATCTCATGACCTTCTTGAGATCCACTGTGATGTCAATGTTGGGTTTGTTAAGATCTCTAAAATCTGTGTAGCACCAGATGCCCTAGTGATTTTGGCTACATGTACAATATTAGATACCCATTCAGGGTAATCTATCAAATGGATAAACCCCACATCTAGGATTTTTTTAAGCTCTACTTTGACCAGGAACGCAACTTGAGGATTCATCTTCCTTAGCTTTTATTTCACTGGTTTCGCATCAAGACATACTTCAAGGTGATGAACGACCAAGGTGGGATCCAATCCTAGCACGTCGACATAGGTCCATGCGAAATTATGGCTTCTTTGCTTAAAAAAGGCTAGGGAGTTCTATTCTGTTGCTGTAAGGGACTCTGCTTTGAATGTGATTTTTGGTGCTTCTTCTATTCCAAGGTTCATTTCTTGTGATGCCTCCACTAGGATTTATGATCTATCTAGATATACTTCATCTATTTCAAGGAGGCCCATGCTCTCATCTCCTAGCGCCTCATGGAGGTTTTCACTAGGTGATATGTCCTTTATTTGATTTTTCTTAACCCAAAAGTGCCATGGAGTGGTTTTCACTAGGGAGTGTTATTTTTATTTTTATATTTTTCTAACTAAGAGCATGGGTGGTTTCTCCAAAGTAGGCAGATGTGTCAAGTTCCATGATATATCCAACTTTGTGGTCTCCAAGGGCGAAGTGATCTCTGACCCCTGTCATTTATGATATTTCCTTACCATTCTTTGCCTCATCAAGGATGGGAGGTCCTTTTTGGTCCTATTCTATAAGCTGGGGGTAAACAAGAGGTAGGTCATGAGAGTCGGATGGAGTGGTGGTTAGGGTATAGATGGTGTATACAAAGGTTTCAAAGAATTTGGTGAAATCACTAAAGGATTCTTGATGGTCTACTTTGTTGATGTTATCGACCATAGGGGAGACCTTAGCAACTTCACCTAAGATACATTCACCATTAGCAAGGATAGATTCTTGTTTCCCATACCCTAATCCATGAAGACGTAGGTTTCTTATTTCTTGAATCCGCTCCACAATCCCTTGCTCATGAAGGACTATACAACCTTGTCCTTTATAGCCCATTGTAACATTGGAAAAATGTCCCCTTGGGGACTTTTCCCTCATAAGGTTTAGCTCCCGAGTCTTTAGCATGCATCTAGGACATTTTAGTTCATATTTTAGCATCCCGATGGAATGAGACCTAAGTCCCATGACAAATAGGACCTAGGAAGACCCCTTGAGCTGTACCCTACCTAAAATAGGGGGGAGGACTTGGCTTCCTGCACCCTAGTCCTGCCTTATTTTAGGGCAACCTTAATTTTTGGGTGTCAGTTAGTGACCGTTATTGGGCCCCTTTTCTGACACGGCAAGTTTGAATTTCAAATATCTTGGTGAGAGTGCTTGTAGATGCATATATAAACATATGTAGGTATTCATTTGTAAACTAGATGATCATTGTGAACTCTAGGCATTCTCGAGGTGATTCAAGGCTTTCTATTGTGTTGCAAGAGTAGACTTGTGTGTTTTGTGTGTTGATATTTGTACATTTGAGCTTTAATCTCCTCATGGAACGAAGAGCATCTTCCTCCATGAGAGCTTCACTACAAGGTGACTTATCATTGTGTTTTTATCATTGATTCCTTTAGTTTTTAGCCTCTACCTCACAAGGATATGCCCTCTTTATCTGACAATAGTGTTCAGAGACTTAAGTGTCCTCCAGGGTTTGACTGAGGCAAACCTCTAAACACCACAACCCCCAAACCAAGTCTTGTGATTGCAGGTTACAGGTGTTGCATCTAGGAAAAGTGGAGTTGTAGGAAGGCTGGAAAGACATCAAGGATTTGGGATCGGAAGAAAAGATGGACAAAAGAGCACTTTTAGGACTAGGGTGCTCGCTCCAGTGTCCTCCATAGACTGATTCTAGAAAATAGAAGTTACAGGGCTGATTAGTGTCTGAAGGAGGTTTAGATTCCCTAAAAAAGTAGGTACCTTGGACTTGGGCACCCACTCTAGTGTCCCTGACTATTCTGCTTTGGAACCCCGAAAATAGGTATTCTGTAATTTAGCATTTTACTCCCGTCTACAAGAGCTTTTTCTGTAATTCATTAATTTGTTGTCATATTTACATAATTAGGGTTTTAATGGTCAATTGAGCATAGGAGAAGGAAAATTGATAATTAATTCCCTAATCCAAGCTTCCCCTCATTTTCAAGTGACCTAGGGTATGATAGTGCTTGCCACTCAACCCTAGATCCTTCGATGTTAGGGTGAAAGGAGGATTTTAACATCTAAGCCACAAAAGATTAACAAATCCAATTTTACCCTAAATATTTTGGTGAACCCATGTCTTTGAACTTAAATTGCAACTTGTTGAGTGTTTGTCTATAGATTTGGTGTGATTTCATTCATTCTTTTGGTCATTAATTTATTGCATTTAGAAAATTTCAAAAAAATTGAAAAATTTGGAAAAATACAAAAAATTGCATTGTTGGGCTTACTAAATTGTGCCATTTCTTTCTAATTTTTCCTAATTCATGATTTTTACATCAGATCTAATATAAAACACAGAAAAATACAAAAATTCAAAATCTTTCTTTGCATTTTCATCATTTAATAGCTAGGGTTTTGTGGAAATTTTGACAATTTTTAGATAACCTAGTAATTCCAAAATCTAGGGTTTGTAGGAAAAATATTTTATCATATTTTTCTACTAATTTTAGAGGCTCATTAAAAATTTTATTTGTTTGTATTCTTGCATTTTAGTGTCAATTTGCAATTAAATTTAAATTATTTGCATGTTTGCATTGAAAATTTCAACAAAAACTAGGAATTTTGGTGCATTTTCATTAAATTTGCATGGGAATTTTGCATGATTAAGCTTGAAAATCATTTTCAGATCTGAGAATATGTAATTTACATCAAATATCAGACTTAAAACCATTCTCATAGCATTTTTTTCCAAAATCTAAACCTAGGGCTTTGGAAACAACGATTTTCACTAATTTTGGTATCAACTTCATAAATTTGCACTATAGGTGTGTTGTGAAGGATATTTCTGCACTAATTTTCTGTTATTAGGGTAATAATTTTCTTCCCCTCATAAAAATCTTCACAACACCCTTTTATCAACCCCTTGTAAAAATTTTGCAAAAAACTACACATTTTGACAATTTTTGCCCTAGGGTTTGACCTAGTTTGCACTCCAAGTGTGTTGTGATCAGTTTTATGGATTGAGGTGACTGATATTATTGATATTATTTTATTTTCCTCCTAATATTCCTTACAACACCTCCTTTGCTAGGTCTTGGAATTAAAAAACTGTGAAAAATAGCTTATTTTGCTATATTTTCACTAGGGTTTTACCTTAAGCGGCACTAAAAGTGTGTTGTGTTGGATATTTTGCATCAAGTGGATGTTATTTCTGATATTTTTTCTGTCCATCATCATTTTCCTCACAACACCCTTTGTTATGCTATTTTGCATTGAATTTCGATGAAAAAAGTGTCTATTTTGACATATTTTCACTATAATCGACTTGGCATTATTTTAAATTTGCATTGAGATTGTGTTGAGAGTGATTATATTGTTGTTTTGGACTAATATAAGACATATAAATTTCTTCCCTTGACTGAAATCATCATAACATCCTTTGTTTCATTCATTAGTATTGAAAAGAGTATAAAAAACCAAGCATTTTGGCCGTCAATCAAATTAAAATTGTGCAAGATAGTATACATCCTCCAACCACAATGGAAGAAAATTTTTTTCATGATGTTGATAATACTATTGAGGCAACAGGGTATGTATCTAATGAACAAATAGAAAAATTGGATAAAGAGCTAGCTGAATATCAATCATTTATGGAAAATGAGAGAATAGCTGAAGAAGTTGTCCCTACAATTCACAATATAAGAGAATTGATAAAAGAGGGACAAGATGGTGTAAATGAAATTTGTGGTCTAGCACATATTGTACAAACCAATATCATGTCAGTGACTGAATGTGCGCAAGCAATAAATAACACTTTATCTCCATCTCATACTCAAGTATCCATACCTATACCATCTACGGGAATATTGACTTTTACACCAATGATCTTAACAACTGATACAAATGCTTATAGTAATGCTACCACTAGTATTGGATTATCTAATGGCACTAATTACAAATCCGTGATATTGGATTATCAAAATTTGGTTCCTAAAGGGACCTCCTCTATGCATAATTGTTCTCAACCACCTATCTATTCCACTCATTTCCAACCACCTATTACCTACTCACAACCATCTTCCACCTATCACTATGTCCAACCATCATTAACATATTCTCAGCCTCTACCTATTGTATCTCAAGCTCAATCACCTCCTCACCTTGGTTCTAATTCCTCACAACAAATCACATCTCCCAATGATGCCATCCTAAACCAACTTTTATAAGGTATGACTACTTTGCAACAAAAGGTAACAAATTTGACAAACTCTTCACAGCCTAGTCTACCAACATATCATGCCTGTAATCCATTATCCTATGCAATCTTGAGAACCCCTATGCCTAAGAGGTTTGAGACTCCTCTCTTTGAAAAATATGGTGGAAAAGGAGATCCTAATATCCACGTGCCAGCATTCACAGCTATGTGTAGTGATTTATATTTTGAAGAGGATTTGTTAGCAAAAATTTTCTCACAATCTCAAAGATACTGCTTTAGAATGGTTTTGCTCACTGCCTCTGAATTAAATTCACTCCTTTTCACAGTTGATTAATCAATTTTTACAACATTTTCAAGAAAATATCAAACCCCAAGTCACTCTTATTGACTTGGTTCAATGCAAACAAGGTCTGAAAAAGAAGTTGACTGAATTCATTAGTCAGTATCAAGGACTTTATGCTCAAATTCAATATCAGATGAAAGATGAGGATGTTTAGAAGATATTCATTACAAATCTACAACCTAATATTCGTGATAAGATCCTCTTGATGAAGTACAACTCCTTTCAACATTTATGCGCTACCCTTCGTGATTATCAACTTTTGTCTAGTCAGTATGAAAACCAAAACTCATCGGCTCAAGTTGGACAATCCATGGGTGGATCATCACAGAACAACTTTAAAAGGAACAATAATAGGGGTTTCATCAAGATCAATAGACCAAATACAAATGTGTCTGCTATAAACAATCCAAAGAAACAATCAAGTTTACTCTGATATCTAAGTCCTATCATTCTATCATGAATCAAGCTGTGAGTAATAACATCCTGAAACTTCCCCCGATCAAGCATGTTGATCCTAGTAAATGCTAATGCCTTTTGTCATTATCATCAAACGCAAGGACATAACACTGAATAATGTATGCATCTTAAACATGAGATACAAGACCTTATTAATTTGAATGACATCTAGGTATCGGGTGTGAATGACAATGGAAATAAGTTGGTTGCTCTGCTAAATCAGAATTTACAAATCTTCACTCATCCTTTTCCTAAGCATACTAAAAATAATATGGTGGAACAAGATTTAGTGGAAGTAGATGAGGATGATTACTTGGACTATGATAGTATTGTGGGTATGATTGAAGTGGATAAGAAACAAATGGATAATCCACCTCATCCTCAAAGAAATGGAATTTATGCTAAGGTTCCTCCTTGATTATCCTTATATGGATAGGAATATAATCAAAATATCTTTGAAAAAAAAAAACCGATACATATGAGCAAGATGGTACGGGATGAATCTTGTTATTGTTCTAGAAAGATTTACCAACAAAAACTCGCTAAAATTTGGAAAAGAGCAAGACAACAATCAATAGTTAGAAATAATAGTGGTCTCCCCCTCATAAGCAACAAAAAGCCTCATTTAAACAAGGATCATATGATAACAAACAAGACTTTCATAAGAACCACTCAAATTTTACAACAAATATGATCGAATACCTCTCCAAGAGGTTCGAGAGCTCTAAGATATAAAATGAAGACCCTACAAGTAAGTATCTATAAATTTTTATTTTTATCATAATGTACTTCCCCCGTGATGTGTTATATGTTGTTTAGGCCTCCTAGGATGACCTTGGATTCTCCCGTAAGGTTCGGGATACTAGGAGACCGCCTCTGTTGTGACCTTCTATTTGTATCATCATTCTTCTAAATTGCCTCTCTCTGATTCCTTGTTGTGTGTTGTGTCTTATGGACATAGCGTCATGGTTGGTGACTTGGGGGCATCCTCCTATGTGACTGTCCCTAAGACACTTGTTTTTCTCCTCTCTTATTTATTGTTTCCCTTCCTCTAGTGTTTCCACCTAGCGGGCGGATCATGACAAACATTTATATTGATGCGAACCTAGTGTCCCTTTCAAGAGCAATCAAAAATTGGACTTAGTTCCTAATATGACGATGGGGTTGTATATCTTATCCGATGCTTAGCTAGTGGAAACACTCGTGCTTTCCGTGTAGTGAATTTTATGATGTTTCTATTGCATTTACAAACCTTAACAATACTGTTGCTCTGTGCACCTTTGTTTTCCTTTGAATTGAGCCTTAGTGGTACGTGATTCAGAGAGCTTTGTGATATAGCCCCTGGTTATCCTCAAACTCTGAATTTGTTGTATAACCTTGGCTCTTTGTGTGGTTAATCATATGCATTGATGTTGTTGTTTATCATGATGTTGTAGACACTAACATGTTTCTTGCAGGGATGTGTTTGTGGGAACATTTGGTGATCATAAAGTACATGTCACCTCTGGGGGGCATGGACTTTGTGAAAGTCAATGTTCCTTTGTGTGTTTTCTTCCTACCTTAACATGCTTGATATCGATAACTGATATCAACCACCTTAAGGTGGGGGCATATAAGGTAAGTTGTCTATTATAGATGTTAGCAATATGTTTGACCTCAGATGCATAGACCTACACCAAAGTAGTGCATCATGCATCTTGAGTTTGTTTGCAATCAATCAATCAATCATGTAAGCCCTCTACAGAGGTGGGATATCAAGCATATCCTTTTTTCTTAAAACCTCTGCGGAGGTGGGGATGGTATATTTCTCAGAGCATATTGCATCATCCTATCATTTTCAAAAGTCCTCTGTGGAGGTGGGGAGTGGTTTTATGACTAACTCAACCCTTAAGCTTGTCTTCGGTGATTGTTGTGGCAAAGCCCAATCATTGGTGTGTGCCTGTAATGTGCCTGAGATGGTGATGAGCCTAGAAATAGGGAACACGCCATCGCTTGTCTGTTGTGTTTTCTCCGTGTCTTCAAGTGTGTGTGCATTGGCATGCTTGTTTTGTATGGCATGTTTGTTGCCCCATATGCATAGACTAGTGCCTTGAGTAGTGCTTCATGCATTTTGGGAGGTTTTACGTGTATTATGTGTGTGTTGCCCCATATGCAGAGACCAGTACCATTAAGTAGTGCTTCCTACATTTTGGGAGGTTTGTTTACTTTCTAGTACTTGCATTTGCATTTCATATATATGAGAAAAAGAGAAGAAAAGATATCATTTCTGTCTTCCATGCATTAATGTGTCTTCCATGCAGTAATTGTCTTCTCTGTGTTTTGCATGCCTGTTACTATTTTCTATGTGATTGGCATGTCTTCTCCATGCTTGGTGTGTTTGCTATGTTTGTGACCTTACTTTAATGCATGTATGGGCCTCATGTTCATACATACATTAAAGTGGGGGCTAAATGTAACGTAAAAAAATATCCCCTTGGGGGCTTTTCCCTCATAAGGTTTAGCTCCGGGGTCTTTAGCATAAGACATTTTACTTCATATTTTAGCATCTCGATGGAATGAGACCTAGTCCCATGGCAAATAGGACCTAGGAGGACCCCTTGAGTTGTACCCTACCTAAAATAGGGGGGAAGACTTGGGCGCCCGCACCCTAGTCCTGCTCTATTTTAGGGTAGCCTCAATTTCTGGGTGTCAATTAGTGACCATTATTGGGCCCCTTTGCCGACACGGTAAGTTTGAATTTCAAATATCTTGGCAAGAGTGCTTGTAGATGCATATATAAACATACATAAGCATTTATTCGTAAACTAGATGATCATTGTGAACTCTAGGCATTCTCAAGGTGATTCAAGGCTTTCTATTATGTTGCAAGAGCAAACTTGTGTGTTTTGTGTGTTGATATTTGCATATTTGAGCTTCAATCTCCTCATGGCATGAAGAGCATATTCCTCCATGAGAGCTTCACTACAAGGTGACTTATCATTATGTTTTTATCATTGATTCCTTTCATTTTTGGCCTTTGCCTCACAAGGACATGCCCTCTTTATCTGACAACAGTGTTCAGAGACTTAAGTGTCCTCTAGGGTTTGACTGAGGCAAACCTCTAAACACCACAACCCCCAAACCAAGTCTTGTGATTATAGGTTACTGGTGTTGCATCTAGGATAAGTGGAGTTGCAGGAAGGCTAGAAAGACATCAAGGATTTGGGATATGAAGAAAAGACAAACAAAAGAGCAATTTTGAGACTAGGACACTCACTCTAGTGTCCTCCACAGACTAATTCTAGAAAATATAAGTTACAGGGTTGATCAGTGTCTGAAGGAGGTCTAGATTCTATGAAAAAGAAGGTACCTTGGACTTGGGTGCTCACTCCAGTGTCCCTAACTGTTCCACTTCGAAATCCTGAAAATAGGTATTTTGTAATTTGGCATTTTACTCCTGTCTGCAAGAGCTTTTTCTGTAATTCATTAATTTGTTGTCGTATTTGCATAATTAGGGTTTTAATGGTCAACTGAGCATAGGAGAAGGAAAAATTGATAATTAATTCCCTAATCCAAGCTTCCCCTCATTTGCAAGTGACCTAGGGTATGATAGTGCTCGCCACTCAACCCTAGATCCTTCAATGTTAGGGTGAAAGGAGGATTTTAACATCTAAGCCACAAAAGATTAACAAATCCAATTTTACCCTAAACACCCATATACTTAACAATCTCAAGACCCTTGCCATAGATTTCAGTTGGGGTAATAGGGGCTTCTTGTTCTGCTTCTTCATCTTTGTATAACCATGAGGATATGTCTTCGAGAATATCCTGATTAAGGAGGTGTTTTCTTTTAGAAGGTGGGTGATGGTTTGCATTTGATGACTACCGTGAAGACTTCTTCTTCCCTAGGAGAACCAAATGTCTTAGGAGTGGGCAATAATCCTACACAAAAGGTACCGTGTAGGTCATATTTGCCACACCCCATGTCGCTTAGCTTGATCTTGACTTCAAGTGGTGGAAATGTTTGGGATGTAGTGGTGATGTTGGAAGGGTCAACATATGAGGTAGATGATGTAGGGTTGGCTTGGGAGGAAGGCTTCTTAGTAGCATTGTTATATGGGCAGAAGGTGAATTCATGTCCTTCCAAAAGTTGCAATATTGGAAAGGATGGGGATCGACATAGATAGTAACTTATGTGCCATTATGGGGGAATTTCAAGCATTGGTGAAATGTGAACGAGACAACTTGCATGGCATGGATCCATGGTAGGCTGAGGAGAATGTTGTAAGGAAGGTCAAGATCAAGAACTTGACTCTTGATCTCCAAGATTTTCTACCCCACTTGGATAGGGAGTTTGATGGTGCCTTCAGATAGTCTCTTGGTATCATCCTACCCCTTAATGGTTATACATTCACTAGTGTCCACCAGTACATCAGAGTATCCCAAATGTTTTAACAATTTTAGAGTGCACAGGTTTAGGTCAGAGCCACCATCTATTAAGACTCTTTTTATGATTTTCTTATGGATGCAGACTTCAATATGCAAGGCATTATTGTGTAGGTCATCGGAGGTAGGAAGACCCTTTTAGAGAACTAGGTGAGATGGTGGGGTGAAGTGATGTGGCCCATCATGGATTGGAATTGATCTACATTCAAGTTGGTGGGTACTTGGGTCTCCATTAAGGCTTTGTCAAGGATTTCCTTGTGAATTGGAGACGTGGAGCAATTCAAGGATGGAGATTTGTGTGGGGGTTTTGCCTAGATGATCTAGGAGGTTGTATTTGTGAGTAGATGGTGGGTTGGTAGATGTGGATGTTGTTGGAAATAAGGTAGATAACTGAGAGGGGGGGTGAATCAGTTATCTTAAATATTTAACTTTCTTTTCTTCTTTAACAATTAGTGCAGCATCAAAACATATAAGCATACATAATCATGAGTGTAGAAAAGAAATCAACACACATAACACAAGGATTTTAATGTGGAAAACCCTGCTAGGGGAAAAACCACAAGGTGATTAACCCAAGATTGTATTCTCTGTTAAAAGAATAAGAAGTACAAAATTGCACTTGCCAATTAGGGCTCACTGCCCGAGCACACTACTCACAAGAGGCACACTGCCTACAAGAGACTCACTATCTACAATGTTTTTAGAAGGTAACCAGGTGTTTGAACTAATGCAAGGCATCCGCATATGCTGAGGTTCAGTTCCAGTTAGGATCAATATACAAATCTACTGTACTTCATTCTTCCTCTGCTTTAGTGCTGTTGTTCTATCACATATTAGACTTCTATTGCTACTTCCACACTTATCTTAGCCTTTCCTCGCACACTCCACACTTCTGCACACACCTTCATACCAAACCCCATCTAGTATATATATCCATATCAAGGATTTCAACATCTTTCTAGTTGGCAACTAGAATACTCAAGATATTTTCCAAACACTAATCTGTCAGCTGAATCCATGCTTAATATGTGATACGTATCAAATGTTGGCAAGAGACACTATATGGATTCATGGTTGTTGTCATTGATGGCAACAAAGGTCATCCCACATATCCGCAAGTCATGGTGTGTCTCTACCGGAAGTCTGAATGAAGATTGTTGTGGTCCGGTGAACAAGAACAGAGCATGTGGCAAGGTCTGACAGATTGGTCTGGATCTCTCAGAGGAAGTGTCTTGATGTAGTGTGGATTTGGGGAAGTCAAGAGGACTGCCTTGAGTAGTATATTCCAAAGATCTAGCCTTCGGTGATGGACAAAGAAAAAGATATGAATAGTTGAGTATCGGATTCCTGAGTGACAGTGTGAACAGAGGAAGAACTGATTGACAGAACATCTGACTATTTTTCGGATGTGTTACTGTTGATGGTAAAGGTTGTGAAGGCATGAATCATGTTTGGCCGACATGATTAATGATATCTACAAGTATATGCTTGATCTGCATTACTTGATATGCAAGGATTCAGCCGACAGAACAGAATTTGTGAGAAGATAGACTATTTCGGGTGCCGACTAGAAAGATAATGAAATCACTAGTGCGGATATATATAGAGGATGGATTTTGTTATAAGAAGTGTAGTTGTAGTATGGTGTATGCGAATAAGTGTAGAACAGAGTAGAAGCAGTAAGAAAGATCCAGTATGTGAAAGGAAAGTAGAATAAAGAGCAGAGGAAAGATGAAGTGCAGCAGATCAGTGTACTGAGCCTAACTAGAACTGAACTCCAGCATATATAGATGCTTCCAATCAGTTCAAGTATTGTATAACATTCTTTTGTAGACAGTGTGTCTCCTTGTAGGCAGTGTGCCTCTTTGAGAGCAATGTGCTCAGGTAGTGAGTCCTAATTGCAAGTGCCATTTTGTAATTCCTTATTCTTCTAACAGAGAATAATCTTTGGGTTAATCACCCCATGGTTTTCTCCCTTAACTAGGTTTCCACGTCAAAAATACTGTGTCATATGTTTCTCATTTCATGGTAATGTTTGTTTGTTTGATTCAAAGCTGCTTTGATTAATAAGGAAGTTCAAAAGAAGAAATAATTAGGATAACTAATTCACCCCCCCTCTTAGTTATCAACAATTGGTATCAGAGCCAAGTTCCTCCTAATGGAGCCTAACAACTTGAGGAAGATCTGGGAGTTCAAATGGATGCATATGGTTTAAGGGAGCAACTCAAGACTGCCCTTGAGGATCTTGAACAGTTAAACTCTGAAGTCAATGAATTAAAGGAAAGACTCAAATAGGCTGATGAATTCATGAGAGAACTAAAGGACAAATTAAGTCTCTCTATGAGAAAGAGAAAGGAGCTGCTCCAACAATTGGCAAGACAAAGTGAAGAAAGTAATACAAATGAAGAATTGACTGAGAAAACCAAGTTATGTGAAAAGTTATCAAAAGAAGTCATTATGGTAAGACATGGAATGGAATCAGGAGTTATAAAATATACTCAAGAGATTGAAGAGAAAAGAAAAGCTGAAGACAATCTAAGACAATCTCTTAAAGAGAAATCAAAAGAATGCCACCAGATGGACATGATTATCAGACATCTTGAATCTGATCTTGAAGATGCCAAAGATAATGAAGAAAAACTTGAGGATCAAATTGTCTCTCTCAAAAGAGATCTTCAAACAGCAAATGAGTATAAAGAAAAATTCAAGATAAGTTCTTCTCAACTTGAAGTTCTTCTTGGAAGTCAAAAGAAGGTAGATGACAAGTATGGTTTGGGATATGAGAAAGGAGAAAGCTCCGGATCCGGTCAAAAGAATTTTGGATCAGAAAATCCAAGGAATAGGCCTAGAAGACCTCCGGTAAGACAACCTAATGCTCAAAGATATCCATCCTTCAATGGATACTGCCACAGCTGCAATCACTTTGGTCACAAAGCTAATCAGTGCAGAAAGAGAATGAATCAGACTAATTCATCCTTCTCCGGACAGTGCTTTAATTCAATGGTAGATGCTTTACATGCAATAGAGTAGGTCATATGGCTAATCAATGCAGATCAAGAGGTTATCAGTCAAATATGCAAGGAAATGTTATTTGCCAAATCTATAATAGGTCCGGTCATAATGCAAAAGTCTGCAGAAGCAAGAATCAGGACAAAAGAGGTCTGGTGTATAATCAGAATCAAGACAAGGGTAAACAAAAGATGAATGCAGATGAAGTTAGGAATCAGATGAACAAGATTTGGATGAAGAAAAGTTTAGAGAATGTAGAGGTTGGATCCACACCAGACTCTAGTGCTAATATTCCTTCCAGAAATTAAAAGGTGAGCTCTAGCTCAGGGGGAGACTCAAAGAAAATCCTGTTGCCCCAGCCAATCAAGTGGTGCCAGATGTGGCACAAGATGTGGAGTAAAGGGTTTGAAGATATAAGTCTTGAGATGATCCAGATAAGATTTCAGAGGTTCACATGGAGATGTGAAGAAGTTGTGATCGATCAAATAAGACCTGTTCAGGGAGATGCTTCAGAATGACAGAGGATTACAAAAAGGGTCCGGAGAGATCTAGAAATGCATTGTCTTATTCTGCGGATTGGACAGAGTGTTTGGGATGTCCTTGTTATGTGTCATCTTGATTTGTTCATGGTTGGAAGATCCGCATGATGTTCATAGATCAGGACTGATTCGGTACTCCAAGCTATCCGAATAAGGCAAACCGGAATAATGTAGGTCGAGCATTTATTGCCATCAGATATTAGGGTTTGTGGAGCAATATAAGGGATTTCTCATAAATCACTTGCTCATTTTACTATTTTCCTTACTATTTTCAAAATTTTAGGGTTTGTGGAGCATTTTCAAAATTTTACTATTTTCCTTACTCCATCATATTTGAATAAACCCTGAGGAATATCCCAAAAGGACCATAATATAAAATTTTTGTATCTCATAAAATGTCTAGGGATGAGCAGTGTCAAATTTCATCAAAATCAATCCATCGGCAAGAGGTCGTGTGGCTTACACCGATACACAAGGAATTGTTTGAAAACAACCATCGGCGTGAAAATAGAGATCGGAAGAAGAATTATGGAGCTCACCGATGGAGTAAGCAACACCGATGACTTTACATCGGCAAGAAAGGCAAGTGGTCATGCCGATCGGTATGACAAATATCTATCGGATGATCTTTTAGAAGCTGCCCCGACGGTATATATCATACCGATGAAGCACTTTCGGCAAAAGTTTCACCGAACAGCATGCGAGGGTAACAAAGCAATAGTCATCGGTGAGAAATGAACCATCGGAATAGAAAACAAGTAAGTCTCCGATGATCAAGAGTCTTGGCAATAAGAAAGCCATCGGCAAGACTCACAGCGATGCACCTCTATCGGGATAACTTGACATATCGGAATAAAAGAAACAAGTCTTGCCGATTCATAAGTCACGGCGATCAAAAGGTGTCGGTGACACTTTACTAAACTTTGCCCGATGAAGGATATAACAAAGGACATCGGGGAGATGATTTGGATCGGGATATATTGAGAAAGTTATCCCGATAGTGAATGTCATTCCGATAAAGATAAAAGTTCATACATGAAGAGACTATCGGTAAGACAATAAAGATCGGGAAAACATAATTTTAGTATCCCGATGGTCTCAATCTTCCCGATAAGCAAAGCATATCGGTGGGACTCGCCATATCGCAGAGAGATCTAAAACCCTTGGCGATGAAGGAAGTCATGCCGATGGTCGCACCCACTTGAAATGTGATACTACATGGCGTCGGGGATACAATTGAGGGGTCACGCCGATTGACTGTCCGCGCCATAAAAAAAAAAAGGGTTGAGGTCGCCCAGACATTTCAAAAAGCACGCCGATAAGAAGAGTTATGGCGATATGACACTTCACAACGATGAACATTGAATTGATCAGATAATTAATACAAAACGGCTACGAAGTTCATACGATCATTATAATTGCAAAAAAAACCGTCCGAGAGCAGAATACAGAAGAATTCTCAGGGCAAAAGCAAAGGCTTCCAATTCTAGCCGTCGAGCGACAGGTACACATACACAAACCACTATATTGCCTGTATTTGAATTTCCTGCCAAATTTTTCAAAAATGGAAACTCCGGGGAAAGGAAAAGGAAGAAAATCACAAGGGGAAACCAGTAAACCAAAGAAGCAAAAAACTGATCAAACCCTTGAAGAAAAAGTGAAAGACAGAAAACTAAATCAGGACTTGATTGATCAGTTGCCTGGGTCAACTCCCAAGGCCAGGAGGTCTGCCCAACTCAGGGCAGAAGTAGAAAAATTGGAAGACAAACATAAGCGCCTGGGAGATATTTGGACCCCAATTAGGGGATATGAACTCTTCAGATTCCACTACAACAGAAGATTTAGAAATGCTCCTGTGTCAAACCCATGGCACATGAATTTAGGCAAACTGGTTGTACCTAATGTATTCTTGAATGTAGAACTCCTGCAACTGTTAGCCAGGCATTACAATCCAGGCCTGAAAGCTATCTGCAACCCTCAAGGAGAACCAATTGTACACCTATCAAAAAATGCTATTTGTGAGGTGTATGATTTGGATGATTTGTGCACTGTCCCTATTGTTTATGAAGATTTGGATAAAGAATACTGGAGAATGGATACAACCTACAATGGATGGAGGTTACCCATTCATAGACCCAGGATTGAAGGAGAAGTGATACCCTTGACTGAGAATGATGGCCCTCCCTTTCATGTATCCATTTTTGAACCATACATTCAATATACTTACTATTCTGTAGGCCAAGTCCTTGGCTCAGAGGTCCCTGAGTTCATGACTATTCCTCTAATGGTCATAACCTCTGATATTCAATGTCACAATGCCAGACAATTTGATTATGCCTCCTATGTTGCTACTAGAATAGACTCTGGTCTATCTGCAATAAAAAACAATGCTCCAGCATGCTCTTTTGAGCATTACTCGATGCTCATGCATATGGTCTTATACTATGGCCAGGAAGTAGGATTGTGGCCAAATGAGTTTCAAGTTGTTGCTGCGGATAAGAAAGGGGAGAAGATACCTGTACAAATGTGGACCAGAATCTGGGATAGCAGGTATGCTAACTCCAGCTATGCTCAATTTGAAGAGCATTGTGTTAAAGTACTATATAGGTATTTCAACCACCCCTGTGAATATTCAATTTCAAATGAAATAAAAAGATTCCTCAGACCAAAAGATTTTGGTGGCCCCCCTACTGTCACTCATAATTGGGGAGATTGGTATTGTTTTGAGGATGCTACTATGATCAGAGTGTATGGTTTTGAGGATGCTCCATTTATATTGCCTAAAACTGTCCCTGACAGAATTGCATATTTGGAAATAATTAGGCAAATGCATTGTTCAAATATCATGCATCTAAGTTCGCATGATAAACAATCATTCATGCCTAGTACTTTGTGTTTTGGAGATTTTACTGTGGTTTCAAAAGAAGGATACAATCTCATTTTGGATAAACTAATGCATTATAACATGGTGACTGCTGAGGTGAGGAAAGGGTTTGACCCTGAGGGTTTCATTGACTATGCAAGAAGAAAACAAAATCTCAGTGGATACATGCACATACATTATCCACATGATGATGTCATTAGAAATTTGGAAGAGGCTGAAGTCGACTTGGTGGTAGAGAAATATAACAGAGATTTGAATGAAAAGAAAAAGCAGTTGGCAGAAGTTGAAGTGGTATCCTCTGAAGAAGAAGAATTGACTGAACAGCCACAAGATAAGACAGTAGAAATGTCTAAAAGAAAAATGCAACAATATCAGCCTCCAGTTGTGATACATGATGAGGAGGGGTCTACTGATGAAGATCCACGCCAAAAGGCTTATGATTCTTTTGTGTCAGATGATACATTCATTCATTCGAAGGAATTGAAATCATTCCTGTATAAATACAAGGGAAAAGAAATTAGAGAGTCAGTAGATAATGTTTCTGCTGACAATGAAAAACAGTTATTAGATATGTTAAAGGAGACAGTGGATAAGGAAATGCAGGACATGACACCAAGCAGAGGCAGACAGCTGCTCGAAGATGCAGGGGTTATGATTTTTCCCGGTTTAGATTTAAATTCTGCTCTGGTTTTTGATAGCTTTTTGAATAATGTTGATGATAAGTATAAGCTTACTCCAGAAGGAGTTAATGAAGTCTATATGGGAACGAGATACAATAATGATGAAAATTCTTTAATGATATGGGCATTGTATCCTCCCCATAAGAAGACAGCCATCATAGACACTGAAAAAACTTTTGGCCATGTTATGACTTTCAGAGCAGGTGAAACTGACCCCATAATTACTGCAGACATTGGTATCAATGTTGCAAAGTTAAATAAAGCACAAGCTCAGATGTTAATCAAGGAAAGAGATGCTTATAAGCTGAATTGTGAAAGATTAACAAAAGAGAATGACTACTTGAAGGACGCTGTTAAGAGCACCTTTGGCCAATCTACGAAAAGAATAACTCAAGGTGAGAGCTCACAAAGTAGTCAAGTGATATCCCATGATCAGGCCAAACAAATTCAAATAGATGCATTTGTTACAATACTGCAGAGCAGGTATGCAAACATGGTACGGTGGTTAAACCAGTTTTGGGATAACTACTCGGAAAATCATAAAGCAGTCAAAGAACATGAAAGGCTTGATAAGAGAATACAAGAAAAGGTGATCGAGTTGCAAAACAGAGGTGCCACTGATGGCACAGATATCTCTGATGCAAGAGCATTGCTCAAACGGCACCAGAATTATTATGATAAACTCAAAGCTGATGCTAAGGAAGGGACTGATGCCTCAGACGCAGGGGTGCCCAGGATATTCAAAGATAATGGAGAGGTAAAGAGCAAAGAAGAGTGGACTGTTGATTGTCAAGTTATATTGCACAAAGCCACAGGAGCTCTAAAAGATAAAGCCTCTGTATCTACAGAAGTTTGCAAACAACTGGAGGAAATGGTCACCCTTGATATAATCACCAGGAGTGCAGTCGAGCTTACTGATTCTCACCGTGCGCAGGAGTACTTAGATCATCTGACAAAAGTCTATTTATGGCTAAACAGAGCCTAATTAAGCTTATGTAATTATTGTTTGTATTGGTTAAAATCCCAAGAGACTTATTGAAGAGTTGTATCTCTTCATGAAAATTATCTATATAAGTTCAAACAATCTATGCTGAAAAAGGATCAGCAGTAGAAGATATTCATATATACATATACATAATATTCCAAAATGACCGTGTTGCATATTTTATTTTGAAGAAGAAATTTGAAGTTCTCTGATTCAGTATTTCTACTTTGGTATCAGTTATTTGTTGAAATTATTCAATCGTGTGGCTGTCTCCATTTCTGCATTTCCCTGTTATTCAGATTAAGATATCAAGTATATATTTAATCTGTCAATACACATTCGCTGTATCTGTGTGATTAATTCGGTTGGTGTCCATCCTAAGGAATTAAACCCTTCTGATTTATTCACAGTAGCCTGGAAGTAGTAAGTTGGGATTACTAAGTAGAGCCATATAATTAGGATTGACACACTGTCTCCAGTAAAATATTATCTGTTAATCTTGTCTTTTCATTTCATTTGGTTCCTTCAAGTAAGGATTAAAGTACCTTCTGGTGAATTATAAGATATCTGATTTTATTTGGTTGGATTATCAAGAAGAGTCTGTCAGTCATTTACTTGCACGTTTATACAAGCTATAAACCAGAACTGTGCCAAATATCTAGAATTATTACCATTTAGAAACTACTGTTCTTAGTCCTTCAAATTGACTCTGTTACCCAACAAGGCACTGGTCTCATTCAACTCATTAATTAAAACCTTTTTTGATATTGCTTATACAATTTCTGCCAATCACTTATTAAACGTTACACATAGAATTAATTAGTCAGCTTTGTCATCTATCCTACATCCTATGCCATTGTAGATAGACCTAGTTAGTCCATTCATCCACACTCAGACTGCTTTAATATTTCAAGGTTCACCCACCTAGGTGTAGCAGGACCTAAAGTGTAGGAAATCATCAAACCTTGAAGGTTGATTTCGTCAAGTTAGTTCAAAAACGTTGCAAATCCAAATATAGAGCCTGGCATCCTCTTAGGATTAGTAACTTGCATTTTTGAGACCTAACACTTAGTCAGCCCAAAGATCCAAAGGTAGAAAGGTTTGGAACCTTTGAGGAACTGAGTGTGAAGATCCATGTGGAACTCAGAGAACCTGAGATAAAGAGGAAGGTGAGAAAAGAAGTAGAGCATATTGCTCAAGGCCTAGGCATCCCAAAGGAGGCACTTGATGCCAACCGGGAAAAGAGGAGAAAGGCTGAGGAAGAAAAGAGCTCCGGTGGAAACCTCAACCCAGACCAGATCATCAAAAGGATCTACACCTGTCAAAACCAAAAGCTCAAAAATATCTAAACCAGAAGGTTAGACATCCGGTAAAGGAGAGAAAAGGTCTAAAATAAAAGCCACAAGGGCTTATACAAGTCAAAAAGATGAAGAGGAAACAGAATCAGATGAGGGAGTAAAAGAAATAAAGAAGCAGAAGAAGAAAGGATCTGGTAAACCCTCCACAGGCCAAGACAAGGAAGAAATGGCAGAGGTATTTGTTGAAAAGCCCACCCTGTCTCTAGAAAGTGTAATCAAGTTAGTCACGGTGGATGGAAACCTTCAACCAATGATTGAATTCTATGATGACTACAATGAGGCTGACCAAAAGATTCTGCAGAAGCCACAATCAAATATCTGAACATATACAATAAGGCTTTCATTGAGATTATATCTCTAATTCCTAAAATCCTAGAAAAGGAATTAGAAATAAGAAAGAACAATGCCCAGGCAAAAGATCTTGAGATCCAGGAGCAGATAGCTATTCAGCTATATCCTCAAATTGATCCCAAGACAATGTACATAATATTCAAAGACTGCAAAGATGAGTTCAGGAGTAAAGCAAGGATGAATCAACTCATGCTTGGTGAGACTGACAAGGTGGCCATAGAGATAGAAGAGATCCTCCGGAAGGCCTTCAAAAGGCTTAATCTTCCTATTATAGAGGACTTGGGTACTGATCCCTCATCCACTAGTGCTACAAAAGAAACTTCTGAGAAAGCAACAGAAGAGATGGGCCCTGAACAAACCAACATTTCTCCTTCAGTTTCCCCTACAGTCTCTGGATCCCAAGAAGAAGAGAAATTACAGGAGAAAGAAGCAGCGGTAAAAGAAAAAGAGGTTGACAGCACCAAGGGTGCAGAGGAAGAGAAGACTCCAACAAAGAAAACCACGGCTGATAGTGGTAAGAATGTGGAAATTCCAAAGGATAGTTCCAAGACTGTAGAAGAGAAGAAACATCTATCTCCGGCAAGAGACACTATACAAATGGTTCAAAAATTTCTTAGCCAAGAAACAATAGAGATTGATGAATCGGAGCTTCTAAAAAGTCCATTCAACTTTGATTCCCTCTCTCCAGTACAGACAATGAAGATAGCTTCATTTGCAAATGCTAAGGCAAATGAAAAACTCCTAAAGTCTCATATGAAAGACTGTGAGTTGATAGAGGCTGCTTCCGGAGTGCTTGAAAAGATTATGCCATCAGTCAAGATAGATCCGACAGCCTCCTCTTCTGGTAATCTCAAAACCTTAGTCAGCAGTTTTGGTACACATTTTGATTCTCTAGAAAAATCAGCTGAAGAAAAGGTCCGGAAGGAGTTTTTGGATAAGAGATTTTCCGAAGTACTAGGATTAATCTCTAATGATAGGAGAAATATGAGTATTGGAATAAAGAGCTTAGAAAATGCTCTTAAGGATGGCGGTGACATTTACAAATTTTGTATCTCCTGGTCAAAGGCAATAGTAGAAATTGATAAGAAAATAAAAGAGGAACAGGACAAACTACAAAGTTTGTCTCAAAGTTTTGATCCTCTCTCTTCCTCCATAGTAAATCAAGAATGTCAAACTATTGCAATCACAAATGTAATAAAGAACTTTGAGAAGGAAAGGAAGAATATAACTAACCGGATGGGAGAACTTAGAAGGATTATAATCCCTAAGTTAGAAACTATGCATGAGGCCATAAGTGATGCTCAGACTACCGCCCAAACCAATGATCTGACAGATCTCAAGAGGGCAGAAGCTTTTGCATTTTTGTTGAGTAGTCACATTTCAATTTTTGATAGAATGAAGCAAAGTTGGGCTACAAAACTGGTCCAATTGAAGACATCCTTTGCAGACATTCTTCAGTTTATGTGAGTATGTAATATGTGGCTAAGTATAGTAAATTTTTGAAAATTTTGGTGTGCGGACCCTACCCTTTGCCATTGATGTCAAAGGAGGAGTGAGGAACAGTGAAAAATGAGGAATCCAACAAAGGGGGAGTTCCAAAAATTGTATATAAAGATACGGCATCAGCCAAGGGGGAGCATAGTGTAAACACTTAGTCATTTTTCACTAAGTGTTGCCATCAATGCCAAAGGGGGAGATTGTTGGCAAGAGACACTATATGGATTCATGGTTGTTGTCATTGATGGCAACAAAGGTCATCCCACATATCCGCAAGTCATGGTGTGTCTCTACCGGAAGTCTGAATGAAGATTGTTGTGGTCCGGTGAACAAGAATAGAGCATGTGGCAAGGTCTGACAAATTGATTTGGATCTCTCAGAGGAAGTGTCTTGATGTAGTGCGGATTTGGGGAAGTCAAGAGGACTACCTTGAGTAGTATATTCCAAAGATCTAGCCTCCAATGATGGACAAAGAAAAAGATATGAATAGTTGAGTATCGGATTCCTGAGTGATAGTGTGAACAAAGGAACAACTAATTGATAGAACATTAGACTATTTTCCGGATGTGTTACTATTGATGGTAAAGGTTGTGAAGGCATGAATCATGTTTGGCCAACATGATTAATGATATCTACAAGTATATGCTTGATCTGCATTACTTGATATGCAAGGATTCAGCCGACAGAACAAAATTTGTGAGAAGATAGACTATTCCGGGTGCCGACTAGAAAGATAATGAAATCACTAGTGCAGATATATATAGAGGATGGATTTTGTTATAAGAAGTGTAGTTGTAGTATGGTGTATGCGAATAAGTGCAGAACAGAGCAGAAGTAGTAAGAAAGATCCGGTATGTGAAAGGAAAGCAGAATAAAGAGCACAGGAAAGATGAAGTGCAGTAGATCAGTGTACTGAGCCTAACCGAAACTAAACTCTAGCATATATAGATGCTTCCAATCAGTTCAAGTATTGTATAACATTCTTTTGTAGACAGTGTGTCTCCTTGTAGGCAGTGTGCCTCTTTGTGAGTAGTGTGCTCGGGCAGTGAGCCCTAATTGGCAAGTGCCATTTTGTAATTCCTTATTCTTCTAACAGAGAATAATCTTTGGGTTAATCACCCCGTGGTTTCCTCCCTTGACCAGGTTTCCACGTCAAAAATACTGTGTCATATGTTTCTCATTTCATGGTAATGTTTGTTTGTTTGATTCAATGCTGCTTTGATTAATAAGAAAGTTCAAAAGAAGAAATAATTAGGATAACTGATTCAAACCCCCCTCTCAGTTATCAACATCAAAAACATAGACATAGAAGTCATAAATCATGTTAGCCAACCATGTATGATCCCTCAAATAGCTTGATCACCATCAATTTCTCATCTGGATTGAAGTCTGATGCTCTGCCAGTTAGTTCTTCCTCAGTCTACTCTTCCTTTCAGGAACCCAACACTTAGATACTCATATCTTTTTACTCATTCATTACTAGAGGCTCAATCTCTAGAATATAGTAGTCATGATACTCCTCTTGAATTTCCCAAGTCCACACTTTGTTGAGTTACACCCTCTGAGAGATCTGGACCTAATTGTCATACCTTGTTGCATGCTCTGTTCTTGTTCACCAAACCAGAACTTCTTCAATCTAACTTCTGGTATAGGCATACTATGCTCTGTAGATGTGTAGGATAGACTTTGTTGCCATCAATGACAACAATCATGAAGCCACACAGTGTTGCTTGCCAACAATCTCCCCCTTTGGAATTGATGGCAACACTTAGTGAAAAATGACTAAGTGTCGTAACAAACTCCCCCTTGGCTGATGCTCTATCTTATGTACACTTTTACCAAAGCTCCCCCTTAGCTAGATTCCACATTTTTCAGTACTCCTCACTCCCCCTTTGACATCAATGGCAAAGGGTGGAATCCGCACACCAAAATTTGCAAAAATTAACCTATACATAGCCACATAAGTATCTATACATGTTATACTTACATATACTTGAGTATATCCACAAAGGTTGTCTTCAACTATACAAATTTTGTTGCCCAACTCTGCTTCATCCTGTCCAAAATTGAGATGTGACCACTCAACAAGAATGTATAAGCTTCTACCCTTCTTAAGTCAGTTGGATCACTGGTCCAGGTTGTGGTCTGAGCATCAGTTAAGGCCTGATGCAAGGCCTCTAACTTAGGGATAATTATTCCTCTAAGTTCACTCATCCTACTTATTATATTCTTCCTCTCCTTTTCAAGCCTCTTTATTTCATTTATAATGGTGATGGCCTGGCACTCTTGATTCATTATAGATGTGGTGAGGGGATCAAAATTCTGAGATAAACTTGACAGTTTATCTTCTTGTTCTTTCACCTTCTTTTCAATATCCTCTGTCGCTTTAGACCAGGATAGACAAAATTTATACATTTCTCCACCATCTTTAAGAGCATTTTCTAGGATCTTTATCCCAATATCTAGGGTCCTCCTATCATTAGTTATGAGTCCATGTACTTCAGTGAATCTCTTTCCCAAAAATTCTTTCTGGACTTTCTCTTCTACCGATTTCTCTAAAGAATCAAAATGGGTGCTAACAGAGTTAACCAAAGATTTCAAGTTACCAAATGGAGAGGCCAAAGAATCCTTTTGGAAGGATGGCATGATCTTCTCTAGCACATTAGATTCTCTATCAGCTCATAGTCTTCCATGTGAGACTTCAGAAGTTTTTCTTTTGCTTTAGCTTGAGCAAAAGATGCTATCTTCATTATCTATACTGGAGAGAGGGAATCAAAATTGAGTGGTCCTTGAAAGAGTTCCAATTCATCTAACTCCATCATCTCTTTATTCAAGAATTTATTCACTACCTCTGTAGTGTCTCTTGCCAGAGACTGAGATTTTTCTTCAGGAATCTCTGAGTTGTCATCAGAGATTTTCTCTATTTGCTCTTCTTCTTGACTCACTTTTTCTTCTTTTCTTCCTTCTCCTTCAACCCCTGAGTCTTGAATGTCTACAATAGGATCTAGAGGAGAGATGTTGACTTGTTCATGGACTTCCTCTTCCAAAATAGAGGAATCCAAGTCCTTAGACTTCTCCTCATCTATCTCTTCAGACTTTTCTACATTTTTCTTAGTGGATTCTTCTTTTGATGCACTTAATCCTTCGACATCCATGGTAGAAGGTTCTTCATCTATTTCCTCTATAATAGGAAGATTGAATCTCATGAAGGCATTCTGAAGGATGTCTTTTGTTTCCTTTACCACCTGATTAGTTTCTCCAAGCATAAGATTGTTCACTGTGGCTTTGCTCTGAAACTCATCCTTGCAGTCCTTAAAGATCATGGTCATTTGTTTTGGAGTAATGGAAGAATAGAGCTGAATTGCAATCTGTTCTCGGATCTCTAGGTCCTTTGTCTTAGCATTCTCCTTTCTTAGTTCAAGTACCTTCTCTAGACTTTTGGGAATTAGAGAGATGATTTCAATGAATGCTTTATTATAAATGTTTAGATACCTGACTGTAGCATCTTCCAAAATCTTCTTGTCAGTATCACTATATTCATCATAAAATTAAGTGATTGGTTGTAGGTTCCCATCCATTGTGACTGCCTTGATGATATCATCAATAGAGAGAGTAAGCCTTTCAATAGATTCTTCTGTCTCTTCTTCTTTGTTTGTACCTGTAGAGGATTCCCTTGATGTTTTCTTCTTCTTCCTTATTTTCTTAACTTCCTCATCAAACTCTATTTCTTCATCATCCTTTTGGCTTGTGTATGACCTTGTGGCCTTTGTCTTTGTTCTCTTCTCTCCCTTTCTGGATGTCTTGGCTTCTGGTTTTGAGGCTTTTGGGCTCTTAGAGGTGGCAGGTGCAGAGCTCTTGGAGGATCTAGTCTAGGAGGAGGCTTGTACCGGAACACTTTCCTTTTCTGCTTCTTGCTTCTCTTTCTCTACTCTTTCTATTTTCTCTCTATTTGCATCAACTACCTCCTTTGATATGCCATATCTTTTGGCAACTTCCTCTACTTCCCTTCTCACCTTTCTTTTCATCTCTAGTTGTCTCAGTTCAACATGTATTTTCACACTTAATTCTTGAAAGGTTCCAAACATTTTTGCCTCAGGGTCCTTAGGCTGACTCAGTAAGTGTTGGACATGTAGCTCCAGGATTTTCTCATCTACCTCATAGCCCATTGGCATAATCCAGACTGTTCTGGGCTCCACTGCCTCCATTAGGCATTGATCAATGTCTACCATGAAACACATTGTATCCGTGTATTTTTCAACTATAGATTGGGGGATTCTTTCTCTGGTCTGCATCATACTTTGGAAGTTCTTGAAGTATCCCCAGAGTGCTATACTTTGAGCCTTGGCATCACCAAGCCCATACATATAATCTCTTATTTGTATGGCAACTGGTCTGCTATTTTTCCATACCCAACCACTTGATCTGGGTAGCTCATTCATATAGTAAAAGAATAAACACAATATTAAACCACCATACTTGAATGAGTTCTTCTTGTCCTTCTTGATCTTTTGCAATTTTTCTAATAGTTGGTTCAGGAGAAGCTCACATAGATCATAATCTACATTTTCCCTTAGCATCTGATATGCAGTATAAACTGTAGTTCTAGACACAGAATTCTCCCTGCTGGAGTCATAGATTTTATAGCCAATTATCATAGAAGCAAATTTGATACCTGGATCTATGATATCTTCTATTATCATTGCTCTTTTCTCAAACTTTGATTTGGTAGCCTCACTTACTATCTGGTTCTTGACATATTTGAGACCAGGCAACCCACCGGATGAGTGCAATCTAGTTACTGCCCTAATGGCATCCTTTGTTATCTTGAATGGCCTCATCAACCACATGAAGTTGTCATGTATTCTTCCTAAAACATACCGAACCCATTCATCTTCTGTAAAATAGGAAAAGTGGATGCAGTGTCCAAAATGTTTATCCTAGAGGGCCTTGTATTGAGGTTTAAGTTCAAACGTTTCATCTATTAATTATTTGTGATAGATATCCATCAGCTTGGATTCCTCAAATTCCTCAATATTGGCATGTATGTATACCCTAACATCTTCTACGTGTAGAACCCCATGCGGAATGCTAGAGAAGGCACCTAGGGGATCAACTTCTAGGGATTTGTAGGGGTGTTTCTTGAACTTTGGGCATGGTCTATCAGTGATCTTAACAACATTTTGAGTACCCATCTTCAAAGATTCAGAGAGAGATATTCAAAAATAGAAATACCTTTTTACGCTTCTAGGGTTCACAAAATGAGCCGAAAAGATTGCTAGTTGAATTGTATTTTGTGGTTGATCTTTGAGAAGGTTGAAACAATCTTGATGCAGAGCTCTTCCTTTCTTCTTCTTGAATGCAAATGTGTAAATAATGAATAAAGAAACCCTTTTATCTCTACACAAACCCTAATTTCCTATTGCAATAAATGCACAACTTAAGTTATTTTGGTTGCCTTGTTCTTCCTTGTTCTGAGAGAGATCTTTCTAAATCACCAAGATGCACTTAGAATTATTTTTAGTGAAAATTGACAATGTATCTCCTTTCCTCCAATCATGTCATTTATCTGTAGATCAAGATATTTCAATTTTGAATCATACCAGATCTAACTGTGAAAATCCTGCTTGTATCAGATGGCTGTCAAACTGAATTAATCTTGGATGATAAAACTCTCCAAAACTCCTTGCGGGTCTTTCACATTTTTATCGAGGGTTATTTGGACATTTCTCTGAGAACCCTTTAATCCGCAACATCCCATGTGCCAAATTTAGGCACCAATTGATTGGTTGGGGGAATTTCTTTTCCTTTGTGACTCCCCCTGAGCAAAAGCTCATCTGTTTTAGTTTTTGGAAGGAATATCAACACCAGATTCTGGTACGGATCCATCCCCAATATTTTTTGTATTCCTCTTTACCCAAATCTTGTTCATCTCCCTTTGAACTTCATCCATATTCACTTTGCCTTTTCCTTTGTCTTGATTTTGATTATGATGCACCAGACCCTTTTTATCCTGATTCTTACTTTTGTAGAATTTGGCAATATGACTAGATCTATTGCAATTGTAGAAAACAACATTTCTTTGCATATTTCAATGATATCCTCTTGATCTGCATTGATTAGCCATATGTCCCATTCTATTGCATGCAAAGCATCTACCATTGAATGAATTGTTTATCTGCATATTTATGCATTCAAGAGATTTGTGACCATACTGTTTGCATTTGAAACACCGTCCAAAGAAGGATGAATTAGTCTGATTCATTCTTCTTCTGCACTGAGTTGCCTTATGATCAAAGTTGTTGCAATTGTAGCAGTAACCATTGAAGGATGGATATCTTTGAGAATTTAGTTGCCTTACTGGAGGTCTTCTAGGCCCATTTCTTTGATTTCCTGATCCAGAGCTTTCACCTTTCTCATAACCCAAACCACACTTGTCATCTACCCTCTTTTGGCTTTCAAGAAGAACTTCAAGTTGAGCTGAGCTTATCTTGAATTTCTCTTTGTATTCATTTGTTGTTTGAAGATCTCGTTTAAGAGTGTCTATCTAATTCTCAAGTTGTTCTTCATTATCTCTAACTTCTTCAAGATCAAACTCCAGATGCCTGATTATTCTATCCATTTTGTGGCAGTCCTCTGACTTCTTCTTGAGAGATTGTTTTAGATTATCTTGAATTTCTCTTTTCTCTTCAATTTCTTGAGTGGATCTCATAACCCCTAATTCCATTTCATGCCTTACCATAATGACCTCCTTTGATAGCTTCTCACATAGCTTGTTTTCTCATTCAGATCTTCATTAGTATCATTAGCTTCACTTTGACTTGCTAATTGTTGAAGTAGTTCCTTTCTCTTTTTCACAGAGATACTTAGTTTTTCTTTTAGCTTATTTATGAAATCATCAGCTTGTTTGAGTCTTTCTCTCAAGTTATTAACTTTAGAGTGAGATTTCTCAAGATCATCTAGGGCAGACTGAAGTTGTTCCCTCATACCATACATATCCATCGAGATTCTCAGATCTTCCACAAGCTGTTAGGCTCTATTTGGAGGAACTTAGCTCTGATACCAATCATTGGAAACAAGGTAGATAATTGAAAGGGGGGTGAATTAGTTATCTTAAATATTTAACTTTCTTTTCTTCTTTAACAATTAGTGTAGCATCAAAACATATAAGCATACATAATCATGAGTGTAGAAAATAAATCAACACACATAACACAAGGATTTTAATGTGGAAAACCCTATTAGGGGAAAAACCACGGGCTGACTAACCCAAGAATGTATTCTCTATTAAAAGAATAAGAAGTATAAAATGGCACTTGCCAATTAGGGCTCACTGCCTAAGCACACTTCTCACAAGAGGCACACTACCTACAAGAGAATCACTATCTACAATGTTTATAGAAGGTAACTAGGTGTTTGAACTGATGAGAGGCATCCACATATGCTGAAGTTCAGTTCCGGTTAGGCTCAATATACTGATCTACTGCACTTCATTCTTCCTTTACTTTAGTGCTATTGTTTTGTCAGATACCGGACTTGTATTGCTGCCTCCACACTTAGCTCAGCCTTTCCTCACACACTACACACTTCCACACACACCTTCATACCAAAATCCATCTGGTATATATATATCCACATCAAGGATTTCAACATCTTTCTAGTCGGCAACTGGAATACTCAAGATATTTTCCAAACACTGATCTGTCAGTTGAATCCATGCTTAATATGTGATGCGTATCAAAAACATAGACATAGAAGTCATCAATCATGTTGGCCAACCATGTATGATCCCTCAAATAGCTTGATCACCATCAATTTCTCATTCGGATTGAAGTCTGATGCTCTGTCGGTCAATTCTTCCTCAGTCTACTCTGCATGTCAGGAACCCAACACTTAGATACTCATATCTTTTTACTCATTCATTACCAGAGGCTCAATCTCTGGAATATAGTAGTCATGATACTCCTCTTGACTTGCCCAAGTCCACACTTTGCTGAGTTACACCCTCTAAGAGATTTGGACCTAATTGTTAGACCTTGCTAAATGCTCTATTCTTATTCACCAGACCAGAACTTCTTCAATCTGACTTTTGGTATAGGCATACTAAGCTCTGCAGATGTGTGGGATAGACTTTGTTGCCATCAATGACAACAATCATGAAGCCACATAGTGTCTCTTGCCAACAGATGTGGATGGTTGATCATTGGTGGGTGCCTCATGGATGGATATATGGCCGTGGTGAGTAGTGACAACACAATTGGGTACTTTTTCTTGAATGGTGATGGTGTTGATGTAATTTGAAGATTCTTCTATTCAACCCATGACAGAGTCAAAAGAAGCAAGAGGTGGTACAATGTGGTAAGCTTGGTTGGATGAGGATGCTTTTCCTTTGTTGTGGTTGTGTAGAGGATCCTTGTAAGCTCCTAGATTAGCATTTGGTGATTGTTTTGGCAATTCATCAAGGGTTATGTCACCCCTATCTATAAGGTCTTGAATACTATGCTTTAGCTTCATGTAGTTTGACATTTTATGTCCCTTCACGCGATGATACTCACAAAAGATATTTTCATCAAACCAAGCGGGATTGAATTGATCCTCACTGTAAGGTCTAATAGGGGGTAGCGTGATCATGTCTGCCTTTACAAGTTTATTCAAGACATCTTCAATGGGTTCCCCTAAAGGTGTGAATTTCCTCTTGGGATTATTATTTTGTTTGGGTGGTCCTTTGGGGACATTGACATTGTTTGCAGTAGATGTGCTTGGTGGTGCTTGATTTTGTACATGTTGAGCGGCCTTCACATCAATGGTGTCATCATTGAGAGTGTTTTTATTCTTTCCCCAAAAGCAAGGTTTATTGTTTGATTGCATGTTGTTGTTTGTGTTTGGGGTGTTGTTGTTAACCTTGTTATTGTTATTGTTGTTTTTGTTGCCGTAGGTATAAAGTTTTATGGATCCCTTGGAAATGAGGCTCTTTCAATTGTAGTTCCCTTGTCAATAACCTCTTCAAAGGTCAATGCACATTGTATTTACAAATGGAAACCCATTTCTTGACTAAGGTTAGTCACAAACATGGTGACTAGTTGTTTTTCAGGGATAGGCCAAGGGAGTTTTCTTTACAAGCCTCTCCATCTTTGCAAAAAGGCAGAAAAGGATTCTCTGTTCTTTTTTTTAGTATTGCAAAGATCTGTCATTGATATTTCATGTTTGAAATTATAGGAGAAATGGTTTACAAACTTCTCTGGGAGCTCATGGAAGGTTCTAATGCCAAGAGAAAGGTGTGCAAACCATTCGGTGGCTTGTTTACCGAGGCTTCTAGGGAAAAGTCTCATTAAATAGGTGTCATCATATGAGACTTCTAGGAAAGTATATAGAACTCCTAAAGGTGTTCCCTAGGACCTCCCTTTCCTTTGTACTTGTCAAATTTGGGTGTTTCAAAGTTTTTGGGAAAGGGAGGCATGTACAATGTCCTATCAAATGGGTAAGGGCAAATATCCTTGAAAGAATATTGTTTTCGTTTGTTTCCTTGTTGCATGTTGTCCACCTTTTGGATTAATGTTTGGACGACACTAGCTAAATCTTGGTTGGGAGGTGGTGGTTGAATATGGTTTTGTTGATTTTGCATGATTTGTTGGAGATACGGTGGAATTTCATTTTACAGTGGCATTTTATGTTGGGATGTTTGATTTTGGGCATTTTGGTTTTGGAGAGTGAGGTTTTGTTGGTATGCAAGAAGTTGTTGCATGATGTGTGGTGGAAGTTGTGGGTTGGTATTATGTTGCATGGTTTGGACAAAGATACAACAGGTGCTTGGGAGATGGGGTTTTGTACATATGTGAAATTAGATGACGGATTGGCACATGGGTTGGTATTGGTCGTGCTAGGGGGTGGTTGTGAAAATAGTTGGTTCATGAAGGCTATGGTGTTGGGGTTAAGTTGAGGAGCGCTAGTGGTAACACTTGCGTGTGTGGTGTTGGTGGGAATGTTTAGGGTGATTTGTGGTGTAGATGAGGTGATGGTTGATGTTGACACGTTGGATATGTTTGGTATGGTCGAGACATTGGTGGGATTTGTGGATGTGGTGATGTTAGAGTTTGTGGGAATTGTGGATGTAGTTATGTTTGAGGCTTGAGATGTGTTAGGGTTGGTGTGCGACGTGGATGGTTGTGAAGATGTTGTTGCATTGGGTATCATAGCACCATTTTGGAGAAGGAATTCAAGATATCTATTAAGATCAGATCTTAGGACTTTATCAAGCATATTCATGGAATCAACATCTTGTGTAAAGTCTAAGATATCTTGATCCAATTGAATGGTGTTAGATAGTTGTTCTTGTGATGGGATGGGAAAAGGATTTAGCAAAGTGGTGGCATCGTAGGATGGCACTTGTTGGACAAAGGGGACATTATTTTGGTCAGTTGGTGGAATCCCTATGCCAAAGTTGTTTCTAAGATGGGTTGTTTCTTGATTCTTCTTTGCTTGTGAGCTTTTTATGGGCATGCAATGGTGTGGATTCGATTGTGGGGTAGATGAAGGTCGAGACCTTAGAGAATAGGTTTGGTTTATTGGACCCAAGGATATGAGGTGATGAAAGAGAACAAAGATTTAGGTTCAAAAGAATATAATCCCTAAAATGTAAATCTAAGGATAGATGAGGTTATGGTATGATTTTGATTATAGGTTTTAACCTTTAGGAAATAAATCTCAAAAAGGTGGGAGCCTAAGGGTGATAAATGTCAAGGATATTGATTTTTAAAAAAATTGGACCAAAGGGGTGAAATATGGAATGGATTGGAAAGATGATTTAGTGAGAAAGATCTTGGGATGGGTTTCTTGGATGATGTCTCAACTAAGGACAAACTTAGGTGATTTTGATGTTTAGAAGGATGTTCAAATCAACAATTGAGTTCAAATAGGTCTAGATTTTTGGATGTTATAAGATGGATTTTTCTTCTTACTCAAGGTAGACTTATGACCTTAAGCAAAAACGGATGATTATTCTACTTCAAGGTAGACTAATGACCAACAAGAAAAATAGGATGTGAAAGGGTAAAATCTAGATTCAATTTTTATCTCAAAGGTTGATTTAGGATATGGTTGATTGAGCTTTTTGATTATGGGATTTGTTTTGGATGTTTTTGATTTAGGATAGATGGATTTGTTGGATAATGAATTAAGGTCCAAAACTAAAAATCAAATGGATAAGATTATGAAAGGGGATGGATTATGGTTGGGCGCAATAGCTTGATGTACGAAGGAGGGTCCAATAGTGAAAATGGTTATTCTCTAAGGTCCAAATGGGAATGTGGATGAAACTTTTGGGTCAAAATGGTTATGGAGATGGTTTTGATGGATTTTGGGCAAGGTGGTTGTGGATTATGGATGTACAGATGGATAAGGTCCCAAAATAGTTTTCTAGGCACATGTACAATCTTCTTTGAAAATAGCACCAAAGCTTAAGGATAAGACACCACAACAGTGAGTAATGGCACCAAAGATCTAGAAAATGGTGCTACAACAATCACAAGGAATATTTAGGTGCCAAACAGATGGTTTTTAGCACCAAAACAAGGTAGTGAATGACATATTTTTGGTAAAAATGGGATTTTGATGTCAAATTTTGGATTTAGATTCCCACTTGGATTACTCCAACTACACTTACTCAGAGTGGATAGCTTAGAAGTTTGGTGGCACTAGCTCCCCCTTACATGGCATACATGTCTTAGGCACACCAAACTTTGAATTCCTAAAGACCTAAAGATCTCAAAGAATTTGTTATCTCTACTTTGAACTGTTAGAATGTGGGACGACTTTAGAGGTCTGACCTCCTACGCTAACAAATAGAAGGTTTTTGGCTACTAAAACAAAGGTTTGTAGTGGGGGAACATTCAAGAAATCAACATGTTATGAGCATCCAGTAAACCACTTAAGGTTTTACCTAGTTCTACTAGGAGTTTCATATACACAAGGTATGACTTCCTTTCGAACTAGCATCGTATGGTAAATGCTTATACTAATTTGGACTTGGCTTTCACCTTATCCTATTTTGTATAGAAGACCAAATGAAAGTACCACTTGAGGTCACCAATGAGTTCTCCTTGTGAATGTGTCTCAAGGGCAGGCCCCACCTAAGAAAAATAAAAAGAGAGTAGAACTATTTCTCTTCACCCAAGATCCTTTTGAAGGCGAGGGGACAAAATACTTTGATTCTATCCCTTGGGTAACACAAGTGTGCAAGCACACAAGACACATCAAACAAGATCTACGTTCTTTTTAAAACCAAAAATGAAATGTGCCTATGATTGTTTTGCAAAGAAGGTTAATTTTATAAACCAAATCCAAATGTTTTCTAATCTAAGCAAGCAAAGTTCTTTTTTAGTGCACCGAAATGAAGTGTTTTCTAAGTTAATAAAATCCTACAAAAAAGATGTTAGTAGTCTGATTTTAAAGTCTTGGATAGATGTTTTTGACCTATAGAACATTGTTAATACCCTACACAGATTCTAATGTCATCACAGAAAAAGGCACCAAAACAAAGAGAAAAGGTGCCACAAAATACAGAAATGGCACCACAGAAACTAGAAATGGTGCTATAGAATGAAAAGGTGCTATAGGAATAAGGAATGGTGCCAAATTGCATTTTACCTTAGATTACCTTGTCTGTTGAGACTGAAGGTGACAATCTGGCATAGATAGTGCCAAAACAGTGCAACGCTTCGAAAGGGGCTGCAAAAAATATGGTTAAGGAAAAATATTAATTCAAAATGACCCAAAAAGACTTCTTGTTTTCTTTAAACACCCTCCCGTTAGTTCCACACACCTAAGAAAGTGTTATTAAAAGACAAAAGAGTGAGGGTGAAAGACAAAAGAAAACTAAGTGTTTAACAAAAAATTCCATTATCTCCCCTTCTTTTTGTGTCTTTCTTGTCAAAACAAAGAGCAACCTATACCAAAAGCTTTTAAAATGCTCAAAAGAAGCCACACAATCTAAACTACAAGACAAGAGTTAGTAAAACGTAGTGTGAAAAGGTACCAGAACAATCAGAAATGGTGCCAAACAGAGAGTCTTTAGCACTGATACCTATAAAAGCACGTCCTTGAGCACAAAAACTCACACAAAAGGATTAGCTTAGACCTTGTGGGTCCCATCGGGCATGCTAAATGAGGTTAAGAAAATTGAAATGAAGACAAAACACAAGGAAATGAAATGAAAACACAAGTTATACCTTCAAGATGAAATCCCAACTCCTTGCTAAGGTGGAGAGCCTTGTACCATTAGGCTCTTTCTTTACCCATGGTTTCTTGCAATGTGAAATACTCTACTCAAATGTAAACCATTACAAAAACCTAGCCCAATAAGATGAAATTGATGGAGATTTTGGCATAATGACTTTGCTCAAATTGTGGATGATCAAATAGCTTGTATGAGGATGTATTTATAGGATTTTTGAAAGTATGGCCCTGACAGGTGTTATCATTGATGTCAACATACTCTTGTTACATTAATGACAAGGTTTGGATGAGTTGTGTGTTGAGGATATTGAGAAAATTAGTCTCAATTAGGAATAGTGAAGAACAATGATGACATAAGGTAAAAGTCCAATATAGGATGAGGATCAGAGGATGCGGATTAAAGGGTTTGTAGATATGTGTCTTAAGATGTTTCAGTAGAGATTTCAGAGGTCCGCATGAAGATATGAAGAAGTTATGGCATCTCAAGTGAAACCGGTTCTGGCAGATGTTCAGTGATGACAGAGTGATATAGATAGGTCCGATGAGATCCAAAAATGCATTCTCCAGTTCTGCAGATTTGAGGACATGTTGAGGAAGTCTGTGTGGTATGTTAACTCGATTGGTTCATGATTTGAAGGTCCGCAAGTATCTATTCCTTTGTGACAGTAATGATAGACTGTGTTCTTGAGGTTCCGGATGAAGAAGAGAAGGATTTCAGTAAGTAGAGGAAGAGAGGATGTTCTTGGAGATTTAGGCAAGCTTGTGGAAGTCCTTGGATCATGCTCAGTTCATGCTTATGGTCCGCATTAAAATTAGGGTCCCAAAAATGAAGAATAACTTCCAGATGATGGTGTACTTTCTGTGACTGGCTGACCGGATGAATTTTACATCTTGCGGATGTTCTTGTGGATGTTTGCCAACTTAGATGTTTGTTCCTAAGTTGATGTCATATATAAATAAGGGATTGCGAAGTCATTTAAGTGTGGACTTGTGGAGATGAGTGTGTGGTAGCGAGGAGAAGAGAAAAAGGCAGAGCAGAAGGTTTGGGCTTAAATGGAACTGACTCAAGCATGGTGAAGATGCTATTAACCAGTTCAAGTATGTAATACTTATTCTTTTGTAGACAGTGTGTCTCTTGTAGGCAGTGAGCCTCTTGTGAGCAGTGTGCTCGGGCAGTGAGCCCTAATTGGCATGTGCCATTTTCCTCTTTCTATTCTTCTAATAGAGAATATTTTCTTGGGTTAATCACCCCATGGTTTTTCCCTTAACCAGGTTTTCCACGTCAAAAATCTTGGCATCACATGTGTTAATGTGCATCTGCTCTTAACTTGTTGCATTATGCTTTCATGATTGATTTACTATTATGCTTGTGTGGAGTTAAGTATTTGATGAAGAAGAAAGTTTTAGACAACTGATTCACCCCCCCTCTCAGTTGTCTACCCTAAATCTGACAATTGGTATCAGAGCTAAGTTCCTCTGAAAGGAGCTTAACCACTTGAGGAGATCCAGGATGTCGTCCTACAAGAAGGATAGTCCGAAGTTTGATGGAACTAATTTTTCTCTCTAGAAAGGTCGCATGAAATGTCACTTGCAGTGTATGGGATTTGCATACTGGTCCATGGTTACAAAATCTTATGTACCTCCACAGGGTGGTCCAACAACCCTAAATGAAATCACATATGCTGAAAACAATCTGCAAACCAAAGAAGCTCTTCTAAGTGCATTATCTAACTCAGAGCTCTTAAATGTTATTGGTCTACCAACTGCCTTTGAGATTTGGAATAAACTAGAACTTTTGTATGAAGGAGACCAGTATGTTAAATGTGCAAGGTTACAGAGTCTAAAAGGGAAATTTAAAAAATTGAAGATGAGAGATGATGAAAATATTACCTCTTTTATGCCAAGAGTGAATGAACTGGTTTGTGGGATTAGAAATGCAGGTGGAACCCTGAGTAAAGATGAGATTGTTGGAAAAGTTCTCAGATCCCTTCCTGCTTCTTATAAAATCAAGGCTTTTGCAATCGAAGAATTCAGAGCTCACACAACAGTCACAAGAGATCAATTGGTTGGTAAGTTGGCTACTTTTGAAATGGCTGAGATTGGAGATGATCCTCCAAAGACTGAATCTGCATTCAAAGCCAGTGCCTCTGTAAAAGGGAAACAAAGGTTTGATCCGGGAGAAAACTCTTTAAGGAACCTATCATGGTATGAAAAAGCAAGAAAAGACTTGGAAGAAGAAGAAGTTGAAACTGCTCATCTTGAAGCTCTTATTGCAAAAAGACTACCAAGAGGATCCGGTAAGTATGAAGGGAAATTACTTTTTAAGTGTTTTAACTACAATAAAATTGGTCATTTTACCTCAAGATGTCTGGAAAGATTTTCAAGACCAAATCCTAACAGACCAAGGTTTCTAAAGAATAGTTACTATGTTCATGAAGAAGATAATAATGAAGGAGTAACAGATGATGAATCAGAGATAGGAAACAAATTCAGAAATGAATGGGTGTTTATTGCCATCAAAGAAGAGGAACCAATACCTTTGTATCTGTCAATCATAAAGTTGAAGAAAGAGCTCTAGCTGCCCAAGTTAAAGCAAAGGATGTGTTAGCACTTATTTTGACCTGGGGTTGATTTGTCATGATCAGGAGGTTTCTTCATCTGAAGCCTTCATCTTCTTGCCCATTTTTTCTAAGTGTTGGACCTCCTCAGCGTTTTTCAGCTGCAGCATCATTTTTTCTGAGGAGGAGGTCGTCATCATCATCTTGTCTTCGATGATGATCTTCATCAGCATGTTCTTCGTCGACTTGTTTTTCTCATCGTCATCATCATATTTCAACTGTCGGGTGATGTTTGCTTATTATCCTGATGATACTGGTGAGTTACAGTGCACCCTCAGTTGCTTGCGGGGGTGATTTTTCAAGTATCCGGTGATCTTCCGAATATCACCTTGCTCAAACATGATGACGATGTTGCCCCGATGTCCTGAAGGGGTTATTCTCTATGTGTTCGACCTAACTTGTTTTTTCTTAAGGGTCGTCATCATCATGATATTTCCAGTTATCATCCTGCTGTTTGCGGAGGTCATCATTTTTTCTGCCTTCATGATATTTCGCCGGGGTGATATTTTTATCATCGGGTGATCTTGGTTATGATCATCCTGATGATGATGTTGAAGAGTTCTAAGTGCGACCCGATATTCACTAGGGTCATCATATTTTGGAACGTCAGGATGATCTTAGTCAATATCATCCTGATGATGTTGTATCACTTCTTGTTCGTTGTTTTGACATCCTGATGATGCTGACATCATCCGTATATCA
Source organism: Cunninghamia lanceolata (assembly GCA_027924645.1). NCBI lineage: Eukaryota > Viridiplantae > Streptophyta > Pinopsida > Cupressales > Cupressaceae > Cunninghamia > Cunninghamia lanceolata. The sequence continues at coordinate 17,169,661 of BSBN01000107.1, read as the reverse complement.
GGGTGATATTTTTCTTTCTGCCTATCTGCATCATGATATTCCGAAGGAGGGGGTGATATTTTCATATCACCCGGATATATGTTTGCTCGAGCATCATGATGATGCTGATATCAGGGAGATATCCGCCTGCCGGCTTCGCGCATTATCTACTGGGGGTGATCTTTTTAAGCAGCATCATCATATTCAGCTATCGCCCCGATTTTACAGAGGAGCTACAGTGCAACCTAATGTTTGAACGTCAGGAGGATATTTCCAAATATCCGGTTGTCTTCCGAATATCATGATGATGTTAATATGATGATGACGTCATCAAGGTCCGCGGGGGTCATATTTCTAACAAGTGATCATCTTGAAGAGACCTCCTGATATTTGCAAACATGATGATGACGTCATCCGGATATGAGGAGGTGCGCAGTCAGCAGGATATGATGATGACGTCATTAGGATGTTCATCGGCCAGACTTTTGTTATAAGCTCAGCAGGAGGATGTTCCTCCGATGGATCAGGTTGTGCCGATTATCATGAAGGTTATATTTCAAATATCATGATGACGTCAGGGTGATATTTCGAACAACAGGATATCATGCTGCTGGAGGATGATGATGATGAGGTCTATACTAGTGTCGTCAGGAGCAAAAGCACCGACATGATATATACTCATGACCTAGTATATAAAGTGTTATTGAGGTCATCGCGGGGTGCATGTGGGATAATGTTATCCTGTGTATTCAAAACATCATGATGATGAATCTCGGTGGGAAATGCTTGCGATAGTCTGTTTGATGATCTTCCCAAGGCCGCGGGTTGGTGCGCCATTAATGGCGATTGTTGCAGAGGTATGGGCGATGGCGTGGGTCGATCTTGTACCCGATTGGAGGTGTCAATCAGCGGACAGGAGCGCAGGGCTCGAGAAATCTTCCTGTCTCCTCTCCTACTTGCTGCATTCAAGTTTGGGCGCCAATCTGGTTGTGTTTGAGTGCCATTTCCATGATACTGTGTAACGGGCGAAATTTTGGTCAACATTGTAATTAATTGCTGAGCACCTACCTGGCTGTTATAAGCAGGTGGTCTTGCTCATTTGAAAGGTTGTTGAAAGTTGATGATTTTGGCTCTGTAATGCATAACAAGCTGATCTGGTTGCTCTGTACAGCTTACCTGTGAGTTTATGTATCTCTTGTTGTTTGTTTTTGGCATGAACCCACTGATTTCATGATTAAACTTATATGAGAAATGCTGTTTGGCATGTGTTGTGTTAATTCTGTCTCCAGTATTGCATGTATTCTTCTTCTGAATCTGGATGTTTGGTAATGTTTAGATTCTAGAGCATAGAATTCCTATGTTGACTGTCTGATCTTTTAACTTCTACTCAAGGGGTAGATTAAACTGTTTTCAGGTTGAACATTGGGAAGAGTATACTGCAGTAGGGATATCATAAGTAGAGATAACCTAACACTCTGTATTGGGAGATGCCTGTAAGGCAGGTATCACACATATCCCCTTGAAATCCAGTTTTAGTTGTTCATGCTGATCATTCACAGGTGTATGTCTACTAACTCCAGGCCCTGGATAGGCACCAATCATGCTTTGTTTTGTGTTATAACCATATCCAGCTTTGCATCCACACTTAAACTCCAAACCAAAATCTAAAACCAACATTAGGACTTTAGAGTTAGTTTTAGGAACCTTAGTCCTCTGTCTACAACTGCAAATAGGCCCAAAGCTAGCCCCTTTGCCCTTATCTTTCAGTTTTGGTCTACTTACAGGAGGACTCATCTGCTTTCTGTCAACATCCCAGCCTTGCATGCATATCCTCATGGATGTTGAGTAGGGAATACCCCCCTAGGTCTTGCAGAGCCTGAAGAAGAAGAGGAGATAAAATATAGAGTCTATCTCCTATACTGTTGACCCCCTGGCCCAGAGATCCTGTTGATCACTGATGGCTACCTTGTAGGGAAATCTGGGAATAAGCATCCAGTCTGGGAAAAAGTCAACAGAAATTGGCGACTCTGCTGGGGACTGAGAAGTAAAAGTGCTATCTAATCATCTCCAGTAATATATATGTGACCCATCTGAGTCAGCAACAGTAATCTACTCCGCTGGGGAACCTTGTGAAAGAACCCTGGTTTTCAAGAGAAAACAGTTCCTAGTAATAGGTGGTGACTCCGAAGTAATCTCCCAACCGGTCAAAGTAAAAATTATATGCAGGGGAGAAGATCCCAACAAAATCCTCTATTTGAAGAGTTACCATTAACAAAAAGAATGATGTATAGAAGAAAGGGAACTGTCTCAGCTAGTCATGAGAGCTCCCCCAGAAAAAGTGATGAGGTACAAGATAACCCTAGGCCATCAGGACAGCATGCTCCTTATTTTTCAAGTGCAGAAGCTGATATCCAAGGTGCATATGAGAGGCAACAGGGTGGTAGTATGAGAATGAGGTCAGAGGTGTTCCAAGAACGCCCTTTTCTAGACCCAAGTGAAAGGTTTGAAGAGGCAGAGTCTCTGAGGGATGATGAAGATGATGACCAAAATGGCATGAGACCATCTACCTCCAGACCTAAGGATGAACAGTTGGCTGAAGAAATCAAAAGTCTAAGAGCAGAACTAGAATACCTACAAGCCATGAAAATCAGAGATGATATACAGCAGAAAGTGCAAGCCTTGAGAACTACCCAAAATAATTCAGTTCCTACCTTAGAGAATGCAAATATGCAAAGACATCAGCAAAGATATGAAATGCATCATCAGCATCATGATGACAGACAATATGTGAATGATGCTAGGATACCACTGAACAATGCAGGAAACCAGAATGCAAACAGAAATGTTAATGTTAATCAGCCAAACAGACAGCCCATGCAGCTAGATAGATTTAGGCAGCTGGTGTTTGATGGTATTCCTGGGTATCCTAACCCCATTGACAAGCATCTGAGGCTGCAAGTGCCTAAATTTTCAGGAAACAACACAGTGTCAGGAGAAGATCATCTAAAGGCCTTCCAAAATGTCATGGATAATTTTGAGGTTGAGCATGAGGACGTTTTCATGAAGTCATTCATGCAATCCTTAATAGATGAGGCAAGAGAATGGTACAGGAATCTGCCTGACCAGAGCATATCATCACGGGATGATTTTAAGAGGATGTTCAAGGAGCAATATGGTGATAAAACTGACCCTAGCTTCTTTGTAAATGAGTTCACCAGTATCACCAAAGGGTCAAATGAACAGGTTGCAGACTTTAATGCCAGATTCACTAAAGTGTTGAACAAACTGCCACATCACATGAGGCCAAATGAACCAATGTGCATAATTTTGTACATCAATGCCTTTGATGCAAAGACTGCATATGGACTGAGAGATAAAGGTCCTGCCACTCTCAGGGATGCTTTCAGAATTGCAGTAAATATTGAAAACAATAGGAAAGCATCAGGCAAGACCAATAGAAGGGATGATGTAAAAATTCTGCAGAATCCAAATAAGCCTCAGAACACTCAAGGTAGTACATCTGCTCCTGAAGATAAGATAGACAAACTGGCAAATGTTGTTAAGGACCTGAGCTATAGATTAGCTAGAAGTGAAAAAGGGATGGGTCCTGATAGGCAAGTTTATCAAAGGCAGGAAAAGAGGCCATCATTACATGATATGCCTTATAACACCAATTGGCATGATGGTAAGCCTGTATATCCACGTAACAACACAAATCAGAGGGCTCAACATGCCAAGGAAACTCCTGATCCCCTGAAGAAAACTATAAATATTGCTGATGATGCTCCGTGGTGTATAATCTGTCAGATGCCGCATTCACAGTCACAGTGCATGATTGCCCAATCTTTGTATGATAATGCTACATCTTGTAATGAGTGCAATGAGCCACATCATGTGCAGGATGATGATGTTAACATGATGTCCGTAGGCAATGGATATACTCTTTATGATGCTGATGACAATACAGATCATCAAGTTCAGGCCTGCCAACAGTCCCCATATGATGAAGATGATGAGGATAACTATGTGTACGCTCAGAACTCACACAATTTTCTGAGTAACCTACAGCGACCTTCTGATGAGGAGATCAGAGCCTTCACAGCTGCAGCAGTTGCTCAAGTCAAGAGCAACTACAACCTCAGAGGTAGAAATCAGGTTGGCGGCCCACATCAGCCAGAGGATATTTCTGCAGGTCAGCTGATGCATGGTCATAAAGGAACTGAACCACAAAAAAGGTAGTGGGTAAATAATAAACAGAACTTTAGACACAGAGCAGGTCATGAATCTCAAGGACCAGAAAACAAAACCCCTCAGGCTGAAGATCAAAGTAGAGGTTCCCAAGACAAGAATGATGATCAGGGAACTATGAAAATGAAAGCTAAATCAGCTCAGGATAAAAGCAAGATTGTGGAGCAAGCTACAACTGTTGTACAAAACTGTGCTCCATTTGATATAGCCCAGATCCTCTCTCAGGTAAAGGTCTCTGTTCCACTTATGGAACTCATGAAAGTGGAAGAGATCAAGAATAGGACAATATCCCTAATCTCAGGGGTACCTTTCCAAGCTTGCCAAGTTAATTCAGTCCAAGATGAGAATGTAAGTGTATCAGGATCTGAATGGTACAAGGACATTGTCTATTATTTGCAAAATCTGAATTGTCCTTCCCATTTCAGTGACAATCAAAAGAGGACTCTGAAGCTACATGCAATCAGGTATGTTGTTGTTCAAGGTGAGCTGTACTGGAAAAATCCTGATGGTGTACTGCTGAGATGTGTGGATAGGAACATGGCTAACAATATTTTGATTGACATGCATAAAGGATTGTGTGGTGGCCATTATACTGCTCAAACAACAGCTCATAAAATTCTCAGGGCAGGATATTGGTGGCCCACTCTCTTTTCAGATGCACAAAAGTTAGTAAGGAAGTGTGACCCTTGCCAGAGATTCTCAGGAAAGCTGAAATATAATGGTGCTTTGCCCCTCAGAACTGTACCTGTGGATGCTCCATTCCAGCAGTGGGGAATTGACTTTATAGGGGAAATTGCAGACAAATCAAGTGGGGGACATAGTTGGATTTTGGTGGCAACTGACTACTTTACCAAATGGATTGAGGCCATTCCAACTAAAAGAGCTACAAGTAAGGTGGTGACAGACTTCATACTAGAGAACATCATCATCAGGTTTGGAGTACCATTTAAGATTATCACTGATAATGCTATGTGCTTCAGATCAAGTGAGTTTGTTGATTTTTGCAACAGGTATGGGATAAACCTGTCATATACATCACCATATCACCCACAAGGAAATGGTCAAGCAGAATCAAGCAATAAGAGCATCATGAAAATTGTCAAGAGGATACTGGACAAGAACAAGAGAGCTTGGGACTCAAAGTTGAATTTAGCAGTATGGGCTGACAGAGTGACGGTGAAAAGGGCTATTGGGAAGTCACCTTTTGAGCTAGTATATGGTACATCAGCTAGACTGCCCATAAACAATCTCCTACCAGTTTACAGGTTCATTCAGGAAAATGATGAGGACATTGAAGATCCTATGACAGAAAGAGTGAATCAGCTGGTTGCATTGGATGAAGACAGAAGGAGAGCCCACCAGATCAATCTCAAAAGACAACAGGATATGAAATATCAGTTTGACAGGAGAGCTACAAAAAGGAAGTTTGAAGTCAATGATCTGGTGCTTATTTGGAATGCTAAAGATCAGGAAAAGGGTAAACATGGTAAATTTCAGCCCTTATGGATGGGCCCATATCAGGTTTGCAATACTCATGGGGAGGATTCTTATTTCCTCCAGGCCCTAGATGGTGAAATTCTGGAATTGCCTGTGCATGGCCAATTCCTTAAGTTCTATTTTGCATGAATATCTGGTTGCTGTGCACATTTGTAAAATATGTATGTAGTGTAAATGCCTTGTATAGCTCGCGTTTTTTGGCTTTTTGTCAGGTCTGCCCGGAGATCTAGTTCTCGCTGCAGGTTTTCACCTGCACGTCCCCATTCGGAGCCACTGTTAGCACTTATTTTGACCTGGGGTTGATTTGTCATGATCAGGAGGTTTCTTCATCTGAAGCCTTCATCTTCTTGCCCATTTTTTCTAAGTGTTGGACCTCCTCAGCGTTTTTCAGCTGCAGCATCATTTTTTCTGAGGAGGAGGTCGTCATCATCATCTTGTCTTCGATGATGATCTTCATCAGCATGTTCTTCGTCGACTTGTTTTTCTCATCGTCATCATCATATTTCAACTGTCGGGTGATGTTTGCTTATTATCCTGATGATACTGGTGAGTTACAGTGCACCCTCAGTTGCTTGCGGGGGTGATTTTTCAAGTATCCGGTGATCTTCCGAATATCACCTTGCTCAAACATGATGACGATGTTGCCCCGATGTCCTGAAGGGGTTATTCTCTATGTGTTCGACCTAACTTGTTTTTTCTTAAGGGTCGTCATCATCATGATATTTCCAGTTATCATCCTGCTGTTTGCGGAGGTCATCATTTTTTCTGCCTTCATGATATTTCGCCGGGGTGATATTTTTATCATCGGGTGATCTTGGTTATGATCATCCTGATGATGATGTTGAAGAGTTCTAAGTGCGACCCGATATTCACTAGGGTCATCATATTTTGGAACGTCAGGATGATCTTAGTCAATATCATCCTGATGATGTTGTATCACTTCTTGTTCGTTGTTTTGACATCCTGATGATGCTGACGTCATCCGTATATCAGGGTGATATTTTTCTTTCTGCCTATCTGCATCATGATATTCCGAAGGAGGGGGTGATATTTTCATATCACCCGGATATATGTTTGCTCGAGCATCATGATGATGCTGATATCAGGGAGATATCCGCCTGCCGGCTTCGCGCATTATCTACTGGGGGTGATCTTTTTAAGCAGCATCATCATATTCAGCTATCGCCCCGATTTTACAGAGGAGCTACAGTGCAACCTGATGTTTGAACGTCAGGAGGATATTTCCAAATATCCGGTTGTCTTCCGAATATCATGATGATGTTAATATGATGATGACGTCATCAAGGTCCGCGGGGGTCATATTTCTAACAAGTGATCATCTTGAAGAGACCTCCTGATATTTGCAAACATGATGATGACGTCATCCAGATATGAGGAGGTGCGCAGTCAGCAGGATATGATGATGACGTCATCAGGATGTTTATCGGCCAGACTTTTGTTATAAGCTCAGCAGGAGGATGTTCCTCCGATGGATCAGGTTGTGCCGATTATCATGAAGGTTATATTTCAAATATCATGATGACGTCAGGGTGATATTTCGAACAACAGGATATCATGCTGCTGGAGGATGATGATGATGAGGTCTATACTAGTGTCGTCAGGAGCAAAAGCACCGACATGATATATACTCATGACCTAGTATATAAAGTGTTATTGAGGTCATCGCGGGGTGCATGTGGGATAATGTTATCCTGCGTATTCAAAACATCATGATGATGAATCTCGGCGGGAAATGCTTGCGATAGTCTGTTTGATGATCTTCCCAAGGCCGCGGGTTGGTGCGCCATTAATGGCGATTGTTGCAGAGGAATGGGCGATGGCGTGGGTCGATCTTGTACCCGACTGGAGGTGTCAATAAGCGGACAGGGGCGCAGGGCTCGAGAAATCTTCCTGTCTCCTCTCCTACCTGCTGCATTCAAGTTTGGGCGCCAATCTGGTTGTGTTTGAGCGCCATTTCCATGATACTGTGTAACTGGCAAAATTTTGGTCAACATTGTAATTAATTGCTGAGCACCTACCTGGCTGTTATAAGCAGGTGGTCTTGCTCATTTGAAAGGTTGTTGAAAGTTGATGATTTTGGCTCTGTAATGCATAACAAGCTGATCTGGTTGCTCTGTACAGCTTACCTGTGAGTTTATGTATCTCTTGTTGTTTGTTTTTGGCATGAACCCACTGATTTCATGATTAAACTTATATGAGAAATGTTGTTTGGCATGTGTTGTGTTAATTCTGTCTCCAGTATTGCATGTATTCTGCTTCTGAATCTGGATGTTTGGTAATGTTTAGATTCTAGAGCATAGAATTCCTATGTTGACTGTCTGATCTTTTAACTTCTACTCAAGGGGTAGATTAAACTGTTTTCAGGTTGAACATTGGGAAGAGTATACTGCAGTAGGGATATCATAAGTAGAGATAACCTAACACTCTGTATTGGGAGATGCCTGTAAGGCAGGTATCACACATATCCCCTTGAAATCCAGTTTTAGTTGTTCATGCTGATCATTCACAGGTGTATGTCTACTGACTCCAGGCCCTGGATAGGCACCAATCATGCTTTGTTTTGTGTTATAACCATATCCAGCTTTGCATCCACACTTAAACTCCAAACCAAAATCTAAAACCAACATTAGGACTTTAGAGTTAGTTTTAGGAACCTCAGTCCTCTGTCTACAACTGCAAATAGGCCCAAAGCTAGCCCCTTTGCCCTTATCTTTCAGTTTTGGTCTACTTACAGGAGGACTCATCTGCTTTCTGTCAACATCCCAGCCTTGCATGCATATCCTCATGGATGTTGAGTAGGGAATACCCCCCTAGGTCTTGCAGAGCCTGAAGAAGAAGAGGAGATAAAATATAGAGTCTATCTCCTATACTGTTGACCCCCTGGCCCAGAGATCCTGTTGATCACTGATGGCTACCTTGTAGGGAAATCTGGGAATAAGCATCCAGTCTGGGAAAAAGTCAACAGGATGATTGGGTCATTGACAATGGATGCTCTCAACATATGACAGGTGACAAGAATAAGTTCTTAAAATTGGAAAAGTATGAAGGAGGAATTGTAAAATTTGGAGATAATTCTGCTAGCAGAATCAAAGGTAGAGGAACTATTTCTCTTGATGGAAAGAAAAAAACCAGTAATGTACTGTATGTTGAAGGATTAAAACACAATCTTCTTAGTGTTGGATAGCTGGTGGACAAAGGCTATGATCTCAGATTCAGGAATAGAAAATCCAAGATCTTTGAAAGTTCCAGAATAGAGATTGCATCCGGTACTCAAACTAAAGGTAATATCTTCCACTTGGTTGGTACTAGTAAAAATTGCTTATTTGCTCAAATTGATCAGAGTTGGTTATGGCATAGGAGGATGTGTCGTGTGAATTTTGATAATATCATCAAGATAAGCAATACTCAGGCTATAAGAGATCTTCCAAATTTAGTGAAACCTACTAATAGCTTGTGCAAAGAATGTCAGTTGGGTAAACTGAGCAGAGTCACATTCAAAAGTAAGGAATTGTCTTCTACCGGACTATTAGACTTAGTTCATACTGATCTTTGTGGTCCGGCAAGAGTTAGGAGTATCCAAGGTGATAGATACTTCATGTTGCTAATTGATGACTATTCTCAGATGATGTGGGTAACCTTTCTAAAAGAAAAATTAGAAGCACTTGAGAAATTCAAAATATTCAAGGCCATGGTGGAGAATGAAACCAGATTAAGATTGAAATGTCTAAGATCCGATAGAGGTGGGGAATTCACATCTGGTGAATTCATAGACTTCTGTGAGAAACATGGAATAAAGAGACAGTTGTCTACCCCTAGAACTCCATAGTGGAATGGAGTTGTTGAGAGAAAGAACTAGACAATCCAGGAAGTATCCAAGACCATGATGATGGAAGCAAATGTTCCTCAGATCTATTGGAGAGAAGCTGTCAGCATTGCGGTTTACACTCTAAATCAAGTTCAAATTAGAAACAATACCAGTAAGACTCCTTATGAACTTTGGTTTGGCATTACTCCCACTGTGAGATATTTCAATTTTTTGGTAGCAGATGTTACATTAAAAGGGATGAAGATCTAGGAAAGTTTGATGCTAGACGTGATGAAAGAATATTCTTGGGTTACTCTACTCAAAGCAAAGCATACCGGTGTTACAACAAGAGACTGAGAAAGATTGTAGAAAGTGTAAATGTGAAAGTTGATGAAGAAATTGAAAGATCCTCAAGAATTCATGAGTATGATGAAGATGATCAGAATGGTGTTCAGATTCAAAGTATCCAAGCCTCTTCTGAGAAACAAAGTCAAGTTGATCTGGTAAGTTAGGAAGAAGAGATAAGTCTCAATGAGACTGATCTAGAATTAGAGGTGCAAGAAACTCCCAAAGTTCCAAGGTATGTAACTCTAAACCACTCTGAAGATCAGATCATAGGTGACAAAAGCAAATGGGTGCAAACAAGTAGGAGAATTGCTCAAAATTTAGATGAGTATTGTCTAATTTCAAAGATTGAACCTAAGACAGTGAATGAAGCTTGCAATGATGAAAATTGGTCAAAAGCAATGGAGGAAGAACTAATCCAGATTGATAAAAATCACACTTGGGATCTGGTGCAGGAGCACCTACCTGACAGCTGGCCTCCATGAGGCAGTTAGTTTGTTATAGGTCTGGTTAATGTTTCCAAGAAGGTCTTATAAGACCAATGCTTGTAATAAGGTCATGTTGACCATACTTTACTATTTTTAGGTAGTTTGTTATGACAGCTAATGACAGCTGTATAGTTTGTTAGTTCAGTTGGATCCTCCCAGCCACTTGGAAGCTCCCAGCCGCTGGGAATCGAGTGGTAGTACTCGCAAGCAGTTCCTATTTATGCATTAGGATTGGTTGGTTTTAGGCAGTATTGCAGATCATCGATCAGACTTTGCTGAGAGTGAGACAGAGTACTGTATTTGCATCTTTTGAAATCAATAAAGAGATCCTGTTTGTGTCAATTTTTTATTTGGATTCCACTGTGTAATCTATTTGTTGTTTTGGTGGTTGCATGGATTCGCTGATCCATTCCACCGGTTGATTTGTCGAATCGGTGGAATGGCTATGTACAATAGTTTAGGATTTAGTTTGCATTTTCTGTTTGTTCACATGTATGTTTGCAGGATCGTCGTCGAGATGTGTTGAGAACCCTAGCATGGGTATGTGCTAGGTTGTGCTGGTTGTTAGAGTCTGGAAAGTTGTCCAGGAAGCGGATCGGGTCACCCCAGGAGGTTCGGCGGATTGAAAATTCGCTAAGGTTGGAAAATCCATCGCAACGGCATCATCAGGATATTTCTGTGTATATCCTGTGGTTACTTCGGGCATCATCCGAGTAGATGGAGGTGAACATGATGCAGTAGTTTGCATAAGGTGAATGTGCATTGGGGTGATCATCATAAGGTGTTGCCGAGGAGGAGCGTATCGGCATAAGGTAGAAGATCGGGTTGATAAAGTCATCGCGGGCCGATAATGTTAAGTTTGGCCGACAGCAAGATATTGGAGGAGCTGCATGTGACATCATCGTCATCAGGATATCAGGGTGACGTAAGCATCGAAGGAAAGGTGCGTGAAGTGTCATCATCAGGATATATGGAGGGAACCAGATATTTTATATCCTGCTGATGAACATGATGTTGAACATCATGATGCTGCAGATAGAGGTTGGTGGTAAGATGAACAGTGAACATCAGGAGGATGTTTGCGCTTGCCGAATATGATGATGCTGCCGATAGCCGGATATGATGATGCTGCTGACAGGCGAAAGGTCGAAGGTTTGTCTGCAGGAGGATATCGGTCGACAATAGAAAATATGATGATGCTGACAATGTTAACAGAAAATATGATGATGATGATGAAGGGTTGCGGACATACATGCTGTATGTCAAGGTTTTAGTGTGGATGCCTCTGCATCATAGTGGTATCAGAGCTCAGCAAAAGGTCTGGGCTATTGTGTGTTGATTCTGTCACTGAAAGGACAGAGGTAGAGAAGTGAGAGGTTGACAAAATGCCTCCGAAAGGTAATGGTACTGCAAGGGAGTTGCAGGAGATGAAGGAAAAACATGCCTAAGAGATGAGGAAGATGAAGGAGCTTGCTGAAGCACTTCAAGCCAGGCTTGTAGCCTTGGAGAAGAACAAAAAGAGGGAAGTGGAAGACAGTGAGTCTGAAGAAGATGAAGATACTGTTGAAGAGTATGAAGAGGTAGTTGAAGATCTGGATGTTGAAGACCAGAGATTTGCAAAACTGTTAAAGGCAGTGCAGAGTGATAAACCTAAGGTAAAGGTTGATGTTTCCAAGTATAATGGAAGTTTGAATGAAGATGAGTTACTGGATTGGATTGCTGCACTTGATAATCACTTTGAATGTGAAGATGTCGCTGAGGATCAGAAGGTAAAGATTGCAAACACCAAGTTAGGAGGTCATGCTTTGGTATGGTGGGATTATGTACAATCTAAGAGAAGGAAACAAGGAAAGTCAAAGATCACTTCATGAGATAAAATGGTAGCAAGGATCAAAGGTAAATTCTTGCCCAAGGATTATGAAATTCAGATGTTTAAGAAGCTGCAATTTTTAAGGCAGAAGGAAATGGATGTGAAGGCATAGACTGAGGAGTTTTATAAGTTGAGTATGAGATCTGGTCATCATGAGAATGAGGTAGAAAAGGTGGCTAGGTACTTGGCTGGTTTGAGATTGAACATATAGGATGAGTTAGTTTTAGCTAACCCTAAGAGTGTGGAGGATTGTTACCAAATGGCAATCAGGATTGAAGAAATGATGAATAGGAGACAAGATAAGTCCATGAGAGGAAGAGGCAGCAATATGAGGGGAAGAGGATTAGCCCCTACAACAAGGCAAACCAATGAGGGTCAAGAAGACACTGGTAAAGGACAGGGACAGTCTGATTTCAGAGGTGGATGGAAAGGTAATAGAGGCAGATTTGGAAGTGGTAGAGGTTCTACTACATTTTCAGGAAAGTGTTACACCTGTGGTGAGTTTGGTCATCCATTTTTCAAATGTCTAGAAAACAAGGGTTCATCATCCAGAGATGATAGAACGAATGACAAGAGAGTACAACTTGTGCAAGAAGAGAAAGTAGAGCAAAGTGTGCAAAGTTTAAACACTTATCAAGATAGAGTTCCTGACAATTATGGATATCCTGAGGAGGGAGAAGCATTGATGCTAAGGAGAATTAGTTTGCAGACATCAAAGGATATGATGCAAAGAAGAGCTCTTTTCAAGACCACATGCAAGAGCAAAGGTAAAGTATGTAAGGTTGTCATTGATACTGGTTCAACAGACAACATGGTATCTCAGGAAATGGTGGATAAACTGAATTTGGAAAGGATTCCACATCAACACCCTTACAAGGCATTTTGGGTGAGTGATAGTCAATCACTTTTTGTATATGAACAGGCATATGTGGATTTTCAGATTGGAGCATATCATGATAGAGTTTTGTGTGACATTTTGCCCATGGAATGTTGTCACCTACTGTTGGGTAGGCCATGGCAATTTGATAGGAGGGTACTGTATGATGGGTATGCTAATACCTACACCATCAAGAAAGATGGGAAAACTATTATGTTGATGCCATTACAGGAAGCAGCTGTAGTACAGAAGGTAGCAAAAATCATTTTAGTGGGAAAGAAGGAATTTATGCAAAAGCCTATAGGAGCAGGCATAAAGGCAGTTGAGGACATTGCAGGGAAAGAAGTTGTTAAGGACAACAGTTTGAAGACAGTTTCAGTTTTGACTGACAGAGGTCAGCAGCAGGGTCAGACACAGGTTTGCAAACAGCAACCAGTTGAGAGGAATGACAAGGATGTTGTCATAGTTGGGACTATTGTTTGTCCTATAAAGGTTGAAAGAAAGACAGAGTTGAACATTACAGAAGTTCAAGAGGCAGTTCAGACAGAGGTTCTGGTCAGAGAACCTGACAAACACAAGGTATGTGAGAGAAGGGCCTACATTGATAGGCATGAGGATTTACTTGCAAGAAAGCAAGTTACAGTTCAGAAGTCTTGGAGCAGCCGAGAGCCAGCAGAGGACAAAGCTGGAACAGGTCAGAACACTGACATGACAAAGTGTAAAGGTGGAGGACTTCCACAACCTAACTCATGGGACATGAGTTCTTTTCTGTTGGGGAGTATGGTGCAGGAGCACCTACCTGACAGCTAGCCTCCATGAGGCAGTTAGTTTGTTATAGGTCTGGTTAATGTTTCCAAGAAGGTCTTATAAGACCAATGCTTGTAATAAGGTCATGTTGACCATACTTTACTATTTTTAGGTAGTTTGTTATGACAGCTGATGACAGCTGTATAGTTTGTTAGTTCAGTTGGATCCTCCCAGCTGCTTGGAAGCTCCCAGCCGCTGGGAATCGAGTGGTAGTACTCGCAAGCAGTTCTTATTTATGCATTAGGATCGGTTGGTTTTAGGCAGTATTGCAGATCATCGATCAGACTTTGCTGAGAGTGAGACAGAGTACTGTATTTGCATCTTTTGAAATCAATAAAGAGATCCTGTTTGTGTCAATTTTCTATTTGGATTCCACTGTGTAATCTATTTGTTGTTTTGGTGGTTGCATGGATTCGCTGATCCATTCCACCGGTTGATTCGTCGAATCGGTGGAATGGCTATGTACAATAGTTTAGGATTTAGTTTGCATTTTCTGTTTGTTCACATGTATGTTTGCAGGATCGTCGTCGAGATGTGTTGAGAACCCTAGCATGGGTATGTGCTAGGTCATGCTGGTTGTTAGAGTCTGGAAAGTTGTCCAGGAAGCGGATCGGGTCACCCCAGGAGGTTTGGCGGATTGAAAATTTGCTAAGGTTGGAAAATCCATCGCAACGGCATCATCAGGATATTTCTGTGTATATCCTGCGGTTACTTCGGGCATCATCCGAGTAGATGGAGGTGAACATGATGCAGTAGTTTGCATAAGGTGAATGTGCATTGGGGTGATCATCATAAGGTGTTGCCAAGGAGGAGCATATCGGCATAAGGTAGAAGATCGGGTTGATAAAATCATCACGGGCCAATAATGTTAAGTTTGGCCGACAGCAGGATATTGGAGGAGCTGCATGTGACATCATCGTCATCAGGATATCGGGGTGACGTAAGCATCAAAGGAAAGGTGCGTGAAGTGTCATCATCAGGATATATGGAGGGAACCGGATATTTTATATCCTGCTGATGAACATGATGTTGAACATCATGATGCTGCAGATAGAGATTGGCGGTAAGATGAACAGTGAACATCAGGAGGATGTTTGCGCTTGCCGAATATGATGATGCTGCCGATAGCCGGATATGATGATGCTGCTGACAGGCGAAAGGTCGAAGGTTTGTCTGCAGGAGGATATCGGTCGGCAAGAGAAAATATGATGATGCTGACAATGTTAACAGAAAATATAATGATGATGATGAAGGGTTGCGGACATACATGCTGTATGTCAAGGTTTTAGTGTGGATGCCTCTGCATCAGGATCTTGTTCCCAGACCTACAAACAAGAATGTGATTGGAACCAAATGGGTCTTCCGAAACAAACTGAATGAAGCTAGTGAAGTAATCAGAAATAAAGCTAGATTGGTCTGCAAGGGTTACTCTCAAATTGAAGGAGTTGATTTTGAAGAAACTTTTGCTCCGGTGGCAAGAATTGAAGCAGTCAGATTATTTCTTGCATTTGTTGCCTTTAAGGATTTTAAGGTGTATCAGATGGATGTCAAATCGGCTTTCTAAAAGGTAATTTGGAAGAAGAAGTGTACATTGAGTAACTGGATGGATTTCAATTGTCTGATCATGGTGACATGGTCTGCAAATTGAAAAAGGCACCGTATGGACTAAAGCAAGCCCCAAGAGCCTGATATGAAAGATTGGATAAGCATCTCCTAAAGATTAGCTTCACCAAAGGTGCTGCTGATAGTAATTTGTATTTCAAAATTGATCATGACAATATCTTAATTGTTGAAGTATTTGTTGATGATATCATTTTTGGAGGAAGAGATAGTATGTGTAAAACTTTTGCAAGTCAAATGAAAAGTGAGTTTGAGATGTCCATGCTTGGAGAAGTGAATTTCTTTTTGGGTCTACAAATTACTCAATCAAATGAAGGAATATTCATTTCTCAGTCAAAATATGTGAAAGAATTGATGAGAAAATTTGGCATGGAAGACTCTAAGCCAATGAACACTCCAATGGCAACTAGATGCAAGTTAAGCAAAGATGATGACTCTCCCAAGGTTGATCAGACAAAATATAGGTCAATGATTGGAGGACTATTGTATCTCACTTAAACTAGACCAGACATTATGCAGGCTGTTGGTCTTGTTGCTAGATTCCAAGTTGATCCTAGAGAATCTCATGTTATGGCAATCAAGAAGATTTTTAGATATCTAAAGGGGATAGTTGAGTATGGGTTGTAGTATCCTAGAGATCATGATTTCTCTCTTCATGCATATATAGATGTTGATTGGGTAGGAGATGTGGATGACCGGAAGAGTACCAATGGTGGAGCATTCTTTTTGGGGAAGAGATTAGTTTCTTGGTTAAGCAAGAAACAAGAAGTAATATCTCTGTCCACTGCAGAAGCAGAATATATTGTTGCAATAGGTAGTTGTACTCAAGTTTTGTGGATGAAACAAATGTTAAGAGACATCAGGGTGGAGTATGAGGAGCCTATCACAATTTTCTGTGATAATTCAAGTGCAATAAACATTTCTAAGAATTTGGTGTTGCATTCAAAGACTAAACATATATCCATCAAGTTTCACTTCTTGAGAGAACAAGTAAACAAGAATGAAGTCAGATTGGAGTTTGTGCCTTCCAAGGATCAGATTGCAGACATCTTTACAAAACCTCTGCCTAAGGACTCTTTTGAGTATCTAAGGGAGAAGTTAGGGGTTATTGCCCCTCCAGTGATAAACTAAGATACACTAAGGTGTATCAGTCCAGTGCATATCACAGTCACATCTCGTGGTCTGGACTGATGATGGGGAGCTGCTACTCGGGGGGAGCAGCAGATATGATTCTGAGGTAGTAGAGTTGCAAGTATGAGCCCTTTACCATTGATGTCAAAGGGGGAGAGAAGACATGTGAAAAACAAGTGATTGTTGATCAAAGGGGGAGCAGTAATGGGAGAGAAGAAATGTAAATGGTGGTTTCTGATAGGGGAAGTTGTGACAGTAAAGAAAAGTTCTCGTCTTGATGGTCAAAATAGTTTTTCACATCATATGTTGCCATCAATCAGAAAGGGGGAGATTGTTGCAAGTATGGCCCTGACAGGTGTTGTCATTGATGTCAACATACTCCTATTACATTAATGACAAGGTTTGGATGAGTTGTGTATTGAGGATATTGAGAAAATTAGTCTTAATCAGGAATAGTGAAGAACAGTGATGACATAAGGTAAAAGTCCAATATAGGATGAGGATTAGAGGATGCAGATTAAAGGGTTTGTAGATATGTGTCTTAAAATGTTTCAGTAGAGATTTCAGAGGTCCACATGAAGATATGAAGAATTTATAGCAGCTCAAGTGAAACCGGTTCCAACAGATGTTCAACGATGACAGAGTGATACAAATAGGTCCGGTGAGATCCAAAAATGCATTCTCTGGTTCTACGGATTTGAGGATGTGTTGAGGAAGTATGTGTGGTATGTTAACTAGATTGGTTCATGATTTGAAGGTTTGCAAGTATCTATTCCTTTGTGACAGTAATGGCAGACTATGTTCTTGAGCTTCTGGATGAAGAAGAGAAGGATTTCAGTAAGTAGAGGAAGAGAGGATGTTCTTGGAGATTCAGGCAAGCTTTTGGAAGTCCTTGGATCATGTTTAGTTTGTGTTTATGGTCCACATTAAAATTAGGGTACCGAAAATGAAGAATAACTTCCGGATGATGGTGTACTTTCTATGACTGCCTGACCAGATGAATTTTACATCTTGCAAATGTTCTTGTGCATGTTTGCTAACTTAGATGTTTGTTCCTAATTTGATGTCATAAATAAATAAGGGATTGCGAAGTCATTTAAGTGTGGACTTGTGGAGATAAGTGTGTGGTAGCAAGGAGAAGAGCGAAAGGTAGAGCAGAAGGTTTGGGCTTAAATGGAACTGACTCAAGCATGCTAAAGATGCTATTAAACAATTCAAGTATGTAATACTTACTCTTTTGTAGACAATGTGTCTCTTGGAAGCAGTGAGCCTCTTGTGAGTAGTGTGCTCAGGCAGTGAGCCCTAATTGGCATGTGCCATTTTGTTCTTTCTATTCTTCTAACAGAGAATATTTTCTTGGGTTAATCACCCCGTGGTTTTTCCCTTAACCGGGTTTTCCACGTCAAAAATCTTGGTGTCACATGTGTTAATGTGTATCTGCTCTTAACTTGTTGCATTATGCTTTCATGATTGATTTACTATTATGCTTGTGTGGAGTTAAGTATTTGATGAAGAAGAAAGTTTTGGACAACTGATTCACCCCCCTCTTAGTTGTCTACCCTAAATCTGACAGTATTTATAGGCTTTTTGGAGGAGGATTTGATCCAAGGGTTGAGATTCATTTGAGAGATCAATGGATGAGGATGAATGTGAGGTGGAGGGCTTAGATTCAGTCATGGGAAATGGAGGGATGAGAATAAAGATAAATTTTTAATTCATCTTGGGAAGAGAAGTGAAATAAATGAGGTTGGGTGAGATGGATTAGATGTGAATTAAAAATTCACATGGGGAAGAGAGGAGGATTAGAAATGAATTAAAAATTTGTTTTGGGAAGAGCTCCAATTAATGAGTTATGACATGTGTAAGGGGTGTAAGAGATTATTAATGAGGTTTATGACAAGTGTGTATAAAAAACTGTTTTATGTGGCATAAATATCAATTTTTTATTTGTGGGATATGGGGAGGAGTGTTAAACAAGATTTGAACATATTAATTGAGGCGATTACTCTAATTAATATGGCTGTAGTAATTTAGTGGATGGGTTAATTAGGGGTAGAATTAATTAAATAATATTTAATTTAATTAATCCTAGGTCTAGGGTCATGTAGGTTAGACTAGCTAATTAAATAATAGGTATTTAATCAACTAGGGTAGGGATAGGCTAATTAGTAGGTTGAATTGATTAAATAAACATGATATATTTAATTAATTAGGTTTAATGAAAGGGTGAATTAATCAAATAAATATTTGCACATTTATTTAATTAATTGGGCTAATGTTAGTAAAGGGGTAACTATTGAATTAATTAAATTAATTCAATTTAAAAGGGGAAATGATGAATAATCAGGTGTTGGAATGAATAATTAAATAAATAAAAATTTAATTAATTAATTGGGAGGGTAATTGGTGATATTAGTGATGTTGGAGGTCGGTTAAGTGCCAAAGATATTTTTAGATGTCTACACATACTTTGTTGGAGTCCTAGGGATCTTCTCTATCTTGTTCCTTCTTTTCTTTCTCTTCTTCTTATTCTTCAATGCATGGAAATATATCAGATCCACAGTCCTCTAGTTCTTATGAGATTTGATACAAGTCTTCATCTACTTTGACATTTGTTCTTTCAATTATCTTTCCCAATCTCTTGTTGTAGCATCTATAGGCCTTGCTTCTGGTTGAGTAACCAAGAAAGATCCCTTCATCACTTCTTGAGTCAAACTTTCCTAAGTATTCTTCATCTCTTCTGATATAGTATTTTCTTCCAAAGATCCTGAAGTATCTAACAGTGGGAGGCCTTCCATACCATAGCTCATAAGGGTTCTTAGTGTTACTGACCCTCAGTTGTACTCTGTTAATCAGATAGACAATAGTGTGAACTGCTTCCTTCCAGTACATGTTAGGTAGATCTACATCTTTCAACATTGCCCTAGGCATCTCTTACACAGTCCAATTATTTCTTTCCACAACGCCATTTTGTTGAGGGGTTCTAGGAGTTGATAGATGTCTCCTTATGCCATGATCTTCACAAAACTTTTCAAATTCATTTGAAGTAAACTCGCCTCCTCTATCAGACCTTAAACATTTGATCTTAGTATCCATTCTATTCTCAACCATTGCTTTAAAAACTTTAAACTTATCAAAGGCATCTGACTTTTCTCTTAATAAGGTAACCCAAGTCATTCTAGAATAATCATCAATAAGTAACATGAAATACCTTTCATCTTGTTGACTCTTTATTCTTGTAGGGCCACATAGGTCAGTGTGAATCAACTCCAATGGCATTGAAGAAGTGTACTCCTTGCACTTGAAATTTTTCTTTGTCTACTTTCCCATTTGACATTCCTTGCATAATGTGTTTACAGGCTTCGTTATCTTAGGCATATCTCTCACTGCATGAATAGAGATGATCTTTACCATATTATCAAAGTTGATGTGTCTTATTCTCTTATGCCACATCCAACACTCACTAGATTGAGATAATAAGCATGTTCTTCCATTTACCTCCTTCAGATGATATATATCTCCATATGACTTGATACCTTTTGCAACTAGTTTTTCAAACCCTGCCTTCCTAATTTCACAACCTTTGGCATGAAAGGTAAGATTGTATCCTTTATTTCTCATCTGATTGACACTGAGAAGATTGTGCTTTAGCCCTTTGACATAGAGAACATCCTTAGTCTTGTTCTTCACATCAATAGTTATAGCACCCTTTCCACAAATTTGTGCTAACTCATCACCACCAAACTTAATAGCTCCACCATTCCACTTTTTAAGGTTGATAAACTTCTCCTTGTCACTAGTCATATGATTAGAGCAACCACTATCAATAACCCAATCCTTGGCTTCTTCTTTTCCATGAAAGGTAGTCCATACAACCATTGATCTATCACTATTTTGGTTAGCTTGTAGGGTATCAGACTTTTCACAATTTCCAAAATCATCCTTCTTGTCACCAACATTCAAGGCCATGAAAAGTGTTTCATCATTTGAATCATCATGATCCTCATCTTTTGAGGAACAACTATTCTCCATTACAGACTTCTTTTGGGCATCTATGTTTTTTCTATTGCCTTTTAATTCTTTAAAAGGACATTTAGAAGCAAAATGACCAATATTTCCACAATTGAAACATTTGAAGGCTAACTTACCTCTATATTTGTCTGTACCTTTCTTCAAAGTTCTTACAAAGTTTGATTCTACCCCATCAAAGTCATCATCTTGATCAGTTGCTTCATCTTCTATCTTCTAACTTGCTTTAAATGTTGTTTCCTTTTTGGAACACCTTTATCAAATTCTCTCATTTTGAAGCTTATGAGAGAGCCAAACAATTGATCTAGTGTATATGTATCCAAATCTTGAGTCTCTTCAATAACATATACCTTATGATTGTAGGATTTAGGAAGAGTTCTCAGTACCTTCTTCACAATCTCATCTTCTTTCACTTCTCCATCAAGACCTCTGATTCCATTAACTATTTCATCCACTCGAAGCATATAGCTAGTAGTATCTTCATCTTTTGTGATCCTCAGGGTCTCAAATTTGCTCTTGAAAGTTTGCATCTTGGTTTGCTTCACTTTACTATCTCCTTCATATATGCTTTCAAGTTTTACCCGAACCTCCTTAGTAGATTTGCAACCCATTATCTTCATAAGTTCTGAATCAGCTAGCCCACACATGATAGCACTTTTTTCCATGGAATTGTTCTCATGCAACCCAAACTTATCTGCATCTATAGGATCACTACCAAGAGCAGTGTAACCCTTCTTGATTGATTTCCAAATACCATACCCTAGAGAAGATAGATAGTTTTCCATCCTTAGCTTCCAAAAGGAATAATTTGTTCCATCAAACATAGGTACCTTGAGAGAACCATTACGAGATATTCCAAACCTTCCTCAAGTGGTTAATCTTCTAAGTAACTTGGCTCTAATACCAATTGTTGAACACACTGGGATACTAAGAGGGGGGTGAATTAGTATCTAATCAAACCTCAAATCCTCTGAAGAAAATTAAAACTTAAACATAAAAGATGAAAAATATGCACATCAACACATAACACTAGATATACATGGAAAACCCCAAGAGGGGAAAAACTATGGTGAGGATTAACTCAAAATATATAAAGCTCACTACTTATAAAAATTACAACTTTATTTTAGGGCTACAACCCAAGGAAGCTTCTACTCCATGATAACTTTGTTTTAGGGTCACTCCCAAGGAAGCTACTGCTCTTTGAATACTTTGTTTTAGAGCTACAACCCAAGGAAGCAACTACTTCCTAAACTGAGAATGAACTCAGAAAAGATTACAATATTATAGTCTTTCTACTACCTAAAAACTGGCATTGAAGCTCACACCTTTGATGATTGCAATTCTACTTCTTCTGATGATTAGATCAATTAGGCACACTCTTCACTTTCCTCCTACCACAAAGATATCTTCAAGATGAATCAGGACAACCCATATTGCTTATCCTCTTTCTCCTTCAATCGCACATCATAAATGCTTATGTATTCTACTCTTTACACACTCATATTCTCATTTCTACAATCATACCCCACCTAGATCAACCAAGTTCACAAATATACATGATATTACATTGATTACATTACAAGTTGGCCAATACAACAAGAATATTACAATTTACAAGTCGGCCAGAGATCACACATCATGAAACATGTAGAGGACAAGCCTTTAAATGAACTAAACATTACTCTAGGAGAAGAAACACGCCTTGCAGACCCTAATACATTCTTAACCCAATCTTAAACATTCTTCACAACATCATCCTCAAAGAATAACATCCTCATGTCACACCTATTTGAAATAGGTCGCCCTTAAGTAAGAACACATGAAGCTTGTAGCACATATGTCATTTCACCTTGGCAGTACACAGAAGATTAAATATTGCTTGCAGCACACCAAATCACTAGATACTTTACAAAAGTATGCATTGAACCTCTCTGAACATGTTCACAAAATTGCATTGACAAGTCTTCATCACCATTTTTCTTTGCCAAAGCACATATCAAAACTTTGTCACTCATAACTTTTATCACTGAAGGTAAATAGACTTTATATCTTGGATATAACACCTTTGCAACATACTGAACTTAGATTCTAAACCACATGACCGTATCTTCAAATGCAGAGAAATGCGGAGCATTTTCCCAAGCAGTCTCCCTGGCAGCTTCTTGCAATAGAATTCTTCATCAACTTTTGGAGACCAGAAGCTTCTTGTGACAGCTCATACATCCTTAGAAGTGCTTCTAATTCTCATCTTAATATATTTTCTGGATGCTTCTAATTCTCATCTTAATGTGTCATCTTGATACTTCTAATTCCCATCTTAATATGCATTCTTGATGCTTCTAATTCCCATCTTAATGCATCATCTTGATACTTCTAATTATCATCTTAATATAACTTCATACTTAATACTATAGTGACTAAGGCATGACATCCAATCATGAACTTCAGTAACCACATCACATTCAACATTAGCAACATATCAGATAACTGAAACAGAGTGAAGACAAGATTGTTACTACTGGATCAGTGACAACCCAAACTGAGTGTTGACATCAATGATAATCACATCACACCCTTAGGTAACATATGTGCGACAATGGAAATAATCAGTATGGAATTATCTAAAAAAAGGTTGTACTAGATATGTAAATGAATGTATTGTTGAACCTAGTGATGCAAATGCAAAGGCAATATGGGAGATGAATCATGAAAAAACTCTTCAACACATTTGTTCATTGGTCTTTTTTGATTTACAATTTCATCTTGAATCATGCAAAACACCTAAGGAGGCTTGGGAGACTCTTGAACAATTGTTGTTGGGAATTAAGGTGTCTCAACCTTGGTAATTCCTTGTATTATTTTCATTGTATTTAATTATTCATTGCCTATGTTGTAAATTAAATTGTAAATTCATATTGTCATCTTGTGGAATGTGGCATGGTGATGTGTCATCCTACATGGAAGATGACAACTTGTAATTTTGTCCTCACATGAGGAGATAGGCATCCCACTTTGTGGTAGGAATATTTTGCCATGTGTTGGCATCTAGGATGTTATGTAAGGGAATATTGACTAAAACGGTCATGACAAATTCCTTTGACGACGTTATGACATGTAAGAGTCAGAAATAGGAGATTCTATGATAGGTGAAGACATGTATTGAAGAACATCTTTGAAAAAAGGCATCTTTGGGAGCCCCAAGGCAGACTATGACTTGTTGTAAGAGAATATGCTATTTATAGCCTGTGTATGACAAAATTCTCTTACATCTGTAAGTTCATCTATGACAAATTCTATGACAGTCATAAGAGTTGTAAGAGCATCTGTCATAGCCCATTTTGAAAATAGGCAACCTCTTTGGGATGGGGTGTGTGGACAAGTGTCAGAAGCATCTTACAATGTTGACCAAGTGTCCATAGGCATAGGTTTTGGGCCATGAGGCCAAGTTGGACGTCCATTCCAAGATAGAGGTAATTTTGCCTTGTATTTCTATATAAATAGGCGCTTTGAGGAGGAGTTGCATTATGTAATTGACAGGTACTGCTATGTTGTCAGAATACCTCTAGATATGAGTGTTGAAGACTCCTAAGAGCTTGCATTGCAACTATATTGTAAACAATATTTAGATTTGTTAATACATTGTGCAGTTTTTAAAGTGTGGAGTTTTTCTCCCAAAAGGATTTTCCCCATGTTAATCTTGTCTCTCTCTTCTTCTATGTCATTCTATGTGTATGTTTTTTGCTACAATATCTTTGTTATTGGGTTGATAACATTGTAATTGTAAGGATTTAAAATAATTTGCACTCTACTTCCCTCATTAGATTAGCATAGGAAGTGTGTTCCGCGTACCTTTCTTCCTTTCAGTTGGTATCAGATCTTGATCACCTTTGGTCCTAGTTGTTGGGTAAGGGTTTTTTGGGCTGATCTTAGTTTGAGTGGGAGTCATGTGCAGAGTATTATGTAATCTTGTTGTAGGAAAAGAGATGGTAGGCACATTCGGAAGAATCGAGGTGGAGAAGTTTAATGGCACAAATTTCAAGTTGTGGAAACTCAAGATGGAAGACCTACTTGTTGATCGTGACCTATGGGAAACAGTATCCGATGTAAAACCAGCTGCTATGGCATAAGCTAATTGGGATCTTAAAGATCAGAAGGCTAAGGGTCTCATAAGACTCAGTTTAGTTGATTGTCCTATTAAATGTCCATGAGGAGAAGAGCACAAAAGACTTTTGGAAGAAGTTGGGTGATGTTTATTAGGCTAAATCCCTGGTGAACAAACTTTTTCTAAGAAAGAAGTTGTATTCTTTGAAGATGGAGGATGGAGGATCTATTGTAGATCACCTAAATGCTTTCAACATGTTAATTACTGAATTGACATCAATTGGTGTGAAGATGGAGGAGGAGGATCGTTGTACGACCTTGCTTTGTTCTTTGCCGAACTCATGGGATCATCTTGTGATGGCTATTGGAAGAACCACATCCACTTTCACAATGGATGAAGTGGTATCTTTGTTGTTATCTGAAGAGATGAGGAGAAAGTCTTCTGAGGTGGCTAAAGAGGCTCTTGTAGTTCGTGGAAGACCCGAGGAGAAAAGGAAAAAGAAGGACAAGAAAGCTGAGAAGGGTAGATCCAAATCCCATGGGACATCCAAATCTCCTAGAAAGTCCAAGGCTATATGTTGGAACTATGGCAAAACTGGGCATTTCTGAAAGGAATGCAAAGAGGAGAAAAAGAAGAAGAAGAAGAATGCTCCTGATTCAGATTCTGACAAGTCACAAGATGATGGTGACGCCTTCATCATAGCCCTGGCCACCCATGCATCTAATGATGTGCGGTTGATTGATTCTGGTGCATCATTCCACATGACCTCGCATCGAGACTGGTTTACAAAATATGAAGAGTTTGATGATGGACAAGTTTACCTAGGTGATGATTCTCATCTGAAGATTGTTGGTCATGGAAGAGTCTCAATCTGATTCCCTGATGGACGACTGAAGGGGATCATTGGGGTTATGCACATCCCAGGCCTAGCACAGAACTTGCTTTCTGTAAGTATGTTGAATGATGCAGGTGTGCAGGTTGTCTTTTCAAAGGATGGATGCAAGATGACTAAAGGATCTATGGTTCTTGCTAAGGGTACTTGGAGAGGTACTCTATTTCAGCTGGAGGCATGCACTTCATAGTGAAATAGTTCTTCTGACTCAAAGAAAAGAGTTGTAGTCACTCCATCCCCACCATCTGAATGAGCAGTGAAGAAATCTGTTGTAACTAGTTCTAATGGAAGTGCACATGCTTTGGAAGTTAAGTTTCATGTTGAAAAGACTACATTATGGTATTTGAGATATGGCCACATTGGTGAGAAGAGTCTATGTACCCTGAAAAATAAAAACCTCATTGAGGGGTTAAATGATTGTAATCTCGAGTTTGACTTTTGTGAACATTGCATTTATGGAAAGGAAAACCATATTCAGTTTTACTATAGTTCTCACAAGTCTTCTAGTTTATTGGATCTTATTCATTCTAATGTGTTTGATCCTGTTAATGTTCCTTCGATTTCCAAATCTATATACTTTGTATCTTTCATAGATGATTATAGTAGAAGGACGTGGGTTTATTTTCTTAGAAGCAAATCTGAAGTCTTTAGTCAGTTCAAAGAGTTTAAGGCTTTTGTTGAGAATCAGACTAGTAAAAAGATTAAGTGTTTGAGAACTGATAAAGGTGGTGAGTTTTGTTTGGCAGAGTTTGAGAAGTTCTATAAAGAGCAATGGATTGAAAGGCATAAGATAACTCCATACAACCATAGAAAAATGGAGTTACAGAGAGGATGAACAGGACACTGATGGAGAAGGCTAAGTATGTTTAGTGGAGCAAACCTTGAACAAAAGTTTTGGGCTAAAGTTGTAGCCACTACTTGCTATCTGGTAAATAGATCTTCTACATCAACTCTTGTTGGTAAGAAGCCTTCAGTTAGACATCTTTGTGCTTTTGGTTGTGAGGCATATGCACATGTGCCAAGGGAGAAAAGGTCTAAATTGGAGAACAAGGTTGTTATGTGTATCTTCATTGGCTATGGTGTCGGTGTGAAAGGATACAAGCTTTGGGATCCTGTGGTTGAAAAGGTGTTGTATAGCAGAAGTGTTATCTTCAGAGAGCTAACACCATATTTCATTGTTCTATAGCCAGAATAGATAGAAAAGAAAGAGGATGCAGTTCAATTTCCTTCTACCCCTAAGAAAACTGAATAGACATACCCAGTGAGACCTAATGATGAGGAGAGCTCTAGCAGCTCTAAAAGCTTAGAAGAAGAAGCAGAACCTCAACCTCTGTCATTGAGGAGGTCTACACAAATAAGAAAGCAACCTGATAGGTTTGGTTATTCATTACTTGATTCTAGTTGTGCTTTTGCTTTACTTACTAACACTAATGAGCCTAGAACTATGAAAGAGGCTATGGGCATGAAAGATGTAGGTTCTTGGAAGGAGGCCATGGAAGATGAGATGGATTCTTTGGAAAAGAATAAAACATGGGACTTGGTGCCTTTACCTGATGGATGGAAACCTATTGGATGCAAATGGGTGTTCAAGAAGAAATTTAGTGCAGATGGTAGTGTTGAAAAGTACAAGGCCAAATTGGTTGCAAAGGGGTACTCACAAATGGAGGAAATTGATTATGGTGAAATTTTCTCTCCCATTACAAAGCTAACATCCATTCGATTTATGTTATCTCTTGCAGCAGCTTATGACTTAGAGGTAGAATAGATAGATGTGAAGACAACTTTCCTTCATGGTGATTTGGAGGAAGAGATTTACATGTCACAGCCAGAGCATTACATAGTGAAAGGTAAAGAAAATTTGGTTTTCAAGTTGAAAAAGTCTTTATATGGTTTGAAGCAATCTCCTAAGATGTGGTACTTGAAGTTTGATGCCTTTGTGTTGTCAATTGGATTTCTGAGAATAAAATCAAATCATTGTGTGTACTACAAGTTAGACAATGATCGTATTCTCATTGTAGCCTTATATGTTGATATGTTACTGATTGGGAAGGGTAAGAATATGATTTCTGATTTTAAGTCTTAGTTGGCAGCATAGTTTGAAATGAAAGATTTAGGTGCAGCTAGGTACATTCTAGGAATGGAAATTAGAGGAGACAGAACTAACAGAAAACTTTGGTTAAGCTAGAGTATGTGAAGACCATGTTGGATAGGTTCGGCATGGCAAATTGTAGACCATTGTGTGTTCATTCTCCTTTGGGGATAAAGTTGTCTAGTAATGATTGTTCAAAATCTCCTAGTGAGGTGGAGGACATGAGCAAAGTACCTTATGCTAGTGTTGTTGGCATTTTGATGTATGCTATGGTCTACGCAAGACCAGACATTGCCCAAGCAGTGGGACTCCTTAGTCGATTTATGGCTAATCCTGGGCGGGTACATTGGGATGCAGTTAAGAGAGTGTTCAAATATTTGAGGGGTACTTCCAAGTATTCCATATGCTATCATGGTAATGTTACAGGACCTCCACATTCAGTTTGTAATCGTGGATTTGTTGATTCTGATTGGGCAAGTGTCACTGACAGCAGGAGATCCACCAATGCTTATGTGTTCACTATGTTTGGTGGTGCTATTAGTTGGATGAGTAAGTGACAGCCTATGGTTTCTTTGTCCATGACAAAAGCTGAGTACATGGCAGAAACTGATGCTTGCAAGGAATCCATTTGGCTTAAAAGATTATGTTTAGATATTGGTGTTGATACAAGACAGATTATGATTTGTTGTGATAGTCAGAGTGCGATTTGCCTTGTGAAGAATCCAACTTTCCATGCTAGAACAAAGCATATTGATGTATAGTTTCACTTCATGTGAGACATGGTAGAGGATGGGAAGGTAAATTTGGAGAAGGTAGATACTTTGAATAATGTTATAGATGCATTGATGAAGCCAGTGGGCACAGAGAAGTTTAGATGGTGTTCGGAGTCTATGGGCCTCTCGGCCTATAGCAGTTAAATCCTGTTAATTTTGTTGGCTCCTACAAGGTATTCAACACGTGGGAGAATGTTGGGAATTAAGGTGTCTCAACCTTGGTAATTCCTTGTATTATTTTCATTATATTTATTTATTTATTGCCTATGTTGTAAATTAAATTGTAAATTCATATTGTCATCTTGTGGGATTTGGCACGGTGATGTGTCATCCTACATGGAAGATGACAACTTGTAATTTTGTCCTCACATGAGGAGATAGGTGTCTCACTTTGTGGTAGGAATATTTTGCCATGTGTTGGCATCTTGGATGTTGTGTAAGGGAATATTGACTGAAATGGTCATGATAGATTCCTATGACGAAGTTATGACATGTTATTTAGGGGAAATTTGGATTTGTTAATGTTTTAGTTTTTGTGTTTAAATCCGCCTCTCCACTAAACATTGAAGGATTGGGGTCAAGTGGCAAGAACTATCATACCCTAGGTCACTTACAAATGTAGGGAAACTTGGATTAGGGAATTTAATTATCAATCCTCCTTCTCTTATACCCAATTAACCATTAAAACCCTAATTATGCAAATAGGACAACAAATTGACAAATGACAGAAAAAGCTCTTGCAAACATGAGTAAAATACCAAATCACAAAACACCTATTTTTAGGGTTTCAAAGCAGAATAGTCAGGGCACTAGAACTGGCACCCAAGTTCAAGGTGCTAGTTTCTTTGCGGAATCTAGACCTCCTCCCAACATTGATCAGCCCTGTAACTTCTATTTTCATAGATTTGTCTACGGAGGACACTAGAGCGAGCATCCAAGTCCTAGAAGTGCTTATGTGTCCTACTTTTCTTCAGATCCTAAATCCCTGATGCCTATCAATCCTTCCTACAACTCCACTTTTCCCAATTGCAACACCTATAGCCTGCAATCACAAGACTTGGTTTGGGGGTTGTGGTGTTTAGAGGCTTGCCTCAGTCAAGCCCTGGAGAACACTTAAGTCTCTGAACACCATTGTTAAATAAAGAGTGTGTGCCCTTGTGAGGTAGAGGCAAAAACCAAAGGAATCAATGATGAAAACACAATATTATGTCACCTTGTAGTGAAGCTCTCATGGGAGGAAGATGCTCTTCATGCCATGAGGAAATTGATGCTCAAATCTACAAATATCAACACACAAAACACAAAAGTCTACTCTTGCAACACAATAGAAAGCCTTAAATCACCTTGAGAACACTTGAACATTACAATTGCTATCTAGTTGAAATCTAGTCTACAAATGAATGCCTAAGCATGCTTATATATGCAACTACAAGCACTCCTGCCAAGATTTTAAAAATCAAAACTTACCGTGTCAGCAAAAGGACCAAATAACAGTCACAAAATGACACCCAGAAATTAGGGCTGCCCCAAAATAGGGCAAGACTAGGGCACAGGTGCCCAAGTCCTCCTCCTATTTTGGGTAGGGTACAGCTCAAGGGGTCCACCTAGGTCCAATTTGCCATGGAATCTAGGTCTCATTCCATCGGGATGCCAAAATATGAACTAAGATATTCTAAATGCATACTAGAGACCTAGGAGCTAAACCTTATAAGGGAAAAGCCCCCAAGGGCACATTTTCTGACGTTACATTTAAACCCCACTTTAATGTATGTATAAATGCTAGGCCAATACATGCATTAAAGTAAGGTCACAAACACATCAAGCACGGAGAAGACACACCAATCACATAGAAAATAGTAATAGGCATGCAAAACATGGAGAAGACAGTTATAGTCACGCAAAACATGGAGAATACAATCAATGCATAAAAGACACATTAATGCACGGAAGACAGAAATGATATATTTTCTTTTCTTTTTCTCATGTATATGAAATGCAAATGCAAGTTCTAGAAAGTAAACAAACCTCCCATAACACATGATGCACTCATCATGCAGGTCTTTGTATATATGGGGCAACACACATGCAAGACACACAAAACCTCCCAAAATGCAGGATGCATATGGGGCAACAGACATGCCAAACAAAGCAAGCAAGCCAAACACACACACTTTGAAGACGCAGAGAAAACACGGCAGACAGTGATGGAGTGTATGTATCTCTAGGTCCAACACCATCTTAGGCACATTACAGGCACACACTGACGATTGGGCTTCACCACAACAATCACCAAAGACATGCTTAAGGGTTGAGTTAGTCACAGAACCACTTCCCACCTCCGTAGAAGACTTTTGAAAATCCAACCCCACTCACATCACAAAGATGCCTTATAGTGAAAAGGAAGCATGGCATGCCACCCCACCTACATCACAGAGACGCCTTACAGTGAAAAGGAGGTATGAGCTGAAAAGTATACAACCCCACACGCATCACAGAGATGCCTTATGGTGAAAAAGAGGTATACATAATAGATTGATTGATTGATTGCAAACATACTCAAGATACAGGAAGTACTCATTGTACTAGCTGACCCATGAGGACAAGCACATTGCTAACATCTATAACAGATAGCTTACCTTATATATGCCCCCACCTTAAGGTGGGGGCATATCATGCATCAATATCAAGCACGTTAAGGTAGGAAGGAAACACACAAGGGAACACAGACTTTCACAAAGCCCATGCCCCCCGGAGGCGACATGTACTTTACAATTGCCAAATGTTCCCACAAACACATCCCTGCAAGAAACATGTTAGTGTCTACAACATCATAATAAACAACAACATTAGTCCATATGATTAACCACAAAAAGAGCCAAGGTTATACAATGAATTCAGAGTTTGAGGATAACCGAGGACCACCAAGGCTAGATTCAAAGATAGACAAAGGTGCATAGAGAAATAGTATTGTTAAGGTTTGTAAATGCGATAGAAACATCATCAAACTCACTACGCGGAAAACACGATTGCTTCCACTAGCCAAGCATCAAATAAGATATACAACCCCATCGTCATATTAGGAACTAAGTCCATTTTTTAATTGCTCTCGAAAGGGACACTAGGTCTGCATCAGTATAAATGTTTGTCGTCATCCACCTGCTAGGTGGAAACACTAGAGGAAGGGAAACAATAAATAAGAGAGGAGAAACAAGTGTCTTATGGACAGTCATGTAGGAGGGTGCCTCTAGGTCACCAACCACAATGCTATGTTCGTAAGACACAACACACAACAATGAAATCATAGAGAGAGGCAATATAGAAGAATGATGATTCAAATAGAAGAAGGTCACAATAGAGGTAGTCTCTTGATATCCCGGACCTTACAGGAGAATCTAAGGTCATTCCAAGAGGCCTAAACAACACAACACATCACGGGGGAAGCACATCATGAGAGAGATAAAAGGTTAGAAATACTTATCTGTTTAGAAGCATCGTTAAGAATATACATATCTAGGGTATCTCTCATGTTGTTTTGATATTGTATCAAGTTTAGGATGACAAGAGGCTTTCTTTTCTTTAAAAGGATTATATCCAATACTGCTTGAGTAATGTGTTGAAGTGGATTCTATAAGTACTCGAATTCCTTGTTGATTTACACCACATCCCTTACCTACATAGTTGTTATGTTTATACAAAATTTGAAATCCATGACCATATAGAGAATCTAGTTCCTTAGAGGAAGGTGAAGCCTCATAGGTATCATAATTTGTAGTATAAGTTAGAGTATTGTCTTTATTTTCAACCAAGGAGACTTTGTTGTTCTTAGATGCTTCAAAAGATTACTTAGACAAGATCGATGCTACTTTTGATGTGTCGAGGTTATTAAGTTTATAATCCCCTATGATGTAAGGATTAAAATCTAATGAACCCCAATCATCACCCAAAAGTGCATTCGATGGTTTAGATTCCTTCATAACATCATTTGTGGCTAGAGGCTTTGATAGATCACCTCACAAATTATTTAAGATCATATGATTGTGAACTGGTTTTTGCTTTTCAATATGCAAATAGTTATCTGGCTCAGGATCAGTATGAATAGTATGAAGTTTACCTTTGAATATAAATTTTATTGAATGATGCAATGTGGAAGGGACTTCCCTCAATGCATGAATCTAGGGTCCCACTTGTATAGGTAAAGTTATAGTACCTATGGATTGTCAAAACCATAGATTCTTAACAGTTCCAGCTTGATGGCAGATGTATCAACTTTAATCTTATGTAATAAGTCAATGCCGCAAACATTAAGAGCCAATCCATTATCAATCATAACTTGTTTTACCAATGTTCTATTTATTGTGGCAAAGATTATAAGAGGATCATATTGGTTTTGAACTTCAATTGACGGTAATTCCTATGGTTGAAAGAGAATATCTATTTTTGTCACATGCATACTATCCAATAAGGCTGCTACATCATTACGCTTAGAAGTAGGTGGGATAATCACCTTTTGCAAAGCTTCTTGGAGCATTCCATGGTATGTAGGTGATGTTTGTATTAAATCCCAAAGAGAGATCTTAGACAGAGTAGCGTGAAGCTATTTGACAAGATCATACTCTTGACCACTTTTATGAGTAGGACGAGGTGGTTGAGGGAGCATAGGTTGAGAACATGGAAGAGAGATAGGCACATGCGGTGCTTGGTTACTTTGCTTTTTATTATGGGTGTTGTATGCATGAGCAATCACATTATGGTGTGGTTGTTGTAACACATTTTGAACACCTTGAACCATAATCATCAATTTTAAGCAAGAGGGTGCACTAAGTGCCCCTCAGACAATCATTTTAGGAATATTGCTATGAAGTCTATTAACGATTATTGAATTAACATTGTTTTCCTCTTGATTGCACCCAATATCCATCCCCAAATGATTTAATGTGAGAGACCTTTTATCATCCACTAATCCTACATCTTGGCCAGGGAGAGTGGTGGGATGAGAGGAAGGTACCTCATCACCATCATCGTCATACTCTGTGGTGGAAAAGGGATTTTCCCTCTCACTTTTCTCATGAGTATTCCTAGAGATAAATTTGGTTAAATCTTTTAATATCAAAGGATATGCTCCTATTAGTAAAGTGAAGCTACTAAAATCATGTGTGTAACAAAGTAATTGCAACTCATATGTAGAACATATAGAAGCATCAATACCACTGATATAAGCTATATGTTCTAGAATATGAGGATTCTCATTAGTGAAATTAGAGAAATTTTTAAAATCTAGGATATACTCATGCAAAGATTTCAGAGATGAATAAAATGAAGATGCCACAATGAAATGCAAAATTAGATTTTAACAATTTCCAAGAGTATGCAAAAGACAAGTGCAAACTGTATGCAAGAATGATCTTAAATGCTTGATTTTTTGTACTTTTTTAAGGCAAATGAATGAACCAAAGGGTGTTGTAAGGATTTCAGTTAAGGGTAGAAAGTTATATGTCTGATATCAGGCCAAAACAGAAAAATTATCCTTCTCAACACACTCTTGATGCAAATCCAAGATAATGCCAAGTCAAAATATAGTGAAAATATGTCAAAATAAGCAATTTTTCACCAAAATTCAATGCAAAAGGGCATAACAAAGGGTGTTGTGAGGAAAATGATGATTGAAAGAAAATAATATAAGTAATAAGATCCACTTGGTGTCGAAATACCCAGCACAACATGCTTTTAGTGCCACTTAAGGTCAAACCCTAGTGAACATATAACAAAAATAAGCTATTTTTCACAGTTTTTCAACTCCAAGACCTAGTAAAAGGAGTTTTGTAAGGAATTTTAGGAGGTACAGAAAATAATATCAATAATATCAATCACATAAATCTATAAAATTGATCACAACACAGTTGGAGAGCAAACTAGGTCAAATCCTAGGGCAAAAATAGTCAAAATGTGTAGTTTTTCACCAAATTTTCACTACAAGAGCCTGATAAAAAGGTGTTGTGAAGCTTTTTATGGGGGGAAGAAAATTATTACCTTAAAAATTGTTTATAAAGTAACTTAACTTAAATTATGCCAAAATAACTTTCACAACACACCTATGGTGCAAGTTTATAAAGTCGATAAGGCCAAATTTAGTGAAAATCATTGTTTTTGAAGCCCTAGGTTTGAGATCTCGGGAAAAAATGTTATGTGAATGTTTTGAAGTCTGATTTATGATGAAATTGAATTAATCTCAGATCTGAAAATTATTTTCAAGCTTGATCATACAAAATGCCCATGCAAATTTAATGAAAATGCATCAAAATTGCTAGTTTTTTGTTGATTTTTTCTCTGCAAAAATGCAAATTTTTAAATCTAAATGAAAATTTACACAAAAATGAAATACTACAGCCAAATGTTAATTTGAATTAACATCTAAAATTAGTAGAAAAATATGAGAAAATATTTTGCCTACTAACCCTAGATTTTGGAATAACTAGGTTATATAAAATTGTCAAAATTTCCACAAAACTCTAGCAAATTAAATGATAAAAATGAAATGTAAAATTTTAAATTTTTGGATTTTTATGTAGTTTATATAAGATATG
Organism: Cunninghamia lanceolata; assembly: GCA_027924645.1. Lineage (NCBI taxonomy): Eukaryota > Viridiplantae > Streptophyta > Pinopsida > Cupressales > Cupressaceae > Cunninghamia > Cunninghamia lanceolata. The sequence continues at coordinate 17,134,504 of BSBN01000107.1, read as the reverse complement.
ATGCAAAAATCATGAATTAGAAAAATTTAGGAAGAATTGATACAATTTAGTAAGCCAAACAATGCAATTTGTTTTTTGAATTTTCCAATTTTTCAATTTTTTTGAATTTTTCTCAATGCAATAAAATGAATGACTATATGAATGAATGAAATCAATCCAAATTTGAAGACACACACTAAGAAAGTTAAAATTTATGTCCAAAAACATAGGTTCACTAAAATGTTTAGGGGAAAATTGGATTTGTTAATGTTTTAGTTTTTATGTGTTTAAATCTGCCTCTCCACTAAACATTGAACAATCTAGGGTCGAGTGGTGAGCACTATCATACCCTAGGTCACTTAAAAATGTAGAGAAACTTGGATTAGGAAATTTAATTATTAATCCTCCTTCTCTTATACCCAATTAACCATTAAAACCCTAATTATGCAAATGCAACAACAAATTGACGAATGATAGAAAAAGCTCTTGTAGATAGAAGTAAAATACCAAATCACAGAATACCTATTTTTTGGGTTCTGAAGCAGAATAGTCGGGGACACTAGAGAAGGTACCCAAGTCCAAGGTACCAATTTCTTCACAGAATTTAGACCTCCTCCCCACACTGATCAACCCTGTAACTTCTATTTTTGGAGATCTATCTATGGAGGACACTAGAGTGAGCGCCCAAGTCCTAGAAGTGATTTTGTGTCCTACTTTTCTTCATATCTCAAATCCCTGATGCCTACCAATCCTTCCTGTAACTCCACTTTTCCCAAATGTAACACTTGTAGCCTACAATCACAAGACTTGGTTTGGGGGTTGTGGTGTTTAGAGGCTTGCCTCAGTCAAGCCCCGAAGGACACTTAAGTCTCTAAACACTGTTGTCAGATAAAGAGTGTGTGCCCTTGTGAGGCACAGGCAAAAACTAAAGGAATCAATTATGAAAACACAATATTATGTCACCTTGTAGTGAAGCTCTCATCGGAGGAAGATGCTCTTCATGCCATGAGGAAATTGATTCTCAAATCTGTAAATATCAACACACAAAACACACAAGTTTTCTCTTGAAACATAATAGAAAGCCTTGAATCACCTTGAGAACACTTGAACATCACAATTGCCATCTAGTTGAAATATAGTCTACAAATGAATGCCTAAGCATGCTTATATATGCAACTACAAGCACTCCTGCCAAGATTTTAAAAATCAAAACTTACCATGTCAGAAAAAGGACCAAATAATGGTCACAAACTGACACCCAAAAATTAGAGCTACCCCAAAATAGGGCAGGACTAGGGCGCGGGTGTCCAAGTCCTCCCCCTATTTTGGGCAGGGTACAGCTCAAGGGGTCCACCTAGGTCCAATTTGTCATGGAACCCAGGTCTCATTCCATTGGGATGCCAAAATATGAATTAAGATGTCCTAAATGCATACTAGAGACCTGGGAGTTAAACCTTATGAGGGAAAAGCCCCCAAGGGGACATTTTTTGACGTTACACATGTAAGAGTGTGAAATAGGAGATTCTATGATAGGTGAAGACATGTGTCAAAGAACATCTTTGAAAAAAGGCATCTTTGGGAGCCCCAAGGTGGACTATGACATGTTGTAAGAGAATATGCTATTTATAGCCTATGTATGATAGATTCTCTTATAGCTGTAAGTTATGAAAGCTATGATAGATTCTATGATGGTCGTAAGAGTCATAAGAGCATCTGTCATAGCCCATTTTGGAAATAGGTGACCTATTTGGGATGGGGTGTGTGGACAAGTGTCAAAAGCATCTTACAATGTTGACCAAGTGTCCATAGATGTGGGTTTTGGGCCATAAGGCCAAGTTGGACACCCATTCCAAGATAGAGGCAATTTTTCCTTGTATTTTCTATATAAACAAGTGCTTTGAGGAGGAGTTGCATTATGTGATTGACAAGTACTGTTATGATGCTGGAATACCTCCATATACAAGTGTTGAAGACTCTTGAGAGCTTGCATTGCAAGTGTATTGTAAATAACATTTAGATTTGTTAATACATTGTGCAAGTTTTGGAGTGTGGGGTTTTTCTTCTGAAATGGTTTTCCCACATTAAATCTTGTCTCTCTCTTCTTTTGTGTCATTCTATGTGTATGTTGTTTGCTGCAATATCTCTATTATTGGGTTGATAACATTGTAATTGTAAGGATTTAAAAGAATTTGCACTCTACTTCCCTTATTAGATTAGCGTAGGAAGTGTGTTCCACGTACCTTGCTTCATTTTAGTTGTATGGTAAAAATGATAAGATTAGGGGATATCATATTGAGAATGATTTAAGCAATTGAGAACACAACTAAAGGATTTTTGAGATTAATAAAGAGGATTTACAATTGATTCTAAATGTGTTATCCAAGCTTGGTCCTGAGTATTCAATATTTGTTTCTAGCTTTCACACTCAACGGGTTTCCATGGGATTTGTATATGTTGATCCTATTTTTGATGCATTTTGAAATCTTCTAATCCAAGAGGAGGCAAAGGTAATTCAAATGGGCTCACTATGTCTTCTAGGCCACAAGCATTGGTGGCTAGTTAACCTAAGGTACAGAAAGAATTAGGGACTCCTAAAAATAAACAAAAGAAGAAAAATAACAAGTCACATGTAGATTATGAATCCTCTCCCTCCAAAAGGGAATCATGTAAAAAGGAGAAGCCTAAGTGTGCATATTGCAAGAAATTAGGACATGATGAACACAAATGTTACATAAAGAAAATTGATGAATTGCAACATCAACTAAAAAAGGCACAAATAAATTCATCTTTAGGGGGTTCATCATCTTCTCCTTCATCTTTAAATTTAGAGATACAAAAGGGGAAAGCACTTGTTGTAGTTGTGCATATTTTGAGTTAGGGAGATGGATCCTTGATTCTGGAGCTTCACATCATATGGCTTCATCACAAAGTATGTTCTTTTCATTTGAGACTTGTTCATCAACACACATCTTGATGGTCAACAACACATATATGAGTGTTTGTGTGAAAGGATATATTGACATAGATGAAGGATCATTCAATGATCTCCTTTGTGTATCTTAATTTTTAACTAGTATCCTTTCTATCTATTAGATTACACATTGTGGAGTAGGAAAGTGTGTTGAGTTCACTCCTCATTTTGTGATTATTCAAGATTTGCATAGAAGAGATATTGTTGCAGTTGGGGAGGTAGATCATCACTCTTGAGTGTACACCTTCTCACATTTTTCTCTTATTTTTCCTTCAGTTGATGTTCACCCCCATGTGGACACTTTTGAGGAGATGTAGTATGGTCATTTGATTCTACTACTTCTTCTTTCCAATTCTTATTATGTGAATATGCTTCCTTATAGTTCAAAACACTCAGAAGGGAATCCATTTTCCTAGATAATTAATAAATCTCCATTTTCATTAATGAAACATCTTCCTTAGCCTTAGTGCTTTCCTCATATACATAATTATTCTTTTTGTCTCTTGCAGTTGGCCCTACCATTATGGGGGAAAATAAATTTGTAATAAATCACACAAAACAAATCCAATTGATCTAAAAATTTTACTATAACTTATCACAGCCTAGATCTCACTTCCCAAAAAAAATCTCCATGAAATTAGTTAACTTGAGACCTTGAGAGGGAAATTGGTGGAAACGCTAATTTCACAATAAATTCTTCAAATCTGATCCAAATGCTCTCTAATATGGACTATATAAGCTTCAATATGACATTGAAAAACCTAGTAAAAATCTTGAAAATATTTTCCAAAATAAGAGGGATATGCGCTTCACAAGTGAAAATGTTAGAAACCCTAATAATAAAATAACTCATTCAATTCTTCTTAAATTGCTCTAAAATCTAGAAGCTCCAATATGTCCTTGAAAAACAGTTTAAAAATCTAGAAAAGATTTGGAAAAATGAGAGTGATATGCACTTCAGAAAATGGCCTCCAAAATAAGGAAAAAAAATCACCTTATTTCTTTCCTTGATGATGCCAAGATCATGCTCTGATACCACTTGTAATGAAATGACTTTCACAATATAATAATATAATAGGAAATATGCTACAAATATGTGATAATAATATGCCACTTCGAGGGGGATACCTCCAATAATATTCAATAAGAACACAATACTTAAAATGATGATAATAACTAACCTCTACCTCCAATATATACCATACTTATGCCATGGATGCCACCGAGGCTAACCTAAATACCTATATAAGACTATATTAATGATTATATAACTTAAATAATAATTAAGGTAGCCATAAGCTGACTGCTCATAACCATATACATATTATAGAATTGGGGGTGTAGCAAAGAGTCATTCGAATGCCAAGGTGACAATTGGGATTCCTTCCAATGGGTCACGTGATAGTTACAAAGAAATTTTGGAAGTTGAAAGGTCATTTGCTAGAAAGAAGAAAACATTGTATGATTGTATTGTCGTAGGATGACAACACACTCGTGCAAATGTTTGCATGCCTACACTAACATCCAAGTACAACATGGAAAAAACATCATAGAATGCAAACAAGATAATAAATAGACACAGAGAACATGAACAAACACATAAAAAGACTTAGACACACAAGACACAAAATATAATTGGTATTAGGAATAGAGGAGAGGCTAAAAATAGGCTAAATGAATCCTAAAAACATGCTAAAGAATGTGGACACTAAAATGAGGACAATTTGTAGTGTCATAATTGCAGTACATGCAATTTTTAACCTTAAAATAGGTAATAACACACTATTTTCATGGATATTGTGTCTTTGTGGACTTTAGTGGAATATTCTTTTATTGGGCTATAGTCATGAAGTGTTTGGGTTTTACATGGATTTTAATATTTTCCACTACTTTGCAATAAAGATTGTATTTGTTTTTATAGGGGATTATATAGAAATGAACAAGAGATTCAATTAATTTATTGCATGTATAGAATTTAGACAAGTTTCTCATAGCTTCATTGTAAAAAATAGTTAATTATTCCATTGATTCCTATCCTACAAGAAAATAATTACATAAATTTTATAACATCTTCCATATAATTAAGAATTAGACTAGATGAACAATATCAATCCCTAACAAAGTTTTAGGATAATAAAAACTATTGTTGTGCCTATTGAACCTATAGGTTCAATTTCTACTATATTTTATTGAGAATATAACCACTCTCAATAAGTTGGGAAATGAAAAATAGGAAAAACTAGAATAGGAAGATAATATGTAGAAATAAACAATAGAAAAATGAACTTGGAGATTTAGATAGTTTGTAGGATGAATCTATGAGAAATTTAGTTTAGATTCTAGCATGCCCACATTGTCATCTGAGAAGTTTTTTGTCATCCTAGATCTATGTTGTCATCTAGGAACATAATAAAAAAATTAAAACATATATGACAACATAGATCTAGGAGCACCACATATTATTGTACTCATGTTTTCAAGATCCAAGGCTTCATAATTTCAACTACAAGCATAGTCAAGTCATCAAAAGCACTGCAAGTCACCACAATTGGTTCTCATTAGTTGAGGTTGGAAAAATAGATTTTTTTATGTATCTAGAACCTCCCATTTAACTTTTATATATTATTGATCACCGCAAATGTGCTTTTCACATGAGGAAGTTAGTTAAGACTTGTACTAGGTATTTAATCTAGAACAATAACTTGTTTGATCAATGTGGCAAGTATTTGAAACTTATGGCAATTCTTAATGTTACCCACTTCACTATAGGTCCTAGCAAGGGTTATGTATGAAACCACATTAATTTTGGAGACTCTTATCTCATTAGGGATAATAACACATGTTATGAGTAAACCTACATGCTATGCTAGGGTGGTGCACGAACTCCCAACGTAAACCATTTGGAAAAACATTTAGTTTAGGAATAATATTCCTTATCAACTTATTTTAGAAGCATGGAACATGATATCAATCATTGCATTGTGTTCTACATGTCCTATATAAGAAGTCCAATATTATTTAAGGGCAAACCAAGAAAATAAGCAAGATTAGATGAAGAAGGAGCTTGACAAGAAGAAGATGACTAAGAGTATAAGCGGAAAGAAATACATTGAATGAGATCATATTCTGATCTAATTGTAATTCATAGCTAATGCCTAGGACTTGTAATATAGCTCTTAATGAATAAAAAACTATTGTTTTCCGCAAGTGATTTGTTGTTATCTATAGAATGAAATGTGGTTTAGATTAAAGAATCATATTAGATGCAAGGGTAGATAATCTTTAATTGGATCCTCCAACCTTGAGTACATTAGTGAGCCTCTAAGAATACCTAGAAGCTTGGAAAAGAAAATATGGGTGACTACTAGAGAAAGCTTGCCAAAGTGGTCAAGACCCTATTTTGGTCTTTCAAGCTCCACGAATGGTCAAATGATACAAGCAAGATTAAATTTTGGATGTGTTGTTAATCAAAAGTGCATCTAGAATATAAGAACAATGTTATAGTAAACTATTGATATTAATAACCATTGTCGATGGAGATACTAATATCCTAGTGTGTATGAGAGGAAATGTGGGAGATGGAATCCCAAAATAGCAACAAGGAACATGATACTACTGAACTAACAATAAGGTAGATGCTTGCAAATCTCTCACACACAAGAAGGAGAGAGTGAGAATAATGTCAAAAGAAAGAAGAATAATGTCAAGAGATTCTAATACAAGAGAAGATTTAAAAGAAACAAAAAATAAAAGTGTTACCTCACCCAAGAAGTCTATGAAAATGAATGCCATACTTGCTAGTAAATGAATTTGTAAGTTTGCAAGATAGTAAGAGTGATGTAGAAGATCGCTATCAAGCTCACAAGAGTGTTGTTCACAATTTTTTTCTTAAGAAACCAAGGAGAATGTTGTTGGATGCATAGAAAATTCATAAATGTATAATAGAGTGATAGAGATCAATAATAGGGAACCTCAAGAGTCATTCCAACGCCTAGGTGACTATTGGGATTCCTTCCAATGGGACATGTGATGGTTATAAAGAAGATTTGGAAGTTGAAAGTTCAGTGTCCTGGCAAGAAGCAAATGTTATATGATTATATTGTTGTAGGATGACAGCACACTCATGCAAACATTTGCATGCCTACACTAACATCCAAGTATGACACGGTTAGAAACTTCATAGAATGAAAACATGGCATTAAATGGACACACTAAACATGTACAAACACATAAAAAGACTTAGACACACTAGACAAAAAAATATAATTGGTATTAGGAATAGAGGAAAAGCTAAGACTAGGCTAAATGAATCTTTAAAACATGTTAACGAAGGTGCACACTAAAATGAGGACAATTTGTAATGTCAAAATTGCAACACATGCAATTTTTTCCTTGACAATAGGTAATAACACACTATTTTCATGGAGACTATGTCTCTGTGGACTTTAGTGGGTGCTATAGCCATGAAGTGTTTGGTTTTTACATGGATTTTAATTCTAATTATTTTTCCACTACTTTGTAATAAAGATTGCATTTGTTTTTATAGGGGATAATATAAAAAATGATTAAGAGATTCGATTAATTTAGTGCATATATAGAATTTAGATAAGTTTCTCATAGCTTTATTGCAAAAAATAGATAATTATTCCATTGCTACCTATCCTACAACAAACAATTGAAAAAATTGCATAAATTTTGTAACACCTTCCGTATAATTAAGAATAAAGTAGGGGAAAGATATCTATTCCTAACGAACTTTTAGCATAATAAAAACTATCATTAAACTTATAGTATATTTTATTGAGAGAATATTTAAAGCTTTAGCCAAACTAATGACTTCGATGAATACAGAACTTTAACTCCGAAAGGTCAAAGAAAACGAGAACGACACCATGACTGTAATTTAATATCTCGAAGAATTGTGGTGTCCTCAATGACCAACTTACTAGTATAATGAAAAGCTGCATCTTTACTTCTGATAATTGTGGCAATTCAAAGTGTTGTATATGGTACGCAATAGATTTATGATAATGTTATAAAAATGATTAGAATCAGCAGCATCCTTTGTTTTCTTGGACAGGAATAAAAACTTTCAAAAGGGGGAACATAAATATATGGGAAAAGGCAATTAGTAATGGATTGCAGCAGTTGAGGAATAGATAAGGTTTGGCAGAGGTTGGTGTTGACGGAGGCATTATGCACTTATTCTTACCATCCAGCCAAATTAAATGGGAATCACTGTTATGATTTGTGAACAGATAACCTACCTCTTTTCCACCGGCTCATTCAATAGCTACCCATCTGTTCCGCCTCGAAGAAAGACATATTTACAGCGTGAGAATCTTAAAATTTCACAAAAATATGCAGAAAGAAAATGTTTTAAACCAACCCGCCCATGTCCTAATACATATGAAAATTAAAAGCAAAATATTACTAAAGTATTAAAAAATGTATATTTGTGCATATGTAGTTAACTATTTAAATTAGACAAAATACATGTCAATGTACTTGCATTATAAGACAAGTTGGTCCAAATGAGGACTCTTTCAAATTAAAATATACACTTTTAAAATTAATTACAAAATATAATATTTATAGGATTCAAAAGTCAAACAAGTTACATTTACACATCTTAGTACTCACTCATTGGTGCCTAAACTACCATAAATTTAAGCCCTTCCCAACTAGATGGGCTCTCAAGGGCACAAATTCCCACTTACTCTCACATCACATGACATCTTCCAAGTACTCTACATAATTGTACAAACAATAAATGGTGTAAAGCTCCCCTAGGAGATTTTTAAAACAAATATATTTCATAATTCACAACATATCATCCTAGATTTTATCAACTTCTCAACTTTTATTATTTTGTAATGTGAAAAACAACAAGGATATAATTTTTTTTACAATTACATACTTATATATACACAATTATGATGAGAATTTACAACTTATATATACATTGTGATATATAATGAAACTGTATATATTCAGGTCTCTCTCTCTCTCTCTCTCTCTCTCTCTCTCTCTATATATATATATATATATATATGGGTTTGATATAACTCCTAATTTTGGATAAATAAAATTGAAAAAGTTGCATGAGGAGAGGAGAGAACCCCTCTCTAATGAAAAATCTCTCCTTTTATACATTTTCTCATCATACAAGTAGTTCCACAACTACTTGTAACTTCCCTTTTTGTTTTTTAAATTCTCTCTTAATATTATTTTGCCCACCTCTTATTTTTTACTTTCACATGTGCAATAGTTTTTGCACTTTACCATAGTAATTAATCTTCAAATTAAAATACAAACTTTTAAAATTAATACCAAAATATAATATTTACAATAACCACCTTTTTGGAGAGGATTCAAAAGTCAAACAAGTTACATTTACACATCTTAGTGCTCACTCATTGGTGCCTAAACTACCATAACTTTAAGCCCTTCTCAACTAGATGGGCTCTCAAAGGCACATATTCCCATACTTGCTCTGACATCACATGACATCTTCCAACTACTCTACATACTTGTACAAACAATAAATGGTGTAAAGATCCGCTACAGGATTTTTAAAACAAATATATTTCATAATTCACAACAGATCATCCTAGATTTTATCAACTTGTCAACTTTTATTATTTTGTAATATGAAAAACAAGGATGTAATTTTGTTTACAATTATGTGTTTATATAAACACAATTATGATGAGAATTTATATATTTATATATACACTTCAATATATAATGAAACTACATATATTCAGGGTTTTAGTTTTTAACCCCCTCTCCCTCTCTCTCTCTCTCTATATAGAAGGGTTTAATATATACATGGGTTTCATTTTGTATATAATGAAGCCTTGAAGCATATTGCTAGAATAATCTCTCTTTTCTCCTATAATGTAACTCCACAACATGTATTTTCTTTGTTCTTGAGCATGGGGGGATTTATATATACCAAGGTATTTACCATTTAATAGGGTTGGAGATTTTGGAAATTCTTAGGCCTCTAGTAGCTTATATGATTTTGTGTGTGTGTGTGTGTTTGATATATACATGGGTTTTATTTTATATATAATGAAACCCTGAAGCATATTGCTGCAATAATCTCTCTTTTCTCTTATAATGTAACCCCACAACATGGATTTGCTTTGTTCTTGAGAATGACAAAATTTATATATACCAAGGTACTTTCCATTTAATAGGGTTGGAGATTTTGGAAATTCTTAGGCCTCTAGTAGCTTAGAGTTAGATACTTTTAGAGCTTTCTTTTAGAAAGAAATTAATATTTTCTTTTGTCCAAATCTCCAAACTAAGTGTAACTCTTGTTATCCAAGACAATGAAACTTGTGTATGAGTGTTGGAGTTATTTCATGGTTCTCTTATGTGTTGAATGAATGCTCTACATACATGCTCAAAGGAATTTCATTTTTTCTTAATGCACACTCATGGCAAGTAGATGTAGAGTTTTAATTAAGCACAACCTCCTTAGAAGATTGCATCACTACTAGCTACATTGTGACTATTGGGTTTGGTTATCTAGTGTTGGTTGATGGTTGTGGAATGATAAGGTATTTCAAATATTGTAAGTGTAGGTCGCAATATGTTCATTCTTTTCTCTTACCTATTGTAGACACCTAAAAATGTCTCGACCACCAAACTGACTCCCGACATCCCTAAACATACCAATTCCCTTTCCGACCAATTAATTAAATTTTTATTTAATTAATTACCCCTTTAATTTCCTAAATTCACACCATTTCATCCCCAAAATTGAATTAATCTTGTTAATTCAATAGTCCAAACCTTAACCAATTGATTTAATAAATATGAAAAATTTATTAAATCAATTCCCCCATTTTCCCTAAATCCAATTAAATAGTTAAAACCATGTTAACTAATTAATCTAGCCTACTAATTAGCCTATCCCTACCCTAGACAATTAAATAGCTATTATTTAATTGTCTACTCTAGCCTACCTCATCCTAGCCATAGGATTAATTAATTAAATCACTAATTAATTAATCTTATCCTCCCTCTAATCCCTCCACTAATTTATTCCAGCCACATTAATTAGGATAATCACCCTAATTAAGAGAGTCAAACCCTCATTAGCACTTCTCTCCACATCCTTAAATTTAAAATTCAAATAAATCACACATCACATTTACTCCTCTTACACATCCCTTACACATGTCATAACTAATAAATATCCACTCTTCCCCAAATGAATTTTTAATTCATTTTACCCTTCCCCATGTGAATTTTTAATTCACAAATAATCCATCTCACCCAACCTCATTTATTCACCCCTTTCCCAAAAATGAATAAAAGATTTACTTTTATTCCTAGCCCTCCATCTTCCAAGATCAAATCTAGGCCCTCCACATCACTTTCATCCTCCACCATTGATCTCTCCAATCAATCTCCACTCTTGGATCAAAATCTCTCCAAAAAATCTATAAATACAACCTCTCACAAGTCATTTTCATCATCCAACTCCATGCAAAGTTACCATGCCAAAATCACCTTTGAGTAGATAGTGAGTTGCACAATTGAGAAGCATTTCACATTTGAATCCATAGTCTAGGGATAAATCTTGGTCTTGGAAGCTTCTTTTGGGTGCAAAGGCTCCTTCTTCCCTTGATGGGATTAGGTTGTGTTTTATGAGGTATAATCTTGTGTTTCATTTGCATTTGATTTAATGTTTTTGCCTTCATTGCATTTACCTAATCTACATTGGCACGCCCGGTGGGACCCACAAGGTCTGAATCTAATCTTTGCTGTGAGTTTTTGTGTTAGTATCTAACTTTTTGCAGGTTCAGCTCTATTCAACCGTCGCAGCGGCGCTATCTCTACCATTTTTTAGCGCTATTTCTCTTTTAGCGCTATCTCTGCGTGAATTTTGTTATGTACTAACCCTACTCACGTGTTGTGTTTTTCACTTTTCCTGTTATTTTTTGTGTTATTTGCTCTCTATTTTGTAGAAAAACTAGGAATTACAGGGGGAGGTTATGGCAAATTTTTGAAAGAAAGAAACACAAACACCAGTTTTCTGTTTTGACGCCATCCTTTAGTTTAGCGCCATCTGCGTCTCCCCCAGACTCTGAAACATCACGCAGTGGTGCCTTCACAGATATTAATCATCGCCATCCTCTGTATCGACGCCTTACTTAGGACCTATTAGCGCTAAGTTCTGTATCAGCGCCATTATGTTAATTAGCGCTATCATAGTGTTTAATTAGCACCAAAAAATATTTTAGCGCCTTCTTTCGTAAGTCGGGTTGTTCTGCCCGCAGTGGTGCCTGTACATACTTATTTTAGCTCTATTTAGGTAATTTGCTTTTCTGTCTGTTGCAGGTACTGCAGATACTAACACAAGTCTTTTTGCAAGATGGTTTGTTGATTAGTTAGATAACATTTTGATTTTGAAAACTAAAATGAACCCTCTTTGCATGTTAGGTCTTAAATAACATTTCAATTTGGTGTTTTAAAAATCAATCCAAACAACTCCTTGTGTGAAGTGTGTGTGGTTATAACATTTACTTTGGTGCTCTAAAAATATACTTCTTTTGTGTGCCAACAAAACAAACAATCAAACACTTCAATTTGGGCTATAAAAAGAACCACAAATTGCATACATCATTGGATAAAAAGAACAACAAACTTGCATTTCCACGCATCTAATCAAGACAATCTAATACTTGTGTGAAGTGTCTTCGTGACTGTGTCAAGTAGAGTGAGAAGTGTATGCTCTTTCCTCGCACCCTTTGGTGACCTTGGGAATCAAAAACTTCTCACAACACTTTGCATTAATCACCCCCATCTAATCCAAAGATCTAAAATTGAACCATGTTGAGTGTGATATAATCATAGGGAACACGTATGCTCTCACATCGTATCTTTGTATGAACTTGGGGATCAAAAGTGTTTTCATGATTATATTGCTTTTGTAATCCTTAGAGGGCCTGCCACCCTGCTTCGAAAGGTGGGAACAACCCAAGTGGCATCAAGCTAAAGCCAAGCTCTTCCAAGATGCTATATAAAATAAGGCATTTGGGATGAAAGTCTCAAGCAATAGGTGTTGTTTTGTTATACCGACAGCTAACCTCCCCATAAACCCTCCAAGGCGCAACCCTTGGAGGCTGGGAGACTCCATAACGAAGAGTAGCGCTGCTGCACGTATAACCACCTGAACGGATGCCCTTACTAAGAGCCATTGTTTTAGCAAGCCAAAATCCTTCTATTTGTTGACGCAGAGGGCAAAACCCTTGAAGCGGCCCCGATTCATGCGGTTCTTAGTTGAGGTAGCAGGGACAATCTAAAGGTTTGGTGAGGGACAAGCCTTATAAGAAACCTGGATCTTGGTATGCATGAGAAGTGTGTGCAATTGTAAGGAGGAGCTAGTGCTACCAAGATCCTGGAGCTACCCACTTTAAATAGGCGCAGCTAGGGGATTCAACAAATATTGTCACATTCTCGCCTTAGGTTGTAAAAAAGTGCTTGTTTTAAACAAAGTCATATATCATATCACAAACAAAAATCATTGCTTGTTTTGCGTTCAAATGTGTGTTAAAGTGCTTTGATTTTTGACAGACAAATTGCCAAGAGACAAAACAAATTAGTTGGTCACATTCCAAACAAACAAATCTAAAATTTTGCCATCAGAAATCTGTCAAAACCCGTTTTAGCGCCATATCTATCTGATTGTAGCACCATTTCACTCGTGGATTGGTGCTATTTTTTAGATTGACGTGCCTAAGATAGAACAAATCAGTTTGTCCCATTCCAAACAAACAAATCCAAAAATTTGCCATCAGAAATCTGTCAAAACCTGTTTCAACACCATATCTGTCTGATTGTAGCGCCATTTCACTCGTGGATTGGCACTATTTTTAGATTAACATGCCTGAGATAGAACAAATCAGTTTGTCCCATTCCAAACAAACAAATCCAAAAATTTGCCATCAGAAATCTGTCTACCCTGTTTCAGCACTATATTCGTCTGATTGTAGCGCCTTTTCATCCGTGGATTGGCGCTATTGTTAGATTGACTTGCCTGAAATAAAGGTCCATTTTGTTGTGATCTACACCTTCTGCTCTACCATAATCCATATCCATCTCGCAAAAATCTGCCAATAATCCAGCCATTTTCTTCAAAAATTTCCCAAAATTGCACCTTCTTTTTGACCTTAGAGAATTAATCACCACCATTGTTGGACCCCATTATCAGCCCAAATACATATCTATCTATCCCCTTTCAATCCTTTTTGCATATCTCCTTGGACCAAGACAAGTCATTTCAAAAAGTCCATCCAAATCAAAAAAACACCATCAACAACCAAAGCTTGTCATCTTTTTGAGCCGAAGTTAGATCTAGATCTTATCATTAACATCACATTTTCCTTGAAAAGTCATTAGTCTACATTTCAAGAAAAACAAATCACCTCTCTTTGCGTAAGGTCATTAGTCTACCCCAAACAAAGAAAATCGTCATCCTTTTTGTGCCAAATCAAAATCTAGATCTTATCCAAAAGCTCAAATCGAAAAACATCAACAAACATCATCCTCACCATCCTAAATCAATCAAAAAAATCAAAAACATCACAAATCCCTTTCTCATCATCCATCTTTGGTCCAAAATTTGTGCAAAAAATCAATATCACCCATTCATATCACCCTTAGGATAAAACCTTTGGAAAAACATATCGATCTTCACCATACCCTTCTACTCCATCTCACTACCACATCCATCTTTGGGTCCAACAAAATCAATTCGATTCTCTAAGGTCTCCATCTCATCCCACGTCTAGAAAATCAAATCCATACGTGTATGCCCACTACAAGATCACAACACAAAAAGAATCAAGAAATGGCGGAACGATGGCCCTTTGGCATGCCTAACACCGACAGTAGCAACATACCCATTTATCAAACATACAATCCACCTACATATTCCTTCATCCCCCCATTTGGCGCCAACAACCCTTTTCACTTCTTACCACAAGCACCAACACTACCACCACCACCACAAAATGTCCCCACCATATCCCAAGATGACCTAGATGTCTTGAGCTTCACGCAAGATGCCGATAATATGGACCTACTTGATAAAGTCCTAAGATCGGACCTAAAGAGATATCTTGACCATCTTCTCAAGCTTGGTGCTCAACTTCCCCCCATCACAACATCATCACAACCATCCACTTCTAAAGTTGTCCCTACCACATCAAATACCCAAGCATCTACATCACATACCCAACCCACCATCTCTCAAACGTCAATACCTAACGTATCTACCACCTCCACCACCTCAACCGCTACCACAGCTACAATTTCCACATCCACTGCTATGCCTAACATCTCCCAACCCATCATCACTTCTACTACCACAACTACTGTCAACCCTTCCGCTTCACTCACAATGGGCATACAAGGCAACATCACACAAGCAAGTACCTCCACAAGTGTGCCCCCACCAAACCCTCACACCCTTGCTTACCTACGACAACTATTCTCACAACAATCTCACAACACATCTAACCAATCCAACATACACATACCCAACGTCAATCCCATAAGTCAACATAATCCCAATTCCCAAATACCCCCACATATTCTCCAACAACTCTACACACACCAACAACAGCAGGCACTAATCAATCCAAACCCCAACCCGCAACACCAACATCTCAACCAAACCAATCCCCAACATCAACTCCCGCCCCATCTCCAATATCTCACCAACCAACAACCCTACACGTTTCAACCACAACAACCACATGATTTCAACACCGTCCTACAAAGCGTAATCCAAAAGGTGGATGACC
Source organism: Cunninghamia lanceolata (assembly GCA_027924645.1). Classification (NCBI taxonomy): domain Eukaryota; kingdom Viridiplantae; phylum Streptophyta; class Pinopsida; order Cupressales; family Cupressaceae; genus Cunninghamia; species Cunninghamia lanceolata. The sequence goes on along the minus strand of BSBN01000107.1, from coordinate 17,118,721 downwards.
TGCAAACTGGGGGCAAACGCAAATACTATTCTTTCAAGGATATTTGCCCCTACCCATTTGACCACACCTTGTACATGCCCCCTTTCCCTAAAAATTTTGAAACGCCAAAATTTGACAAATACAAGGGAAAGGGCGATCCTAGGGACCACCCTCGGGAATTCTACATTGCTTGCCTCGAAGTCTCTCACAACGACACATATCTCATCAGACTCTTCCCAAGAAGTCTTGGCGGCCAAGCCGCTGAATGGTTTGCCCATCTTCCACCTGGGATTCGAACATTTCCCGAGCTTGCGGAGAAGTTTGTCAACCACCTCTCCTACAACTTTGAGCATGAGGTGTCTATGAACGACCTTTGTAACACCAAACAAAAGAATGGCAAAGCTTTCGCTTCTTTCTTACAAAGGTGGAGGGGCCTAGCAAGCAAGCTCCCATGGCCTATTCTTGAAAAACAACTTGTCACCATGTTCGTGGCCAATCTCAATCAGGAATTAGGGTTTCACTTACAGATTCTTTGCGCATCTACCTTTGAAGAGGTTATCGACAAAGGCACCACTGTTGAATGAGCCCTCATTGCCAAGGGTTCCATCAAACTTTACGATCCCAAATCCAACAACAACAACAATTACAACAACCACAAAACCAATCACAACACCCCCAATACCAACACGCAATCTAATGATAAATCACATTATTGGGGGAAGAACAAGAATAATTTGAACAATGGCATCACCGATGTGAAAGCCGTCCAACACGTCCAAAACCACACACCATCACACACGTATGTAGCAAACACCAATAACCTAAGAGGACCAAATAAACCCCGCAAACCTCGCCAAAATTTCACACCATTAGCAGAACCTATTGAGGAAATCCTCGATAGATGTCTCAAGCAAGGAGAAATCACACTCCCGCCTATTAGACCACGCCAAGACAATGACCTCAAGGCAGCATGGTATAATGAAAATGACTATTGCGAATACCACTGCGTGGCAGGCCATAAAACCGCTGACTGTATGCAATTAAAACATTGCATCCAAGACCTAATAGATCAAAATCTCGTCAACCTCGAGCACAGTGCATAGCCATCACGAAACGCTAACCTTGGAGCTTACAAGGATCCTTTGCCCAACCATAACAAAGCTTCATCATCCAACCAAGCGTACAATGTCACTCCATCACCCACACACTACGAATCCATTGTCAGCCGCATTGAACCCTCATCCCACTATGTCAACACAATCACCATTCGTGCACAAGCACCCGATTGCACCGTAACAACCCGTTGAGGCCGTGTCTCAATCCGCACTACCCCTCCCACTGAATTGAGACCCCCATCCACATCCGATCCCCTCCCCCCTCATCCAAACACCCGTCCATCACCCAACACTCGATATAACCTCCTAGACCATCTAGGAAAGACACCTGCGCAAATCTCCATCCTTGAGCTGCTTCGCACATCACCCCACCACAAGGACATTCTCGACAAGGCCCTTTTGGAAACACAAGTCCCAGCAAACTTGGATGTCAATCAATTTCAAGCCATGGTCGGCCATATTGCTACACCACACCATATCATGTTTTCTGAAAAAGATCTCCCTGCTTCCGAACACCTACATAATGATGCACTACACATCAAGGTCTGCATTCACAAACACACCATTAAAAGGGTCCTAATAGATGGTGGTTCCGGCCTAAATATATGCACTCTAAAATTGTTAAAACACTTGGGGTACTCAGATGTGGTTGTGGATGCTAGCGAGTGCATAACAATCAAAGGATATGATGACACCGAGAGACTATCCGAGGGCACCATAAAGCTCCCTATTCAAGTGGGACAGAAAATCCTCGAAACCAAATGTCAAGTTCTGGATCTTGACCTCCCCTATAACATTCTTCTTGGCTGCCCATGGATCCATGCCATGCAACCCATCCCCTCCACTTTCCATCAATGTCTCAAATTCCCCCACAACGGCACTGAAGTCACTATTTATGCTGATCCCCATCCTTTCCAATACTACAGTTTTCTAGAAGGACACAACCAAACCTTCTATCCATACAATAAAGCCACCACCCAAATCACCCCAACAGCTTCCACCTCATACATGGACCCTGCCAACATCGCCACCACTTCATCCAAAGCACCTTCACCACCTGAGGTCAAGATCAAGCTCAGCGACCAGGGCTATGGGGAATACAACCTTCACGGCACCTTTTGTGTGGGCTTATTACCCACTCCTAAGACATTTGGCACTCCAAGCATAGAGGCAGCTGACACAGTCATCATCAAATGCAAACCCTCACCCATCTTTGAGAAAAAACACCTTCTAGATCAGGACATACTTGAAGATATTTCATCCTGGCTTTACAAGGATGAGGAAACAGACCAAGAAATCCCCACCATCCCCACAAACAATTACGGCAAAGGTTCTGAGATAGTCAAAAGCATGGGTTACAAAGGACAAGGCGGCATTGGCCTTCATGAACATGGGATTGTGGAACCACTGCAAGCAACAAGAAACCCCTATACTCAAGGGTTAGGGTATGGTCAACCACAACGCATCCTTAATACCGGTGAATGTATCTTAGCCAAGTTTGCCCCAGTTTCTGTAGACGTCGACAATGTTAATGAAACGGACCTACAAGACTCCTTTAGTGACTTTGCCAATTTATTCGCCTCCTCCATTTGCACCATCTACTCTGTCACTACTCTCGCCTCATCATCCAATGACCTATCATTAGTATACCCCGACCTCATCGACTGGGACCAACGAGGACCTCCTATTTTTGATATCGCACCTAATGATGAAGCCATTGCTGAAATGATGGGAGTAAGAGACAATTTCCCCTTGGGAGATCACAGAGCTGGATACATCATGGAACTTAATCTGGCTGCCTATTTTGGGGAGACAACCCTTGCTTCTAGTCGCAAAAATACAAAAATAAAAAATGGATCTGATGGTGAAAACTGTTCCATGGCAGTATCAGATCCTAAAAAAGTAAAAAAAAAGGACGTATCTCCTGGTGAAAACCTCCATGAGGCGCCAGGGGATGGAAGCATGGGCCTCCCTAAAATAGATACAGTATATCCTAACAAATCACCCATCTTGGTTGAACCAGCTCAAGAAATGAATCTAGGGACAGAGGAAGAGCCGAAAATCAGATACAGAGCAGAATCTCTCAGCCTGTTCAAACAGGAAGACTTCTTGGCATTCTTCACATGCAGAAATCGCAACTTTGCGTGGACCTACACAGACATGCCAAGGCTAGATCTTGCCTTAGTTGTCCATCATCTTGCCGTGCGTCCTGATGCCAAACTAGTCAAACAGAAGCTTCGAAAGATGAATCCTCAGGTGGCCCTTCTTGCTAAAGCAGAGCTCAAAAAATTACTAGATGTGGGGTTCATACGTCCAATTGATTATCCTGAATGGGTTTCGAATCTAGTACCCGTTGCTAAACTAGATGGCAGAATTCGCTGTTGCACTGACTTTAGAGACCTCAACAAGGCCTGCCCAAAAGATGACTTCCCACTTCCCAACGTTGACATGATCGTGGATCTTACCGTAGGGCATGAGATGCTATCTCTCATGGATGGCTTTTTAGGATACAATCAAATCAAAATTGCCGAAGAAGATCAGCACAAGACATCTTTTATATGCCCATGGGGGACATACTGTTGGGTAGTAATGCCATTCGGCCTAAAGAATGCAGGAGCTACTTATCAATGAGCAATGATTGTCATCTTCCATGACCTCTTTCACTACATCATGGAGGACTACGTTGATGACTTACTCGGCAAATCAAAGACCAGAGAAGAACACTTAGACGTGCTAGCCAAGATCTTTGACAGGCTAGAGCAATATAATGTTCATCTAAATCCAAAAAAGTGTGTCTTTGGTGTCACTTCAGGTAAATTGTTGGGATACATAGTCTCCAGACGAGGAATTGAGGTGGATCCGGTGAAAGTCAAAGCTATTACTAAAATGACACCTCCTAAAACCTTGAAACAACTGAGAAGCCTGCAAGGTAAACTACAGTCTATTTGCTGATTTATTGCTCAACTTGCAGACAAATTCCAACCATTCCAGCATCTCCTCAGGAAAGATACGGCTTTCGCCTGGACTACTCAGTGTCATGATGCCTTCAACCAACTAAAAGCATATCTAGCTAATCCCCCTATTCTATCTCCACCAAGACAAGGAGAGCCCCTCCTCTTGTATATTTCCATGACCGACACAGCAATTGGGGATTTGTTAGCACAACATGATGAGCAGGGGAAGGAAAGAGCCATCTACTACATCAGCCGCACCTTGACTTCCTATGAGCTTAATTACACACAAATTGAATGAGCATGTCTTGCCCTGGTTTTCACATCACAAAAGTTAAGACATTATATGCTCAATCACAACACTAAGCTCATTGCTAAGATCGACCCACTCAAATATTTGCTAAACAGAGCAGCTCTCACTGGAAGAATGGCAAAATGGGTCATGATTCTCACCGAATTTGACATAGAATACACAGAGAGGAAGGCAATCAAAGGACAAGTCATAGCAGATCAGTTGGCTGAGGCACCTATTCAGGCAGAACATCCTACAACAGCAGAATTTCTAGACAAGGCCATCTTGACAATCACACCAGCCGCAGATACATGGAAGATGTATTTTGATGGATCCTACACTCACAGAGGCTCGAGGGCAGGCGTCCTATTTGTTACCCCTCAAGGTGACACGATCCCTAAATCATTCAAAATCACATTTGCATGCACCAATAATGTAGTAGAATATGAGGCCCTCATCACAGGTCTCTGAATGGCCATCCAATGGAAAATAGAAAAACTAACTGTGTATGGCGACTCTCAACTAGTCATCAGGCAAGTCAATAATGAATATAAAACCAAGGACGATAAGCTCCTTCCCTATAAGAAGATGGTCGATGACTTTAAAGATTATTTTGGTGGCATCCACTTTGAGTAGATCCTAAGGTTAAACAACAAAGCGGCAGATGCCATGGCCACCATCGGATCTCTGGTTGACATGAAACAAGGCAGTAAGAAATGTGAATTCCTGATCGAAGAGCTCCCCATCCCAGCATATGACGTTCCCCAATCTGAACTAATGTGCGAAACGTTGGTCCTTTATCCCCCTGGTATCAGGAAACCTACCTCTACCTTCACGATAATATCCTCCCCAACAACCTATCCCCATCATAGAAAAAATCCTTCATCCGTCGAGCTTCCCGTTTCATCCTTGTAGGTGACACCCTTTACAAAAGGAGTCTTGATGGCACACTTCTACGATGTTTAGACTCTAGGGAAGCTGAGGCAGCTTTGGAAGAGGTACACGCAGGTATTTGTGGGGCGCATTCAAGTGGACCAACTCTTTCTAAAAAGATCCTGAGGACTGGATATTATTGGCCCACCATGGACAAGGACGCACATCAGTTTATCAAAAAATGCCTCCCATGTCAACAACATGGCAATCTCATCCACGCACCAGCACAGGAGCTACAACCAATCACAACGCCATGGCCTTTCTCCCAGTGGGGACTTGACCTCGTAGGGAAAATACATCCTCCATCTTCCAATGGCCATAAATTCATAATCACTGCTACCGAATACTTCACAAAGTGGGTGGAAGCAATACCACTCACCTTCACCACAAGCATCCAAATCTCCAAGTTCATTCTCCACTACATCATCTGCCGCTACGGTATCCCCCATTCCATTGTCACTGATAATGGGAAGCCATTCAAAAACCAAGAAGTTCGCACTTTATGTGAAAAGTTCGACATCAAACACTGATTCTCCACGCCATATTACCCCCAAGGAAATGGTCAAGCAGAGGCTTCTAATAAAACCATCCTCCGCATCTTAAAAAAGACAGTCAATGAAGCTGGCCGTGACTAGCACCTCCAACTCAACCCCGCCCTATGGGCTTACTGCACCAACATCCGCACTCCTACCGGAGCCACTCCATACTCACTAGTATTCGGATCAGAAGCCATTTTACCTATAGAGGTCGAGCTCCCATCCCTCCGAGTATCATTGCAAAATATTATCTTTGATGAAGACTATCGCGTCGCAAGGTTGCATCAACTTGAACTATTGGATGAGAAACGCCTGACTGCATTAAATCACTTACAGGCATACCAAAACCGCCTCAGAAGAAGCTACAACAAAAAGATCAGAACCAGAAAGTTTGAGGTCGGTGACCTGGTCCTAATGGAAAATCAAAAGAACCTGCAAGAGCGTCCAAAGCAAGGAAAATTCAAACCTAATTGGCTAGGACCTTATGTCGTCACTGCTGACTATGGGTCAGGAGCTTATCAGCTTGCAACACCTGAGGGGCAGCCTCTAGATGAGCCAATGAACATCTTGCATCTCAAGCGATTCTATGCATAACCCATCTAGTACCACAAGTCAAAAAAATCAAAAAAATACAAAAAATTAATCAAACACCAAAAAAAATTAGAAAATCAAGAAAAAAATCAGAGTGCAATAAAAACTTCCAATGGTGAAAATCACCTCGGTGACGCCTTGGATAAGTACCATGGTGAAAACCTATTTCAGGCGCCATGCATAGTGGCCGGTTCTACCATCTAATAAGTCCTCTTTCCATCATAACACTCCATACCCACGCATCCCATGGCTTGAAATTCTGAAACATCAAGTTTGTTCACCCATTCCACACTACCTCACCCACCCAAAACCCCATCCATGAAACAAGGATCCTTGTAAGCTCTCCTTTGTACAGTTCTTAAAAAACAGAAAATCCAAAAACATCATAAAAAATAGAAAATCCAAAAACATCATAAAAAATAGAAAATCCAAAAACATCATAAAATCAAAAAATCCAAAAACATCATAAAAAATCAAAAAATCCAAAAACATCATAAAAAATAGAAAATCCAAAAACAATCTCCCTATGCATCAATCTCATATCCCATCACGATCATCTAAACACCACAGCCCATCGCAAACCATTCCCACACCATCAAGTCTTGCCAAAACTACATATTCATTTCGCCCGCATCTTAAAAGTACCTTGATCCCGTGGACACAGGGTATGTAGGCAGTCTGGAATATGAAGGATGTTTCCAGTACTCAGGTATCTAAGATGCACCCATCCCACCCATTGGGATGGTTCCCACTCACTGAGCTTTCTAGATCTACAAGATGATACGCATGCTACGTATACCATTGAAACATGGTCCCTCGCACAAAAAATCATCAAGCAATATACCAACTATAATCTTACATTTGGCCCAAATGTTCTTTTGCCCATCTTCCAAAAAACTCTCCAATCAAAACAAATCTGCGTCCTAGGATATGTCTTTCCTACAATGGACAAAAATCTATCATTCTATCAGCACATCTCTTGGCAAGAGCACACAAAGGCTATTTGTATCTTTTGTTGGTCTTTTTGCTTATTGATTTTTATCTTTTTGTCTCGCTCCAAGTAATCTCCAAAGCTACCTTGATCTCATCATATCATGGTACGTAGCGGATAGCCCTTGGAGTAGACATAGTCATTGTTTCGGTATGCTGTGCTTGTGGGTTGGTTTCATTACTCCAAGAATAGTATTCATATCTTGAAGTCCAGGTCAGTTCTAGCATGATGTGCCCTATTTTGCATATACAGGTATCAACACCTTATACGCATTATTCACACTCACTACTATGAGTCCCCTTCCTCTACTAGACAAGATTATACTACCTTGGGCATGCATGAAACCAACCTATTGTTTGTGGGTCTAGTCCATGCAATTGTCGGATATACATCATCACCTAGGTCATTTCATACCTTTGTGAACTGTATCCTACATTGCTACATTAAACTAAGAAATGCTCTCAATTAATTTTGTGCAACTGCTGTTACTAGCTCACAAACATCTTCCTAATCACTCAGCCACCCATCCCATATCGGCCTGGATTTGATAAACACTTTTCAAACCCCCCCAATCTAACCCCCTCACTAACCCCATCTTCCCACCATATCTCCATTTAACACAACCTGAGCCAAACCACACCCCAACCTCTGCCCCCCACCTCCATGATGTGGTGTCTTCTGACCTAGCAAGCCTCCAATCTCCCCACCGCCATCCCCTAGACGTTCCCACCCCTATCATCCCCACCACTTAACCCGCTCTCCCACAGTCTCACCCCTCAGGATTCTTACAAGGAACATCATGTGTATCAGGACTAGGCCATCTCATCTATCACCTAAACTGCATTTAAGTTGCATCTCATTTTAAGTTCATTTTAATCCCTTTGCATCTCATTTTAGGTTCATTTTAATCCATTTAAGTTGCATCTCATTTTAGGTTTATTTTAATCCCTCTACATCTCATTTTAGGTTCATTTTAATCCATTTGCATCTCATCTTAGGTTCATTTTTTTTTAAGTTGCATCTCATTTTAGGTTCATTTTAATCCCTCTACATCTCATTTTAGATTCATTTTAATTCATTTGCATCTCATTTTAGGTTCATTTTAATCCATTTAAGTTGCATCTCATTTTAGGTTCATTTTACTCCCTCTACATCTCATTTTAGGTTCATTTTAATCCCTTTGTATCTCATCTTAGGTTCATTTTTTTAAAGTTGCATCTCATTTTAGATTCATTTTAATCCCTTTGCATCTCATCTTAGGTTCATTTTAATCCCTTTGCATCTCATCTTAGGTTCATTTTAATCCATTTAAGTTGCATCTCATTTTAGGTTTATTTTAATCCCTTTGCATCTCATTTTAGGTTCATTTTAATCCCTTTGCATAACATTTTAGATTCATTTTAATTCATTTGCATCACATTCTAGGTTCATTTTAATTCATTTAAATTGCATTGCATTCTAGGTTCATCCATTTAAAAACACAAGTAGGTTCATTTTAGCTGCATACCATTACACACCATATCATGTTCATTTATCCCATAGGTGCATATTAAAAATAGCATCATCACATTGCATTCCATACATATAAACATCTCATAAACAATTAGTTGCATTACAACATCATTAGCATCACCATTGAAACAACATGTACATCTAGTGGCATATACATAATATCATACATTTTCATACATAATAAATGTTCATTAGCCTGCATATTCAGTTACATCATATAGTCCATAAAATCACAACACCATGCATATATCACAAAAACATCCATGCATCCACCAAATCACACACATCATTTGAAACAACATCACACATCCACAACATATATAATATAACATGTGCATCCATCATATAAGCATCATCATAATAGACCATCATAAACCATCAGAAGTATCGCATCATATATAATCACCGCAAAAAATGTACATCACTCATCATCAAAAAAAAAAAAAACACATATAGTGTCCTGATACAAAATGCCTCCAAGGGCTATCATGATATAACTATCACATAGAGGATCCTCACTCTGAGGGAGTAGGAGACCCTGACCCTGGCCGAACCTATGATCCCGATGGTGGCTATGGCTGTGGCGCTACTGGTACCTGAGGACCCTGTTGGGGCACATGTGAGGGAGGCGGCACCGTCTGCTATACTGACTACACAGATCTTGATCTATGTGATCTCGACGCCCCCGATTTGCTGACCTGGCTATAACTTGGTGCTCGCTGCACCATAGGCATGGCTGCATAGTACAACCCCCGATAATACTCGGTCTGTGCTCTAGCCTCTGCTAGCTCTCCCTGTACCTGAGCTATTTGTCCCTGTGCCTAGCTTAACTGCCCCTATATCTGATGTGCATGTGTCTGCGCCTGAGCCAGCTGGGCCTGCATCCCTACTAGAATTGAGGCAAGTCCCCCACTCGCAGCCTGTACACTACTCAACGCAGTCTCTGCCTAATGTGCTCTCATGAGCACTGCATCCCGCTCTATCCTCAAATCCTCCATGTCCTCTCGAGCCTGAGCTAGCTGAGCCTCTAGCACTGCCACCTGCCCATCTACTCCCTGTAGCTATCCCAACTCAGCCTCTCGGTGCCCTAATGCCTCCTCTAGGCTGGCCACCTGAGCACGCAATGTCTCCACCTCCTCCATCTCCTCCCGTGGATGTCACCGAGGTGTTAGCCTCTCACCCTCTGCTGCCACCCCTGCCCCTGAACTCCCTGCCCTGATATCATGTCTACCGACTCGCAGCTGCTCCACCCGTGATGGAGATAGATCACCCTGCTTCATCCTTGGCTATCCACCGCGCCACCGCAGTCCTCTATGCTGTCGTCCGCCCCTAACCTGGGCTTGCTATGCTGGAACCTACTATGCTGGAACCTACTGTGCTAGAACCTCCTGCCCCACCTGTCCCTATCCCACTGCCGCTGCTGCTACCTCCTCTACACGCTGACCATCTCTCGTAATCACCCTCTCCTCCCCATCATCCATCACCTCCACAAGATAGTCCTCCACAACCTCATCTCCACCATCCGGATCATCTCCACCCCCATCTCCCTCATCCTCTGATACCTCCACCGTCGGATCTGTCAATCGAGTGGGCCGATGCGTCTACCACCATACCTCATAAGCAGGCATAGTACCTGCATCCATCACTGTGCTCCTCCAATCCCACTAAACTGGCTGAAGTGTTGCCCAATCATTCAGCGCAACCTGTGGCTGTAATGGTGAGGGCCAGTAAGCTATATCCCGCGGCGTCCGCGCATATATCGCCATCTGCTGAGGCATATCCTATACCAGTCCAAACTGACGCATAACCCGCGAGGGTAGGTACATCTCTATGGTATGGTCTGCACGACCCATAAGATATCTCTGCTGAAATGTGTATGGGAGATGAATCACATCATCGGGCCACTCCTCACAACCAATATATGCACGCCATACCATGCTAATCACATCATCTAGTATCCTTCACCAGTGGCGAACCTGTCCAGTATAAGTATACTCTGCATCCCGATACAAGAACATAAATGCCTCAAACGGCCGCCAATAATAATCGCATGTCAACCGAGTCACAGGGATGTGCTCCCAAAGCCATACATGTAGCAGCGTAACCCCAGCAGATAAAGCCCTGTCATGAAGATAAGCGACCGTGTGCATCTCATGTAGCAGCTATGCTAGCATCACCGGCCCCCATGCGTAGACAATATCATGGCTCACCATCCCCTCTATCATCCCACCCCAGCCCATAGGAAAACCTCTGCCTCGCCTATCCGACAGCACCACACCTCCAATCAATGCACACAAAAATAAGGCAAAGGGATCTGCCCCCGCCACCAGCATCCTATCATAACCTAACTCCCTCCCATCTGCCAAAAAAACCATGTGCTCTGCTCTGAACACTCTGATCAATGCAGTCTTCCCCCTCCTCGTGTCTTACCTCACGCGTCGACCTAGAATCGGTAGCTTGAGGATACGATAAACATCCTCAAGTGTGATGGTCATCTCTCCTGTCGGCAGCAGAAAGCTGGAAGTCTCGCTGCGGTATCGTTCCACTACGGCCGTCATCAGAGCTCTATGAGCTTGCAGCACTGGCATCACTGCCACCATCCAAAGCCCCAGCCTCGCCAGTCGAGGCCGCCATGCCTCATCAAACAGTGCCATCACAGATGGCACTTGTCACTCCCGCGACTGCAGTATAAATTGCTATGTATCCTGCATCCACCACTTCTTCATTAGATACTAACTTATTTTCCCCACACACATTTTTTCTTCTAAATGTCTCACAGGCCCAAATCATGTGGCCCCACACAGATGGTCCCTAGTGCCATTTTTAAAATAGCACTACTTTTCCCTAACCATTGCGCCAATATAGACAATGGCGCCACTGCGCGCCCTGTATCGCACCAATCTAGTCGATGGAGAAATGTTTCATTTTGGCGTCAATTCATCTTTTAGCGCTAAAACTTACAATAGCACTATTCCCCTGTAGCGTGCCAATCTAGACAATAGTGCCGTTCTCACCATAATATGGCGTCAAAACGCCATGTTTCTTTCTCTCCGAGTTTTGGCGCTAATCCAGACGATAGTGCCAATATTTCCCCCAAATGGTGACAAAATCGCCCTACACTACCCTGGCGGATAGCGCTAATCCGCAGGATTGTGCTAATTCGCCTTATCTTTGGCACCACGCACTCCAAACTCATATCCCAAAACCCAAAAACATGTGCGTAAAATAAAAAATCACAAAGTTCGGGTTAGGCACTACCTGGGGTCCAGCCTCGAGTGACCGCCCGACCTCTCGGAATCGCTCTAAGATGTGATGTAGTCGCGGGAACTGTTGGTTGCGCTCAGCCATCTCTCCTTTGTCTTTTCTTCTACAAAGTCAAAAGTGTGCCAATGTGGCACTCTTTGGGCCCACTTTGCCTAATATAGTGGGCCATGTCATCCCTCCGTCCCTTCTTTTTTTTTTTTCCTCCAGGGTGCAGATCTCAGTTTTTTTCCTCCGTTTTTCCTCCTACCATCTTCTTTTTCCATCACCTCTCCAACTGTCACTTCCATCGCATCCTTTCGAGAGCTTACCTGCAAAATTTGCATTTTCCCGCTAACCTCTCGAGGGGGCATCCCCTATCCATCTCATTCCTTCCCGGCAGCTGGGGCATATTTTTCTTCGACCTGATGCCACTTCCCTCCTAGGTCCTGACACCACGTCAAAGAGGGGCAAATGTAGACACCTAAAAATGTCTCGACCACCAAACTGACTCCCGACATCCCTAAACATACCAATTCCCTTTCCGACCAATTAATTAAATTTTTATTTAATTAATTACCCCTTTAATTTCCTAAATTCACACCATTTCATCCCCAAAATTGAATTAATCTTGTTAATTCAATAGTCCAAACCTTAGCAAATTGATTTAATAAATATGCAAAATTTATTAAATCAATTCCCCCATTTTCCCTAAATCCAATCAAATAGTTAAAACCATGTTAACTAATTAATCTAGCCTACTAATTAGCCTATCCCTACCCTAGACAATTAAATAGCTATTATTTAATTGTCTACTCTAGCCTACCTCATCCTAGCCATAGGATTAATTAATTAAATCACTAATTAATTAATCTTATCCTCCCTCTAATCCCTCCACTAATTTATTCCAGCCACATTAATTAGGATAATCACCCTAATTAAGAGAGTCAAACCCTCATTAGCACTTCTCTCCACATCCCTCAAATTTAAAATTTAAATAAATCACACATCACATTTACTCCTCTTACACATCCCTTACACATGTCATAACTAATAAATATCCACTCTTCCCCAAATGAATTTTTAATTTATTTTACCCTTCCCCATGTGAATTTTTAATTCACAAATAATCCATCTCACCCAACCTCATTTATTCACCCCTTTCCCAAAAATGAATAAAAGATTTACTTTTATTCCTAGCCCTCCATCTTCCAAGATCAAATTTAGGCCCTCCACATCACTTTCATCCTCCACCATTGATCTCTCCAATCAATCTCCACCCTTGGATCAAAATCTCTCCAAAAAGTCTATAAATACAACCTCTCACAAGTCATTTTCATCATCCAATTCCATGCAAAGTTACCATGCCAAAATCACCTTTGAGTAGATAGTGAGTTGCACAATTGAGAAGCATTTCACATTTGAATCCATAGTCTAGGGATAAATCTTGGTCTTGGGAGCTTCTTTTGGGTGCAAAGGCTCCTTCTTCCCTTGATGGGATTAGGTTGTGTTTTATGAGGTATAATCTTGTGTTTCATTTGCATTTGATTTAATGTTTTTTCCTTCATTGCATTTACCTAATCTACACCTATGTCTCTCTTTTTATCTTCTTTAAAATTTGGTTACTTTAGAAGTAGTTTAGTTTTGATAACTCATATTACTAAATTGTTAATATGTTTATTTAGTTATCTCTAATAAAATCACTAGTAATATTTGGATTTATAAAAATTGATAACTATTTGCATGTGAATATTGTGGATATTTGAATATAGTGTATGTGTATAGTCATTTGTATCACATTCTGATGGTTTGTTAAAACTAGATCTATCAATCTCTAAATGCTTTTGTCCATGATAATGAGATTGTGTTTGTGAACCTTAAATAAGTTCCTTGAACTTATAAGTGTTAGCCTAACTCGCAACAAAAAATTAGTAGCCTACACGCAGGCATCTTGAATCTTGGAGGACTTGCCATCCTTTTCAAGAGAGTTTTGCACTCATTTTGTGTTGGCATTTATTTGTTAAAATATATGTTATAGTTTTTTGTTAAAATAGTTTCACTATATATATATAAGTTCTTTTTTGCAAAGATTGTATATGGTAGAAGATTCAAAGTGATTTCAAATTGACTTTTGTAATAACCTAAGAAAGATTATGTTTACTTTCAGTGACTATACCAGTCTGTCTTAGTAGTTTAGGCCCTATCTATATTCATGATTCAATATTATAACTCTATGCTATATCTTTGTAGGCTTGAAATTGATTTAAACATAGAGAGTCATGCCTTATAATCTATTTACATGCAAATGATTATGTGGTGTGGATTTCAAATTATATGTTTTGTAAGCAATATCAACAAGGATTAAATAGGATGAACTTTCTCATTGCATGTGTGATACTTATCACAAATATTTTTATGTGTATATATATAAACACGAAAATAACAAGTATTGTTTCACCTAAATAATTTAAAATACCATAATAAAGTTCCTAAGGCCACATTATACAAATTGTGTTTCCACATTAGGGTTTTGTGTTGGCATGGACTGCACTCCATTTAGTAGTCATTTTATAACATTTGAGGTTTGCATAAACAATGCCTTATGCGCCCATTCAAAGACCTAACTTTTTACCCTAGTCATTTTGCAACCATTTTTTATCAATAGTGTTAAGCTACATGGGGTTTGAAAAAGATAGTTATTATAAAGCCTAAGACACTAATGAACTAGATTTGGATTGGAAGTTAAGTCATGGATTCCCATCACAATCCAATTTGAATTGGAGCCAATTTTTCCATGCTAATAGGGTCAACTATATTGTTTAATTTGTCTAAAACCAAGTTTAATCATTACTATTAGGATAACTTAGAATCAAATGATTATAACTATACATTTGTCTTCAATTTGTTGGAGTTATATATAATGAAACCATGAATTGTATAGGAGTTTGAAACCATCAGTAGAAAACTGCAACATACACTGGTACAAAAACAACAATATATGATTAAAAAAACTACTAAAAACTGCATATAAATAACAAAACATGGTTGTGTGACCATTAGTAGTTTATTGCCAGTCATTTATAATGCGACCAAATTGATGACTAAACCATTTTTAGTCATTTATTGGTTGTTTTGATTGATTGTTTTGGTAGTATATGTAGTCGTTAATTTAGTCATGTGTATTTAGTCATATTTATTCACTGAGCTTGGTCACATGGCCATTAGTAGTTTATTGCTAGTCATTTATTTTGTCACATGACCAAATTTATAACACGACCAAATTTGTGTCAATTGGTAGTATATTTATTCACTAATTTTTGTCAACTGGTAGTATATTTAGTCATATGTTTAGTCATATTTATTCACTAATTTCTATCAATTGGTAGTATGTTTAGTCTGATATTTGAGGATTTAAACATAAAACACAAAAATACACATCACTCATCAATTGCACACAATAAGACAACCATTGAGAAGGCAAAATCGTTGAACTTTATTAAAAGAAAGGTGTTCTTACATATTGCACAAGTCTAAATCATGGAGGAGGGAGACAGTACCAACTATTTAAGCTCTCTCTCATCAGCTTTGACTGATTGTGTACATAAATTTTTCAAAAATAAAATAAATAAATAAATATTGGCTCGAGGTGGGATAGAAAGGATTATTAAGAAAACCATTCATGACAAGTCTGACCTGTCACTCTATTACATCTTACAGAAAAGCTAAAATTGCACCATAAAAATGCAACCTACGTCCTATCAATGAATAGCACAAAACCAAAAAATTGTTCGCTATTAGGCATATGATCTATACAATGTTATGCTTAGCTTAAAGCAAGGATAAGTGATGTAATGTTAGGATGAGGAGGATCTTTGCACCCAATTTTACTACTTCAATGCCTATGAAAATGTTTGAAATCATGGAGGGGTTGCTGCACCGCTTCATGGGTCGCTAGAGATCCAAGTCTAAGTTCTAATTCCACATCGTTCTCATCAATCTCCTTACTATGCTATCATCACTCAAATTCTTCATCTCATTACTGAGAAACATTTCTTCAACTGCTTCTTCTTTAGCCACTTCTCCTTGAACTTGTGCAAGTTCAACATTGCCCTTTGCCTTCACTATATCCTAGATTGAATAAGTTGTAGTCTCATTGTTATTATAGGCTTTCATTTCATTCTCCTCTTGGGCTACTTGAAACCTACATTTAAGATAGTATTAATCAACCACTAATGTAGGAAGTCAAAGAGTAAAGAAGAGTGAAAAGGCACAATAGCTTATTTAATTTAGTTTCAATAAGAGAATTGAGAATGCTTCATACTTACATTGATTCAAATTCTTTTGGAAAAGAATTGTGCCATTTTAAGTTGCACAATTGAGAATCAATGGTGACATCTAGCTTTTCTAAATGGGTCCTTGACGTTCTATGTAGAGAATGCTTGAATCAACTCTGATTCTTGAATTTGAGAGATTTGTCTATTGATATTGAATTAGTTAATCTTGATGGAGATGGTTTTATATTTGAGCACTCTGAAAGTAGAGGGTTAAGAGGTCCCTCCGTTTGTAAGGGATGACCCTTGAGAACACTTTCCATTGCAGCTTGACAGCTATGCCAATTGCCTGTCCACTGCAGCCCCACAGATCTATATATGGGATTAATAACTCTTCCACAAGCGTCATAAAGAAGGGACCTGAATATAACTGAAACAAATAACAAAGAAAAGGAAATTAGATAACTGAAACAAGGCTATTCTTAAATATCATTCACTTCAACAGTCAAAGGTCAATTTTAGTGAATAAAAATAGAACAAATATTTACCACTTTTTGTTGTGAATAAGGTGGAATGACTATTTAAACATTGAAATGGATAAAATTTAAGTAGAGTGATTGTGGTATTATGTTGTATGTAGTTTGAAGTGACTTTATTTATTTTTACAAGAACTTGTCTAACTTGTCTATTATGAAGATAAATAGTTTACCTGGAAAAACACTAAATTAATTTCATTCATAAAGTGATACATATTTATAGCATTTCAAAATACACTACTTACAACCATTGTCATTTATTTTCCTATCTAATTGCCTAATCTCACAACCACTAACTATCTGACTCTACCTCTCAACTGCTAACATTAACTATGTTGACATGACTTTTTTTATATTTAAGTGATCTTAATAAGAGTTAGATTGTTTATGACAAAGGGGTTATGTTCAATAATAATTTTACACCTTATCCATTCACAAAACTAATAAATAATATACATAAGATACATACCAGGCCTCAAATGGTTTGAACTAAAGTTTAAAAGCTTCTTAAGGCCAAAACGTCCATAAAACTTGGCTAGGAAAACTGTTGCATTTTCTTGAGCTTCTGCACTTCATATCCATTATAGGCATGGCCTAAGTATACATGAATTACTACAGCCCTTTCGCAGGACTCAGCATCCATTGCAGCTCATTCTCATCCTGACAAAATGCACAAACATATTACTTTGGACGTGGTAACAAGAAGTGAAATGGTAAATTCTGATGGAGTAGAGGAGGTGGCTCAACATCTGAGAGAGCAATATCTTGTACAGATTTTGATATATCATCCATGGAAAAGGGAATACTGCAACCAAAATGATAAATTTAGTTATTGTCATCACTGATTGTCAACGAATTCTATCTCCATCTACATGCAACTTGTTATCAAATACACCAACATTCTAATTGTCGTTCACCTAAAATTGAATATATTGTGAACAAAATCATCATCTCACACTTTGAGTTAGACAAGAAAGTTTACCTGGAATCATCGTCAAACAAGAAAGAATTGCTCTGCATATCATTGGAATCTTTTGTCATTAAAAATCTTCAACATGGCAAGAATCCAGGAAAAATGAGTTGCCTCTTCTTAACGTTGCAAAAGCAATTTGAAAACCAATTTCCCTATGGCCAACATATCTCAAATCTATACCTAGAGATAAGAAGTAAACTTGAAACTTACATCTAGAGACACACTGTGTGTGTCATATTTATCATCCCAGAACATGGTACTGATTATGATAAATTTGTTGTAAGCTTAAAACCTGATAGCCACTCAGATAATTTACACTCAAAAATATTTCAGATATATGATACAAGTAATCTAGACTCTGAACTAACAATCATTGTCAAACATGAAAATTCTCTCACCAGAGAAATATTATTGGTAATTTCTTCCAATGAATTTTGTGTCTTCTTCTGTATAACCTTCAAATATCAATTGGAAGATTCAAGAGAATAATTGACATTACTTATATTTATGAAACATAAAGTGAGTAATCTAAGTTTTAAAAGTTGAAAGAGCAGTGAAAAACATTTTTGCATTACTTAGAATAATGTACTTACAAGAAATCCCACAGCCTACCTGATATGTCTAAGTTCATTCCAAGCTGAGCTAGCATACTGCAATCAACAATATTTATGAGAGAGTTAGAGAAATAATCAAAATTAGCTCTCAAAACTGCCAAAGGGCCACTATAAATACATCATTACATAAATGAAGATCTATAAGCTAACCTCTTTTATTGCTTCATGACACCAGTGTTGTAGTTCTGCCAACCCTACCTTAACATACTCACCAATGCTAAAAGAGCAGCACTCACGGCATAACATAAGGTTGCCAAAAAAAAACACATCATTTACTATAGTTCACACTTTTAAATTTTCAAAAGGAAAATAGTATTAGATTAAGCTCCCAAAGGCAATAAGACTTCTAAACTTCTTGTTCTCTTTTTTTTTTTGTGTAAAGAAAATTCAATTTAGGAGAACTAGTTGACAATGACAATCTCTAACAACTACATGGACTGATCTAGAGTACTAAATTAGCACTCCAAAACTATGTGCCATAACCACTACATCAAGATACAAATTACTCCACTGAAAAGAAGGCAATCAGTGTTCTACCTGTTGAAAAGCTACACATTTATGAAAGCATATATTTGTGTAAAGATGCTACGAACTAGAACAAGAGGTACCTACAATAGAAGAATGAAAGAAAAAAAATGTATTAATGTCCACAGATGACCAAAAGTAGGTCAATGGGACTAGAGGCTACAACAATTAACAAAAGAAAGTTCTAGGAAGAGAGAACCCTAGAATCTAAAAAAATAAAAGTACATAAGACAAAATAAAGCATTGTGCTGCTAACAAATAGCAAAGAGAAAAGTTAAAGAGCCAGCTTAAAGAATTATCACTTTCTTAAAATCCCAAATTGGGCTTCAATTCCCTATCTTGATTTTCAGTTGAAAATTAAATTAAAGTTACACTCACATTATTAGATTGCAAAGTTTGGAGGACACTGCTTAGGCTTTTGAAAATGCTTTGCTAGTGACTGCTTAGTGCTTGTTTTACTGTTGCATTTTCTTGCAGAGATCGAGAAGACCCTCTAATCAAACGTGCTCTAGCTGTTCTTGGTGCCTAGTAAATAAAATGATGTTGATGTGATTATGGTGGAATATAAATCACATTTATGATTGAAATGGTAATATGAGAAACTAATGTGCCAAACAGTGTACCTGCATGCACAAGCTAAGTAAGGGAGATATTTTCTTCTTCAGATTATCACAAATCATGCCATAAATCTTTTCTACATAAGCTGTAAGCTTTTTCTTGAAAAGCAATGTTGGGTACTTGGCTTCCACTTGACATAAAACATCCAACCTGTTTATTATCCCACCATTTCCACTAGAAATACCCATGCTAGATTGGGATGATCAGAATCCCTGGGTACAATTTATTAGATATTAAACATTTAATGCTTAAAAAGTTGTATTAGGTGCAAGAGACTAGCTAAAGGAATATTAAAAAAAATTTGTATGGAAATACTTGTAATTTACTTGAGTCATCCTCCCAAACAAAGAAAAAAATGATAATCTACCATGCTGAGAAGTTATGTCAGCTACAACATTTGCTTTCAGTGTGCTCTGTAAGAGGAATAGTAAAGTGGATGTATTTGACAACCAATAAGCCAATACATCCATACTATCCTGCTTCTGCAATGCAAAAAATATTTCAATCACAAGAGGATATCTTTATCATCTTTCTAGTTAAAGCTTCCATAAAATTTGAGTACAAGCATTAGATGATATGCTATACAATTGAGTAGTAAGTAAATGTAGAACTCTTAAGATTTGAGCACTTGTCTTGTTTCAAAGATTTAAACAAATGAATTGTAACATTTTTAAGTTTCAAAAATAAATTTTGCATCACCGCAATTGTGGAACCAATCATCTGGATAATATGGTCAAACACATTAGTTTTGTCAACTTCAAAGGATCTCCACTGAAGAAGAGATTTGTAGATAATACATGTTGCAACAGGTCTGCCCTGGCTAAAGCCAACATCTTGGGAGATAGACTTGATAAGTGCATCATGATTTTCCTAAGTCAAAACAATAGAAGCAGACAAAGTGTTAAAATATTTGTAAAAATCCTACATAACATTATTGTTTAGGGTAAAATTGGATTTGTTGATCTTTTGTGGCTTAGATGTTAAAATCCCCCTTTCACCCTAACATTGAAGGATCTAGGGTCAAATGGCAAGCACTATCATACCCTAGAGTCACTTTTAGATTTAGGGAAACTTGGATTAGGGAATCAATTATCAATTTTTCCTTCTCCTATGCTAAATTGACCATTAAAACCCTAATTATGCAAATATGACAACAAATTAAAGAATTACAAAAAAAGCTCTTACAGACGGGAGTAAAATACCAAATTACAGAGTACCTATTTTTGGGGTTCCGAAGTGGGATAGTTGGGGACACTGGAGCAGGCACCCAAGTCCAAGGTACCTACTTTTTTGGGGAATTTGGACTTCCTTCAGACACTGATCAGCCCTGTAACTTCTATTTTTTAGAATCTGTCTACGGAGGACATTGGAGCAAGCACCCTAGTCCCAGAAGTGCTCCTCTATCCATCTTTTCTTTAGATCCTAAATTCTTGATGGCTTCCTAGCCTTCCTGCAACTCCACTTTTCTTGAATGCGACACCTGTAACCTGCAATCACAAGACTTGGTTTAGGAGTTTTGGTGTTTAGAGGTTTGCCTCAGTTAAACCCTGGAGGACATTTAAGTCTCCAAACACCGTTGTTAGATAAAGAGGGCATGCCCTTGTGAGGCAGAGGCCAAAAACCAAAGGAATCAATGATAAAAACACAATGATATGTCACCTTGTAGTGAAGCTTTCATGGAGGAAGATGCTCTTCATGCCACAAAGGAATTGATGCTCAAATCTGCAAATATCAATATACAAAACATATAACTCTTCTCTTGCAACACAGTAGAAAGCCTTGAATCACCTTGAGAATGCCTAGAGCTCACAATAACAATCTAGTTTACAAATGAATGCCTACATATGTTTATATATGCATCTACACGCACTCTCACCAAGATATTTGAAATTCAAACTTACCATGTCGGTAAAGGAACCTAATAATGGTCACTAACTGAGTAGGACCCCTTGAGCTGTACCCTGCCTAAAATAAGGTCACAAACACACCAAACACAGAGAAGACACGCCAATCACATAGAAGACAGTAACAGGCACGCAAAACACGAAGAAGACAGTTATAGTCACATAGAACACAAAGCAAACAATTTATGCATGGAAGACAAAAATGATATCTTTTTCTTTTATTTTTTCTCATATATATGAAATGCAAATGCAAGTATTGGAAAGTAAACAAACCTCCTAAAATGCAGGAAGCACTACTCGATGGCGCTGGTCTCTACATATGGGGCAACACACATGCAATACATGCAAAACCTCCAAAATGCACAAAGCACTACTCAAGCTATTGGACTATGCATATGGGGCAACAAACACCCATACAAAACAAGCACGCCAAAACACACACACTTGAAGACACAGAGAAAACATGGCAGACAAGCAATGGTGTGTTCCCTTTTTCTAGGCTCAACACCATCTTAGGCACATTACAGGCACACACCAATGATTGGGCTTCGCCACAATAATCACCAAAGACATGCTTAAGGGTTGAGTTAGTCACAGAACCACTCCCTGTCTCCACAGAGGACTTTTGAAAATGACAGGATGATGCAATCTGCTCTGAGAAATACACCATCCCCACCTCCACAGAGGGCTTAAGAAAAAGGATATGCCTGATATCCCACCTTCACAGAGGGCTTAAGAAAAAGGATATGCTCAATATCCCGCCTCCGTAGAGGGCTTATATGATTGATTGATTGATTGCAAACAAACTTAGGATGCACAATACACTACTCTGGTGCAAGTCTATGCATCTGAGGTCAAACACATTGCTAACATCTATAACAAACAACTTACCTTATATGCCCCCACCTTAAGGTGGTTGATATCAGTTATCAATATCAAGCACATTAAGGTAGGAAGAAAACACACAAGGGAACTAAATTTTGCAAAGCCCATGCGCCCTGCAGGTGACATGTACTTTACGATCACCAAATGTTCCCACAAACACATCCCTGCAAGAAACATGTTAGTGTCTACAACATCATGATAAACAACAACATCAATGCATATGATTAATCACACAAAGAGCCAAGGTTATACAACAAATTTAGTGTTCAAGGATAACTAGGGGCTATATCACAAATCTCTCTGAATCGAGTACCGCCAAAGCTAGATTCAAAGGCAAATAAAGGTGCATAGAGTAGCAGTATTGTTAAGGTTTGTAAATGTGATAGAAACATCATTAAAATTCACTACGTGGAAAGCACGAGTGCTTCCACTAGCCAAGCGTTGGATAATATATACAACCCCATCGTCATATTACGAACTAAGTCCAATTTTTGATTGCTCTCAAAAAGGACACTAGGTCTGCATCAGTATAAATGTTTGTCGTCATCTGCCCACTAGGTGGAAACACTATAGGAAGGGAAACAATAAATAACAGAGGAGAAAACAAGTATCTTAGGGATAGTCACATAGGAGGGTGCCCCCAAGTCACCAACCATGATGCTATGTCCGTAAGACACAACACAGAACAATGAAATTGGAGAGAGAGGAAATTTAGTTGAATGATGATACAAATAGAAGAAGGTCACACTAGAGGCAGTCTTCTGGTATCCCGAACCTTATGAGAGAATTTGAGGCCATCCCAGGAGGCCTAAACAACACATAACACATCATGGGGGAAGCACATTATGATAGAAATAAAAATTTATAGATACTTATTTGTAGGGTCTTCGTATTATATGTTGGAGCTCGCGAACCTCTTGGAGAGGTATTCAATCATATTTGTTGTAAAATTCGAGTGGTTCTTATGAAAGTCTTGTTTGTTATCATATGATACTTGTTTAAATGAGGCTTTTTGTTGCTTATGAGGGATAGAACCACTATTATTTTTGACTATTGATTATTGTCTTGCTCTTTTCTGATTTTTAGCAAGTTTTCGTTGGTAAATTTTTTTAGAATAGTAACAGGATTCATCCCGTACCATCTTGCTTGTCTGTATCAGTTTTTGTTCTTTCTTTTCAAAGGTATTTTGATTATCTCCTAATCCATATAAGGATAACAGAGGAGGAACCTCAGTGTAAATTCCATTTCTTTACAAACGAGGTGGGTTATCCATTTGTTTCTTATCCACTTCAATCATACCCACAATACTATCATAGTCCAGGTAATCATCCTCGTCTACTTCCACTAAATCTTGTTCGAACATATTATTTCCAGTATGCTTAGGAAAAGGATTAGTGAAGATTTGTAAATTCTGATTTGGCAGAGCAACTGATTTGTTTCCATTATCATTCACACCTGATACCTGGATGACATTTGAATTAATAAGGTCATGTATCTCATGTTTAAGATGCATACATCATTCAGTGGCATGTCCTTGCATTTGATGATAGTGACAAAAGGCATTAGCATCGAAGTAAGTTCCTTGTTTACTAGGATCAATAGGTTTGATTGGGGGAAGTTTCAGGATGTTATTACTCACAGCTTGATTCATGATAGAATGATAGGAATCAGATATCGGAGTAAACTTTCTTGGTTGATACGATTGTTTCTTTGGATTGTTTATAGCAGACACATTTGTATTTGGTCCATTGATCTTGATGAAACCCTTATTATTGTTCTTTTTATAGTTGTTTTGTGATGATCCACCCATGGATTGTCCAACTTGAGCCAATGAGTTTTGGTTTTCATACTGACTAGATGAAAGTTGATAATCACAAAGGGCGGTGCATAAATGTTGAAAGGAGTTGTACTTCATCAAGAGAATCTTATCATGAATATTAGGCTGTAGATTTGTAATGAATATCTTTTGAACATCCTCATCTTTCATTTGATATTGAATTTGAGCATAAAGGCCTTGATACCAACTAATGAATTTAGTCAAATATTCTTTCAGACCTTGTTTGCATTGAACCAAGTCAATAAGAGTGACTTGGGGTTTGATATTTTCTTGAAAATGTTGTAAAAATTGATCAATCAACTACGAAAAGGAGTGAATTGAATTCAGAGGCAACGAGCAAAACCATTCTAAAGTAGTATCTTTGAGAGATCACGGGAAATGTTTTTCTAACAAATCCTCTTCAAAATAGAAATCACTAAACATAGCTGTGAATGCTGCCACATGGATATTAGGATCACCTTTTCTACCATATTTTTCAAAGAGAGGATTCTCAAACCTGTCAAGCATAGGAGTTCTCAAGATTGCATAGGATAATAGATTATGGGCATGATATGTTGGTAGACTAGGTTACAAAGAATTTGTCAAATTTGTTACCTTTTGTTGCAAAGCAGTCATGCCCTGTAAAAGTTGGTTTAGGATGATATCATTCGGAGATGCAGTTTGTTGTGAGGAATTGGAACCAAGGTGAGGAGGTGATTGGGCTTGAGATACAATATGCAGAGGTTGACATAATGGTGGCTAGCCATAATGGTAGGTGGAAGATGGTTGCGAATATGTAATAGGAAGCTAGAAATGAGTTGAATAGATAGGAGGTTGAGAACAATTATTCATAGAAGATGTCCCTTTAGGAATCAAATTATGATAACTAAATACCATAACTTTGTAATTAGTTCCATTAGATACTCCAATACCAGTGGTAGCATTACTACAAATGTTTGCATCAGTTGTTAAGATTGTTGGTGTAAAAGTCAATATTCGTATAGATGGTATAGGTATGGATACTTGAGTATGAGATGGAGATAAAGTGTTATTTATCGCTTGCACACATTTAGTCACTAGCATGATATTGGTTTGTACAATATTTTCTAGACCATAAATTACATTTACACCATCTTGTCCCTCTTTTATCAATTCTCTTATATTGTGAATTGTAGGGACAACTTCTTCAATTATTCTCTCATTTACCATAAATGATTGATATTCAACTAGCTCTTTATCCAAATTTTCTATTTGCTCATAAGATACATATCATGTTGACTCAATAGTATCATTAACATCATGAAAATTTTGTTCTTCCATTGTGGTTGGAGGATGTATACTATCTTACACAATTTGAGTTTGATTGACAGCCAAAATGCTTGGTTTTTTGTACTCTTTTCAATGCTAATGGATGAAACAAAGGATGCTATGAGGATTTGAGTCAAGGGAAGCAGGTTATATGACTGATATCAATCCAAAACAGAAGTATAATCACTCTTAACACACTCTTGATGCTAATCCAAGATAATGTGAAGTCGATATATAGTGAAAATATGTCAAAATAGGCACTTTTTTCACCAAAATTCAATGCAAGAGAGCATAACAAAGGGTGTTGTGAGGAAAATTATGATGGAAAGAGAATAATATCAGTAATAACAGCCACTTGGTTCCAAAATATCCAACACAACATGATCTTGATGCCACTTAAGGCAAAACCCTAGTGAAAATATAGCAAAATAAGCTCTTTTTCACGGTTTTTTCAACTCCAAGACCTAGAAAAGGAGGTGTTGTAAGGAATTTTAGGAGGGAAATAAAATAATATCAATAATATCAGTCACCTCAATCCATAAAACTGATCACAACACAATTGGAGTCCAATCTAGGTCAAACCCTAGGGCCAAATTAGCCAAAATGTGTAGTTTTTCGCCAAATTTTCACTACAAGAGCCCATTAAAAGGGCGTTGTGAAGATTTTTATGAGGGTAAGAAACTCATTACCCTGATAAAATCAAATTAATTAAAAAATATCCTTCACAACACACTTACAGTGCAAGTTTGGAGAGTCGATAAGGCTGATTTTAGCCAAAATTGTTGTTTTCAAAGCCCTAGGTTTGAGATTTTGGAACAAAATGCTATGTGAATGGTTTGAAGTCTGATTTATAAGGGAAATTGAATATTCTCAGATCTGAAAATGATTTTCAAGCTTAATCATGCAAAATTCCCATGCAAATTTAATGAAAATGCACCAAAATTGCTAGTTTTTGTTGAAATTTTCAATGCAAAAATGCAAATAATTTAAATTTAATTGCAAATTCACACTAAAATGAAAGACTACAGCCAAATTAAAATTTGAATGAGCCTCTAAAATTAGTAGAAAAATCTAATAAAAGATTTTTCCTACAACCCTAGATTTTGGAATTACTAGGTTATCTAAAAATTGTCAAAATTTCCACAAAACCCTAGCAATTAAATGATGAAAATGCAAAGAAAGATTTTGAATTTTTGTATTATTCTATAGTTTATATCAGATCTGATGCAAAAATCATGAATTAGGAAAAACTAGAAAGAAGTGACACAATTTAGTAAGGCCAATAATGCAATTCTTTTGTACTTTTCCAATTTTCAATTTTTTTTTAAAATTTTCTCAATGCAATAAATTAATTGACCAAATGAATGAATGAAATCCCACCAAATATGTAGACAAACACTCAGAAAGTAGCAATTTAAGTTCAAAGACATGGGTTCACCAAAATGTTTAGGGTAAAATTGGATTTGTTGATCTTTTGTGGCTTAGATGTTAAAATTCTCCTTTCACCTTAACATTGAAGGATCTAGGGTCGAATGGAAAGCACTATCATACCCTAGAGTCACTTTTAGATGTAGGAAAACTTGGATTAGGGAATTAATTATCAATTTTTCCTTCTCCTATGCTCAATTGACCATTAAAACCCTAATTATGCAAATACGACAACAAATTAAAGAATTACAGAAAAAGCTCTTATAGACAGGAGTAAAATACCAAATTATAGAGTACCTATTTTTAGGGTTCTAAAGAAGAATAATTGGGGACACTAGAGCGGGTGCCCAAGTCCAAGGTACCTACTTTTTCATGGAATCTAGACCTCGTTCAGACACTGATTAGCCCTATAACTTCTATTTTCTAGAATCTATCTCTGGAGAACATTGGAGCGAGTGCCCTAGTCCTAAAAGTGCTCCTTTGTCCAACTTTTCTTCAGATCTTGAATCCTCGATATCTTCCCAACCTTCCTACAACTCCACTTTTCCCAGATGTGACACCTGTAACCTGTAATCACAAGACTTAGTTTGGGGGTTGTGGTGTTTAGAGGTTTGCCTCAGTCAAACCTCAGAGTATGCTTAAGTCTCTGAACACCATTGTCAAATAAAGAGGGCGTGCCCTTGTGAGGTAGAGGTTAAAAACCAAAGGAAACAATGATAAAAACACAATGATATGTCACCTTGTAGTGAAGCTTTCATGGAGGAAGATGCTCTTCATGCCATGAAGGAATTGATGCTCAAATCTGCAAATATCAATACACAAAACATACAAGTCTGCTCTTGCAACACAGTAGAAAGCCTTGAATCACCTTGAGAATGCCTATAGCTCACAATAACAATCTAGTTTACAAATGAATGCCTACATATGTTTATATATGCATCTACAAGCACTCTTGCCAAGATATTTGAAATTCAAACTTACCATGTCAGTAAAGGGACCTAATAACAATCACTAACTGACACCCAAAAATTAAGGCTGCCCTAAAATAGGACAGGACTAGGGCATAGGTGTCCAAGTCCTCCCCCTTTATTTTAGATAGGGTACAACTCAAGGGGTCCTCCTAGGTCCTATTTTCCATGGGAGTTGGTCTCATTCCATCGGGGTGTTAAAATATGAACTAAAATGTACTAAATGCATGCTAAAGATGTAGGAGCTAAACCTTATGAGAGAAAAGCCCCCAAGGGGACATTTTCTGATGTTACAATTACGTTTGATGGATATGCTCTCTAGAATGTGCTATCAATGCTAATTAGACATCTATGGGAGTTGAATAGCACATACTTGTTGTTTGTTATTAATAGATCTTTATCGTGTCAACTCACTTTCCACTGGTCTCTTCACAACAAAAGCAACACATGGCATATTCCACACATAACACTTATAAATATGTCACTTCATGGGTCACAAGATGGTAACCTCCATCTAGGAACAACTACATTTTGAAGGTTAAGAAAAGCATACATAAATCTGATGAAGAAAATCTAAGATTTTACAAGATCACAAGTAGTTCCAACAACTTACTTCTACAACTATAGGTTCCCTATTTATGAGGGTGCCATTTTCTGGAATCTTCTACAAGAAAAGAATTTCAATGAAAATTAGTTATGTATAATAGAGAAATTTTATGAATATCTAAGTTTTTAATTATTATCATTTGTAGGTTTCTTCAAGGGGGGAAGAATTACCTTTACGACTGATGCTTTTGTCTGTCATGGAAGACCTTCAGGCATTGTCAAAACTATAGTCTGCCTTTAACAAAGAGCTTGATTCTTAGATTCTAAATTTGTCACCTTTTTTTCAAGCCTGAAGCATCATATAGAAATCAAAATATATAAAAATGAAAGTAGAGGAACACAGTTTAATAATAGGGTACATGTGCAACCTGTCAACAACAAAGATATAAATGACCCAAAGTAGTATATGCGAAAAACTCAAGAATCAAGAACTCAACCAAACTAAACTAGCATATTAAGATGAAAGAAATTGAAACAACATACATTCTAATCATCTCCAAAAATTCTTGGGTCATTGAGATGTTCAAGGTCTACTAATCTAATTCCATGTTTGACATATTCAAGGCCTGCTGATGAAGTTTAAGATTGTTCCTATCCCAATACATAGAAATAGATGACTTCCAACTAGCCACCATGTCTAGAGAAGCAACTCCTAAGTTGGACAAACCCAACAAGCTAAGAGACCCAACATGTGAAGATATGAATTTGCCTATACATCAAGAGGTCAAATCCCTAGATACACATCAGCCCCATGAAGAGGAAATGGAGGATGCGGCCATGAATGATGAGGTTTTGAGTGAAGAAGTTTCAAACGTTACAAAGGAGGATCACCTTAGGCTTCATGATGATCACACAAAAGAAGGACATGCTACCATGAAGAGTGCCAAGTTGGATCAATCACAAGAAGGTATGGGTTTAATTGATATCTCTTTGGATGTTCCTAGCATTACTTCATCACCTCTATATCATAGGGGCATAGAATCAAATGATAATATGGAAATCCTTGAGATGAGTATGGTTCATAAGGACAATTCAAAAATTTTAGTGGATAGTGAGCCAAGTGGATTGGATAACCTTGATCTGTAAGATAAAGAGGTCATAGAGGTGCACACATCTTCATCAACCATTGAGGAGGATCATGAGATTGAAGACTCTACCTACTATTTTGATGGAGATCCTTTGATAGAGCATCATGGATATTTCACACATGGGCATAATGAATAAGTTGATTCATGGAGGCATGATCGAGCTAGATGTGGGCCACATCCCTTGGAGGAGAAGTTAAAGATCGAAGGAAAGGATGACCACTTGGAAGAAGACCTCTACCTCCCATAGTTTCAAAGGTTTCAAAGTGTTAAAAAGTGCAATACAACTGAGAGGGGGGGTGAATCAGTTGTAGCCACTATTTCAAAACCATTAACACATCAACCAATTAACACTAAATTTGTATCTTAACCATGAAAGCATGAAAATAGAAACTCAAACACATTCACACATTCAACACAGGAGACACTAGATTTTTACATGGAAAACCCCATAGGGGAAAAACCACTGTGAATGTTAGCTCACAATATAATATGTTATAACAATACCAAAAATCAGAGACTAACTACCTTAGGGCTTACTACTCAAATGCTCACTGCAAATGAAGAGGATCACTGCCAATGGGGTGGCTCACTACCAAAATTGGTGAACTGCGATAGTAGCATCTACACTATGCCAAGGTTCAGTTCCATTGAAGCACAATAAGTATCCTTTGTTACAAGTATGGGCCTAACCATTGTTGTCATTGATGTCAACATACTCCTGTTGCATTGATGTCAAGGATTGGATGAGTTGTGTGTTGAGGATATTGAGAAAATTAGTCCTATCAAAAATAGAGAAAAATAGTGAAGACGGTGAAGCTCTATGAAGTGAAGATCCTAGCTAAGATGAAGATCAGATAATGTGCATCAAAGGGTTTGTAGATATGTGTCTAAATGTAATCCAGTAAAGATTTGAGAGGTCCACATGAAGATTTGAAGAAGTTATGGCCGTATGAGTAAAATTGGTTCTGGCAGATGTTTAGAAGTGACAGAGTGACACAAATAGGTCTGGTGAGAATCGAAAATGCAATATCTTGTTCTGCAGATTTGGTGGAGTGTTTAGGAAGTCAATGTGAATTGACAACTCAATTGGTTCATGGTCTGGAGGTCTACAAGCATCTATTCCATTATGACAGTGATGATAGACTATGTTCTTGAGGTTCCAGATGAAGAAGAGAATGATTTTAGTAAGCAAAAGTAGTGTGGATGTTCTTGGTGATTCAAGCAAACTTGTGGGGGTCTCTATATTGTGTCCAGTTCATGTTGGTGGTCTGCATTGAAGATTGAGCTCGTAATTGAAGAATTACTTCCGGATGATGATGTTCTTCCTAAACTTGGCCAACTGGATGATTTACACATCTTGCGGATGATCTTGAAGATGTTCTGCAAAGGATGACATATTCCTCAAAGAAGATTAAAGTCCCAGATATATGTGGCCGATAGTGTGGTGATTCACATGAAGTCTTTTGTAATAAGTCAAGTTGTATTTGTGTTTTTGCTCTGTAAAGTATGCTGACTTTGATGATTATCCCAATGTCAATGTCTTATATAAATAAGAGTTGTGAAGTCATTTCAAAAGTATCTGGGAGAAGATGAGAGCATGGTAGAAAGGAGAAAAGTGAAAGGCAGAGTAGAAGTATTGAGCTTAAATGGAACTAACTCAAGCATGGTGAAGATGCTAATCTTTAGTTCAAGTATGTAATATCTATTATTTTGTAGATAGTGTGTCTCTTGTAGGCAGTGGGCCTCTTGTGAGTAGTGTGCTCAGGAAGTGAGCCCTAATTGGCATGTAACATTTTGTTCTTCTTATTCTTTTAATAGAGAATACAATCTTGGGTTAGTCACCCCGTGGTTTTTCCCTTAACTAGGTTTTTCATGTTAAAATCTTGGTGTCATATGTGTTAATGTGTTTTTGCTCTTGAATTGTTGCATTGTGTTTCCATGATTGATTCATTATTATCTTGCTAAATTACAAGAAGGATTTAAGTGGTTAATAAAAGAAAAGTTTTGGATAATTGATTCACCCCCCCTCTCAGTTGTCTGTCATAAAACTAACATCCTCTACTCTACTCTACTTTTTACAGTTCACTTATCTTTTCATTTTCGCATACTCCTACAAATTCATGACTTCATTTCATGTTTTTATACAATTCATCAACCTTGGAATTTACATCAAGGTTAGCATTACAATCATCAACCATTGGAAAAATCTCCAAGGTTGACAAACACACATACATTAGAATAGGTATGGACCTAAACAAATTAATGAAAGAGAAAGAATGACTTAGCTAGGACTCAAACATAATCTTCCATGCTACAACATGCTATCACAACCTCCAAAGTATAACCGCAAGTAGTGAGAACAACCAAGTCAGATAAAACTGGTGTTAACATTAAAACCTTTAAGAACACGCTTCATGCATGATCCAGATTATACTTTGTAGACCAATCTATGTTGGCAACATAGTCAAGAGACACTGCTGATATGATGTTGTCATTGATGGCAACAACCTGACATGTTTGGAGACAACCCCTGTGACAAAGTTGTGCATAGCCTTTTGGTCCGAAAAGACTAACTTAGCCAAATTTGACAAAAGGGCTTTAATAGTGAATGACATTGAAGACCATGCAGTGAGATTTGCATCCATGGTGATAGGCTACAAAATTTACTTCAAAAATTAGGAGAACTCTATCTCTAGTACTACTATATACACAACCTATGAGATGATCAAGGAAAATGTAGATTATGATCTTTGTGAGTTGTTCTGGCAACAACTGATGGAGAATCTAAAGAAGACAAAGGAGTAGAAATATCCATTCATGGTGCAGTCACAGTAGGAGGGTTCACAGAATGAACTGTTCGGACCATGTAGCAAGAGTAAACACAATGGAAACAACTCAAGAATAAGGAATAAATGCATATTCAATCATTTAATAGATCATGGAATTCAAATACAAATTGGCCGGCAACATGTAGGCTTACAACTTGGGCTTAGAGGCCTAATTACATACATGCGCAAGATAAAGTTTTGAAGCTCCTTCACACAAAATCTAAACTATAGAACACCAGTCAAGGAAGGCCACAAACTCCAATGAAGAGTTGTAACGTGTTTAAAGATAGGTCAAACCTAAATGCATAGAACACCTCCTCAAATGAAAGGAACAATGCGCAGACCCTTGGGAAAGGTCAGCCACGAGCCATAAGATATTGAATGATGTGTCATTGAGATCTACAAGTCAAGGAGCAATCTGCAAGCCTTCTCCTTTAGCGGTTATCAGGAACTGTTTGATGCTCTACTCTGAGAAAACAAATGATCTTCTGATAGCGATAACTTTCTGGTAACTGATCCAAATGCTCTAAATTATTGATATGATGTAGATACTAAGTCCATATCCATAATATGTGAATTACCAAAACTGTACCACAAGCTAAAAACTGCTACTGACTAAACTACCTAACTGAACTATAAAATGAAAGAACTAAAATGCAAACAAACTGAAATGCAAAATGTTTTTGGTTGATGCAAGATTGCTCTTGAACCAGGGATGCTCCTGCATAAGACATCCGGGGTTATTGAAAAAGTGAGTCCCTCACTTTGTTGGGGCTAGGGGAGAACCAAGACGGTTCACCTTAGCCTAAGAAATCCAAGATGAGTCTTCTTCTGGTCTGCCTTTCCACTTCACAAGATATTCTTTGTATTGTCTGCCTCTAGTGCTGCGTCCAACTCTGTTGTCCAAAATGTCTTCTATATGTTTCGATGCTTGTTGTGGTAACTGCTTCTCTAGGTCTTCTTCCATGTTGTCATTGAACTCTGCTTCATGATACTGATAAAGATCTGCAATGTTGAAAATCAGTGAAATACCTAATGTCTCTAGTAACTCTACTTCATATGCATTTCTTGAATCAAATTTTCTGAGTATCTTACAAGGTCCAAACTTCATCTTCAACTTGTTATATGTTCCAACTAGAAATCTTTCTTTTCTCAAGTATCACTTCATCTCCAACTTCAAATTCCTTATGTCTTCTCTTCTCATCAGCCTTCTCTTTGTACTTATTGTTCATAGTCTCCAAATGTTTCTTCACCTGATTATGCAATGTCTTCATGTGATCTGCAAGTTCTTCTGCTTCTTCACTCCTCTTTTCCTCTATATTGATGTCTCTCAATTCTGTAACTCTTCTAGGATTAACTCTAGTAACAATCTCAAAAGGTGTTCTTCCAGTGCTCCTATTTACTAAATTATTGCATGCAAACTCTGCTTGTGAAAGAATCAAGCCCAACTTCCAGTTTTCTCTCCAACCAAACATCTTAGCAGATTTCCCAAACTCCTATTCACTACCTCTGTTTGTCCATCTGTCTATGGATAAAAAGTAGAACTGAACTTCAAATTTGTTTTCATCTTCTTCCAAAGTGTCTTCCAAAAGTATCCAACAAACTTTGTATCTCTATCTGAAACTATACTCTTAGGTAATCCATGCAATCTCACAATCTCCTTGAAAAATAGGTCAGCTACATGCACTGCATCAGTTGTCTTCTTACAAGGTATGAAATGATCCATCTTTGAAAATCAATCAACCACTACAAATATTGAATCATGTCCTCTCTGTGTCTTAGGTAATCCCATTACAAAATCCATGCTTATGTCTTCCCAAGCTCTCTCCGGTACTGTCAAAGGTTTATACAATCCAGTGTTCTGACTATTCCCTTTTGCTACTTGACAAACTCTACAAATTTGCACAAATCTCTAAACATCCTTATGTATCTAAGGCCAAAAGTACTTTTCACTTACCAAAGCTACTGTCTTATCAATGCCAAAATGTCCTGCCAATCCACCACTATGCTTCTCCTTGATCAAATTGTCTCCCATTGAACTTCTAGGTATGCATAACTGACTTCCTTTGAACAACATATCTTCTTGAATGAAATAGTCTAACCACTTACTTCTATCTATCACAACAAGTTCTTTACATGCTTTCCAAGGTTCTACAAAATCAGTGTTTCCCTCATACATGTTCTTCAATTCATCAAAACCCAACACTTCAACTCTCATCTCTGTCAACAAGTTTCTTCTTCTACTCAAGGCATCAACAACTTTTTTTGATTTACCACTCCTATGCTTCAACACAAAAGTGTAACTCTGCATAAATTCTACCCATCTCATATGTCTCTTATTCAACTTACCTTGACTATTCAAATACTGCAAAGCTTGATGATCTATATACAACACAAACTCCTTAGGCAACAAGTAATGTCTCAACTTCTTCAAGGCTTGAATTATGGCATAGAACTCCTAATCATAAACTAAATATCTTTTCCTTGCATCATTCAACTTCTCACTAAAATAAGCTACATGTCTACCTTCTTGACTTAACACTGCTCCAATTGCATTTCCACTATCATCACAATCTACTTGAAATACCTTGTTGAAATCCGGTAATGCCAAAACAAGTTGCTCTGTCACTTTCTACTTCGACAACTCAAAAATTTTATCTGCTCTTGATGTCCACTTGAAATCTTTTCTGTCACCTCTCATTGTCTCTATCATAGGGTTACAAACTAAACTAAATTTTTTGATGAACTTCCAGTAGAAACTAGCTAATCCATGAAATGATCTAACCACTCCAATGCTCTCTAGTGTAGGCCATTCAATAATTGCTTGCACTTTCTCAAGGTCCATCTTCAATCCTTCCACAAAAATCACAAATCCCAAATATACCAACTCTTCCTTCATGAAACTACACTTCTTAATGTTTATCAACAATTTCTCTTCTCTCAACCTTTGCAAAACTTGTCTAATATACCACAAATGTTTTTCTTTTGTCTTACTGAAAATCAAAATATCATCCAAGTATAAAATTACAAACTTACCTAAGAATTTCTTCAAGACCTCATTCATCAACCTCATGAAAGTACTCGGTGCATTTGTCAATCCAAAAGGCATCACTAACCACTCATACAATCCTTCATTTGTCTTAAAAGTAGTCTTCCATTCATCTCCTTCTCTGATTATGATCTGATAGTATCCACTCTTCAAATCTTTGTGAAATATTGCTCCACTCAAACAGTCCATGATATCATCCATCCTAGGCAAGGGAAATCTATACTTAACTATGATCTTGTTTATTGCCCTAGAATCAGTACACATTCTCCATTCTCCATCCTTCTTTGTTGGCAAAACTTTAGGTACTACACAAGGACTCAAACTTTCTCTGATCAAACATTTCCTCAACAACTCTTGTATCTATCTATTCAATTCTTCATTCTCTACCAATGTCATTCTATGTGCTGCTTTGTTAGGCAAACTTGCTTCCGGTAAAAGATCCATGTGATGACTGATACTCCTTATAGGTGGTAATCCTTCAGGTATATTATCTGATATGATGTCTTCATACTCTGTTAGAAACTCCCTTATCTCATTCCGTTCAATCTCTTTGTTCACCTCTTCAGGCTTCTTAGCAATCAAGACATAACACAAACTTTCCTGTTTCAAACCATCCAAAAATTTCCTTCCATCTACCAAATAGATTCTAGCATTCCCACATACTTCACTTTTAGGGTCATCTTTCAAAGGAATCAAGGTAATTCTCTTTCCATTTGTAGTTATAGTATATGTATTCTTTCTCCCATCATGCATATCTTTTCTATCATACTGCCAAGGTCTACCCAACAAGATATGAAAAACATCCATAGGCATAATATCACACAAGACTTCATCATAGTAAGATCCAATATGAAATTTCACCAAACATTGCTCACTCACCAATATCTTATGATCATCCTGAATCCATGCTATCTAATAAGGCTTAGGGTGTTTCAATCTTTCCAACTTCAGCTTAGTCACCATCTCCTCTAAAACTAGGTTATCTGAACTACCACTATCAATCACAACTTTGCAACACTTACCTCCAGATTTGCATCTTGTTCTGAATAGACTTTTCCTCTGTGATAGTTCCTCATGTGTCTCTACTTGAAATAGTTCTCTTCTCATCACCAATGATTCTCCTTTCTCTATATTGCCAACTGAACTAGGTGATTCAACAGGTTCTTCCTCAACATAGGTTGCTCTTCCACTATTTTCTACTTTCTTTCTTATACTACCCTGATTACATTCAAATGCTCTATGTCCTTCACCTCCACATTTGAAAAAAGTACCTCTGAATGTCTTCTTATCAAATCCTCTACCTTCTCTCCTATATCCTTCATTCCAGTATGCATTAGGGTTTCCTCTCTGGTAAAAATTTATGTCATCTCTCTGGTAAGTATTGTTATCTCTGTCATCCTTTCTAACTGGGTTGTCAAACTTGTTCTACTCCACAAAAAGATCTATCATATCTAGAAAATGTTCTACCTCTTTGAAATTTACCTCCTTTGCCTCTCTGTCTCTGATCATGTCTCTTATTTAGCTTCTCTTCAACTTTCAAGGAAAACTGATATTCTTCCTCCAAAGATGTCATCCTTACCAAACTCAGTTCTTCTTGAATGTTCAATCTCAGTCCATTGATGTATCTAGCCACTTTCTCCTTACTTGCTTCACTATGTCCTGTCCTTATGATCATCTTATGAAATTCTTCAGTGTACTCCTTCACAGATTTCTCCTTCTATCTCAGGTTTTACAATCTTTTCAATAGCTCCAACTCATAGTCAGCAGGTATAAACTGATTCTTCAACTTTGTCACCATCTGGACCCATTTTGTAATCTTTTCTTTTCCTGTTATGTTTCTTTCCAAATGAACTTCTTTCCACCATATAGCAGCATGTCCTTTCAACTTTGTCTTTTCAAATTTCACTCTCTTCGGATCTTCCATCTCTTCATATTCAAAGTATACCTCCATATCATTTATCCAATCAATCAACTCTTCCAGATTCAAATTACCAATATAATTTGGCACATCTACTCTAGGTCTCTTTCCAATTTTTGAAATAGTTCACAAAATCTTTATCTGATCTGATTCTTCTTCTTCATGACCTTCTAGGGTTTCGCTAGTTTGTTCAAAAAATTGAAATTCTTCTTCATCATCACTTTCAACATTAGGTCTCGGTGTCAATCCTCTTCACCTATCTTCCTCAACAACATCCAAATGAATTTGCATTGTTCTCATCCATTCTATTAGCCATTGTACCAATAGGAGGAACTCTTCGAAGTGACATCTTCCTAGGCTCAAGTGTAAATTGTCTCAAATTCAGCGATTGGGCTACAAGTGACAACTACCTCTCAATCGATGATTGGTTGGGCACAAGTAACCTGCCTCAGATCGGCGATCTGCTTACAATGAGATCTTATAGAATTCCCTTTGCCAATTCACTCCAAAGAATAGAACTTTCACTCTAATACCACTTGGTACAGTCACAGTAGGAGGGTTCAGAGAATGAACTGTCTGGACCATGTAGCAAGAGTAAACACAATGGAAACAACTCAAGAATAGGGAACAAATGTTGATTCAATCATTTAATAGATCATGGAATTCAAATGCAAATTGGTCGGCAACATGCAGGCTTACAACTTGGGCTCAGAGGCCTAATTACATACATGCGCAAGATAATGTTTTGAAGCTCCTTCACATAAAATCTAAACTATAGAATATAATTCAATTGCTAACTACTTTCCTAAGGATCTATTACATCTTTATATATCATCTCTAGACCAATAGATTCCTCCGCGTCGGCCAAGGAAGGTCACAAACTCCAATCAAGAGTTGTAACGTGTTCAAAGATAGGTCAAACCTAAATGCATAGAACACCTCCTCAAATGAAAGGAACAATGTGCGGACCCTTGGGAAAGGTTAGCCATGAGCCATAAGATATTGAATGATGTGTCTTTGAGATCCACAAGTCAAGGAACAATCCACAAGCCTTCTCCTTTAGCTGGTTATCAGGAATTGTTAGATGCTCTACTCTGAGAAAATATATGATCTTCTGATAGCAATAACTTTCTGGTAACTGATCCAAATGCTCTAAATTATTGATATGATGTAGATGCTAAGTCCATATCCATAAGATGTGAATTGCCAAAACTGGACCACAAGTTGAAAACTGCTACTGACTGAACTACCTGACTGAACTGGAAAATGAAAGAACTAAAATGCAAACAAACTGAAATGCAAAATGTTTTTGGTTGATGTAAGATTGCTCTTGAATGAGGGATGCTCCTGCATCAATTCAAATTTGGTACTTTAATTCTTTGCCTATTCTTTTACTTCATGAAAGAACTACCAGGGTTAAAGAATTTATTTTGGAATAGTGATAAACTAGTTGCAATCTAGATTAGAAACCATTTAAGTGGTATAGGAAGTTATGATGCTCAAACTATAACCCTATGGGGATATTTCAAGAACTTCCAAAGGATAATGCAATCTAAGGAAAGGATCCCTAAGACAATTGTGGAGAAGCATAAAGATGCAATATACTTTATTGTAAATAAGGATCAATGTATGATGGAGGTTGTTGAGCCTAGAATAGTCTAGATTATGCCAATGGGGTATGAAGTAGATGCAGATGTGTTAGATGGATATGCCAAGCTCATGGTAAGAAAACCTAGGGATACCTCTGAGCCAAGATTTGGCACTTATGAAGAGTTATCTGTAAAAGTTCATGTTGAACTAAGGAAACCATAAACTCAAAAAAAGATGAGGAAATTGGTGGAGGAATATGCCCAGAGCATAGGGATTATAGAAGTTTGTAAAACAAGGGCAAGAACAGCTAAAAATTTGAATGAAGGCGAGCCTGGCAAGGCTTTAGAAGTGTAAGAGATAAAGAAAGAGGCACCTGCAAATCTAAATAAGAGGACAAGAGGTTCCACATCTATTGAAACAACCTCTACAACTACACCTAAATCCTCTAGTCCTACCCCATATGTAGAAGCACCCTCCAAGAAAACCACTAACAAAGGTCATAAAAGGAAAAAGACCAAAGGACATAGAGTATATGTCAGTATGGATAAAGATGATGAAGAAACAAAATCAAATGAAGAGGTTAGAAAGATGAGAGAAAAATCAACTAAATCCTTTGGTTCTAAGCAAGACAAGCCCTCTAGAAAGAAGAAAGGAGGAAAGAAGGAGAAGAAGGTAGAGCCTATGAAAGTACATGCTACAATAACTTTAGAGGTATTAGGGTAAAATGTGGATTAATCAATTTAACAATAATAAACCCAAACATCAATAGAATAATGAAATCAAGAAAGATTGAATGGAATGGAGCAATGAATAACACAATGCAAACCTTCCTTGTTTCAAAGCTTCTATTGTTTGCCTATTAAAACTGTCCTTGCTGGTGTGAAGTAGGCCCTCAGTGAGTGCACTCTTTTAGCTGTGTTGTAGGATGTCGGTAGTAAATGGCTATATTGATAGATAATGCTATGAAGAGAGGCTTCAAAGAAAATGGTGATCTCAAGTAGATTGTATTGGGGGTGCCAAAGGTGCGCTGGTGAATTTCTGTAGAGTAACAATACAAATAACCTGAATGAATAGAATGGAGGGATGAGGCTTCATTTATAGACTTAGAAGAATGAGGATCAACGGTTGAGGAGAAGTATGATGATCAATGGCTGAGAATGGTTGAGGAATATGCAACCAGTAGAAATATGACAAGTGTCTCACCTCCATCATGAAAGAGGGGATTTGACAACATTAATTGGAGAGTTAACTCCTTTAGCTGATCAGTTAACAGACTTGATTAGTCAGTTGGAAGAATGGATTATGGAATTGACTGAATTGATTGAGGGATTAACTCAATTGACTAGTTAGTTAACACTTTTGATTGATTAGTTAACTAACTTTGATTAGAGAAGAAATAGGACATGTGGGTGAGGGAAAATTAGATAATTAAATATTTAATATATTTAATTACATGTGCAATAGGGTGAGGTGGACAAGGTGAGGTGGAAAAGTGAGATGTACAGGTGAGGTGTATTTTTGAAATTAGAACTTAGGATAGGGGCATGTAGATTAATTAAATAATTTAGGATTATTTAATTATGTGAGATATTAGAAGAATTTAGGGAATTTAATTAAATTAATTAATTTTATTTAATTATGGAATAGTGAACCGATTAAATAAATTTAGAATATTTATTTAATTGATAGAAGAATGGAATAAATATTTAGAATATTTTTTTAGAATGAATCGTGCAATTTTTAGGCGTATACATTTTGCCCCTCTTTGATGCAATGCAGTTTACAACGTTGCTTCAAAGAATAAATAGTCTGATAGTGATACATGCCCCAGTTTTGCCCCTGGTACAAGTTTAATGACGATAGGATGCCCCCTCGGGAGATTGGATAGGAAACGGGCAGAAGGCGTGAGACGGACAATCTCACGAAGATGAAGGGGTATAGGTGAGGTTTGAAGAAAAGGGATGTGTTTCAGAGAAATGAGAAGAAAACCTGGAAGAAAAATGGGCGCGGGAAGTAGTCACAGTCATCACCTAGCCAGATTTAGGGTTTGCAAGCTATAAATAGGAGCTGGGTCCACAAGATAATTCATTTTTACACTTGGTTGATTTGGATTTGAGTTGGAAAGCTTAGAGAAAACTTGGAGCAGCATGGCAGCCAGAGTAGTAGACAGTCCATGCGAGGAACACCGATTCAAGTGAGTCCGTCGATTCGAGCGGCCAGCAGAGGTAGGACCCCCGGTATGTGCTTCAAAAATTTTTCCCTAGGGTTAAATTTGGGTGTCATATATGCTAGCAAAAAATAGGGTAAACAGATGCGCCAAACTGCAGAACGGTGCATATGCAGCACGAAACAGCACATTTGTCATTCTTTGGCGCATATGCTTAATTTGGCGGGGCATATGTTAAAGCTGCACATGCGTGGATTTTGGCGGTGCTTACCTAATTTGGCGGTGCATATGCTGAGTGTTACAGTGCATGCATTAAAGCTATGCATATGTGAATTGTAACGGTGCATCTGTGATTTGGCGATGCATATGCTGATTGTAGCGGTGCATATACCAAAAGTGGTGCATCTATCAAGAAATGGCGCTTTTACCACCTGTAGTGGTGCATTTGCTATAGATAGCAAATTACTTAGCAAAATTGACTTGATTAGCATCCTATTTGATGCGAAAATCGATGAGCTATCTCTGAGATTGCAGGAATCTAGTCAAGAGATGTAGTGTGTTGTTTTGATCAATTTGAAATGCTAAGTTTTAGTTGATATAGTTCAGTAGATATGTTGAGTATGGTATATGTGGCTTTAGATTAACGCCTTATTTTGCGTGTTTGCAGGAGATACGAGACACATTGCAGTCTAGGGAGACGTTCCCCATGCCTCTATTGTAGAGATACATGCTAACAGAGATTGACAGAGAGGCACTTGGTGCCATGGGTTTGGACTATGTATGCTTCATGCCCAAGGTGCGAGTGAACCATGGACTGTTGACTACTACGATGGAGAGATTCCATAGTGAGGATGGGACCTTCCACTTTCCCACAGGAGAGATGACTATGACCTTAGAGGACGTATATAGGATATTGCACTTGCCTATTCAGGGTGAGTTGGTGGAGTATGACGTGCAGCGAGATGCGGGACTCACCGAGTGTAGGCGAGTATTTGATGACCCTGAGCTAGTTGGACAGGTCATCCCCTGGCACGAGATTTAAAACTACTATGACTACTTCCCTGGGATTGTGGTAGGATTGATCAGAGCCGTTGTATGCCCCGACAGGAGATTGCATGGGTTCCCCATTGGATGGGGCAGGATCATGGAGCGGATGGTGACAAAGGGCACCCGATATGCATGGGGTGTCTGTGTATTGGCTCACCTGTATCATGACATGCATCAGGTAGTGTACCATTGTAGCATGAGTCTATTGGTTGGGGTACTACTTTTACAGTTTTGGCTATGCGAGCACATAGCGGTGACTAGGCCGATATGTGTGTTTGCGAGATAGTGAGGGGAGCCATACAGTTATGGCTATGCAAGGGTGATTTCCTAGCACAGGCTGGGGAAGTTGGAGTACTAGAGGCATACTTTGGATGGTGTAGATGTGGTCATCTGGCAACCATAGCTGGATTGTGAGCTCTAGGATGATGAGGGAGATGAGCTTCCCTACTGCTTTCAGACGCGACACATACTGGAGAGGCAGATGGTAGGCCAGGTATTGAGGCAGTTTGGCAGGAGGCAGGGCATGCCACAGGGACAGGTACTATTTGCGTGGACTCACGTAGAGAGGGTCCGATGGGGGCCGATGGCTTCCTATGAGGAGGCCCTGGCAAAGTTTTGATAGACTCCTTATGTGGCATGGGACATGAGGATAAAGATAGCCGATGCAGGGATTACACAGGATTATGAGGATTGGATGATTGCACATCCTTTCTCGAGATACTTAGGGCCTGGTATGTTGGTGCCTCGTATTGATGAGGCAGATTCAGAGGAGGGCCAGGTTGGCTAGGGGCAAAGGAGAGGTAGAGGAGGACGGGGTCGAGGAGGACAGGGTGGTGGAGATGGAGAGAGGCTGAGGTAGCAGAGGAGAGTAGCTTAGGCTGAGCAGGCAGTGCTAGTACAGGTTGTACAACAGCAGATACCACAGCAGGTGCAGATGCTGCCACCCTAGCAGGTGGCACAGCAGCAGGCGCCCCAGCCACAGGGGCCAAGATAGGCAGAGGTATCACAGGGGCTGGTGCAAGCAGAGGCATCACAGGGGCCAGTGCAGGCAGAGGTTTATGAGAGGGCCATAGCCAGCCTAAGGGGATAGGTACGAGATCTGCAAGCACAGCTTAGGAGGGCTGACGATCGATGAGAGATAGATGCAACGATCATCACAGGGCTGACCGGCGAGAGAGATATGGCAAACACATGGGTACGTGTGATCCATGTAGAGTGGGACACTGCAGTGGCAGCTATGGGGATAGACGCAGCCAGCACCTTTTTGGTTGGGCAGGTGCAGTAGGCACAGGCACAGGTAGGCCAGTTGCAGACACAGTTAGCATAGGTGCAGGCAGAGCTTGCTAGAGCATAGGCACAGGTGCAGTATTACCAGGGCCTATACCATGGGGCAGTGCCAGTGAGCCAGAGGGCTTTGAGCTTCAGGAGTCAATCTGGGGTTTCGCAGAGAGTAGGTCCATCACGGTCAGGGGCTTCTGTGATGGGTCCTCAGCAGTCTGGGGTTGGCAGCGGTGGTCCACAATAGCAGGGGTAGACTTGTATCAGACTTTGTACTTTTTGAGACATGTATCACCATCCTTTTGGATGCATTTTGTATATGACATTGATTCAGAGATAGAAATTATGATATTGTACATTTGGACCTCTTATTTTATGATTTGTATATATGAGTATGCAGCCTTATGATTCGTGCTATATGTTTCTGAAACTATAATGATTCATTTCTATTGTATGATGTGATGTATGTGCAGACTTAGATGTTCTATCTGATGTTATATGAGATGTTTATCTATGGCAGCTTTTGATATGATGCGATGTGGTGCCTATATAAACTAATACCTATGTGATATGAGTGTTTGATCTGATATGTTTCAAATGTATGCAAATGCAACAAGATTTCTATATGATAATGCAACTTTTGTGTGTGATGCATTTAGCTATGTTTTTTATTTCTTTGTTGTTTGATACTATATGATGATGATAAATGGATGACCTAATGCATTTTATTATGTATGCAATTGATTTAATCATTTTCATGACTAACTCAAATGTGATATGATATGCACCTATATGCTTCGTTTTTGTGATGTCCAAATGTACTTTATCGACACAAGAATGACAGGAAGATGGATAGAAGAATTGACGTGATTTAGAAATACTTAGAAGCTTCATTTGATATTGTTACTCTACATAGTTCTAGTACTATTTACTGTATGGGATATGGATGCATGGATGTGTGTATAGATATAGGATGGATGCT
The DNA here is from genome assembly GCA_027924645.1 of Cunninghamia lanceolata. Classification (NCBI taxonomy): domain Eukaryota; kingdom Viridiplantae; phylum Streptophyta; class Pinopsida; order Cupressales; family Cupressaceae; genus Cunninghamia; species Cunninghamia lanceolata. Next base: position 17,074,182 of record BSBN01000107.1, on the reverse strand, counting down.
TTGCTTTTGGAGTGCTTTATTTCATCATTGGGCAATTTATTTTTGGTACTTTTTCTAAAATGTTGTAAGTTAATACAAGCATCTAGGTATAATTGAACCGAGATGACCTGAGTACTACTTACATAGATTTTGATATAGCAAGTTAATACAAGCATCTAGTCAAAATTGAATCTAGATGACCTGAGTACCTCTTGTGTTTCAACAAACAAGGATTGTTCCCATTCATGTTAGACCTTTGATGTCCTCGATGATCTTTTTCTGATCATGTCCTTAGACAAGGTATCACATTACTAAAGCGTAATCCATAGAGAGCAAACAAAGAAAATGATCATGCCCCCATCATAGCATCTCTAGCTATTGGCATCCTTGAGTAGCATACAAAGACTTGATAACAAAAATCAAGACTGTGTAACTTAACCATGATTTCAATCCACAAAACATTTTTGTGTTTAGATGTGTTGATTTCTTGCTGTAATTTGAGTAAAATCATTTAGAAGGCCTTGGGTATTGTACTTGTGCATTTGAATAGGTTAAACTGAGTAAAGTCAGGATTCTTGCTTGGAACACGGGTTCTGCTTGCACCTACTTGCTTGGTGAGGAGATTTGCTTGCAATCCTTATTGGTGAGATGGACCCTAAGGGACTGACCTAGTGCCTCAGGGGCGCATTGCTAAATGGCCTTGCCTGCGTGACGACGTAGAGGCAACGTAGTTCAAGGTAAACCCTAATGGACCTAAGACTTAGGTGAGAGAAGGTGGAGATGGACTCATCTGGATAGAAGGACAAGAGACGGAATAGATGAGACAATGGAAAGCCTCGAGGGTGCATTGGAATAATGGCCTTGCCTATGTGACGATGCAAAGGCAATGTAGTTCATGGACTCGGACCATGGATATTGACAAGAGACACTATGTTAGGCTTACATTAAGGAGACAGTATGGGATAGAACCTTAGTTGACAAGGCCACAAAGAGGGAGAGTTATCAAGCCATGATAGGTAACTATCAGGTGTTGTTATTATGGGATAGATATGGGTCGAATGGGATGCGAGTGAAGAAAGACTGAACTCAAAGTGACTGGATTCCCAGAGATGGAGAAGGTGGTTTATCACAAGTAACACCTATTTACCAGGTTTTCATGACTTGTTTTTATTTGCACGAGAAGCTAGAAAGTAAACATGACACCTGTTTTCCAGGTTTTCATCATGATACCTATCCAAGGTGCCTGTTTGCCAGGTTTTCACCAAAGGACAATTTTTTTTGAACTTTTCTAATTTTTTTGTATTTTCTCTTTCATCATGTTTTTGATTTTTTGTATTTTTGTGCCCCCTTGCATTAGGGTTCTCCTAGGTATAGAATCGGTGAAGGTGCATGTTGTTGATTGGATCATCGAATAGCTCGCCTTCCAAAGTTGCCAATTGATATGCCCTCAATCCGTAAGTTGCTACAATCACATAGGGCCCAAGCCAGTTAGGTTAAAACTTGCCTTTATTTTCTCTGTCTTGTTGATTACGAGGATTCTCTTTGAGAACGAGGTCCCCAACCTTAAAGCATCGTGGGCAAACCTTGTGATTATAGCTTCTTGGCATCATCTGTTGATAAGCTTTGAGATGATCGAAGGCTTTTTGTCACCTTTCTTCTAGTAACTCTAGTTCTTGCAACCTGGAGACCCTGTATTCTTCATCTGATATGAGACCCTTTAGCGACACCCTGAGGGATGGTAATTTGACTTCAATGGCAAGGATGGCTTCTGAACCATAGACAAGGGCATATGGTGTAGCACCTGTGTGAGTGTGTATACTGGTTCTGTAGGCCCATAGAGTGGGATTGAGTTAGACATGCCAATCACGGCCAGCATCATTGACTGTCTTCTTGAGAAGTTTTAAGATGGTCTTGTTGGATGCTTCAGCTTGGCCATTACCTTAGGGGTAGTATGGAGTAGAAAAATAGTGTTGGATTTTGAAATGTTCACAGAGTTCTTAGACATCCTAATTTTTGAATGGTCTTCCATTATCTGTGATAATAGATGAAGGAATGCAATATCTGTAGATAATGTAATTCAGGATGAATGAGGAAATTTTCTTACCTGTGACGGTGGTGAGAGGAACGACTTCTATCCACTTTGTGAAATATTCAGTGGTAGTTATGATGAATTTGTGGCCATTGGACGAGGGTGGATGAATCTTTCCCACAAGGTCAAGTCCCCACTGGCAAAAGGGCCAGGGTGTCGTTAAAGGTCTCAACTCTTGAGCTGGTGCATGGATCAGGTTCCCGTGTATTTGGCACTGTTTGCACTTTTTGACAAATTGATACAAATCCATCTCCATGTTTGGCCAGTAGTAACCCAAATGCATGAGTTTCTTGGCTAAGGAAGGATCGCTAGAGTGTGTTCCACAGATCCCCTCGTGTACATCCTACAAGGCAGTTATGGATTCTTCTTGTTCTAAACAACGAAGCAAAGTACCATCGAGACCACAGTGGTATAGGGTATCGGCTATGATGGTGTAGCGAGAGGTTTGTCGTATAAAAGTTCATTTTGGTTGGAAGAGAGGTCAGGTGGGAGAATGTTGTCCTTGAGGTAAGCGTAAGTCTTACCATACCAAGGTGAATTAGATCCAACTAGAAGGCATATGGAATGGGTCTCAGGAAGATCATAAGCTGGTTGCCGGATAGTTTCCACTAAGAAGTCGTACCGTGACTCATTTTTAGGTATTTCTAGAAGGGAGGAAATGGTGGCCATTGCATCTGCTCCTTTATTCTCAATCTTGGGTATTTTCTTGAAGGAGATGGTCCCAAAGTGTTCTTTGAAATCGTCGACCATCCTTTTGTATGGGATGAGCTTTTCATCTTTGGTTTGATACTCATCGTTGACCTGATTGATTATAAGCTAAGAATCACCATAGACATGCAGTTCTTGGATTTTCCATTCATTTGCCATCTTGAGACCAATTACCAATGCTTCATATTCTACTATGTTGTTTGTGCATGGAAATAACAACTGGTAAGACTTTGAGATTGTGTCACCTTGAGGAGTTATGAACAGGATGCCTGCCCCCGATCCATGGTTTGTGTAAGACCCGTCAAAGTATAGTTTCCAAGAAGATGTTGACACATTGAATAGGGATTTGTCTGGAAACTCAAACTGCATTGGTGTGGTGTCTTGTAATGGTGCATCTACTAGTTGATCAGTTATGATTTGTCCCTTGATGGCTTTTCTGTCTATATATTTGATGTCGTATTCATTGAGAAGAATTACCCATTTTGCTAGGTGACCTGTGAGAGCTGCTTTGCTAAGGAGATACTTCAGTAGGTCTATTTTTGCAATGAGTTTAACTGGATGTGCGAGCATGTAATGTTAGAGTTTTTGTGAAGCAAAAACTACCACAAGACATGATCTTTCTACTTGTGAGTATTGTAACTCATAGCCCACTAAGGTTCGGCTGATGTGGTAGACGGCTCTTTCTTTGTTCTCATAATCATGCTATGCTAGAAGTGCCCCCAGAGCAGTAGGTGTAGCAGATATGTAGAGAATTAACGGTTTCCCTTGGATCGGAGGCATAAGAATGGGTGGATTCATAAGGTATTCTTTTAGCTTGTTGAATGCTTCTTCACACCGCTCATCCCACCTAAATGGAATATTCTTGTACAGGAGATGGCTGAATGGTTGGCACTTATCTTCCAGCTGTGATATGAATCTGTGGATTGCCTGTAGATTGCCTTGTAGCAATCTCAATTGAGTTAGAGTCTTGGGTGGTGGCATGTCCATTATAGCTTTGACCTTGGCAAGGTCCACCTCTATTCCATTTGCCGACACGATGAAGCCTAGCAGCTTGCCTGAAGTTACCCCAAACACACATTTCTTTGGGTTTAGCTTGGCTTGGAATTGGTCTAATCTTTGAAAGACTCTTTCTAGTACATCTAGGTGTGAGTCTCTAGTGGGAGATTTTGCTAAGATATCATCGACATAGTCCTCCATTGTTACATGCATCATGTCATGGAATATAGTAGTCATAGCTCTTTGATATGTGGCACCTGTGTTTTTCAACCCAAATGGCATGACGTTCTAGCAAAAGGTACCCCATGGGCAAGTAAAAGTTGTCTTGTGTTGGTCCTCTGGTGCTATTTTGATCTGATTATACCCTGAGAATCCGTCCATGAGAGATAGCATAGTATGTCCTGCAGTTAGGTCGACTATGATATCGACGTTTGGCAATGGAAAATCATCCTTGCGGCATGCTTTATTTAGGTCTCAAAATTCATTACATAATCTAACTCGGCCATCTAGTTTAGACACTGGCACAATGTTGGATATCCATTCTGGGTAATCTATAGCCCTGATGAACCCTACATCTAGCAATTTCTTGAGTTCTTCTTTGACCAAAAGTACTATGTGAGGATGCATCTTTCTCAGCTTCTGCTTTACTGGTTTTACTCCTGAATCCAATGGTAGATGATGTAGAATTAAGTTTGGGTCTAAACCCAGCATGTCTGCATACGACCAAGCAAAGTTGCCTCTCTTTTTCTTAAAGAATGGTACAAACCTAGTTTTCTCTGATGGGGTAAGAGATTTAGCAAAGTGGATAACCTTGGGCTATTCTTCTATTCCAATATTCACAGGCTCTATCGGTTCTACAACAATCTGCGATCTTTCCTGGTACATATCGCTAGGGAGAGTGTCAAGCTTTCCATCGTCAAGTGCCACAGTTGGGTTTTCACCTTCAGATGCATCCTTTCTTTTTACTATTTTGGGATCTGAAACTGCCGCAAGGTGGTTTTCACTGTCAGATCTAGTTTTGACCTTGATATTTTTGCGACTAGAAGGCTTGGCACCCTTCCTGAAGTAAGCCACGATATTCAGTTCAATAGCAAAACCAGCTTTATGATCTCCCCTGGGTAAGTGGTCCCTAAGTTCCATATAATCAATGTAAGCATTGTCATTTTGGAACATATCTAGTTGAGGAGTTCCTCGCAGATCCCAGTCAATAAGCTCAGGGTGCACGAGGGGGAGGGAGTCGGATGATAGACCTGATTCATTGATGGTATGAATGGAAATGTTGGGAGCATTGGTGGGGATTGTGGTTGGGATGGTACTTTCTTCCAATTTGTTTATTGCAATGGAATTTAAACTTTCCTCAAAAGCCATAATCTCAGGGATGGGCAAATTAGACTCTAGTGGTCTGTTCGAAAGCGTTTGTCCCTCACGGTAGGGGCTAAAAGTTTGAATGGTGTCAATCTCCTTGTCATCATAGGAATGCTCTGTTAGCTCATCCCACTCATACTCATTTGAATCTGTATCACTATCCTCTTGGAGTGTTTGGACCATTTCTACAAGACAGGCATTTTCCTTGGCTTTACCCTTGCCTTTGTATCCTAGGCCACTTGTGTTTCTAGCCGATGAGGATGAAGAAGGTTATATAGGTTCAATGATTCCTTCTTTTCTAAGGCCAATGGGGCCTTGTCCTTTGTACCCCATTCTGTGTAGAATAGTCACCCTTCGTCCGTAGAGTTCTGTTGGGAGTCTAGGCGAATCTTGGGGTGTGCTTTCTTCATCAGTATAAAGCCATTGTAGGATATCTCTCTCCTCTATTTCATTAGATAAGGTCCCCCATTTTACAAAGGGAGTTGCGGGAGCTACAGGAGGAGTAGATGGCTTTCGAAAATGCTTGGGTCGGCCAAAAGATATAGGAGACAAGGGCAATTCGGCAAGATTAAGACTATGCTCAATTGAATACTCTCCCACTCCAGTTTCTTTTGTGGTAACTTTCTATTCTTTGGGCCTTGAGGAGGAGGCTTCAGCGGTATGGTCATGCTGCGGGATAGGGGATATATATGCTCTCTTATTCAGGATGATGCATTCAGGTTTTGCAAGGAAAGAGTTGCAATGCTGATAGGGGTCAGGGTCACCTTGAATGGTCATTTGCTTGCCATTGTGCAGTAACTTTATGCATTGATGATAGGTTGAGGGGACAGCCTTCATGGCATGAATCCATGGTCTCCCTAGTAAGATATTATAAGTGAGCTCCCGATCAAGGACTTGACAGACAACATCTTTTATCAGTAGTCCCACTTGAATGGGTAGGACTACTATTCCCTTTGTGGTTCTTTCTTCCTCATCATACGCTTTGATGGTAATTTTTCTCCTTGGATCAATTGCCTGTTCGGAGAACCCCAATGCAAGGACTAGCTTTAATGTGCAAATATTTACACTGGCACCTTCATCAATGAGAACCCTCTTGATGCGGTGTTTGTGGATGAAGGCGACGATATGGAGAGGGGTGTTATGGGGTTAAGATACAGAGAGGTCATCTTGCTCAGTAAATGATATGGTGTTGGAGGAAGTCAGATTGCCTACCATGGTCTAGAACTTTTCTTGGGCCAAATTAGTGGGGACAGTGGTTTCCACTAAGGCTTTCTCAAGGATCTCCTTATGAGAAGGAGATAGACACAGTAACTCCAAGATAGAAATTTGAGCTAGGGTTTTTTGTAATTGGTCGATGACATTGTACTGATGGAAGTTGGATGGAGAAGGAGATGACCTGGGAGGGGCGGTATTGAGTGTGAATTTACCACTGCGGTTAATTATACTACAACCAGTTCTATTAGGTCCTAATTTTTGGTTGGGTGAGATGACATTGACTTGTGGGACTTGCTCGGAAATGCAATTTATGGTATAATCAAATGGCACACTTGCATAGTTAGCATTACCAGTCCCGCTGTTCTGATTTGGTTTGTTGCGATTGTTGTTGTTGTTGTTGTTATTTTTATTGCCATTGTAGTTGTTTCCATTGTGGTTGTTTCCGTTGTTATTGTTGTTGTATGGCCTGTTGTGATTCAGAAGTGGATCCCTGTAGGCCACATGAGTTTCATTGGAGGTATGTTTTTGGGTTCCTCCCTGGTTCCGATCTAGCACATCTTGTATGACATTTTTGAGGCGGATGCAGTTGTTGGTTGTATGCCCCCTGCCTTGATGATATTCACAATAGTCTGTGTCCTTCCAGTAGGGAGGTTTGACTATAGGCTCGTAATCACTTGTTGGCAGTAGAGAGATTTCGTTGTTAGCCAACAACTTTTGTAGTGCAAACTCTTGAGACTCACCCAACGGTGTGAATTTTCTCCTTGGATTTGAACTGAACCAAGGTTTGGGCTCTCGAGAGGGTGGTTTGTTGAGTGTACCATTGTTTGTTTCTCCTTTAAGAGTGAATGTGGGTTGTTTCTTGGGAGCTGCTGCCTTGGCATCCACTACCCCATCATTGACCACATTCTTATTTTTGGTCCAAAACTTTGATTTATCCATTGAGTAATTGGAGGTAGGTGTGTCCTTGTATATTTTGATTGCGCCTTTAGTGATCATAGCCTTTTCAATGAACAATCCCATTTCAATGTCTTTTGAAAATGATGTAGGGCATTGTATCTGTATTTGATAGCTAAGATCAGTGTTTAGGTTATGGACAAACATCTCCAATAGCTGCTTCTCAGGCATATCATAAGAACACTTACTAGCTAGTTGTCTCCATCATTGTAAGAAGGTGGCAAATGACTCACCACTCTTTTGTTTGGTGTTGCATAGATCTAGCATAGATACCTCATGTTTGATGTTGTAAGAGAAGTTTGTGATAAATTTGTTGACAAGTTCATCAAAAGTTTTGATTCCTAGTGGGAGACGTGAGAACCACTCCATAGCTTGACCACCTAAAGATCTTGGAAATAGTCTCATCAAGTAGGTCTCATTGTGAGCTACTTCTAAACATGCTGCATTGAATTCCCTAATATGATCTCTAGGGTCCCCTTTTCCTTTGTACTTGTCAAACTTTGGAACTTCGAACTGATAGGGGAATGGTCTCATGACCAAATTTTTGTCAATGGGGTAGGGTGCTATATCTTCCAAGGAGTAGTTCTTGGTACTTGTACCCATCTTAAGGTCTGATATTTGTTATGTGAGGCTCTCGAGTTGTTTTCTCATTTCCTCCATAGGAGCATTTTGATCGATGGGTCTCTTCCCTCTATCATTTGCATTTGGGTCTATAGTATTCCTTTCTATTTCATTTGCACGTGGGTCTGTGTCATTCTTACCCCTTTCGTGATCATTGTCTATATTTTCCATGATTGAGCTTATATCAAAGTCTGCGGGGAGTTTGATTCCAAGACTAGCAAGATGATAGAAGTACTTATGAGGGTCCGCATGGAGCACCTTCTCTACTAAATGTTGGAATTTTTGATCTTGAATGCTCCCTTCATAATCTTCGCGAGAGATCTCTTCGTCACTATCATGAGGTGTGACGATACGATTGGATGAGCCGGCCATTTCAAGGTGCTTGTTGTACTGGGATCGAGTAAGAACCATGCAAGGTGACGTGGGATGAAGTAGACTAGGATTAGAAATTTTGGCCAGGTGCCGATTGAGACTGTTGTGAATAGGATACTTAGGACAAGACTTGGACAAAGGATTTTCTCACTCAATGATTTCAAGTAAGACAGTTGACACAAGACAGTAGCCACTAGTAAGGGTAGTCGATACCTGTCTTACTGTGTAGGGACTAGTCATGCAATGAGACTACTAGCAAGGTTCTATGACCTACTAGGCTTACGTGAATTCACAAAGGATACGAAAAAGGGACCTATGTCGAATTGATATGGAATAAACTGACTTTGGGACAAGAGAGGTTTTGACAGAAGGTGAATGGGGAGATGGACGAAAGAGAGATATTTGGGTGAAACAGATGAAGACTAACTGCAAGGTTGAATCTGATCTCTGAATGTGAAGCTAGGCTGAAATGGGTACTCAAAATAGGTAAAATTGTTTCCTCAAAAATAGTGCAAGTACTCACTATCGTGGATGCACCGAAACAGATGCACAGCAGAAATGAACATATGCGTAGGAAGTCACAGTATATGCACCGTGCTGGTGGAAAATGTATGTACAGCAACAGTCTGTATATGTGCAGCAGGTCTAAATATATGCACAGCTAGTCGGCACAAATGCATAGGAAGAAAGAATGGATGCGCAACTCTGACTTTTTTTGCAATTTTTTGGAGTTTTTCTATTGTTTTTGGTATTTTTGGCTGGAGAAAAGGTCTTCTTGATCTGATTTTATGAATTAACAACAAGAAAACACAGCAAGCACAAAGAATATTTTATAGTTTTTTATTGTTTTTGTGATTTTTCTGACTCTATTTTGGATTAACAAGAACAAAAGCAAGCACAAAGATCCTAGGCTAGAAATGGATTACAAGGGTTTTTGGCCATTAGAACAAGGAGTTTTTAATGTAGGCAACTGTTCAAGTGGTTACACATGCGGTGGCACTACTCTCCGTTGTGGAGTCTCCCAACCTCAAAGGGTTGCGCCTTAGAGGGTTTTGGGGGAGGTTGGCCATCGGTGTAACATAGCAGCACTTGTTGCAGAAGGTTTTCACCTCAAGCACTTTTATTTTAAGTGGATTGGTAGGGCTTGGATTTTAGCCTATTTACACTCAGGGTCATTCCCACTTGGACAAGCGTGCATCTAAGGGCAGGCCCCTCTTAAAGGTTAAACAAATGGAATAACAAGTTTGGCACTCTGATCACCCAGTAAAGGGGAGAGCATAAGCCTATTGTCATTCGTCAAGCACATAAGACACTGATTAATCCAACCTATTTAAAAATAGAAAAACTAAATGGGCTAATCTACTTGGGCAAGCACAGAACTTTGAAGTGATTTAGCAAGATAGCATTGGTTTACTTTTTAACCTAGAAATCAATGATGAGTTCAGTTTTAATCCACGTAGCACGAATAGTTAATTTTGAAATTTTGGTCAATTGAGATAGCAGTGGTACAATTTTAACCCAGAAATCAGTGATGAGTTCAGTTTTAATCCACGTAGCACGAATAGTTAACTTTGAAATTTTGGTCAAATGAGATAGCAGTAGTTCAATTTTAACCCAGAAATCAATGATGAGTTTAGTTTTAATCCACGTAGCATGAATAGTTAACTTTAAAATTTTGGTCAAACGAGATAGTAGTAGTTCAATTTTAACCGAGAAATCAATGATGAGTTCAGTTTTAATACCAGATAGCAATAACTTGGAAAAGACATCACTATTGCAATGCAAAGACAACAATGATCCAGTTACTTCTTTCCTAATTAGAGCTATGTGAGGATTTGAATGAGTATCAGTTTTACTATCCCTTTAGAAAGTGAAGTGTGAACTATCAAAATGCAACTATATGGAACTAAACCTAAACCTATCCTGCAAAACAACTTTAGAAAACACCTATGAAGATGTTAGCATTAGCAAACTTTCTTAGAAAAGTACTAAAATCATTTGTCCACTACAGAAGCACAGCTTTAGTGACTAAATGCATAGAAATAGTCAATAGAAGCACAGCAAGAATAAATGCACCGTAACAGTGCACAAAAGCACAGTAATAAAGAACAGAAGCACAATAATAATGAATGCACTGTAACAATGCGCAAAAGTGCAGCAATAAAGCACAAAAGCACAGAAATAACGAATGCACCGTAATAGTGAACAAAAGCGCAGTATAAAAGCACAGATGCGCAGGAATAATAAATGTACCACAGAAATGGGTATATGCGCTGCAGAAATGTTTAAATGCTTTGTAAGATTATAAGCACCGGAACAGGGTACATAAGCACCATGGAAATGTTCAAATGCACCGAAGTAGCCTGTGCATGATCTGTACGGAACCTGTCTTCAAAAAAGCTCAGATTTTGATGAGATAAAGGGGCAAAGGCCCCACGATGGGTGCCAAAAATGTTAGGGTAAAATGTGGATTAATTAATTTAACAATAATAAACCCAAACATCAATAGAATAATGAAATCAAGAAAGATTGAATGGAATGGAGCAATGAATAACACAATGCAAACCTTCCTTGTTTCAAAGCTTCTATTGTTTGCCTATTAAAACCGTCCTTGCTGGTGTGAAGTAGGCCCTCAGTGAGTGCATTCTTTTAGCTGTGTTGTAGGATGTCGGTAGTAAATGGCTATATTGATAGATAATGTTGTAAAGATAGGCTTCAAAGCAAATGGTGATCTCAAGTAGATTGTATTGGGGGTGCCAAAGGTGCACTGGCAAATTTCTACAGAGTAACAATACAAATAACCTAGATGAATAGAACGGAGGGATGAGGCTTCATTTATAGACTCAGAAGAATGAGGATCAACGGTTGAGGAGAAGAATGATGATCAATGGCTGAGAATGGCTGAGGAATGTGCAACCAGTAGAAATATGACAAGTGTCTCACCTCCATCATGAAAGAGGGGATTTGACAACATTGATTGGAGAGTTAACTCCTTTAGCTGATCAGTTAACAGACTTGATTAGTTAGTTGGAAGAATGGATTATGGAATTGACTGAATTGATTGAGGGATTAACTCAATTGACTAGTTAGTTAACACTTTTGATTGATTAGTTAACTAACTTTGATTAGAGAAGAAATAGGACATATGGGTGAGGGAAAATTAGATAATTAAATATTTAATATATTTAATTACATGTGAAATAGGGTGAGGTGGACAAGGTGAGGTGGAAAAGTGAGGTGTACAGGTGAGGTGGATTTTTGAAATTAGAACTTAGGATAGGGGGATGTAGATTAATTAAATAATTTAGGATTATTTAATTATGTGAGATATTAGAAGAATTTAGGGAATTTAATTAAATAAATTGATTTTATTTAATTATGGAATAGTGAACCAATTAAATAAATTTAGAATATTTATTTAATTGATAGAAGAATGGAATAAATATTTAGAATATTTATTTAGAATGAATCATGTCATTTTAAGGCGTATACAAGAGGATGTATTAAAAGCCATTATAGTTGATGGCAATCTAAACCTATTGCCCAAATGTATAATGACTATGATGATGCAAATAAAAATATTCATCAGCAGAGGATTGTGAACCAAATTACTCAGGTACTCTGTATTATTTCTGAATTAACTCTATTCACCCAGACTTAGACAATTCACCATATGAATTTCAGAGGAAATCAAGACTTGAACACAAGGAGAAGACTGATGAGAAGAATAAAGTGGATGATCAAGAACATAAACAAGTTGAGAGAAGCCCTTCACTAGTGCAAAACATTGTTTGATAAGAGGCTATGGATCTAGAACCACCTAAGCAAAACCAAGAAGAAGAAGTGTCTGAAGAAAGGGCAAGAGACACTATTGCTGACACCATTACCAAAGACCCTATTGAATTTGTAAGGGAATTTCTTGAGAAACAATAGGAAAGTCAATTTTTGGAATCAAATGAGTTGCTACAAGGTCCTTTAAGCCTAGCTTATATGTCCCCACTAAAAAAGATGAAACTTGAGACAACTTTTCATGTAAAGGCACAAGAAGAAACGTTGAAATCACATATACAGGATAGTGAACTCATTGGTGAAGCATCTGGTATCCTAGAGAAGTTGATTCCTTCACACCAAAAGGACACATCACTGCCATCAAATGACCAACTCAAAGGCCTGATAAAATCAGTAAGTACTCATTTTGAGTCTTTTGAGAAGTCTGTAGAAATAAAGGTCAGAAAAGAATATAATGAGAAAAGGTTAGCTGCATTAAAGGCCATGATGGACAATGATAAAATTTTCTAGACAATAGAATCAAAGGTATAGAGAAGGCCATTAAGGAATCATATGATATATACAAATTTTTCTTATCATTGTCAGAAGTTACTAAGGAGTTAGAAGAAATAATCAAGGATCTAGAACTCCAATTGTTACATATCTCTAAGTCATGTGATCCGGCAGTTGAATCAATAAATAGTAAAGAGACACATGTTGTAAATATCCACAATAACTTAAGCAGTCTAATAATAAGAGAGAAGAAATTAAAAATAGGTTGTGCTAGTTAACATGGCTAATAAGTCCTAAAATAGATTCAATGACAAATCTTGTAGAAGAAGCTTTGAAAGCAAAATCAATAATTGATACACCATCAGATGTGCAGAAGGAAAAAAAATTAGTTTTTCTATTAAATGGTCACATTCAAATTTTGGAAAGTACAAAAATACATGGGATGGTCTTGTCAGCTCTGATAAAAACTATTTATAATGATATTCCACGACCTACAACTAACTAAGATGGAAGATTGTAGCTATACATATGCGACAAAGTATGACAGTTTTAAAGTTTTTGTTGGTAAGAGACATTGTGCGGCTTCATAAGTGTTGTCATTGATGGCAACAAAGTCTATCCCACACATCTGCAGTACATTGTATGTCTATATTGGAAGTTAGTTTGAAGATTGCTTTGGTCTAATGAACAAGAATAGAGTATGTAACAAGGTCTGACAATCATGTCTAGATCTCTTAGATGGTGTAACTCAGCAAGTTGCAGACTTGGACAAGTCAAGAGGCGGATCATGACTACTGTATTCTAGAGATTTAGCCTCTGGTGATAAATCATGAAAAAGATATGAGCATCTAAGTGTTGGGTTCCAGTCAGGTAGAGGAGACAGAGGAAGAACTGACCGGTAGAGTATCAAACTTCAATTTGGATGGGTAAAAGGTGTTGATCAAGCAATTTGTGGGATCATACATTATTGGCCAACATGATTAATGACTTATATGCCTATGTTTTTGATACGCATCACAAATCAAGCATGGATTTAGCTGACAGATCAGTAACTTGCAAATATCTTGAGTGTTCTTGTTGCCAACTAGCAAGTTGATAAAAATCCTTGATGCGGATATATATACAAGATGGATTCTAGTATGTAGGTGTGAGTAGTGAATAAGGAATGAAATGAAGTGCAAAGAAAAGAAGGGATAAGTGAGAGAGCAAAAACTTAAGTCCAGAATGTGACAGAGCAACAACATTAAACAGAGGAAGAATGAAGTGCATCAAATCAGTGTACTGTGCCTAACTGGAACTAAACTCTTGCATTTGTAGATGCTTCTCATCAGTTCAAACACTTGATTATCTTCTATAAGTTTTGTAGACAGTGAGTCTCTTATAGGTAGTGTGCCTCTTGTGAGTAGTGTGCTCGGGCAGTGAGCCCTAATTGGCAAGTGCCATTTTGTACTTCTTTATTCTTTTAATAGAGAATACAATCTTGGGTTAGTCACCTTGTGGTTTTTCCCTTAACAGGGTTTCCACGTAAAAATCCTTGTGTTATGTGTGTTGATTCTATTTCAGTTCTTATATGCTTTCATGTTTTGATGCAACACTGATTACTAAGATAAGAAAAGAAAAGAAAGTTAAGGAAATTTTGAGATAACTGATTCACCCCCCCTCTCATTATCTACCTTGTTTCCAACAATTGGTATCAGAGTAAGGTTCCTCTAAACAAAGCCTAATAGCTTGAGGAAGATCTAGGAATCTCAATGGATGCATATGGTATGAAGGAGCAACTTCAATCTGCCCTAGATGATCTTGAGCAATCCCATTCTGAAGTAAATAATTTGAGAGAAAGACTCAAACAAGTTGATGAATTCATAAATGAGCTAAAAGAAAAACAGAAAGGAACTACTTCAATCCCATTCTTGTATTTTTGTGAAAAAGAGAAAGGAACTACTTCAAAAATTAGCCAATCAGAGTGAAGTCAATGATACTAATGAAGATCTGGAAGATAAAAATAAGTTATGTGAAAAGCTATCAAAAGAGTCATTATGGTGAGGCATGAAATGGAATCAAGGGTTATGAGGTTCACTCAAGAAATTGAAGAAAAAAGAAAGATTGAAGATAATCTAAAACAATCCCTCAAGGAGAAAATAGAGGACTACCACAAAATGGACAGAATAATCAGGCATCTTGAATCTGATCTTAAAGAGGCTAGAGACAATGAAGAACAGCTCAAGAATCAGATAGACACTCTTAAACAAGATCTTCAAACAACAAATGAATACAAAGAGAAATTCAAGATAATCTTAGCCCAACTTGAAGTTCTTCTTGAAAGTCAAAAGAGGGTAGATGATAAGCGTGGCTTGGGATATGAGAAAGGTGAAAGCTCCAAAACTGGTCAGAAGAACTTTGGATCAAGAAATCAAAGAAATGGGCCTAGAAGACCTCTGGTAAGGCAACCAAATGCCCAAAGATATCCATCCTTCAATGGATACTACTTTAATTGCAACAATTTCAGTCATAGAGAAACTCAATGCATGAGGAGAATGAATCAGAATAATCCATCCTTCTTCAGACAATGTTTTAATTGCAAAAGGTATGCTCACAAATCTCATGAATGTAGAAATATACAAATAAACAATTCATTCAATGGTAGATGCTATGCATGCAATAGAATGGGACATATGACTAATCAATGCAGATCAAGAAGATATCAATCAAATAAACAAAGAAATGTTGTTTTTTACAATTGCAATAGATCCGTTCATATTGCTAAATTCTACAGAAGTAGAAATCAGGATAGAAAAGGTCCAATGCAACATAATCAGAAACAAGATAAGGGCAAAGGTAAAGTGAATGCGGATGAAGCTCAAAAGGAGATGAGTAAGATTTGGGTAAAGAAGAGTACAAAAAATATTGGGGATGGATCCACACTGGAATCCGGTGCTAATATTCCTTTCGGTAACTAAAAAGGTGAGGTCTGACTCAGGGGGAGTTACACAGAAAAATAAATTCCCCCAGCCAGTTAACTAGTGCCTAAATTCAGTACATGGAATGCTAGAGATTAAAGGGTTCTCAGAAAAACATCTAAATAATCTTCAATAAAAATATGAAAGATCCGCATGGAGTTTTGCAAGATTTTAACCGCTCAAGTTAATCCAGTTCTGACAGCTATCCGGCAAAGCAGGATTTTCACAGACAAATCCGGTATGATTCAGAATTGAAATACTTTGATCTGCGGACCCATGGCATAATTGAAGAAAAGAAGATACATTGTTAATCCTCACTAACAATGATTCTAAGTTTAGCACAGTGATTTGAGAAGATCTCTCTCAAAACAGGGCAACCAGATAACTTAAGTTGTGCATTTATTACAAAAGGAAATTAGGGTTCTTTCACTCATTATTTGCACATTTACATTCGCGAAAAAGAAAACAAGAGCTCTGCAACAAAGTTTCTACAATTCACTCAAGATCAATTGGAAAATCAAATTCAACCAACGATTTGTTCTGGCTCCTATTTCAAAGCCTAAATCATGAAAAGATACTTCCATTCTAAAAATCTCTCTCTGAATCTTTTGCAAAATGGCTACTCCAATGGTTGTCAAGATCACTGATAGGCCGCATCCTAAATTCAAGAAACACCCTTATAAATCTCTAGAAGTTGATCATTTAGGCACATTTTCTAGCATTCCACATGGGGTATTGCATTTAGAAGATGTTAGGTTCTATATCCATGCCAACATTGAGGAATTTGGAGACTCAAAATTGATGGACATCTATCACAAATAGCTAATAGATGAGAGTTTTGAACTCAAACCTGAATTCAAGGCCATCCGAGATAAACACTTCAGACATTACATACACTTTCCTTGTTTTGCAGAAGATGATTGGGTCCGGTATGTCCTAAGCAGGATGCATGATAATTTCATGTGGTTAATGAGGCCCTTTAAGATAACTAAAGATGCCATCAGGGCAGTGACTAGACTACATTCATCCGGTGGGTTACCTGCACTTAAATCTGTCAAGAACTAAACAGTAACTGAAGCCACCAGATCTAAATTTGACAAAAGAGCAATGACCATAGATGACATCACTGATCCGGATGTCAAATTTGCCTCAATGATAATTGGCTACAAAATCTATCATTCAAGCAGGGAGAATTCTGTGTCTGGGACATCAATCTATGCAGTATATCAGATGTTGAGGGAAGATGTAGATTATGGCCTGTGTGAACTTCTCCTAAATCAACTATTAGAAAACCTACAGAAGATCAAAAAGGATAAGAAGAATTCCTATAAATATGGTTGTCTAATATTGTGCCTATTCTTCTATTATATGAATGAGCTACCTAGATCAAGTGGTTGGGTATGGTAAAATTATAAATAGGTTGCAATCCAGATTAGAGATTATATGTATGGACTTGGTGATGCTCAAGCTCAAAACACAACCCTCTAGGGTTACTTTAAGAACTTCCAAAGCATGATGCAATCCAAAGAGAGAATACCTCAATCCATAGTTGAGAAGTACAAGGACACAGTGTGCTTCATGGTTGACACTGACCAATGCCTAATGGAGGCAATTGAGCCAAGGACTGTGTGGATAATCCCTATGGGATATGAAGTCGATGAAAAAATCTTGGAGTTTCATATTCAACATCTGCTGAACCAGCCCAAGGACACTGAGGTAGAAAGGTTTGGAACCTTTCAAGAGCTAAGTGTAAAAATACATGTTGAGTTAAGACAGCTAGAAATAAAGAGGATAGTAAGAAGGGAAGTTGAAGAAATTGCCAAAAGATTTGGCCTATCAAAGGAGGTTGTGGATGCAAATAGAGAGAAGATGGAGAAGGCTGAGAAAGAGAAACAAGAAGCAAAGAAAGGAGATAATCCGGTACAAGCCTCCTCCTGGACTAGATCTTCCAAGAGCACTGTATCTGCCACTCCTAAAAGCTCAAAGGCTACCAAACCAGAAGTCAAGACATCCAGAAAAAGGGAAAAGAGGATTAAGACCAAAGACACAAGGTCATATACAAGCCTTAAGGATGATGAAGAAACAGAATCTGATGAGGAAATCAAGAAAATGAAAAAGAAGAAAACATCTGGGGAATTCTCTGCTAGTAAAAATGAGGAAGAAAAGGCAGAGGAATTTGTTGAAAATCGCACTCTTTCCATTGATGACATCATCAAGGCAGTTACTATGGATGGGAACCTACAACCAGTAACAAATTTCTATGATGAATACAATGATACTGACAAGAGAATTTTGGAAGAAGCTACTGTCAAGTACTTGAACATTTACAATAAAGCTTTCATTGAAATTATATCATTAATTCTGAAGAGTCTAGAAAAGGTTCTTGAAATGAGAAAAGAGAATGCAAAGGCAAAAGACCTAGAGATTCGGGAACAAATAATGATTCAACTTTATCCTTCTATCACTCCAAAACAAATGGACATGATTTTTAAGGATTGTAAGGATGAGTTCCGGAGTAAGGCAAGAATGAATAAACTTATGCTTGTAGAAACTGACCAAGTAGCAAGCAAAACAAAAGATATCCTCTGGAATGCTTTGAAAAGATTCAATCTTCCTATTATAGAGGAAATAGTTGAAGAACCTTCTACCATGGATGTTGAAGGATTAAATGTAACCAATGAAGAATCTTCTTACAAGGATGCAGAAGGATCAAAAGAGATAGATGAAGAGAAGTCTAAGGACTTGGATTCCTCTATTCTGGAAGAGGAAGTTCATGAAGCAACAAACACCAGTGACATCTCTCCTCCAGATCCCACTATAGACATTCCATACTTTAAAGCTGAAGGAGAAGATAGAAGAGAAGAGAAGGTGATTCAAGAAGAAGAGGTTAAGGGAAAAGTAGAAGAACAAGCAGAAAAGACTAAAGATGATTGTTCTAATATCCCAAAAGAAAACAAGACTCAATCACCAGCAAGAGACACTGTAGAGGCAGTAAAGAACTTCTTAAACAAAGAAATGATGGAGATAGATGAACCTAAGCTATTTCAAGGGCCACTAAATTTTGACTCTCTCTCTCTAGTTTAGACAATAAAAATAGCATATTTTGCTCAAGCCAAAGCAAAAGAAAAACTCCTAAAATCTCACATGGAAGACTGTGAACTCTTGGAGATTGCATCTGGGATGCTTGAAAAGATCATGCCATCCTTCCAAAAGGATCCTTCAGTCTCACCATCTGATAACTTGAAATCTTTGGTAAATTTTGTTAGCACTCAATTTGAATCTCTAGAGAAATCAACAGAAGCAAAGGTTCGGAAGGAGTTTCTAGGAAAACGATTCACTGAAGTGCAAGGACTGATTTCTAATGATAGGAGGACCCTAGACATTGGAATAAAGAGCCTTGAAAATTCTCTTAAAGATGGTGGGGACATATACAAATTCTATTTATCTTGGCCCAAAGTGACAAAGGACATTGAGAAGAAAGTGAAAGAACAAGAGGGAAAACTGTCAAGTTTATTCCACAATTTTGATCCCCTTACCACCTCTCTAATGAATCAAAAATGCCAAGCCATTGTTATCATTAATGAAATAAAGAGGCTAGACAAAGAAAAGAAGAACATAATAAAAAGGATGGGTGAACTTAGATGGATAATTATCCCTAAGCTAGATGCAATGCATGAGGCCTTGACAGATGCTCAGACCATAGCCCGGACCATTGATTTGACATATTTATGAAGGGCAGAAGCATATACATTTTTGTTGAGTGGTCACATCTCCATTTTGGAAAAGATGAAGCAGAACTGGGCCACAAAGTTTGTATAGTTAAAGGCCACTTTTGCGGATATACTAAGTATATGTAAGTATAACATATATATTAACATATATATATATATATATATATATATATATATATATATATATATACTTATGTGGCCATGTATAGGACATTTTTTGCAAAATTTAGTATGTGGATTCTGCCCTTTGCCATTGATGTCAAAGGGGGAATGAGGAGTAGTGAAAAATGTGGAATCTAGCTAAGGAGGAGCTCTAGTAAAATAGTGCAAAAGATAGAGCATCAGCCAAGGGGGAGATACTGTGACACTTAGCCATTTTTCACTAAGTGTTTCCATTAATGCCAAAGGAGGAGATTGTTGGCAAGAGAAATTGTGTGGCTTCATAAGTGTTGTCATTGATGGAAAGAAATTCTATCCCACACATTCGTAGTACATAGTATGTCTATACTAGAAGTTAGTTTGAAGATTGCTTTGGTCTGGTGAACAAGAACAGAGTATGTAACAAGGTCTGACAATTAGGTCCGGATCTCTCAGATGGTGTAACTCAGCAAGTTATGGACTTGGACAAGTCAAGAGGGGTATCATGACTATTGTATTATAGAGATTTAGCCTCTAGTGATAAAACATAAAAAAGATATGAGCATTTGAGTGTTGGGTTCCAGTCAGGCAGAGCAGACAGAGGAAGAACTGACCGGTAGAGTATCAGACTTTAATCTAGATGAGTAAAAGGTGTTGATCAAGCAATTTGTGGAATCATACATTGTTGTCTGACATGATTAATGACTTCTATTCCTATGCTTTTGATACGCATCACAAATCAACCATGGATTCAGCTAACAGATCAGTAACTTATAAATATCTTGAGCGTTCTTGTTGCCGACAAGCAAGTTGATAAAAATCCTTGATGTGGATATAATACAAGATGGATTCCAGTATGTAGGTGTGAGTAGTGAATAAGGAATGAAATAAAGTGTGAAGAAAAGCAAGGATAAGTGGGAGTATAGCAATTCAAGTCTGGAATGTGACAGAGCAACAACATTAAACAGAGGAAGAATGAGGTGCATCAAATCAGTGTATTGTGCCTAACTGGAACTGAACTCTTGCATTTGTAGATGCTTCTCATCAGTTCAAACACTTGATTATCTTTTGTAAGTTCTATAGACAGGGAGTCTCTTCTAGGCAGTGTGCTCGGGTAGTGAGCCATAATTGGCAAGTGCCATTTTGTACTTCTTTATTCTTTTAATAGAGAATACAATCTTGGGTTAGTCACCCTGTGGTTTTTCCCTTAACAGGGTTTCCATGTAAAAATCGTTGTGTTATGTGTGTTGATTTTATTTTAGTTCTTATATGCTTTCATGTTTTGATGCAACATTGAGTACTAAGATAACAAAAGAAAAGAAAGTTAAAGAAATTTTGAAATAACTTATTCACCCCCCCTCTCAGTTATCTGCCTTGTTTCTAACAGTTTTGACACAATTTTGCTACTTGTACATACACCTTTTCCATTGATGTCAAAGAGGGAGAAGAAGATCCAGTGAAAAATGGCCAAACATCTCAAAGGAAGAAGAAAAATAGAGTTAATATAGTAAGGGGGAGCAGACAAGCATTTTTCACTAAGTGTTGCCATTAATGCCAAAGGGGGAGATTGTTGGCAACATAGTCAAGAGAGACTATTGATATGATGTTGTCATTGATGGAAACAACCTGACATGTTTGGAGGCAATCCCTGTGACAAAGTTGTGCATAGCCTTTTGGTTTGAAAAGACTAACTTAGCCAAAATTGATTAAGTACTGACAGGGTATCAAGACAATGTTAGAAATTTAGTTGACACTCCTTTGTACTTAAATATCACATTATGTGGTTCTGGTATGTGATTCTTAGTTGTCTAATGATGTTATGTTCTAGTGTTCAAGTTTTTATTTGCTCCGAAAGTCATATGGTGAATTATCTAAGTTCGGGTGAATAGTGTTAAGTTAGAAATAGTAAATAGTACCTAAGTAATTTGGTCCATATTCCTCTGCTGATGAATATTTTGATTTGTGGTTTTGAGGTATTGAAGATATATGTCATGATCATCTAAATCCAAAGTTATAGAGCTTGAAGTTCATTGGATCACAATTTACAAGTTCTCTAGTATCAGCTTCCATCCTGACAATATTTCTCTGCGATAGAATAATAGTTCTAAGATCCGCATTTCACTATCAAAGAGTATTATGCTCTGTAGTTCTAAAGGATGATAAGAGGTCCATAATGAATTTTGGTTATGAATTTCAAAGTCTCATATGGTTCGCATTGAAGGTTATGGTATGACAGTCAAGCTAGTTGTGTGTGCACTTAAGGGTTAAGCTGGCAGTCATGTAAGATCGATATGCAGTGAAGGTATATGATTGCAATCAAATTAATCTAAGTGATTCTATAATAGGTCTAGACTCATATGAAGAGTCTTGCATGATTGACTGGGTCTGCATTGTTGTTTGGGTACAATAACAGGTTGACAAGGTATAACTTGAATATATAAGCCTCATCTTTTGCATGCCGACCTAGTTTGAGGAAATTCTTGATGCAAATATATATACTTGATAGATTTCAGCTTTGGAAGGATGTGTGTGATCTAAGGGAGTTTTGTGACCAAAAAAGGATAGTAAGGGCAAAAGAGCAGAGTATATGTGAAGCAGAGAAGAAAAAGCAGGGCATCCATTATGGAGACATTTGAGTCTATATATTGAGCTAAATGAAACACTACCTCAGTATTCTGTAGATGCACTTGTAGCAACTTTCTTTTGGTAGTGAGCCATTCCTTCTCTATCTTCTCTTCTCTTTTCTTTTGGTAGCGAGCCTATTGTAGTGAGCACTTCTTTGGACAGTGAGTCCTCCGGCATTGAGTCTTCATGTAATTTGGTATTGATAATATATTGTGAGCTAACACTCACCATGGTTTTTCCCTTTTTGGGTTTTCCACGTAAAAATTCTAGTGTCTATGTGTTATGACTATATGGTTGTTGTTCTTATTCTTATTCTACTTTCATGTTATTAAATTTGGTAATTGGATCAATAAACATGTAAAGAAGTGGTTTTGTAGAATACTGATTCACCCCCTCTCTCAGTATTCCTTGTGTTCAACAATCAAAAGGTAGGAACACAATGTAGATACATCCACAAGCATGTTACAATCACCAAGAACATACGCACAACCTCTAAACACTTTATCCATAAGATTCTTCAAATTGAAGCACTTGAACTTTACTATCGGCCACTGTCATAAAAGAAAGATCGCTTGTGAACCACCAAATCATGAAGCATTTGAACTAAAGGCACATATCCTCATCACAAACTTAATTCCTAAACTGTAGACTGTAAGACTTAATTGTAGAGAAATGCAGAGCATAATACATTCTCCTTGTCACCACTAAATGCATAGAAAAATAATTTTTACTCTAATGAACATAACTTGCTCAAATCTTTACACCAGAGGTTCAAACTTAAAACATAGCATCTATAGACATCCCTTAACATTACTTCCAATCTATAGGAAAAGATATTCAATCTACAGGATATGCGGAGCAAAACACTACACTTCTCTAGTAGATAAAGCACTTTTGCACTTTGTTCTAATTCCTTAAATATTTATTCAAATATTTTTCTTAGATGTTGATGTTGGCAAGAGACACTTCTCTAGTATTGACTTGTATGTTGGCATTGATGGAAACAAGGCTCAGAGATCTTATTACCATGGCTAGAAGAGATAACTTCAGAAGAGCATATTGGATTTCAAGTCTAGTTGACAGAAAATGGCTATGGAAAGTATTATGAGTAGAGGACAGTAAGTCAGATAGTATGTCTCCATAGATAATGATTGTGTAATGCAATTTAGATATGGTATTAGTAATTGTTTGGTGGTATCATGCTCCAGAGATTAAGTCTTGACTTCCTCCAGAAGTCACTTAGAAGAAATATCTAAGTTTAGGTAAGCAAAGGTATAGCAAGAACAGTGAACAGGGTCTAGTGCAGTGGTCTGCATTCCTTCGCAGTTAAGTATTTTGTGATGCGGTGTTGAGGAATTGTAAACACTTATATTAAGTGTTTTATTCCAGAGATAGGAGATCTAAATTCCACTGGAAGGTTAGCTATAAGCTACTAAGTATCGGCATAGTGTTTGATAGAGTTTGACAGAGACAGTTTGAGTTCTGATGGTCCACATTTCTCTACAAGATGATATAATGCCTTGCAGATCTAAGGGTAAGATTAGGAATGTGTAAAGAGTCCTTGATATGATTTGGAAGGTGTTTTGAGATCCTCAATAAAAGTTGTAAGTTAGCAAATGAAGTTGTTAAGCATGCTCTTGAGGAATAGGCCAACTGGTGAGATAAATCATGATACAAAGAAAGGATAGTGTGTGAAAGATCTATGTAAGTAATTGAATGATTTGAGCCAACCTATATGAACACATTTGGGAGAAGATTTGGGTCCATGCGACACATAGTGCATTGGATTGAGCGATAAGGTACATCTTTCTATGTACATGTTTCACTTCTTGGATGCTGTCCTGATTATGGATTAAATCATGATGTGGATATATATAAGAGCGATGATCTTTGGTTGAGAGGTATGTGTGAGTAGTGTGTGTGTGTGTGTGATGCGAGCATGCGAAAAGAAGAGCAGAGTTAGAAGAGAAACAGTGATGAAGACTTGAGATTCAGAATTTAGTTGCTAAATGACTGCACCCTGGCATAGTGGTAGATGCTTAAGAAGTATTCAGTCATCATGTTTGATCTAATTGGAAGCAAGTTTTTGTCATCAAGGTAGTAAGCTAGCAGTAAGCCTCTAGTAGGGTTTAATAGCCCTCAGGGTTTAACATCCCTCATTGTAATCTTGCTAGGTTTAGGGTTGAGGCAGTGAGCCTGCTAAATCTAGTTGTACTTCATGGTAGTAAGCTAACATGTTCGAGGCCCATGGAGTTACCAAGCCTGAACATCATTTTTACAAAGATTTCAATATATATATATGAGAGCTAATTCTCTTCATGGTTTTCCCTCTTTGGGTTTTCCACATAAAATCTTGGTGTTATGTGTCATGATTTTGTGGATGTTGTTTAGTTGTATATTTTGCATCTATTGGATTATTATTTTGAAATGGTTAAAATTAAAAGTACAAGAAAAGATTTATAGAACACTGATTCACCCCCCCCTCTTAGTGTTCCTGACAATCAACAATTGGTATCAGAAAAAGGTTCCTTGGAAAAAGTGTAACAGCTTAAGGAAGATCTAGGTCATGGTAGCAAGAAGGTATGGAAATTATGAGAGATACAATTAACTAGAAGCAGCTCATATGGATCTTGAAAATTTTAAAATAGAGGTCAAAGATCTGAAGGAAAATCTGAAACAAGCTGATGAATGCATCTTAAAGCTGAAAGAACAAGTCAAAAAATTCAAAGATAAATACAAAGAAGTCAGTGACCAATTGTTATCAACAAATGAAGCCCTAAATAATTTGGAAGCAGAAGTTACAGAAAGAACAAAAGTAGAAGATGATCTAAATTTGATTGTGAAGAATAGATCAGAAGATTGTGCTAAACTTAAAAAAGAAATTATAAGTTTAAAAACAGATCTAGAAAGGGCCAAAAGTTTTGAAGAAAAATTCAAGATAAGTACTGCAAAGCTTGATGAAATGATTGCTAGCCAGAGGAATGCTGATGACAAACATGGTTTAGGATTTGAGAAAGGAGAAAGTTCAAACTCTAGGCAAATGAGAACTAAGTCAAGGCAAAACAAAGGATACCAGTTCAGAAATCAAAGAAGAAGATCTAGAAGACCTCTGGCCAGACAACCAAATGCTCAAAGGTACCCATCTTTCAATAGTTATTGTTGTTCAAGAAATGAGTTTGGTCATAAGGCTACTCAATGTAGGAGTAGAATAAATCAAAAACTCCATCATTCTCTGGTTAGTGTTTCAATTGTAAGAAATTTGGTCATAGAGCAAAAGAATGTAGAAATGAGCTCAGGATAAGTTTCAACAATGGGAGGAATGAACAATCATTCAAAGGTAAATACTTCACTTGTAATAGAATTGGTCATAGAGTTGTTGTATGCAGAAGTAAAGTGAGTCAAAATTCTATTAGGTGTAATGCATGCTATAAAATGGGACACAGATCAAATGAATGCAGAAGTCCGGTAAGAGATAATTTTCAAAATATCAGGAATAGTCAATCATTCAATGGAAAGTGTTTTGCATGCAATAGATTTGGACACATGGCTAATCAATGCAGATCAAATTCAATCAATGGAAGGAATCAATGTCAAAAGAATGTGGTATGTTTCAATTGCAACAAATCTAGACATATTGCAAGGTTTTGCAAAAGCAAGAATATGAAGAAAGATCACTATTCTAAAAAAGGGAAAATAGAGCAGAAAAATGAGAAGGGAAAAAAAAAGGTTGATCTGATTGAAACCAAGAAATAAATGAACAAGGTATGGATCAAGAAAGAAGTAATTGAAGACAAGGATGAATCTACAACAGTATCCAGTGCAGATACTTTCTCCAGGAAGTAAATTAAGAGCTCTGGCTCAGGGGGAGCAGTGTGGAAAATCCAAATCCCCTAGCTAGAAAGTGGGTGCCAGAATCTGGCACAAAGGCGTATGATGAAATCTGATGTGACACAGCTCTTGGAAGAAAAACTAGAAGAAAAAGGGTCAATGTAGCATATTGCAGAGCAATCCTAATCTACTGTGTTCTATAGTGAAAGGTTTTTTATAGCTTTTTGGAAATGAGCATTTATGAAAACTAGGTCAAGTTGTGTGGAGGATAAAAAGGAACTTGTTTGATTTCAAAATCACTTTGCACTCAGAGCTATCAAAAATTTAGAAATATCGAAGCTAAAGTAGCGACAACCAATATTTGAAGCATTCGAAGAAAGGAAAACTTGAATCGGCAAAACAAGGTATTTTTGTAGAAACCCTAATTGTGAATCTATTGAATTCTTGCTATGGCAACTCCACAAATTGTAGATGTTACTGAACACCCTTGACCCAAGTTCAAGAAACACCCACACAAGGCAATCGAAGTGGATCAAACTGGTAAATTTTTTAGTATACCTTACGGAGTCCTGTATGTTGAGGATGTTAGGGCATATATTCATATTGCCCTAGATAAACACAACAACACTTGTCTAACAGATTTATATCTCAAGCATCTAACTAATGACCAATTTGATCTCAAAAAGGAATACAAAACCCTAAAGGAAAAGAAGTTTATTCAGTATGTGGATTTTCCTATGTTTACGAAGAATGAATGGGTAAGGTACATTCTGAGTTGAATTCATGTGTTTAGGCCAACCCTTCAAAATCACCAAACATGCAATTAGGGTAGTGACAGGATTAACTTCCACTGGAGGTGTGCCCTTGTTGAAGGTTGTGAAGAATCAGACTATTATAGAGGCCACTAGAGTAAGGTTCGACAAGAGGGCACTATCTATCAATGATATCACAGATCATGATGTAAGATTCACCTCAATGGTTTTGGGCTACAATATCTATTTCTCCAACCGGGAGAATTCCATCTCAGGAACATCAATCTATACTACATATCAAATGGTCAAAGAGAATGTAGATTATGATTTGTGCAAACTATTGCTAAACCAACTACTAGAGAACTTGAAGAAGATAAAGGAAAGAAAGAACTACCCCTTCAAATATGGTACGTTGGTCATCTGCTTATTCTTTTATTTTATGAATGAGTTACCAAACATAAAGAATTTGATCTAGTTAAGTAGTAAACTAGTAGCTATCCAAATTAGAAACCATCTAAATAGAATTGGAAGTGTTAATGAGCAAAACACAACCTTATGGGGGTACTTCAAAAAATTTCAAGGCATAATGCAGGCTAGAGAAAGAATTCATAGGAAAATTGTTGACAAATATAAGGATACTATTTGTTTCATGGTTACAAAAGACCAATGCCTAATGGAATTTGTTGAGCCTAGGACTATCTAGGTAATGCCAATGGGGTATGAAGTAGATGGATAAATATTAGAGAGCTATGCTCAATACATGTTGAGCAAACCCAAGGACAAGAGGGAAGAAAGGTTTGGAATTTATGAAGTGCTATCCATAAAACATCATGTTGAATTCAAAAAACCTGAATCAACTAGAAAAGTTAGAAAAAGAAGTGGAAGAAGTCACTATAAGGTATGGCATCACCAAAGAACAACTCAAAGAATTAAGGGAAAAAGAAGAGAAAGCAGTAGAAGAAAAGAAAAAGAATGAACTGGTGCAGATTCTTGAAAATCCATAGATAAAATAGGATAAGTCTGAGAAAGCTCAGAGTACTACCAGAAGCTCTGCCACATCCTCTGGTGCCCCAGCTTCAATGAACCTAGAGAAAATATCAAAATAATCCTCATCCAAAGACATGAAGAGAAAGAAGATGAAAGGAAAAAGATTATATCTTAGTATAAGTGAAAAGGATGAAGAGGAGACAGAGATAGATGAAGAGATCAAAAAGATGAAAATTGAGACTGACAAAGCCTCTTGAAGCACTAAAGAAAAATCCTTTAGAAAAGATAAGTCTAGTAAAAGACAGAAAATGCCTCAGACACGTGTAGATATAGTTGTTGGTGCCTGAATTGACTGTCAGTTCTTGAGCAATTTTTATGCAGGCACCATCCCATAAAATCCAAAAAAATTTCCAGTTTTGGGGCCCCTCAGTGTTCTTCAACATTTGCATTCATTTTTTTGTGGAGGTGGTCTTCTTGTTTTCTCCATCGGCATGAGTTTGCTTGTGTCTTGGCGATCGTATCAATAGCATGGTGTGTTCTTTGTATATCACCAAGAGCTTGGTTTATCGGCGAAGGATTTTGTGTTTCCACCGATGGTGTTGGTCACATCGACAGCAGAGTATGGAGTAGCGATCGACGTGACTTTGGCTATCGGACGAAGTGTGGAGAGTCGGGCCGACAGGGGTGCTCTGGCCGATGGTATGGTTATCGGCGTAACAAGTGATGTCGGTGAAGGAGTTTTGATTGAGCCGATGGCGTGGGTCTGGCTGATAAGTGGTAGTTAGCCTATGGTCGTCGGCGTGACTTTTGGAGTCAGCGTAGGTTTGAAGTGTTGCTCCGATGGTGTTGGTCACACCGACAGAGGCGATAGGTGGAAGTGTCGTCGGCGTGAGTTGTGTGGTCGGCGGTGGAGTTTTCTGTCGCTCCGATTGTATTTGTCTGGCCGATAAGGTAGTGCGGAGGCTTCGTCGGTGAGACGGGTGATATCGGCGGAAGTGCTTTTGGTTGCTCCGATGGTCTTTGTCTCGGCGACAAGGGGTGTGGAGCTGGCATCGGGGTGACGGGGAGGCTTGTCTTGGCGACAGCAATGTCATCGGTGTGAGTGGTATCATCGGCAGAGGATGTTTCAGGTTGGCCGATGGTAGTAGTCTGGCCAACAGGGGATTACAATAGGCGTCGGCATAACCTTTGAGGTCGGCAGGAGATTTGTGGAGCTGGCTGATGGTTCTCCTCTGGCCGATGGGGATGTTGGTGACTTGTGGAGATGTGGCGATCAGCGAGACAACTGGTGTCGGCGGGAGATTTTTGAGGAAGGCCGATGGTATATGTTTGGCCGATGGGCTGTGGACGAAGGCATGTGTGTCGAGCACGGCAAAAGTGCTCGACACTTAGTTTGCGTGTGACGATGCTTTTAAAGTGTCGAGGTTGTCTCCACACCGTGCATGTGGGATTTTTCCCCTTGTAATTTTTAAACCTGCAAAGAGGCATTTTGGCGGGAATTCCTTTTTGACGTGCTGTGACAGTTTCTAAGTGAAGCGCGGGTGGTTGAGCCATCAATGACTATCGTGTAGCGGTATGGGCGAGTTGTTACAAACAGTGAAGCTGCCTGATCATGGATGAAGACTTCCAGATAGTGGCGCGTGGCTCGAGGCTCCTCTTTGTCTGCTGCATTTGCAATTTTGAGTGCCATTCCTTCTGAGGATGGTATCTAGCAGATTTCTTTGTAATAACCATGTAATTAATTGCTGTGGTACACTCTCTGGCTGTTATAAGCAGACTGTGTTACCATTTTTAGAGGTTGTTGAAAACTAGACATTTTGGCTCTGTAATAAGATACAACTGGTTTTGGTTGCTCTATGCAGCAAACTTGTGAGTTTATGTATCTCCTGTTGTACGATTTGGCATGAATCCACTGATTTCATGGTTAATCTTATATGAATAATGCTATGTTTGCATGTGTTATGCTGATTCTGTCTCCAAGTTTTGCATGTATCTTTCTTACTGCAATAGGGATACCATAAGTATAGACAGCTTAACACTCTATATTGGGAGATATCTGTAAGGCAGATATCATGTGTATCCCCCTGAAATCTAGTTTTAGCTATTCATGCTGATCATTCACAGGTGTATGTCTACCGACTCCAAGCCCTGGATAGGCACCAATCTAGCTCTGTGTTGAGGTTATACACCATGTCCAGCTTTGCATCCAAAATTCAAATCAAACCACTTCATCTTTCTATCTGTTAGTTGTAGGATTAGGATTAGGATCCCTGCATGCTCTCATACCCAACCAGACATTATGTCCAAGAATGTTGCCAACCTTGTGATTTGTTATACAAATCTTGGTCCTTACATGAGGGTATTCTGCCTATTGCTGTCAAGTTAAATCTTTCTGTCATTGAACTAGTCAAGGTTATACTTTTATCAAGTAGGGAAACCCCCCTTGGTGTGGCAGAACCAGAAGTGAAGGGGAGGAGCTCACGCAACCTCCTGTATTCAGTTGGCTAAATCTGCCTGTGCATTAGAACTGGCAAACCCTAATGTTGATTCAGAAGAAAAACCAATAAAATGGCGACTCTGCTGGGGATGTTGATGTAAAGTGATATCCTGCAGTCTCTGGTGAAGTTTTGCTCTACTGGTGGAATGAACTCAGAAAAATATGTGTTGAGCTTTCAGCTGCTGTAAAATTTTGTCCTCTCTGGAGAGGTGGTGACTCTGCAAAAGACCTGAATGCACATAAAAGTTGATGTGTGTGTTGTGATAGAAAATGTGCTGTTTAGACTTCAGCATCTGTATAAGAAAGGTACCTTGTTCCTTCCCCTTTATATTTACTGTTTTACTGCATAGGTTAGATGCCAGGGGAGGCTATAGGTCTTAAGAATGGAAAAGATGTCTGAAAATAGAAATTTCATGAATCCAAGTATGAATTATCCCATACTCAGCAGTGAAATGTTGGATAAAAGAATAGAAGAGATAAGAAATAGGTTGATATTCTTAGAGGCTAAGCAGGCCCAGTTAAAAGGCAGTAACCCTGTTGTGTCTGCTAGTCAGAAGGCTAAACCTCTTCTCAGCCCTTTTGATCCTTTGTATGACCAATTAGATTTGTCATGGGTTGATTATAAAGTAGAAAATATGCCTGCTAGGATATACCGTCAGATGCCTAGATTTAGTGGTCACAGTGTATGTGATGGGAATGCACATATCCAAGATTTTCATGAGTTCATGGGAAAACATTCATTCAGAGATGAGGATATGTGGATGAGGTTTTTTGTTAGGTCCTTTGATGCAAAAGCAAAAGACTGGTATTTGAGCTTTTCAAAAAGATCCTTTGCCTGCTGGGATGAGCTTGCTGACTGTTTCAAGGAAGAATTTGCAAGAGAACATGCTG
The DNA here is from genome assembly GCA_027924645.1 of Cunninghamia lanceolata. Taxonomy (NCBI): domain Eukaryota; kingdom Viridiplantae; phylum Streptophyta; class Pinopsida; order Cupressales; family Cupressaceae; genus Cunninghamia; species Cunninghamia lanceolata. The sequence continues at coordinate 17,043,196 of BSBN01000107.1, read as the reverse complement.
ATCTTGTTGCAGAATTGATGAACATCAGAAAACAAGATGAAGAGCCATGTGTTGATTTCAGTCAGGTTTGCAGTAGCCCTTTCATAGATCCCAGAAGTCTTCAGACCTAATATTTCAGCCTGTGTTGGCATATTATTTGAGGCTTTTGAGGAGGGCTCTAGTGCATTACTAAGGGATTTCAAGGTGACAAGTATGCAGATGGCATACAAGTTCATAGAAAAAATCAGAAATGTGCACCTGCTGGAATCCCTGTCCCCTGGCCTTGGTGTGAAAAATAGTTGTGAAGCTGCAAATGACCAAATAATTAAGGCATCATGTGTAGATAAAAATGAAAATGAAAGCATAGAGGTTGAGACTGTTGTATTTGAACATAATGCTAACAATACTGCTCAACTGGATTGTTCACCAGTTGAAGATGCCAGTGAAAGGACTAGTGAGGATTCCCATTGCAATGATGAGGCATATGACCATGAAAACAATAACGAGGTTGTGGACAGCAATGAGCAATTTTTGGAATGGACCTGTGGAGACAATTGTGAGTATTGTACTCAAGACAGAGAAGATATAAGCAAATAGAGAAGCAGTCCTATGTGTGACCCATTGCCTACCTTTCAAACACATGGAGATCATGAAGAGCAGTCAGGGATTGAAACAAGTGCTAGTTCAGAGCATGATTGTTTTTCATTTGATGGTTGTTTTGCTTATGACACACAGGCTGATACTCCTCCACAGAGTGAATCCATTGGTGATGAAGATGTGTGCTCTGCTGCCCATGAACAAATGGCATATTATGATCAAGCTTATGTACCTGGGTCACCCATCTTTGATACATATGGTGATGAGGATCTATTTGAGTATGGTGAGGATCTAGACATTGTTTTTGGCTTGGATTCTATTTCTCATCCTGATGAAAGAGGAAACAACATACATCAGGTAATTGACTATGAAAATGTGCCTGATTTGAAAGAGGTGCTAGAGCCTGATCTTTTCCAGTTTGAGGCTGTTGTTGGTTGTGTGCATAATGTATACAATTGTGAATTTGAAAGCTTTTCTTTTGAGAGGCCAGTATATGAAATGAGCTCTGATTTTCCTAGCTGCATGGTGGACTTTGAATATTTTTAGTTTTCAGTCCAGCTAGGAGATCATTTTGCAATGCATAATGCTGATACAAATGTTAACATGTGTTATATTCCATTTGAGTATGCATTGCCTGATACATTCTGCATCCACTTGTTGCCGGATGCTAAAGGTTATCTACACAGGGATGACATTGACAAGATAAATCAGAAGGTTGAGTTTGCAGATGACAAAGTTTGTTTGTGGTCAGATCATGGCATCATTTCCAGGCTTGACCCAGCGTATGCAGATGAGAATAAGGTGTTTGATAAAGGGAAATATTGGTTTTCCTTTTCTTGGTGGCCTTAGGCCATCAAGTTTGATTGGTGATGCAGATCATTATAACTTCATGACTCTATGCCCAATGGTTAGGGGACTGGTCTGCATCCCAGAGTTCTGTGGTTCTTGCCATGCCTGCAAGAGGCATGCATCCTCAGACAGAGCCACTGTTGGTGCCTGAATTGACTGTCAGTTCTTGAGCAATTTTTATGCAGGCACCATCCCATAAAATCCAAAAAATTTTCCAGTTTTGGGGCCCCTCAGTGTTCTTCAACATTTGCATTCATTTTTTTGAGGAGGTGGTCTTCTTGTTTTCTCCATCGGCATGAGTTTGCTTGTATCTTGGCGATCGTATCAATAGCATGGTGTGTTCTTTGTATATCGCCAAGAGCTTGGTTTATTGGCGAAGGATTTTGTGTTTCCACCGATGGTGTTGGTCACACTGACAGCAGAGTATGGAGTAGTGATCGGCGTGACTTTGGCTATCGGACGAAGTGTGGAGAGTCGGGCCGACAGGGGTGCTCTGGCCGATGGTATGGTTATCGGCGTAACAAGTGATGTCGGCGAAGGAGTTTTTGATTGAGCCGATGGCGTGGGTCTGGCTGATAAGTGGTAGTTAGCCTATGGTCGTCGACGTGACTTTTGGAGTCAGCATAGGTTTGAAGTGTTGCTCCGATGGTGTTGGTCACACCGACGGAGGCGATAGGTGGAAGTGTCGTCGGCGTGAGTTGTGTGGTCAGCGGTGGAGTTTTCTGTCACTCTGATTGTATTTGTCTGGCCGATAAGGTAGTGCGGAGGCTTCATCGGTGAGACGGGTGATATCGGCGGAAGTGCTTTTGGTTGCTCCGATGGTCTTTGTCTCGGCGACAAGGGGTGTGGAGCTGGCATCGGGGTGACGGGGAGGCTTGTCTTGGCGACAGCAATGTCATCGGTGTGAGTGGTATCATCGGCAGAGGATGTTTCGGGTTGGCCGATGGTAGTAGTCTAGCTGATAAGGGATTACAATAGGCGTCGGCATAACCTTTGAGGTCGGCAGGAGATTTGTGGAGCTGGCCGGTGGTTCTCCTCTGTCCGATGGGGATGTTGGTGACTTGTGGAGATGTGGCGATCGGCAAGACAACTGGTGTCGGCGGGAGATTTTTGAGGAAGGCCGATGGTATATGTTTGGCCGATGGGCTGTGGACGAAGGCATGTGTGTCGAGCACGGCAAAAGCGTTCGACACTTAGTTTGCGTGTGACGATGCTTTTAAAGTGTCGAGGTTGTCTCCACACCGTGCATGTGGGATTTTTCCCCCTGCAATTTTTGAACCTGCAAAGAGGCATTTTGGCGGGAATTCCTTTTTGACGCGCTGCGACAGTTTCCAAGTGAAGCGCGGGTGGTTGAGCCATCAATGACTGTCGTGCAGCTGTATGGGCGAGTTGTTACAAACGGTGAAGCTGCCTGATCATGGATGAAGACTTCCAGATAGTGGCGCGTGGCTCGAGGCTCCTCTTTGTCTGCTGCATTTGCAATTTTGAGCACCATTCCTTCTGAGGACGGTATCTGGTGGATTTCTTTGTAATAACCATGTAATTAATTACTGTGGTACACTCTCTGGCTGTTATAAGCAGACTGTGTTACCATTTTTAGAGGTTGTTGAAAACTGGACATTTTGGCTCTGTAATAAGATACAACTGGTTTTGGTTGCTCTATGCAGCAAACTTGTGAGTTTATGTATCTCCTGTTGTACGATTTGGCATGAATCCACTGATTTCATGGTTAATCTTATATGAATAATGCTATGTTTGCATGTGTTATGCTAATTCTGTCTCCAAGTTTTGCATGTATCTTTCTTACTGCAATAGGGATACCATAAGTATAGACAGCTTAACACTCTGTATTGGGAGATATCTGTAAGGCAGATATCATGTGTATCCCCCTGAAATCCAGTTTTAGCTATTCATGCTGATCATTCACAGGTGTATGCCTACTGATTCCAAGCCCTGGATAGGCACCAATCTAGCTCTGTGTTGAGGTTATACACCATGTCCAGCTTTGCATCCAAAATTCAAATCAAACCACTTCATCTTTCTATCTGTTAGTTGTAGGATTAGGATTAGGATCCTTGCATGCTCTCATACCCAACCAGACATTATGTCCAAGAATGTTGCCAACCTTGTGATTTGTTATACAAATCTTGGTCCTTACATGAGGGTATTCTACCTGTTGCTGTTAAGTTAAATCTTTCTGTCATTGAACTAGTCAAGGTTATACTTTTATCAAGTAGGGAAACCCCCCTTGGTGCGGCAGAACCAGAAGTGAAGGGGAGGAGCTCACGCAACCTCCTGTATTCAGTTGGCTGAATCTGCCTGTGCATTAGAACTGGCAAACCCTAATGCTGATTCAGAAGAAAAACCAACAATAGTAAAGGTTGTCACTGTAGATGGAAATCTAAAACCTATGATTGAGCACTATGATGAATTTACTGATGATGAAAAAAGGAGTTTGGAGGAAGCCACTGTAAACTATCTCAACACCTTCAACAAAGCCCTCATTGAGATCGTCTCTGATCTCCCAGAAAGTCTAGCTAATATCTTGAGCATCAGAAAAGAGAATGCCAGAGCTAAAGATATTGAACTGAGAAAACAAGTGTTGACTAAACTTTGTCCAGAAATCACTACAGAGGAAGAAAATCTAATATCAAAGGAGACCAAGGATCAATTTAAAACTAAAACAAGAATGAATTTGTTAATGTTGGGTGATATTGATAAAGTGGTAAAAGAATTAGAAGAAATTATCTTGAAAGCATTGAATCAACACAAACTTCTCATTGCAAGTGTCAACGAAGAAATTGATATTCTTGTCAATTCATCTTCTCTGGAAATAAATTTTGCTCAAGAACCAGATACAGATGGCAGAATGTTTGAGGAGAAAGAGGCACCTACTCATGATTCTCAAGTTAAACCCTCACCTACACAATAGTCTGAGAATGTTACTGGCAAAGAAATGACTAAGGAATAGTTGGTTTTGGAAAATCCTCCACCTAAACAAAAAGAGGACACTAATAAGGATATGGAATTAGATTATCCAGAGCAAAGCTAGAAAGAAGAAGTCTCTGTCTCAGCAAGAGACATTGCGGAGCTTGCAAAAGAATTGTTGGAGACAAGAAAACAAGTTTTGGATGAGCCCAAATTTCTAAATGGTCCAATAAACTTGGACATAATGTCACCAGAACAAAAGTTTAAGTTGGTTACAATTGTTTAGGCAAAGGCTCAAGAGGAGATATTAAAATCACACATTGAGGATAGTGAACTAATTGATGAAGCATCTAAGATTTTGGAGAAGCTATTGCCTACCTACAAAAAGGATTCATCCATGACCTCAACAAGTTATGTGAGAAGGCTAATAATTTCCGTAAGTACACAGTTTGAATCCTTTGAGAAATCTACAGAAACAAAGGTGAGACAAGAGTTTGATGAGAAACGACTAGAAGAATTGAAAATAATGATAGAAAATGACAAAACTTAATTAAATAATACAATAGCCAACATTTAGAAAGATGTGAAAGATGCTGGAGATTTGTACAAGTTTTGTTTATCCTGGCCCAAAATTGCTCAAAAGATTGAAGAAAAGATCAAAGATTTGGAACAAAAATTGCTAGATATCTCTAAAATTTTTGATTCAGAAGCAGAGTCAGTCATAAAGAAAGAAATAGAGGTCATCAATATTAACAATGACTTGACTAACTTAATAAATAAGAAATATCAAATAAAAAGTAGGATGGGACAACTCAAAAGACTAGTTTGTCCAAAGTTAGACTCAATGACAAATCTTATTGCAAAGGCCAAGTTAGTTGTCCAAACAAACAACTTCTGATCTCAAAAAGGCAGAAGCCTTAGTTTTTCTTCTCAGCAAACAAATTTAGATTCTAGAAAATTCAAAGAAAAGCTAGGATGTGGAGTGGATTAACAACATATTCAATGATGTTCTCAAGCACATGTAATATTAAAATGAAGATTGTACTTGTAAATATGCGGTAAAATACAAAATTTTGAAGTTTTGACAAATTTTTGGTTTCAGATCACACCCTTTGCCATTGATGTCAAAGGGGGAGAAGAAGACCAATGAAAAATGGATAATCATCTCAGGGGGAGTAGGAAAATAATGTGTATATAGTAAGGGGGAGTAGTCAAGCATTTTTCACTAAGTGTTGCCATCAATGCCAAAGGGGGAGATTGTTGGCAAGAGAGACTACTCTGGTATTGACTTATATGTTGTCATTGATGGCAACAAGGCTCATAGATCTTATTACCATGGCTAGAAGAGATAACTCCGAAAGAGAATATTGGATTTTAGGTCCAGTTGACAGAAAATGGCTAAGTATGGAAAGTATTCTGAGTAGAGGACAGTAAGTCAGATAGTATGTCTCCGTAGATGATGATTGTGTAGTGTGGTTCAGATATGATGTTAGTAATTGTTTGGTGGTATCATGCTCCAAAGATTAAGTCTTGACTTCCTTCAGAAGTCACTTAGAAGAAATATCTAAGTCTGAGTAAGCAAATGTATAGTAGGAATAGTGAACAGGGTCCAGTGCAGTGGTCCACATTCCTCCGCAGATCAGTATTTTGTGATGTGGTGTTGTGGTGTTGTAAATACTTATATGGAGTGTCGTATTCTAGAGTTAGGAGAACTAAAGTCTACCGGAAGGTTATCTATAAGCTGCTAAGTATCGGCATAGTGTTTGACAGAGTTTGACAGAGATAGAGTTTGAGTTCTGATGGTCTGCATTTCTCTGCAAGATGATATAATGTATTGCGGTTCTAAGAGTAAGATTGGGAATGTGTAAAGAGTCCTTGATATGATTTGGAAGGTGTTTTGAGATCCTCAGTAAAATTTGTAAGTCAGCAAATGAAGTTGTTAAGCATGCTCTTGAGGAATAGGTCGACTAGTGAGATAAATCATGATGCAGAGAAAGGATAGTGTGTGAAAGATCTATGTAAGTAATTGAATGATTAGATCTGACCTATACAAACACATTTAGGAGAAGATTTGGGTCCACATGACACATAGTGCATTGGATTGATTGACAAGGTACATCTTTCTATGTACACATTTCACTTCTTGGATGCTGACCTGATTATGGATTAAATCGTGATAAGGATATATATATATAAGAGTGATGATCTTTAGTTGAGAGGTGTACATGAGTAGTGTGTGTGTGTGATGAGAGCACGTGAAAAGAAGAGCAAAGTTAGAAGAGAAGTAGTGATTAAGACTTGGGATTCAGAATTCAGTTGCTAAATGACTGCACCCTAGCATAGTGGCAGATGCTTAAGCAATATTCAGTCATCATGTGTGATCTAATTGGAAGTAAGTTTTTGTCATCAAGGCAGTTGTCGGTAGTGAGCCTCCATTAGGGTTTAATAGCCCTCATTATAATCTTACTAGGTTTAGAGTTGAGGCAGTGAGCTTGCTAAACCTAGTTGTACTTCATGGCAGTAAGCCAGCATGTTCTAGGCCCGTGGAGTGACCAAGCCTAAACATCATTTTTGTAAAGCTTGCAATATATATATGAGAGCTAATCCTCTCTGTGGTTTTTCCCTCTTTGGGTTTTCCACGTAAAATGTTGGTGTTATGTATCATGCTTTTGTGGATATTATTCAGTTGTATATTTTACTTCTATTGGATTATTCTTTTGAAATAGTTAAAAGTAAAAGTACAAGAAAATATTTATAAAACACTGATTCACCCCCCCTCTAAGTGTTCCTGACAATCAACAATTGACATCAATGACAACACTTATTGCTCATACTTGCAACAATCTCCCCCTTTGTCATTGATGGCAACACATGATGTGAAAAACCATCAAGACATACAATCTTGCTTTGCTTCTTTTCTCCCCCTTACTTGATGTTTTCTCTAACTGCAACTTTCTTCTTAGGTTTTTCACATGAACCTCTCTCCCCCTTTGACATCAATGGAAAAGGGTGCCAGACCTTATCTCTTCTCTTGTCTGCACAAATCCCCCTATCATCAATACTGCAACACTTACTGCTCTTGATCAATACTCCTCTTGAGAGATAGCTATTATTAGTTTGGGTAAAACAATGTCTTCTTCAGTCACTTTTCCACTTTCATTCCACTTATTTTTGAAAACCTACTTTGTTTCAAACACAATCTTATCTGTACACCTAGGGGCATGTTCCCAAGCCTAATTCTTCTCAGTATGTTCTTCTACAACCCTTGTTCTTGTCAGTCACCAATGATTTGATCTTTAGTGTGATGCTTTTGCACAAACCCTAGGGGTCTTAAGAATCCTTTCTGGAGCTTCTTCATCCTGCACTTTCTTTTCTTTTTCTTCATTGTTGCATGAAGACTCAATTTGTTCATATCCATTCACCTCTAAGTTCATCAAATACTTTCAATCATCATGAAAACTTGCTCTGTACTAGGAACATTTTTGTTCTTGTCAACCTGAACTTCTGTTACTCATTACTCACAAACCAATTATCCAAATTAGACAAACTTATGGATGTAGATGTAACCAATGATCAATAACCATATGCCAGAACTGTAGAGCAATATCTTCAATAGCGGACCAATGTGGACACTGTAACTTGAGCTTATGTAAATTTCATAAAATATTTCTTTTCTTGATCAATTCTTTTTGCATAGCAGACTACTTACTTTGCACAAATCTTTGCTTATCCTTCACAATCACAGTCTCTATCTTGACTTGGACTTTTGTTGCTGATTCTTGACCTTGTATCTTTATGTTGGGGCATCAACATCAATCCCTTGGCAGGGGAGAAAGATTTTCAATAAGACTCCTCCTGACCTAAAGCTCTAATCTTAGTTTCCAAAGGCAACATCTATATCTGATACCAGTACAAAAACCTCCTTAATCTCTATCACACATTTCTTCACCCAAATCCCATCTATCTTCTTTTTAGTTTCTACTAAATTAATCTTTTGTACTAATTTCTCTACCAGGTCATTCTTCTTCAAGTTTTTGTTTCTATAGTGCTTAGATGTATATCCAGATTTATTACAAGACTAGCACACAACATTTCTCTATCTAGTATTGTTATTCAATCTAGATCTGTATTGGATAGCTTTGTGTCCAAATCTATTACATGTATAACAGTACCCATTGAAGGAATTGACCATTCTATCCTTGCACTCATTTGCTCTATGACCAAACGTCTTGTATGTAAAGCACTTTTCATTAAAAAATTGAGTGTCCCTTCCATTGTTGAAACCATTCCTTATCTGACTTCTATATTCATTTGCTTTATGATCAATTCTTTTGCAATTGAAACACTAGCCACAAAATGATGAAACATTTTGACTCATTCTACTTCTACACTGAGTAGATCTGTGACCAAATTTACTACATGAATGACAATAACCATTGAAAGATGGATACTTTTGAGCATTTGGTTGTCTGAGCGATGGTCTTCTTGATCTATTCCTTTGATCTTGAATCTGTTTTCCTTTGTCCTCCTTGACCTCAGTATTTTTCTCTTGACCTGTTCTAGAGCTTTCACCTTTTTCAAGTCTCACACTGTCTTTGTTATTAGGATTTTCCTGCATTGCCATAGTCATAAGTCTATCAAATCTAACAACACTCTCATAGAGTTTTTCTCATTGATCCCACGAATGTTTCAGATCAACATTCAAATCCACAACTTCTTCGTTAAGCTTTATGTAATCTTTAGTTTTGTCTTTTAGACATTCCTCAATTTTTGCTTTCTCTTCATTTGCTAACCTCAATTCTTCACTATACTCTTTAAGTCTTTGCTTGAGTTCCTTGTTTTGCTTTCTTAACTCTTTGATGTAATCATTTGATTCTATTATATTTTATTTTAAGTCCATGTTTTCTTCTTCAAATTTCTTGTGGTTTTCAAGAGCAATTTTGGGTCCTTCACTGTTAATGGACAGATATTTGTCTTCAAAAGATTTTATATTATCACCAGCTCCAATCACTTATTTAGATTCAGCATTGGCAATCAAACACCAATTTATTTGTTCTTTAACACCGCTATGTCCTTTTACTTCACATTGACAGTCTTTTTGTACTTCATTCTGCATTTTCTTTTCTTCAGTCTCATCTTCTTTTTTGGTATATACTTTTTCCCTTTTTGTATTTTTATCTTCTCTATAAGGGAACCTATTTGAATCTAATGCACATTTATTTATCTCTAGAATATTGTGTAGATGAGCCTTTAAACCAATGAGGCTAGATGCCTTGAGGGAGCACATCGAGTAGGGTCTCAACATGCATGAGGTAAGTCAAAACTTTAAATATTTTGAATGAGCTATCTAGAATACTATGCAGATGAACCTTCAAACCAATGAGGCTAGATGCCTTGAGGGAGCACATCAAGTAGGGTCTCAACATGCATGAGGTAATTCAAAACTTTAAATTTTAAACATGTATTTTTCCTTATTTTTCATCCCAAGTGGGGCCCACGTAGAGCATTGGTATCCCATCGGCATGCTATCATCTTAGGGACACTCATGTCCATTAGACATGCTAATGTCTATAAAAATCACTAGCATCTAAAGGACACACTAACATTCAGAGGTGTTAGCATCCTTAAAGACTTAAAATATTTTTTGTATTTTTAGATTCAAAACTTGATTTGATGATGTATAATGTAGAAATGATGGAATTGTTTTTTTGTGATTGCAGTATCCTTTGATGATGTGGGAGCACACTAGAGTCCAGATATACACATTACTACAAGTTCGTCTAAGTGCATTGACATAAGATAAGGTGTCACTATTATAGAGTGTGTGTTTATTGGGTATACACCATGCCAGAGATGTGCTTCCATGATCGCATGCGGATGACATTGATGGAGAGGTGGGATGTAGATGCCTCTATCTTCCATCTACCAACAAGAGAGATGACCATGACATTAGATGACATCTACCATATTTTGAGATTTCCAATTTGAGGTCAAACAATGTCAATCATCAAGTAGAAATCACCATCCTATGTCTAGGAGGGATAAAAATATGTGACTAACTGGATCATGCTTGGGGACCTATCGAGACATATTCATCTTTGGTGGCTAGAGCAGGGAGTAGCTATGATCCCTTTGGTGTGTCATGTGTTGACTACTATCATCACCCTGTGCATTGCACTGGACAAGCCAGGCACAGACCTACATGGTGGCCTTATCCATACTCTAAGGGTGATGGAGGAGCATCAGATAATTTTTTGCATGGGGATGGAGCAAACTCACCGACTTATATCATGATCTAGGCCATTGTATAACATTTTATGTATGAAAAGTAGGAAAGGGATAAAGTGTCAAGTATATATCCAATCAAACCCTCCTTTCACAATAATACTCAAGGACAACAACTGAGCCAAGTCACTACAGATGAAAGAGGATTCAGCTACAGGTTGGTGTATTCAGGAATGATACAGAAAGATAGATTAGATTGATAGATTTGTCAAACCCTAAATTGAATAAGCCTCAAACCCTAACTATAATGAAATTAGGTACAAACAAACAAAATGCTATAGATAGCCAGACAAGAAGACACTTAGGAAGGATTAGAAACTTACCAGAAGTTGGATTTCCAGAGTTGAAGAATTTTTGGTGTTAGGAATTATGTGCAGAAGATATCAATTAAATGCAAATAAAGATTAAATAGATGAATGAAAAATACACAGAAATAACAACAACAAGAGACAATTTTTAACGTGCTTCACCCAAACTCGAGCTACATCCACCAACAGAGAGTCCAATATTATTATCTAGCAAATCAAACTGATTACAACCTGTTAGTGCCTGAACTGACTGGCTGTTTTTGAGCAATTTTCATGCAGGCACTTTCCCTAAGTATCCAAAAAATGTTCTAAGTATTGGACCTCCTCAGTATTTTTCAGCTGCAGCATCATATTTTCCTGAGGAGGAGGTCATCATCATCATGTTTGCTTCGATGGTGGTCAGCATCATCATGTTCTCTGTCGACCGGTTTCTCATCAGGATCATCATATTTCAATATCGAGTGATGTCTGGATATCATCCTGATCCTGCTGATGAGCTACAGTGCGTCCTGATCTGCTTGCGGGGGTGATTTTTCAAAGTATCCGGTGATCTTGCAATTATCACCTTGCCCAAACATGATGATGATGTTGCCCCGATATTCTGAAGGGGTTATTCTCTGAGTTGTTCGACCTGACTTGTTCTTTCTTAAGGGTCGTCATCATCATCATCATATCTCCAGTTATCGCCGTGTTGTTTGTGGGGGTCATCATATTTTCTGCCTTCATGATATTTCGCCGGGGTGATATTTTTATCATCGGGTGATCTTGGTTATGATCATCCTGATGATGTTGTTGAAGAGTTCTAAGTGTGACCCAATATTCACTGGGGTCATCATATTTTGAACGTCAGGATGATCTTAGTCAATATCATCCTGATGATGTTGTATCACTTCATGTTCATTGTTTTATCATCCTGATGATGCTGACGTCATTCTTATGTCAGGGTGATATCTATTTCTCTGCCTATCTGCATCATGATATTTCCGAAGGAGGGGGTGATATTTTCATTTTTGAATATCACCCGCGTGTATGTTTGTTCCAGCGTCATGATGATGCTGATATCAAGGAGATATCCGCCTGCCGGCTTCATGCATTATCTAGTGGGGGGTGATCTTTTCAAGCATCATATTCATCTATCGCCCCGATCTTATAGTGGAGCTACAGTGCAACATGATGTTTGTGCATCAGGATGATATTTCCAAATATCCGGTTATCTTCCGAATATCATCCTGATGTCGATATGATGATGACATCATCAAGGTCCGGGGGGGTCATATTTCTAACACTGATCATCTTGTGGAGATCCCCCGATATTTGCAAATATCATGATGACGTCATCCGGATATGAGGAGGTGCGCAGTAGGCAGATATGATGATGATGTCAGTAGGATATGATGATGACGTCATCAGGATGTTCATCGGCCAGACTTTTGGTATAGGCTCAGCAGGAGGATGTTCTTCCGATGGATCAGGTTGTGCGGATGAAGGCAATTATCATGCAGGTTATATTGCGATATGATGCTGACGTCAGGGTGATATTTCAAGCAACAGGATATCATGCTGCTGGAGGATGATGATGATGGAGTCTTATACTAGTGTCGTCAGGAGCAAAAGCACCGACATCATATATGCTCATGACCTAGTATATAAAGTGTTAATGAGGTTGCTGCGGGGTGCATGTGGGATAATTGATATCCTGCATATTCGAAATATCATGATGATGAATCTCGGCGGGAAATGGTTGCGATGCAGAATTGACGTTTTCCTGAGGCCGCGGGTTGGTGCGCCATTAATGGCGAAGGTTGCAGAGGTATGGGCGGATCTGGTACCCGATTGAAGGTGTACATCAGCGGACAGTGGCGCAGGGCTCGAGATATCTTCCTGTCTCCTCCCCTACCTGCTGCATTCATGTTTGGGCGCCAATCTGGTAATGCGTTGAGCTCCATTTTCCTGATACTGTGTATCTGGCGGGATTTTTGGTCAACCATGTGATTAATTGCTGTGGTACACTACCTGGCTGTTATAAGCAGGAAGTGTGACTCATTTTTGGTTGTTGAAAGTTGAGGATTTTTGGCTCTGTAATCCAAAACCAGCTGATCTGGTTGCTCTGTACAGCTTAAACTTGTGAGTTTATGTATCTCCTGTTGTAGGATTTGGCATGAATCCACTGATTTCATGGTTAATCTTATATGAGTAATGCTATCTTAGCATGTGTTGTGTTAATTCTGTCTCCAGTATTGCATGTATTCTTCTTCTGAATCTGGATATTTGGGTAATGTTTAGATTCTAGAGCATAGAATTCCTATGTTGAATGTCTGATCTTTTAACTTCTGCTCAAGGGGTAGATTAAACTGTTTTCAGGTTGAACATTGGGAAGGGTATACTGCAGTAGGGATGCCATAAGTAGAGATAACTTAACACTCTGTATTGGGAGATATCTGTAAGGCAGATATCACATATATCCCCCTGAAATCCAGTTTTAGCTATTCATGCTGATCATTCACAGGTGTATGTCTACCGACTCCAAGCCCTGGATAGGCACCAATCTAGCTCTGTGTTGAGGTTATACACCATGTCCAGCTTTGCATCCAAAATTCAAACTAAACCATTTCATACTTCCACCTGTTAGTTGTAGGATTAGGATTAGGAACCCCCTGCATGCTCTCATTCCCAACCAGACATCATGTCTAAGAATGTTGCCAGCCTTGTGATCTATCATACAGATCTTGGTCCATACATGAGAGTATTCTGCCTGTTGTTGTCAAGTTATATCTTTCTATCTTTGAGCCAGTCAAGGTTACATCTTGAATTATATGGATACCCCCCTTGGTGCGGCAGAACCAGAAGTGAAGGGGAGGCAGCTCACGCAACCTCCTGTATTTAGTTGGCTGAATCTGCCTGTGCATTAGAAGTGGCAAACCCTAATGCTGATTCAAAAGAAAAAACCAACAAATTGGTGACTCTGCTGGGGACTGAGAAGTAAAAAGTACTATCTAATCATCTCCAGTAATACATTTGTGACCCATCTGAGTCACCAACAAATTGGCGACTCCGCTGGGGATGTTGATGTAAAGTGATATCCTGCAGTCTCTGGTGAAGTTTTGCTCTGCTGGTGGAATGAACTCAGAAACATATTTGATGAGCTTTCAGCTGCTGTAAATTTTGTCCTCTCTGGAGAGGTGGCGACTCTGCAAAAAAGATCCAAATGCACATGAAAGATGGATGTATGTGATGTGACAGAAATGTGTTGTTTATTTTTCTGCATCTGTATGAGAAAAGGTACCTTGTTCCTTCCCCTTTATTTGTTGTTTTACTGCATAGGTTAGATGCCAGGGGAAGCCTTAGGTCTTAGACAAACAAAGGATGTCTAAGAGTAGGGTTTTTATGAACCCAAGTATGAATTATCCCATACTCAGTGGTGAAATGTTGAATAAAGGAATAGAAGAGATAAGAAATAGGTTGATATTCTTAGAGGCTGAGCAGGCCCAGTTAAAAAGCAGTAACCCTGTTGTGTCTGCCTGTCAGAAAACTAAACCTCCTGTCAGCCCTTTTGATCCTTTGTATGACCAACTGGATTTGTCATGGGTGGATTATAAAGTAGAAACTATGCCTGCTAGGATATACTGTCAGATGCCTAGATTTAGTGGTCACAATGTATGTGATGGGAATGCACATATCCAAAATTTTCAAAGTTTTATGGGAAAATATTCATTCAGAGATGAGGATATGTGGATGAGGTTTTTTGTTAGGTCCTTTGATGCAAAAGCAAAAGACTGGTATTTGAGCTTTCCAAAGAAATCCTTTGCCTGTTGGGATGAGCTTGCTGACTGTTTCAAGGAGGAATTTGCAAAAGAACCGGCTGATCTTGTTGCAGGATTGATGAGAATCAGAAAACAAGATGAAGAGCCATGTGTTGTTTTCAGTCATAGGTTTGCAATAGCCCTTTCACAGATCCCAGAAGTCTTCAGACCTGATATTTCAGCCTGTGTTGGCATATTCTTTGAAGCTTTTGAGGAGGGCTTTAGTGCAATACTGAGGGATTTCAAGGTGACAAGTATGCAGATGGCATACAGGTTCATAGAAAAGATAGAAAAAATCAGAAATGTGTACCTGCTGAAACCCCTCTCCCCAGGCCTTGGTGTGAGAAATGGTTATGAAGCTGCAAATGACCAAATGATTATGGCATCATGTGCAGATAAAAATGAAAATAAAAGCATAGAGGTTGAGACTGCTGTATTTGAACATAATGCTAACAATACTGCTCAACTGGATTGTTCACCAGTTGAGGATGCCAGTGAAAGGACTAATGAGGATTCCCATTGCAATGATGAGGCAGCTGACCATGAAAACAATAACGAGGTTGTGGACAGCAATGAGCAATTTTTGGAATGGACCTGTGGAGACAATTGTGAGTATTGTACTCAAGACAGAGAAGATATAAGCAAACAGAGAAGCAGTCCTATGTGTGACCCATTGCCTACCTTTCAAACACATGGAGATCATGAAGAGCAGTCAGAAATTGAAATAAGTGCTAGTTCAGAGCATGATTGTTTTTCATTTGATGGCTGTTTTGCTTATGACACACAGGCTGATACTCCTCCACAGAGTGAATCCATTGGTGATGAAGAGGTGTGCTCTGCTGCCCATGAACAAATGGCATACTATGATGAAACTGATGCACCTGGGTCACCCATTTATGACACATATGGTGATGAGGATCTGTCTGAGTATGGTGAGGATCTAGACACTATTTTTGGCTTGGATTCTGTTTCTCATCCTGATGAAAGAGGAAACAACATACATCAGGTAAGTGACTGTGAAAATGTGCCTGATTTGAGAGAGATGCCAGAGCCTGATCTTTTCCAGCCTGGTGCTACTGATTGTTGTGTACATGATGTGCACAATTGTGATTTTGAAAGCTTTTCTTTTGATGTGCCAGCATATAATACAATGAGCCCTGATCTTCCTAGCTGTGTGGTGGACTTTGAGTGTTTCCTATTTTCAGTCCAGCTAGGAGATCATGTTGCAATGCATGATGATGATATAGATGATAAGTATAAGTATGCATTGCCTGATACATTCTGCACCCACATGTCACATGATGCTGAGGGTTATCTGCACAAGGGTGATGATGACAAGCCAAATCAGAGGGTTGAATATGCAGATGACAAGATTTGTTTGTGGGTGGATCTTTGTAGTATCTCCAAGCTTGACCCAGTGCATGCAGATGAAAACAAGATATTTGACAAAGGGAGATACATGTTTTTCTTTTCTTGGTGGCCTTAGGCCATCAAGTGTGTTTGGTGATGCAGGTCAGTGCAGTATTTGACTCTGTGCCCAATGGATAAGGCACTGGTCTGCATCCCAGAGATCTGGGGTTCTCGCTGCAGTCTTGCACCTGCACGTCCCCAGACAGAGCCAGTGTTAGTGCCTGAACTGACTGGCTGTTTTTGAGCAATTTTCATGCAGGCACTTTCCCTAAGTATCCAAAAAATGTTCTAAGTATTGGGCCTCCTCAGCATTTTTCAGCTGCAACATCATATTTTCCTGAGGAGGAGGTCATCATCATCATGTTTGCTTCGATGGTGGTCAGCATCATCATGTTCTCTGTCGACTGGTTTCTCATCAGGATCATCATATTTCAATATCGGGTGATGTCTGGATATCATTCTGATCCTGCTGATGAGCTACAGTGTGCCCTGATCTGCTTGCGGGGGTGATTTTTCAAAGTATCCGGTGATCTTGCAATTATCACCTTGCCCAAACATGATGATGATGTTGCCCCGATATTCTGAAGGGGTTATTCTCTGAGTTGTTCGACCTGACTTGTTCTTTCTTAAGGGTCGTCATCATCATCATCATATCTCCAGTTATCGCCGTGTTGTTTGTGGGGGTCATCATATTTTCTGCCTTCATGATATTTCGCCCGGGTGATATTTTTATCATCGGGTGATCTTGGTTATGATCATCCTGATGATGTTGTTGAAGAGTTCTAAGTGTGACCCGATATTCACTGGGGTCATCATATTTTGAACGTCAGGATGATCTTAGTCAATATCATCCTGATGATGTTGTATCACTTCATGTTCGTTGTTTTATCATCCTGATGATGCTGACGTCATTCTTATGTCAGGGTGATATCTATTTCTCTGCCTATCTGCATCATGATATTTCCGAAGGAGGGGGTGATATTCTCATTTTTGAATATCACCCGCATGTATGTTTGTTCCAGCGTCATGATGATGCTGATATCAAGGAGATATCCGCCTGCCGGCTTCGTGCATTATCTAGTGGGGGGTGATCTTTTCAAGCATCATATTCATCTATCGCCCCGATCTTATAGTGGAGCTACAGTGCAACATGATGTTTGTGCATCAGGATGATATTTCCAAATATCCGGTTATCTTCCGAATATCATCCTGATGTCGATATGATGATGACGTCATCAAGGTCCGGGGGGGTCATATTTCTAACACTGATCATCTTGTGGAGATCCCCCGATATTTGCAAATATGATGATGACGTCATCCGGATATGAGGAGGTGCGCAGTAGGTAGATATGATGATGACGTCAGAAGGATATGATGATGACGTCATCAGGATGTTCATCGGCTAGACTTTTGGTATAGGCTCAGCAGGAGGATGTTCTTCCGATGGAT
Organism: Cunninghamia lanceolata; assembly: GCA_027924645.1. NCBI lineage: Eukaryota > Viridiplantae > Streptophyta > Pinopsida > Cupressales > Cupressaceae > Cunninghamia > Cunninghamia lanceolata. The sequence goes on along the minus strand of BSBN01000107.1, from coordinate 17,025,591 downwards.
CAGGTTGTGCGGATGAAGGCAATTATCATGCAGGTTATATTGCGATATGATGCTGACGTCAGGGTGATATTTCAAGCAACAGGATATCATGCTGCTGGAGGATGATGATGGAGTCTTATACTAGTGTCGTCAGGAGCAAAAGCACCGACATCATATATGCTCATGACCTAGTATATAAAGTGTTAATGAGGTTGCTGCGGGGTGCATGTGGGATAATTGATATCCTGCATATTCAAAATATCATGATGATGAATCTCGGCGGGAAATGGTTGCGATGCAGAATTGACGTTTTCCCGAGGCCGCGGGTTGGTGCGCCATTAATGGCGAAGGTTGCAGAGGTATGGGCGGATCTGGTACCTGATTTAAGGTGTACATCAGCGGACAGTGGCGCAGGGCTCGAGATATCTTCCTGTCTCCTCCCCTACCTGTTGCATTCATGTTTGGGCGCCAATCTGGTAATGCGTTGAGCGCCATTTTCCTGATACTGTGTATCAGGCAGGATTTTTGGTCAACCATGTGATTAATTGCTGTGGTACACTACCTGGCTGTTATAAGCAGGAAGTGTGACTCATTTTTGGTTGTTGAAAGTTGAGGATTTTTGGCTCTGTAATCCAAAACCAGCTGATCTGGTTGCTCTGTACAGCTTAAACTTGTGAGTTTATGTATCTCCTGTTGTACGATTTGGCATGAATCCACTGATTTCATGGTTAATCTTATATGAGTAATGCTATCTTAGCATGTGTTGTGTTAATTTTGTCTCCAGTATTGCATGTATTCTTCTTCTGAATCTGGATATTTGGGTAATGTTTAGATTCTAGAGCATAGAATTCCTATGTTGAATGTCTGATCTTTTAACTTCTGCTCAAGGGGTAGATTAAACTGTTTTTAGGTTGAACATTGGGAAGGGTATACTGCAGTAGGGATGCCATAAGTAGAGATAACTTAACACTCTATATTGGGAGATATCTGTAAGGCAGATATCACATATATCCCCCTGAAATCCAGTTTTAGCTATTCATGCTGATCATTCACAGGTGTATGTCTACCGACTCCAAGCCCTGGATAGGCACCAATCTAGCTCTGTGTTGAGGTTATACACCATGTCCAGCTTTGCATCCAAAATTCAAACTAAACCATTTCATACTTCCACCTGTTAGTTGTAGGATTAGGATTAGGAACCCCCTGCATGCTCTCATTCCCAACCAGACATCATGTCCAAGAATGTTGCCAGCCTTGTGATCTATCATACAGATCTTGGTCCATACATGAGAGTATTCTGCCTGTTGTTGTCAAGTTATATCTTTCTATCTTTGAGCCAGTCAAGGTTACATCTTGAATTATAGGGATACCCCCCTTGGTGCGGCAGAACCAGAAGTGAAGGGGAGGCAGCTCACGCAACCTCCTGTATTTAGTTGGCTGAATCTGCCTGTGCATTAGAAGTGGCAAACCCTAATGCTGATTCAGAAGAAAAAACCAACACAACCAATAATCCTTGCAACTCAATACCATTGCAAATGCTACAATATAATATCGACGGAAACCCTAACCCTTAGCCGTTTTTATGAAGATTTATATTAGTTACAAAATAGAGTTTTTTTTATGCTGACCAATAGAAAAATAACTCCCGACGCCTTTATAAAATAATAAAAGTCATTTGAGGTTTCAGGGGCACTGCCCCTTGACCCCCTCTTGGGGGAGCTACCCCCAAAACTCCATTAAATAATTTGGGGGGAAATCGTGCTGATAAAAGTGGGGAAAATTTTAACCTTCGAGTCTGATTAGGATCCATATAACAATAATCTCCCACTTGGAGACTGATCAGACTCCACAACATATCATCTCCCACTTGGAGACTGATCATAACATCACTGGAAGTAAACACCCTAGACCCTGTTGTTCTGATATTATTATTTTCAGTCTTGACCAATCGGAGCTAAAGAGGAGCTTAGCTTATCCCTTGTCACTGGCTTTGTAAACATATCAGCTAGATTTTCATCTATATGTATCTTTTCCAGCCGTAACTATCCATCATCCAACACCAACTAGATGAAGTGATACCTTAGATGTATGTGTTTGGTCTTGGAATGCAAGCCATAATCTTTGCAAGATGTATGACACTCTAACTATTTGTAAAAAAATAAATGTTAACCTATTGTTTTCCCAATTCTTCCATGAAAGATTGTAGCCAGATCATCTCCTTTCTTGCCTCTGTTGTAGCTACATACTCTACCTCCGTGCTTGATAAAGAAACCACCTTTTGCAACATGGAGATCCAACTCACCACTGTCCCACCTATAGTAAAGACATAACCTATAGTACTTCACCTGGTATCAATATCCCTTGCCAAATCTGAGTCCACATAGCCTACTAAATTAGTATTAGAGCCCCCAAAATATAAATGTTTATTGGATGTACCTCTCAAATGTCTGAGAATCCATTTTCCCGCATTCTAATGCTCCAATCTGGGATTACTCATATACCTGCTTACGACTCCTACAACATGTGAAATATCCGGTCTCATACATACCATGGCATACATTAAACTTCCTATAGCTGAAGCATATGGTACCTTGGACATTTTTTCTTCCTCTTGTGTATTAGGACACATCTCCTTAGTCAATTTCAAATGACTAGGCAAAGGTGTGCTGACAACTTTTTCATTCTCCATATGGAATCTCTACAACACCTTTTCAACATAATCAGCTTGAGATAGAGTCAATTTTCTGTTCTTCCTATCTCTACAAATTTTCATACCAAGGAGTTGTTTTATTGCCCCCATATCCTTCATAGCAAATGATTGTGCTAACTGTTGTTTTAACTCTCTTATGTGATCCATGTTAGACCCTACTACAAGCATGTCATCAACATATAAACATAAAATAATGTAGCTGTCATTATCCAACCTCTTAAAATAAACGCAATGGTCATAATTACATCAGTTGTAGCCTTGCTTAGGCATAAAACTATCAAATTTTAAATACCATTGTCGAGGTGCTTGTTTCAAGCCATATAAACTATTCTTCAATCTGCACACCAATTTCTCCTTATCTTTGACCTCAAATCCCTGTGGTTGTTTCATATATATCTCCTCCTCCAAATCCCCATGGAAAAAGGCAGTTTTCACATCTAGCTATTCCAAATGCAAATCTTCAGTAGCCACAATACTTTAAAACAGTATGAATAGAAGTCATCTTAACAACCCAAGAAAAAATTTCATCAAAATCAATACCTTTTTTCTATGCAAATCCTTTTACAACTAACCTAGATTTAAATCTTTTCTTACCTCCATCTTCCTCTTTCAACCTATAAACCCATTTGTTTGGTAAAACCTTTTTACCTACATGTAACTTACATAATTCCCAAGTTTGATTTTTTAGCAAGGAGTCCATTTCTTCTTTCATTGCAAGCTCCCACTGAACCTTTGTATCCACCTGCATAGCTTCATTATGCCCTTCTAGTTCACTAGCATCTGTTAACAAAATAGAATACAAAGAGGGAGAAAACCTTTTAGGAGGTCTACTTATCCTTGTTCACCGTCTAACATTCACTGGAGTTTGTGGTATTTTTTGTTGCTGTTGCAGAACATGAGGAACCACTGGAACATCATTATCTAGAGTATTATCCAACACCACATAATCCTTTTCTTTCTTCTCATGATGCTACAACTGATCTTTGTACAACACCTTCTCATTGAATACAACATCCTTGCTTCTCACAATTTTCAGATTTTCAACATCCCAAAGCCTAGAACCAAATTTATCAATGCCATATCCAACAAAGATACACTTTTTTGATTTTGCATCCAGCTTGGTTCTATTTTTCAGAATCTACATGTGCAAATGCTTCACATCCAAAGGTTTTGAGAAAAGAATAACTCACCTTCTTACCTGTCCATGCTTCCTCTGGAATACTATAGCCCAAAGGAACTAAAGGACCTCTATTAATTAAATATACAATGATATTGATAGCCTCTGCCCACATGTTTAAAGGCAGCCCAACATGTAATCTCATGCTCCTTGCATGCTCCATTATTGTCCTATTAATGCGCTCAGCCACTCCATTTTCTTGTGGAGTCCCTGGAACCGTTTTTTGCCTACGAATTCCATTAAAGGAACAATAATCCTCAAATTCTTTGCTGCAATACTCACCACCATTATCAGATCTGAGACATTTTAATCTTTTACCTGTCTCATTCTCAACCAAGCTTCTCCATTTCTTAAATGTTTCAAATACATCAGATTTCTACCTAAGGAAATAGATCCAAACCTTCCTAGTTGCATCATCTATGAATGTAACATAATATTGAGAGCCACCAAGAGAAGATATCTGATCTAGTCCCATACATCTTTATGTACAAGCTCCAACTTTTCATCTTTGTTTTGCTTCCCATCCTTGAGAAAACTAACTCTCTTTTGTTTACCATACACACAACTTTCACAAAAATCCATATTAATATATTTTAGACCTGGTAAAACTTTCTTAGAATGAAGTACCTCCATACCTTTCTCACTCATATGCCCAAGTCTGTTATGCCACAGTGTTGTCTCAGAACCTACAACAACTATTTCAGTCTCTTCCTGCGAACCTGCAACAATTTTTCCTAAACCTGTTTGTTTTTTCTCTACAATAACTAAAGTAGAATGAATAGTATGACCTATACAAAGATATAAGGTGCCTACTTTCACACCTTTTGTACCCTCCAATTTTTATTGTTAAAAGTAACTATGCAACCTTCATCACCTAGCTACCCTACTGAAATTAAATTCCTACTCAGCCTTGGAATGTGCCTTACCTCTTGTAGTAGCCAATGATTCCCATTCTGCAACTTAATATTAATTCTTCTCTTTCCAACAATCTGACAGGGTTCATTATCTCCCAAATAAACCAGCCCAAAATCCCCTTAGACATAATGAAGAAAATAACTTCTATGGGGTGTAGCATGAAATGAGGCCCTTGAATCTAAAACCCATGAATCATCAGCATTATCTAGGGAAAGAATCATAGCATCATCTTCAAATTTATTACTTACCACATTTGCCTCCTTATTGCCTTCTTGTTTGTCTCCTTCTTTATTCTTTTGAGACCAACAATCTTTCTTTAGATGACCTGGTTTCCCATAGTACCAATAATCCTTCTGTTCTCTGGATTGGGACCTCTTGTCCTTTGATTTTTCTCGTGACTTCTCATGACCTCCATAACCTTTTCCTCTCTCCTTTGATCTGCCTCTTCTTTCTGCATTCAAAACACTACTTGATGTGGACCCTCTCGAGCTTTTCCATCACATTTCCTTGCTAAGGATAACACCAACAACATCATCAAATTTTAAAGTATTTGAACTAGAGACAGAGTTACAACCATTACCTAGCTATTCCAACTTTCTGGAAAAGAACATAAAACCAAGAGAGCCATCACCTTTTCATCAAATTTCACCTTTAAAGAAGTTAACTGACTGGTAATCGTATTAAACTCATTTAAATGATCTATCACAAATCCACCTTCAATCATTTTCAGATTAAACAAATGCTTCATGAGAAATACCTTACTTGAGGTTGAGGGGTTTTCATACAATTTAGCCAAAGCTTTCATCAGTTCATTTGTTGTCTTTGATTCTATTATATTGAATGCCACAGACCCGGCACAATCGAATGGTTCCCAGTGCCTTTCTGTCCAGAAGTTCCCAATCATCATCAGTCATTGTTGTTGGTTTCTTGGCTATTCCTTCCAATGACCTCCATAAATCCTTTTGATAAATATAATCATTCATCTGCATCTTTCATAACTGATAGTTCTACCTATTGAATTTATCTACCTTTAATTTACCCTCATCCGCCATTGCTCCCACTTAACCGTGAGACATTCCTGCAAATGATAATCAAACACAATCCACTCTAATACCACTTGTTAGGAATTGCATACAAAAGATATCAATTAAATGCAAATAAAGATTAAACAAAGGAATGAAAAATACATAGAAATAATAACAATGAGAGACAATTTTTAACATGGTTCACCCAAACTTGAGCTACATCCATCAACAGAGAGTCCAATATTATTATCCATCAAATCAAATTAATTACAACTAGCAATCCTTGCAACTCAATACCGCTGCAAATGCTACAATACAATATCGACAGAAACCCTAAACCTTATCCATTTTTATCAAGACTTATGTCAGTTACAAAATAGAGTTTTTTATGTTAGCCAATAGAAAAATAACTCCCGATGCCTTTATAAAATAATAAAAGTCATTTGAGGTTTTGGGGCTGCGGGGGCACTGTCCCTTGACCCCCTCTTGGGTGCACTACCCCTTGACCCCCTCTTGGGGGCATTGCCCCCAAATTCCCATTAAATCATTTGGGGGGAAACCACACTGATAAAAGGGGAAAATTTTAACCTCTGATTTTGATTAGGCTCCATATAACAACATATGGATTACAGGGCGGGTGCCCAAGTCTAATTGGGCAACTTCTCTGTAGATCAAGAACAATAAGTAGTGTCAAATGATGTTTAGCTCCTACTTTTGGGATGAATCCTGTTGGGAGGACTACAGGGTAGGTGCCCTAGTCCAGTAGGGTAGAACATCAACAACTTTTCTCCAAATCATGAATCTTTATCCTCTGAATTACTTCTCTAGACCTGCACTTCTCCAAATCCTGCACCTGTAACCTGCAATCACAAAGAGAGGGGTTTGGGGGTTGTGGTGTTTAGGAGCTTGCCTTGGTCAAGCCCCGAAATGACATTCAAGTCTTCAACCACCGTTGTTAGATAGAGTGTGTGGCCAATGGAGGGCAGAGGCCAAAGCAATGATGAAATAAAGTGATTGAAGCACAAATAGATGTTACCTTAGAGGTGAAGCCCTCATGGAGATGAAGATCCTTCAAATCATGAGGAGATGGATTGATGAAGCCAAATCTACAACAAACAAACACAATAAAAACACAATTCTTCTTTGCAACACAATGAAAGTCTTTGAAATCCATTATCTCAATATCATAAGTTCACATTATCCATCTAGGTGTAAAATGAAGTCATAAACTCACATATATATGCTTTCCTAGTAACTTTCATAAATTAAATTGACTAGGCCAACAGAGGGAAATCTTTTGAGAGGGCCCAAATTGACACATTTAAATTTGGATCCTGGGAAATTATCCTAGACTTGGATGTGGGTTCCCAAGTCCTAAGGCCTTCTTTTGGTCTTGATTAACATTTAAGATGGCCCCCTAAGCCCCATTTGACATGGGTTTCAAAGGAAATTGCTCCGAGATAAGTATTAAGCTTGCTTAATGTAAATGAGGGGACCTAGGAGCTAAACTAGGAGGTAAAAATGCATAGGGTTACTTTCAACTCCATAACATGTAGCCCCCACTTTAATGTATGTATGATCTTACGATTCCACATATGCATTAAAGTACGGTTGAAAACACACTAGGCACATAAAGCTAAGGCGTACCCAAAGGTTGGAGAACTATTTTTAGCCCCCAATCCTAGGTAAGCACTAGAAAACACATTGAAGACACACAAGACACAATGAAGATAGTAAGAAGCATGCAAAACATAGAGAATACAATGAAGCATGCAATACATGAAGAAGACATGAGATCAGTCACACAATACACAAATAATACATTGATTTAACAATTAGAATAAATCCTAGACTAGGGGGCAGAGGGAGCTTATCGCTATGTGCCTTTAGACTGCCAAAAATGCAAAACAAAACCCAACATGTGGAGAGAACTCATCGCTACGCGTCTTTAGACCACACCACGGGGAAGACACGCATAAAAATACTCAAATGTGGAGGAGCTCATCATTACGTGCCTTAAGACCACACTCCGGGGAAGACATAGAAAACATGCTAGGAAGACACACAGAATACACAAGCACTGCATAGTATGTCATAGACACACTATATGTCTATACATGACAAACACAAGTGATGGAAGGAGCGTTTTGCTAAGTCCAACCATCTAAAAGATGCCAAATGCACTTGACAATTGAGCTACGCTATCACAACTGCCAAAGACACGCTTCAGGGTGGATGACTCAAGATCTAACCCCACCTCCGTAGAGGACTTTGTATAAAAGGATGTGCACTAGCTCAAGAGACACACCATCTTACCTTTCGTAGAAGGGCTTTGTATAAAAGGATACACACTAGCTCAAGAGATACGTCATCTCACTTCACGATGAGGGCTTTCTTGCTTTTCATATAAAATGATGTGTAATTTCTCAAGAGATACACCATCCTGCCTCACAGAGAGGGCTTACAAATATGCTTTGTCAGTGTCAAAATATAATCAGATAGATACCATTATATATGCCCCCACCTTAAGGTGGTTGATGCCGCTTGATGGTATCAAGTACATTAAGGTAGAGTGAAAACATGCAAGGGAACAAGAGCTCTCACAAAGCCCATTCCCCTAAAGGTGACATGTGCCACGATCACTGAATGTTCCCACAAACACATTGATATAATTTGCTAAGATAAGATAACAAGATAGAAACTTTGGTTAGAAAATCTTACTATAAGATAGCAACCAAATCAAATTATGAACGCTATGCATAAATCATGCATTAGAGAAAAGACCAAGGCTACACTTGCGAGTTCGAGTCCGAGTATAGCCATAGGGCTTATATCGCAGGTATCTTAGAACCAAGTGTAACAACAAGGTGAGATATAAAACAATCCAAAGTGCACATAGTAGATTGAGAATATTGTAAAATGTTTGTTAAAAGAGATAGCACAATATGATATATAACACGAAGTGATTCTACTAGTCAAGCGTCAGATATATATATATATCAACCCCGTGTCTTCATTTATGGACTAGGTCCATTTTTTATTTTTCATTGAAGGGACACATGATCCTTATCAGTATTTATTGAAAGTGTGGGAGAACACTCCTCTCCAAAAGAGAGAAAATACAATAAGTACATGAACATGTGATGGAAGAAGGACTAACACTAAGACCCCCCAATAACTGAATCCATCATAAAAGTACAATCATGAATGCCCCCATAAGAGAGGAAGAAGAGAGAAGGTCTGATGACCCCCTAGAAGTGAGAAGGATGAAACCCCATGTGAGGAAATGCTCCCTCCCAAAATAGAGATGAGAAGAGAGACCATGCAGCCACTCCTCAAGATGACTCCTATAGTGCTGGAAGATGCTTGACACAGAATAAAGATGAAGACCCATGAACGTCAAACAACATTTCTCCCCTTGGGAAGAAATAGAACTGCAGATGTGTGCATAATGTCTTCCCATTCTTGATAGGAATATATAGGAAGAAGGATAAATTTCTCTAAACTCTGCACATGATCCAAAGACAATAATGATGCTCCTAAAAACTGCTCAAATGTCTCCAATCCACTGCAAAACTATGACTAAATAGGAGGATGAAGAACAATCTTTGAAGAAGATGAGGGTGATGCAACTCCATCGAAGCTGTCATCAAATAGAAGACAAATGTCCTCAACGTGGTCCTCCAAATCTACAAGATGGGACTCTACAAACAACAATGATATATCTGGTAGATATGTGTCCTAATAAGCTATCTCTGGAAGACTGATAATGTCCTGTAACAAAGAATATGATGTAGCAATAGGTAATAAAGATGTGATCTTGATAAGAGAAGAAGGAGAAGTAAGTGAAGTCTCTGTGTCATCTAAACTAGCAAGACCTATCAAATATGAAAGCTCCTTAATTGTATCATCATCAAAAGGTATGCAATCTGCATCATCAAGGGTTACGTGGCAATCCATAGAAAGATCATCTAGGAATGGAGAGAGATGTGGGTCTCCATAGATCTCCCAAATGCTAGTCCAAAGAGCGCATGGGCACTCAATATGTGAGATAGAACACATAGTGTCATAATCAACACTAGATCCAATCAATCCTACAATTTGATCAATATAATTTCCCCATGCAGATTTCCTCCCAAGTATATCTGGTTCAGGTATGAATCCATAAAGATAAGGAAAAAGATTAAGCCACCTGAGATGTGTCAAGATGCCCTTTTGCCAAGACTCATAATTATCCTTACCCAATGTTACTACAGAAGGGTGAATAAAAAAACCCATGATATCTCCTCAAATAAATCATATTAGAGATCAACAATATGAATATGTATTAATGCTAATAAATGAAGCCCAACAAAACAAACAAAATTTCTCTAGGTGCCAAAATGTCCAGAATATCAAACAGAAGCCATAAAACTAAAAAACTAAATAAAGAATACCTGGGATTGAATCTAGAAAAAGTGCATCGATGGTTGTGTAGAGATCCTCAATACCTTTCCAATGCCACAAGAATCGCAAAAATTGGAGATTGTGGCAAAAAGATACGAGCTCGAAGGCCAAAAATTGTATCTAGACTTCAAATAGCAATTTATTGTATCAATTTTCAAAATATGGAAACAATACCTATACCAATGGATTTTTCTCAGAACCATCTTTTTGACACCTATACGTTTTCAAAAATTGGACTCCATATGCTCAAGATATGGCCAATTTACCAAAACTGCTCCTTCAGTGCAAACAGGGAAAATTCTGATACCTTAAAAATTGGCCCCTGGTCCTATGGCGACCTGGTGCTAGGTGCAGGGGGCTGAAGGGAGCAGAAACCAAGGCTGACACAAGTACTTGTGCAGATAATATAATAGTTTTTTTTATTTAAAAAAAACTATATAAGAAAATGAATTGATGTTTTTTTTTGTTTTATATAAAAAAAAGTTGAAAATATATATATATAAGGGTTCAAACCCCTTTAAAACATGCAGCACCCTATTTAAAAGGGATATAGCCTTAACATAGGCCTGTGGACTACCCAAGGCATACCGCAGTGCCTGCACTTGTAGGTGTAGGTACAGGGGCCTACGTAGGGTACTATGCAGGTACCATGGTACCTTAAATCTTTTTTTAACAACAAAAAAATTGTGTTTGTAATATAATTTTTTTGAAAAAAAATTATATGCAGAAAAAATATTTGTTTTTTTTTATTACCTCAATAAGTGTGTTGGGTGGGGCGTATGGCTTGCCTAGCAAAAAATATTTTCCCCAGATGAGCCCGAGGCTGATTTCGATGATTTGACAGTTGATCTTAAAGTTTTTGGGCTTTCTAAGTGTGATGGTGAGGTCCATTTGGGCCCAAAACACTTCGAAAATAGCTTTCCTCTGGATCTCAAAAAAAAGCACTCGTTGAAACCCTTGTAGATTTGGCCTACGAAGCTCAAATCCAACCAAATAAAAGGCTAATCTGACTATCTTAACTATTCTAAATCCAATGGAATACTCTATTTTACACAAAAACACACCCAACAAACAACTCTTACTTGAAGTTTTCTCCAAATCTAAGAAAGGGGCTTGTAGATCTGCTCTTATACCATGTGAGAGTCACTGATTGACTCAAGCCACTAGGATCACCTGCAAAACCTAAGATTTACCTTCCATAAGAGAAAAAAGCCAAAGAGAAATAATTTGCACAATAAGGATGCAATTAATGAAATGGATTCATGAATTACAAGTGAGAACTTTCTTTTATATTTATAAGTTAGAGAAAAACCCTAATATGACTTAAGAATAACCTAAGACTAAAATTAGCCCTAAGTAAACTTAATAAAGTGTAAATAAATATTTAATTACAACAACATTTATTTGTTTTCGTCATCCACTGACTAGGTAGGATCACTGAAGAAGGTAAATGTTGTCATATTTTACCTAGCCCAAAACATTCTAGAATCCCTTCTTCTATTAGAAAGACCCAATCAGAGAGAGACTAAATAGGAGGAAAAAACCTCAAATCCTTCAAATTTAAGTGAATTTCTTTGCAAAAATCCCCAAAATTTCATGTGGAAAATCCTCTCAGAAAACCCAAAAAAACTTAGAAAAATCTAGGCCTTTGCTGTAGGTTTTACCTAATTTTGGCCTTTATTGGCAAACGTTTAGGTTTATGAACTTGCAAGAAAATCATGAAGAAGAAAAGGATGCCTTTATCGATGATTTTCCCCAGTCACAAACTTTCCAAAAGTTAAAAAATTCTTTGGTTCGCCGACTGGGCAATTTCCTGATAAAGACAGGGCAAAGGAAGGAAGCATAAAAAATTGGCTAAGTAAAGGAAGGAGAAGAAGGCTCTATCGACGAATTGGTAAAAAGCCAAACTTAAGAATGGATCAATGTTCTTCAAGTTCACTGACTAGGCATTTTGTCAATAAGGCAAAATGAGAGCAATGTAGTGGTAAGGAGAGTGGTCGGCAAAGTGACATTTTGCTGATAAAGGAGGAATTGGTTCAAAAGTTGAAACTTTTGTCGATAAGGGGTGAAATTTTCTAAGGCATGGCAGGAAAAGTTTCCCTTTGTCAAGAAATCAGCAGGGAATCGAACTAATGAATTAGTTCAGATTTGTGAGAGTTTGACAATAGACAATTTTGTTGATAAAGTGAAAATAGAGTTAAGACATCAGCGAAGGAAGCGGTTTGCCAAAATAAGGTTTTGCTAACAAGAAGGAAATGGTTCAGAATTTGATGCTTTAGTCGATAAGGCAAAATTAAGAACAAAATTGGCTAAGGCAAAGAAAAGCAAAAGGGTGCCTTTATGAGCAAAGTTAGAAAGTTGCAAACTTTCCAAAAGTTTGACAATCCTCTGGTTCACTAAGAGGATATTTCACCGATAAAGGAAAGATAAACAAAGTCAAGTTCAGCAAAATCAAGTTTTGCTGATAAAGATGCCAAGGTTCGTCAAGGGGGACTTTTGTCGATAAAGCAAAAGTGAAAGAGCATAATGGTTTGGCAAAGTAACATTTCACTGATAAAGATGAAAGTAAGAAAAAATCAAGCAGAGTTCGGGAAAGGTCAGTTTCGCTAATAAATACAAAAGTAAAAGATAAAGGCAATGGTTCTGAGGAGGAAGATTTTGCCAATAAAGAAAGGGGTTGGGCAAAAGGAGCTTTTTTTGATAAAGCAAAAACAGACCCTTGGTTCAAAAATTGAAGAATTCGCCTATAAGGCGAAAATGGCTAAGGGAAAGGTCAAATTGACAAATCGACTAAGTAGGGAACTTATCAGCTAGTTCAAAGCTTCTTAGGTTTGCCGACAGGGCAAAAAGACAAGATGGGAGATATCAAGCATAGGAGGTTCGCAAGAAGCTAGGTTTGACGAAAAAGTAAAATGATAAAAAGGGGTGCTAGGGGCTTGGTTCATGGAAAGCACATTTTACCTATAGGGTGTAAAACAATGAGGCCAAGTTCAACAAAGGAACATTTTGCCGACAGAGGCAAATAACAAAACATAAGGGTTTAGTAAATGAGAAATTTGTTGATAAGGCAAAGTTAGCGCCAAAGAGGTAAGGCTTGGTTTGTAGGATGCAGAATTTGCTAATAAGGTGAAAAGGAACTAAATGAAGGTTGTTCATTGTTGTTAATCAGATTTGCACTATAACATATGGATTATTATATTGACTCTTTGCCCAAAAAATACATAGTGAAAATAGGTACCAACAGTTCGTAAAGTTGTAGTTTTTCTATTAACTTACCTCTGCGTGTAGAGGGGCAGCTGCCTCGTTTGATAAATTATGGATTTTTAGGATATTTGAGAAAGAAATGAAATTAAAGAAAGGTTTGGAAGGTTAAGACAACGGGCTTACGAACATTGACTCAACCAACATGTATAAAGCTTAATAATCCTACCAAGACAATATAAGAACACTTCTTAAACTGTTAAAGTGAGAGTATGTAGTATTAAGAAGAAATGATTCAGGAGATTTTCAACATACATTGACATATTATCTAGTAATCAATTCCCCCAAGACTAGTTGTTATTCCACATTACAGATGCAAGATTATGTAAAGAAAAACATCATCCATCAACATAAGAGAAATGAATAATGTTTAAAAGATATTTGAGATCACACAATCTAAAATGTCTCTTATTTCTTCACACTGAGTTGTACAACTCTATTTCTCATAACACCATTAAAAATGTGAAAGCCAAAAAGTCTTATTTACAAACACCAAGCCTTGTATATATAGACTTGTCTCCAGTAACCAACTTTATAACTACCTTATAACTACTTCTCTTAACTACCCAAAATATTCATAAAAGTGCACTTTAATTAATTTTTTATACGATCTTTTCAAAAGTTCCCTAAATAACGTGCACTTTACAACTTAATGACAAAAGAGTGACATAAAGTCACTTTCATAGAAAGAGAACTAAAACCTATCATTTTGCAAACTTTGAAAAGTAGACCAATACGATTGATCTCATAAGAAAACATCAGGTTTTATCCTCCCCACCTTTAGTACCATCTGAAGATGTTTCTGCTACTACAAACTGTTGTGAAGGAAGAGATGACTTCATTTTGTATGCTCTGAACACCCTGACTGTTGAGGCTATAAGTTTATTAATATGAAGGTTTATAACATATATCTATATATATATATATATATGCACCAAGCGTATATGTTTAATCTATATAGATATATGTTATAAACCTTCATATTAATCTATGTTAGTTTCTGATTTATCTCTTTCCTTTCACACTCCTTTTTTCATGTTTAATCTATCTTTCTATTACCATATTAATATATCTATCTTTCCTATTACCATATTAATATTTTCCTATTTTCTCGTTTCTATATTAATATATTGTTATATGTTATTTTATATTTTTTGTGTTTCTATATTATTACATTCCTATATTAATATGATATATTAATTATTTACTTTTTCGTCTCTATATTAATATATTCATATATTAAAAATTTTAATATTTTATTGCATTTCTTTTTTATCTATTTTATTATATAGTAATATATTTATATTAATATTTTGTTTCTACTTTCTTCGCATGTATGCTTTGATACGCTGGCATATCTATTTTCTGCTCTTATTTTTTCTGTAATAACACATTTTTGTGCTCTTTTCTCTCTCTTATTGCTCTTGTTGGTCTTGTTTTTTATTTCTTTAGTTTGAGCTTTCATTCTTATACATTCTTTATCTTTTGTTGCCCTTGCTACTCATTTTATTTTAAGAATTTTATTTAATCACATTGTTTACAAAATATTTCATAATTACTATCCATTTAAAAATAAATTTAGGCAAATTTTATTTCCCCTTTTTTCTCCCCTCAACCACTGCCCTTTGTTTTTCGTTCCCCTCTTCCCCTCTATTTCCTTTTTAAGGCTCAAGCATGCTATCTATTTTTCACACTCCTCTTCCTGATGATGGATCATTGAGTATGATCTGAAACGTTGATTCAAAAATATACACAGTGGAATCCAGAAGCACATGCATACTTATTATCATGGACTGTGGAAAACTCATGCCTTCTTTTGCATTTCTTATTAAGTGAACCAATTTGCCTGCATAGTTCTATCAATACCATCTTGTCATCTACATATCTAGGTAACTTATATGGATATCCATCAAACCCGCCAACTTGCAGATAGGTAAATCTAGGATATTGGATGAAGTAGCTCCCATATATTTTGATTAAACTGGCAGCTTCTGGTGATATCTGGAGTGCAGTATTACCTTGAAGTTCTCTTACTGTCAACATTGTGAAAGCATCATTTACCCTATGGTAGTGCTTGTAACTTTGTTCCAGTTGTAACTGAGGGTAATAATCATAGATCTGTGTCATGTTATCATAAGTTCCTTTGGTAGTAAGACCTAGCCATGATTTCATGCATGCAATTGCATAAAATAAGAGGACATGTAGAAATGTTCATTCAAGTCAAAATTGGTCAACTGATAATGCAAATTGTCACTAATAATGTTGCCCCAATCAATAAATTGATTTCCTGCATAAATAACATTTACAAAAAGGAACATCCACATTTCAAAATTAGCTGCTTTTTCATCTCCCATCACTCTATGGAGTAGAACAATCATATTGGAAATATCCTCTATGCAACATGATATGTGAAGGACTTTAGGCAACTGTGATTTTCCTCCTTTCGGTGTATGTAACCAATGTTTTGCAATGGTGTTGAGACATTGATGTTTCCTTTCATTGAAATATTGATGAGCAAGCCTTTTGTCTATGTTCACAAACTGATCTTTGACAGGTAACCTAAAAGCAATACCAATCGAAACACTGTCTAACTTGACAATAAGTTTGTCATCAATAGTTCTAATCTCTCTGGTTTCTAGATTGTAATGCTTCATACATTCTAAAACCAGGTCTGTCCATTGGACTGCCACGGGAAAATTGACTGTATGAGCTAATCCGCTGTCAAACAACTTCTAAGCCATCGGTGATCTTTTCCCTTGTTCCATTGTCTCCCAAAAGTCTGCCAAACTAATGTGTCCTATAGAGGTATCTGATATTTCTGGGATGGTGGATTAAAGGACTGAGAGAAACTCAAACCACCGATATCTGAATTTCATGATTAAATATCTGCAACAAGTTGTGAAATCTATCCGTATCTATTTCATTTCAAAGTTTTCTGCAGTGTTTTATGAGGTTTTGTTTGATAATTTGCAATTTGTTGCAATTTAAAAAGGGGATTTGAAAAACACATCATCTAAACAAGAAGGCAGTAGGTGTCCATACCGGGCATCTGCATGGAGCATGAAATCCTTTTGAGGTTGTTTACATGTCTAGTTTTTGTCTTCCACAATTGGTTTACACGCTACATACAAAGTAGTCATTACTGTGTTTCAAGAAAACTATATTTGTCTGCCATGTTTGATCAAACAGTTGATAGGCCTTCTATGTGCTTGTTTAGGAAATTATTACTTATGTATTTTTGCATACCCTGCATTATTTGTATTTCCTACAATGGCATTTATCTGAGGCATTTTATCAAATGGCTCTCATAACTTTCATATACTCCTATGTATAGTGTAATTATTTGTCCAAGCATTGAGCCAATCTATTAAATAGTTCATGTGCATTGGCTGTGATTCTGCATTTTCAAAATTAACAAATCCAAAGCCTTTAGATTTTCCATCCACATCCCTCATAACAACTACACTAGTGATAGGACCAAAATTACTAAAAACATTTTGCAAGTCTTCATCCGTAGTTGTGTCAAATAAATTTTTCACAAAAACATTGCTAAACTTGGAAGTACCCATTGATCGCTCTCTTTCATAGCATCGCACAAACAGACCAACATAGACCTACTTGCCATTAAGTAACAAGCCCATTCAATTTTTCAATAGCACTCTATGCTGCCTCTTCTTGGTCATACTACACAAAACCATAACCTTTGGACTAGCCATTGTTATCTGTAGCCATGTTGGCATTTCAATTCGCACCTCTAGTATGTGATTTGGAAATGGACAGCTATGCACAAATAAACTTCTCTCCTATTGGAAGGGGTAGTTCCCTTTCTTGCTGATGTTTGCTAAAAAGATAACTTGAATGAAACTTCACCTATCTTCTTTTTGATTCTCAGCTGCGAGCACAAGGTTATAAAACTCTAAACGCTGCAGAAGAGGTTTTTTTCTTTTTATAAAACTTCTACTACAACTAGCATAGACTAATGACGCTTTTAACCTCCTAAGTAAATTCAGAGAAAAGGAAGTTGAAAGTGAACGAGGAATAATTGTTAACACAAAAAACTTAAGCAATTTTCTTCCAGATTAACATCACAAGACTAAAAGTACTTTAATGATGAAAGATGAAAATGAAAGCTGCAGAAGATACACATCTGACGATGATAACTTAATGAATTGATATAGAATATCAGAGCAAAGTAGGCATGAGACTTCTATTCAATATCACAAAGTTTAATACAACTTGAGGACAACAATATTGTAGCAAAAGGTAGGCATACAGTAAGCGATCAAACACCGGAGAACAATGAACACAAAGTGAACAAACACCTGGAATAACAATGTTTGCAGGCTAGAATAGGAATAGCAAATTTTCTATCACAAAAGTCCTTACAAACAATGGGCAAGGATGCCCTTATTTATACTAAAATCAAAGGAGTAGGGAACCCTAAAATCTCCTTGATTAACCCTAACTTGCCAACTCACAAGATTTATTACTATTCTAAGACAAAGATACAATAAACAAATGTTTTAAAGCAATCTGCTTTAAAGCAAAGAAGATTCCAACTATCACAAGGTGATTTCTCTCTAAATATAGAATGGATGAGCTTAGGATGAAAGCACATGCTTTAAAACAAAAAGCATATGTTTTAAAGCTGCTTTATTTTGAAATGCATCCTCATCAACATTCTAGCTTTTTGGTGATGTCATCCGTTGATATTCTGGGAAACAATATCTTCTAAAAAGCGAGTGACCGCATCTCTACCAGGAACACTAATACTCTCTAGAATGATATTCTGATTCTCTAACATTTCTTCACCATTGGCAACCATCAGAAGAAATTCGTGAACTTCACCCGTAGCCTTGTCAAATTTCACTGTCATTGCGGCAAGACGACTCATTCTTGCTGGCATTGATATCATCATTAAAGTTGCTGCGAACGAGAGTCTGGAACTCTGCTTGCACTTCCTCGAGATCATACAGGGTACCATCTTCTTTCTCATATGAACACAAGATCTGAGAGACAAAGGATCTGATGAACTTGAAGATGCCGATTACCTTTTCTTTCCATTCTGTCAACTCTAAACTCATACTATCATAAGTTTTTACTATGAAAAAATATTGCGCTTTCCAAGTAGAAACTGTCTTCTTATCTTCAGCTGAATCAACAGTATCAAGTGCAATCTTCAAGTCGGAGATAATGATCTCAAATACCGGTCTATTTTCTACCATCATCTGCTGCAACCCCTGTATGCCTTGGCATAAATCATGAGCGTTGTATTTCAACTGATAAAGCTCTGCAAGTACAACTCTCCCTTTGGTCATAAATTCTTCTACCCAATTATTCGTGTGCCTCCCATAGAGGACCAACTTACTGAAATGCCGCTGATCGGTTGGTGATCCAAGATTTGGTGGAAGAAGCAAATCATCCTGTGAAGTGCCATGGAAAAGGTTGGAAATGTATTGCCGCAACTGTCAAACTTCAGCTTTGAGAGCTGCCTTGTCTTCTCCATCTCTCAACACCCTTTCCTTCAAGCTATCTACTGCAACCTTGAAGAGATTGATATCTGTATGGCGAGTACTTCTGCCAAGGTTAGCTTTGACAACTGTGAAGTCATCAACCTCAACATCATTAGCACTTTTATTTTCTGGAGGTGTTGCAGTCTCAAGAATTATTTCTCCATCCGTATTCTTCTCAATGCGAACCTGCTTCTTTAGCTACTTGTCTGGTGTGTCTTGATAGATGTTTTTTAGCTTTGTTAAATCCAGCTAATATGAGGGCTTTCTTCTCTTCCTTCCCAGAATGTTTTCAAGCTAGGATGAGCCATCCTCTCTTGGAAACTCGGTTCTCACCTCATCAGCTCCTGATGAATCAATGTTTGCATCAAAGTTACGAACCGGTGAATCTGGCTCTGAATCTACATGAATAGGAGAAGGGATCGGTGAAGAAGGTGGAGATACATGATCTGAAGGTAACACTTCAACATGTGGCGTTGTTTCAACAGGAGCTTCTGGTTCAACTGGTGGATGTTCCTGTTGGACATGAGCTAGAGACTCATCCTTTTTCCTCTTTAACTTTACCATTTTTGTTCCCTTTAGAACACTAATAGCTTTTACTCTTTGTTTTGGCTTGGAAGTGGAAGGCTCTGATGGTTGCACAACTGGTGGCTCTGCTAATGGAATATCATCCTTTCGCTTAGTCTTCAAGAATATCAAATTGTTTTTAACCACTCAACTTGTTCTCTCCTCAATGGAAGTACTCTCTTTTACTGACCAATTAACTGGCGGCAACAGTTGTTGCTCAATTTGGTCTCTGAAATACATGGGAAGTAGAACTTCACCACTCTCTGTCAAACCTTCTATGTCTTCTGATAGGATATCAGACATTTGTTGAACAATGAACCTGTTGTAACTGCGCCCTCGCACTTCATACTCATCAGTACAATTAGCCCAGAAGTCTTCAACTGCAAACTTGTGCGTACAATTCTGACCAAGATGTGATGCATAAACACCACGGGGATCATATGAAGATCTCCTGTCAAAAAACTTAAGACCATATCTAGATGATTCATTATTGATTGCCTTGGCATATGCTCCAAATCTAAATCTGTAAATACTCATCCCAAGTGGAAAATTGAAGGTTGTCTTGTGTCTGCTACACAAAAAAGTATGCACTTCATAAGCTTGCCTCAAAAATTCCATAAATGTTATTTTGTCTGTAGGATATCGCGGCAACATGGCTGGCTCTTCTAAAAAGCCATATACTCTGATGTAGGAAAAAGTAGGAAATTGGATAAACCAATTAGCCCATTCTGCCATTGCTATTCTAGCCTCTACAGAAAACTGTATATGCAACTTGTTGTCCATGTCTCGTACTGCATGCATCAAGAATGCATCATTCACCTGCCTATAATGTCATTTAGCTTGAGTGATCTCTAATTGTGGGAAATGATGATACACATGCTAAGTACCTAGAGTTCCAACAACATTCAAACCTCTGAATTGACCTTGAAAAGCCATCAAATACACAAGGCATGATATCATGTGGAATTCGTGAGCCCTTTGAAAATCAATTATTCGTTGGTGGAGACTATCACTAATTAGTGCCGACCAATCATAGAATTTGGTTCTGTCAATAATCTGGGACATGATGTAAAACATCCAAGGCTGAAATTTGTTTGCATCTGCTTGACCCATGATACGATTTAGCAGAGTAATCATTATTGCATGCTCCTCCTTGAATTCTCCACGTCCAACGTTCTTTGGCATAATATTTTGCTTTTCTTTCAACCACATCTGACCAATCTTTTTTCTGTATTTTTCTTTATCATTGTTCCAAACCCTCTTGCATTCTTCAAGTGAAACAGCTAAGTTCTCTCTCCAAATAGGTATTGTAAAACACTTTTCAATGTCATTTGGCCTCAAGCTGCAGAGCACATGTCCATCTCTTGACTGAATTTCTCTTGTGACCGAATTGTAATGCGTCACATAAGCAATCACAAACTCGATACTTTGCACGGTGATAGGAAAGGATGCCACTGCAAGCAAACTGGAGTGTCCAAGATTCCTGATAGCATTATTTCCTGCATCCTCCAAAGAGTGTAAATTGATTACTGGAAGTACTTTATGCAAGTCTATTTCACAAGTTTTCAGGTAATCATGAACCAATGTTGTTTTGTGCCTAATTTGTGTTGGAGAGTACTACATATTGGAAGATTTGAAAATCGACTGTGAACACGCCTATTTTGGAAAAAGTATTGGACAGATGGCTGAAAATTATTTGCTGATTTTTAGAAAAAGCAAAGTGTGAGCTAAAAAAGCTGGCACATGAGTTTTGTAGATAATTCTGTTTCTAAGCAACCTAGATTGTCAGATTTTGAAAAAGCAGAGATTTTCTCAAAAAAAGCAAGAAAAAAGCAGCTTCCAAAAAAAAACACAACTCCCAATCTTCAAGAGGATGATAATTTAGATAGACCCATCTCAACAAAAACTGAAAAAGCTCTGGTCAGATTTCTGAAAAATGATCTCCTTGAAACAAGGACCCTGAAAAAGCAAGCCTCTCTTCTTCCTCAACCCGAATCTATGAAGAACACTAAAAAAACACCTGGTTTGGGTCTTCAAATCTTCGTTGAAAGAAAAATAAAATCTTTCCTCTGGATGCAACCTACAAAAGATAATGAAATAAAGAAGCCCAAAGCTTGCTTTATAAATCTTTTGGTCGAAAAAATAGCTTTATTTGTGTGAGAAGAAAGCTTCACCCTCATCCATGAAGAAAGCATCTTTTAAAGCATAAATCCAAGTGGATGTCTTCGAATAGGAAGAATCCCTATTTTGTAGGAGCCTATGGCTTCATGTGCAAGATAACAAAAAATATCTTCTTTGATGATGTCATCGAACACGTGAGTTGAAAGAAGTGCTAACAAAATTTTCTTCATTTTCAACACTTCACCACTCGTTTTGACTCAAATATGGCCTGTCTCTAAATTTAACAAGGTGGGAAAATGTCATCATTAATTGAAAAAGCTGACTGATTCTGACATTTTGGAGATTGATCAACTGAGATTCCATCCCTTGCCTCCATTCGACGATCTGACATCGTTTGACCAAGTTTGACCTCCCGGAAACTGCCAACGAGTGAAGACTGGTAGTAAAGCATGTCAAAAAACATTGAAAACATAAAAATATTCTAACACTACTCAAGTTGGGCGCCCCAAGCCTCCTGGGGCGCTTGGTTTCCCAACACTTAGCCATTTTTTTGATTTTTTCAATTTTTTCAATTTCTTGGTTTGTGTATGCATTCCGGAGGCACAGGACCCCTATTTAGCTATCGATTTCTATCAACTGGGATGAAAATAAGTCTGATGAAAACTAAGCTGATTGTACCTTATGTTTGCCTCAAAAAATGTGCCAAACTGATCAATACTGAACCAGACTGGGCTAATAGAAGGAGATTCACATTTTTCAAGAAAAACATCAAAAATAATCTAACTCTAGAGAGTTTGGGCACCCCAAGCCTCCTGGGGCACCTAGTTTGTCAACACTTAGCTTTTCTCGATTTCTGTGCCCACGGCTCCTGTTCGATCTTTGATTTCAGTCGTTTTGATGACTGTCGAGGTGGGATGGAGGGTGATCTGAGTAGTCTAAACATATCTATGATGAAATCCTAGCTTTGACTAACTTTTGACCAAGTTTGACCAACTGGAAAAGAGCTGACGGAAGCATTTTCGACGTTTCTCGAAAAACATGAAAAAAACACACAAGAGAAGATGGGTGCTCCAAGCCTCCAGGGGAGCCCAGTTTGACTAGACTTAGCCAAATTTATGATTTTCCAATTTTTCAATTTACCTTGGATCCATCTTGCATCATTTAGCGTGCATCATCGAGTCGACGGCCGTTTGTCAGTTTTGCGTCATTGAAACAGCGTTGGAAACTCGTCGAAGAATTCTGGTAGGTGAACTTTTCTATGTTGATAACTTTTGAGCTCATGCTTAACCTTGTGAAAAAGCAAAAATGACCTAGTAGAGAAAACCTGGTCGTTTAAAGATTCCGTCTGAACCGCACCAATCGTGAAGCAAAATCGACCAATGAGAATTGAGCGCGACATCTGATTTGAGATTCTATTTTTAGAAACTTTCTATTTTTAGAAAGTTTTGCCAACATCCATATCTCAAGAAACCCAGAAAACCTAACTTGACGTCTATTTTTAGAAATTTCTATTTTTAGAAATTTTGCTTTTTTGACTTTTTGATGAAAAATTTTCTAGACTTGTTTCAAAATGCCTTAATTAAGCAAAAAAAATTGGTTGGGTACAACAAGCCACTTTGTAAGAAAGAATGGTCCCAAAAGTAGAGAATGTATCATATAATCCTCTGTTATCTATTGCCTTGTCCAAGTTCTTGATGAAGATGTTTGCAGAGCTACTCTTACGAATGCTTGGATCACGATGGGAGAACATTATTCTCATTGGCTTACCATTAACACTAGTGTAATTCAAAATCTCCAGAGCACGGCTTGGGTGTGTGCAAGAAGTTGAGTCCACTTTTTGGCCAAAAAGTGGAAGTGTTTTCCTTGATTTTCAGAATTTGTCACATTTGACCTAAAAATTTGACGCACTTAATGGTGGAATCTCAGAAAAAGTCACTAAATATAAAATGTAGTACTCAGAGTCTAGTTTCCAAATATATAATTTTTTTAATACCCAGATGATACAAATTGATTTTTAATAGGTGTTTCTAAAAACCACTGTTTAAAAGTCACTTTTTTTTACTATACCATGCACATGTACGTCATCCATATTTTGATCTAAATAATTATATTTTTCTAAATACTTTTGGGAAAAGATTTCTAACTCACTGAAGCACGTTTTCCATATTTTTTTGTAATTTTTTATTAAATATTTTTTTTCTTAAATTTTTATTGGCCATTTTTGGTGTTTTAAAAAATTGTCCTGTATGTCACACATAAGATGACCTAAACTTATCATTTTTTGAATTTTTTTTTTCAAATTGAAAAGAATTGTCTGAAGTACATTTTTCATATAATTTTTTTTACAATTTTTTTAATAAAAAGTTATTAAAATACTAAAAAACCCTGATAATTCAAGTTTATAGACCTATTTCAATAGAAATTAATTGAAAAATAAAAAATAATCCAATTGTAAAAAAAATTACATATTTGGAATCTACATTGTCTCATCTATAATGGGTTTTAAATTCTGCAAAAAAGGCATTTAGACATATGCCCAAAGTCACTAGTTTGTTGTGACATTGATAGGACCTTCAACTTACAGGTCAAACCAGGTCCAAAGCCAAGGGTCGGGTTCCCAAGCCTTTTTTCTGACCCAAAACCCATAGCAAAAAGTGGGTCAGAAATTCAAAATTTATAAAACGGGATCCTGTTTCATAAAACATTAATATTTTAATCCTGTTTTGATCCTGTTTCATAAAGGTTAAAATATTAACCTTTTATGAAACTCAAAACGGGATCCTGTTTCTAGAAAACGAGATCCCACTTTTGGCTTGGGATTCCAAAGCAAAATGGGATCCCGTTTTTAGTTACCTGATTTCGGATTTTTTTTCTAACTCTGAAATTTCCACCTTAAGTGGACACAACTTCTTGCATTTACCCGCTTGATATAAAACTTGTCGACTGAATCTCTGAGGTATTCTTTCAAACATTTCACGGAGCTTTGACTATGCATGTCTGCTAGAGAAAAAATCTACTTCCCATTATGTTTTGATAGATGCCCATATCCTGCTATGAGTAGAGGATGCTTTCAAAGTCATGGAGTTTGGCTTTGAGCCAGCAAATCACATATATTTGAAAGTTTTCAAAGAGTCTTCAACAAATCATTCTATGCAGTCCCTACGATTGTGACAGTCCATGAAACTACGTTTCTTTAAAGGCATCTGTCAAATGCTCCTTGATGAATGTATTTTATGTTATTGTGAATCTCCTTTTTGGTGAAGTCTGTGCTAATGAAGCTCATTTATGGAGAACAGTTCCATATTTTCATACAAATATGCAGCTTTTATCTCTGATAATGGTGTGAGGCATTGTCTTTCTTGTTCTTTATACTTACACCAGCTTGGAAGCCATTAAAACTATTGACAACGAATCCATTTCATATGACATCTTCATGGATGTCGATTTCTTGCTCTAAAGATTTTCATTTGCGCGCTGGCGGTAGGATGCTAGATGTTTCAAAGTTCCTGTAGCATTCTTTCACAGAAATACTATGAGATCAGATCACTTTAAAACATTGTATAATGCAATACCCTTCATCGTGCTTCACGCTCTGCAGGCAGGTTTATCAGCTCGCATGAAGGCTTTCACATCTTCGCTAGTAGTAAGAGGTTGATTATGATTACGTCTCTTGGAGTCCGCTGATCGATCAGTCGTTTAAGCCTTTCTCTCATTGGGAGAAATGATAAGGTGCATTAAAACGTTTCTCAATAACCAGAAACGATGTGCCACGACACTATATGTTTAAAATTTGTTGTTTATGGTTGCTAAATCCGCATAGAGGATGCGTTGTTTAACATTTCTATTTCACACCTTTTTTTTACATGTCGACTATATAGCCACCTTTTCTGGCATGTAACTTCTCATAGGTTTAACACGTAATTTTAAAACAACCATTATGTGCACAATGGCAAATGTTTATGATTATCAATAGTCGATATTCATGGCATGATTCTAGGGAAGCGTGTCCACCTTCTTCTTCATTCCCACAAGGTTTTAAAGATATTTGCTGTGTTTTGAGGGCTGAACGTGAATTTACTCAGCTTTTACCCAAGTGCACTAAGTGACTTGAAACCTCGGATACCATTTAGACTTGTTTCGAAGGAGGATAACATGCCATTTATGATTTTAAACAATAAAAATTACTTTTTAACTCCCAGCTACCACAAATAAATGTGAATTTCTCTTTTTAAAATCATCTCTCCAAATTTGTAGAACTATGCCATCGGTAAAAAGCGAAAATGTTCAACGTAACCAAACCCACAAGTCATGTGCACTTAGTGAAAGACAGAAATTAACGCAAGTTTTGCGGAGAACAAAAGCCAATGCATAATGGACTTTGTGAAAAACAAAAGTTAACGCGGGCTTAGCATAAAATGAAAAATGGACGCAAGATAAAGTATTACTAAGCCGTAAATTTTTTTTTTCCCCCTTGGCATAACATTGCTATTAAAGCTTTAATGGAGAGAAATAAGACAAGGAATGACGCTATGATAATGAATTATCGACATGATTTGACACATGAAACACGATGCCGATGAATTACAACCAAAAAAGATGACCTAGTACAGAGGATTAATTTGCAAAGGCTTTTAGAAATTGGGTAGAAAGATGGGGTAAACAGCTGGCTCTACTTGGGGACAAGAACTGCAAGGACGTAGATGAACCCCAGTGTCTTTGACAAGACTAGTGATCTTATCATAGGATAGATAGAGTCAGACTAGAAAAGAGATGTACAACATGACAGAAACATAACAAAACAAGGAAACTCACTGACACAAAAAAACTTTCCTATATACAAAGAGTTGGGAATAAATACCACTTTTACTGATTGTAAATCTTTTGGTGCTGCCCATTGTAGTGCAAGGGCAGATGAGTGCCATCAAGATATGCCAAGTAAAATGAATTATCACCACAAGCTTCTCTAATTTGGAAAGGTCCTTTCCACAGAGACTCAAACTTTCCATGCATCCCTTTAGGTTCTTTCCTCTTATCCCAGAGTAGAACAAGATCTCCTACAACAAACTACCTTTGTTTGGTCTTCTTATCAAATAGTTTCTTGACTTTTGCTTGATGTTCTGCTATTCTATCAACTTCTTGACTCCTTTGTTCTTCAATTTTTGTCAGATGCATGATTCTTTTCTCCAGAGAATCTTTAAATTCATTACCTTCAATTACTGTCTGAAGAGAAAGAGTAGTAAGTTGTAGAGGGATTGGCAAGCGAGCATCAACTCCATAAACAAGTTGGAAGGTAGATGTGTCGATGACCCTTTTATATGTGGTCCTATCAGCCCATAATGCATCAAATAATCTCTTGTGCCAACTCTTTTGTTTTTCCTCTAGTAGCTTTTGTATAATAGAGATGAGGTTTTTGTTGGTGGATTCTGCCAATCCTTTCCCTTGTGGATAATAATCAGAAGAATGTGCAAGTAAGATATCATGCCAATAATAGAAATAAGAGATTTCATGAGAGGAGAAATTGGAAGCATTGTCTGTGACAATTTTTTGAGGTACACCAAATCCCACAAGAATATTCTCCTTTAGAAAATCACACACTACCTAGGAGGAAGTTTGACGGACTAGAATGGCTTCAACCCATTTAGTAAAATAATCTTTCGCCACTAGGATGTTGTATTCCTGGCGCTAGATGTTGGATGAAGTGGACCAATAAAATCTAGTCCCCATTGATGAAAAGGGTCTTCAATAACAACGGGCTTTAATGGTTGCGTGGCTAGCTTGACTTTGCCTTTAAATTGCTGACACGATTCATACTTTTTCACCCATTGGTTTGCATCTTTGAATAAGCCAGTCCAGTAATAATTATGTCTTATAATCTTATAGGCTATGACACTAGAAGAGAAATGACCACCACAAGCTTTGTTATGAAAGAATTGTAGCAATTTTTCTTGTTGTTCTTTATCCACACATTTCAGAAAATTTCCATCGATCCCCTTCTTGTATAAACTACCTTCCCAAATAATATATTTTGTAGCTTTCAACTTGATCGCTCTTCTCTGCTTCAAAGTTAAGTATGGAGGACACTCACCATATGTCAAGAAATAGGCAATATCTGAAAACCATTCATCTGTCAATCCTACAAACAACACTTGAGGTAACTCGGCATTCTTTTCTAGGGATTCTTCAACTATGTGATTTTTATCTATGAGTTTACATAAGCCCCTTCCTCATACCAAGTTGGTTGGCTTAATATCAATATCATATTCTTGAACTTTAGCAATCCAAGAGGCTCTTTTGTTGACACCTATTTCTTGCTGAGTAAGTATGGTTTTGATTGAAGTATCTGATACAAAGACCTTAGAATGTGAATTGAGGATATAGAATCTAAAATGTTTTACTACCTTGACAACTGCATAAGCATGCTTTTCTACCAAAGAATAATTCAACTCATGCTTTTTCAAAGGAACACTCATAAATGCAATAGGCGCTTCTATAGGATCATCATTTTGTTGAGTCAGGATAGCAGATAACATATGCTCTGAAGCATAACAATATACAATGAAATCTTTGGAAAAATTTGGTTGAATTAAAACCAGAGCATCCACGATCACTGTTTTAATATCTTGAAATGTTTGTTTCCTTTTTTCAGTCCACTTGAAGGCCGCCTTATCTCTCATCATGTCTACAATGTGGTGAGTTAATTCAGAGTGATCTGGTACGAATCTCCTTAAGAAATTGATTTGACCAAAGAAAGACGTCACTTCAGGATTGCTTGATGGTAGTGGCAATTTTTGGATAGCCTCAACATGTTTAGGATCAATTCGAATCCCATCTTTAGACACAATGTGCCCTAGTCGTTTTCCTTCAGTAACCCCGAAAATGGACTTCTTGGGGTTAAGAGAGATTCCTTGCTCACAGCAACGCTATAGGACTATCTCCAGATGTTGAATATGATCTTCTCTTTTTCTTGAAAAGACAGTGAGATCATCCAGGTATACCACAATAATCTTGTTTTTCAAATCTCCAAAAGAGAGGTCCATAGCATGTTGAAAAGTTGCACCGGCATTGATCAACCCGAATGGCATTCGATTGTAAGCCAGAGTTCCCCAAGGCATTGTAAAAGCAGTTTTATGTTGATCCTCTTGGGAAACCTCTATCTGATTATATCTGGAAAACCCATCAAGTAATGACATCATTTCAGATCCAAAAATGGTTTGCAAAACGTGATCCATCACAGGTAAAGGGTAGTTGTCTTTTAAAGATGCTTGATTAAGATTGCAGAAATCGACACAAATACTTATTTCGCCATTCTTCTTCCTCACAGGAACTATATTTTCTACTCAATTTGAATGATGAATGGGATACATAATTTTGGCCTTTAGCATCTTATCAATCTCCACAAAGATAGCACCAGCAACTTTAGGATTGAATTGCCTCTGTTTTTGCCTAAAAGGAGTAGCCCCAGATTTAAGAGTGATATAATGCTGAAATTTTCCACCCCTGAAACTCTTCAAATCATCATAACACCATGTGAACACGTCCTTGTATTTGACCAACAGGGTGATGAGCTTCTTTCTTTCTTTTGGCAAACATGCTTTGCCAATGCAAACAATTTTATGAATCATCTTTAATGCCTATGTCTACTTTATCATACTGAGAAGAATTGGGATTTTTCTTTTGGGCCTTATTCTTCAAATAGAAATCATGTTTGTCAAAAATTTTCTCTAGAGTAATCAAACCCTTTGGAATGGTATTCCCCTTTAATTGTAGCACTTCATCTTCTACAGGAGTCTCACTTCCTTCAAATAACAGATTGACAAAAGTACCAGTCTTTTCCAAAAAGGACACAATCTTTCTGTCATCATCAAAAACTTGCCAATATTTATCATTATCAGGAACGCTTGTCAGTATACTAATTCAATCTTATATTGATCTTTGTTGAACTCTGGATGTGGAAGCAAGAGAGATGCAGAAACTGTAAGGCAATCAGCTTTAGAATTAAGAGTTCGAGGAATAGCCTCTATAGAGAAAGCATCGAAGAATTCTATTTGATCCCATACTAATTTTTGATATCTTCTCAACTTGGTTTTCTTTGTTTGAAACTAATTTCTTACTTGCTTGACAACCAATTCTGCATCTCTGAAAACTCTCAACATTTTGATTCCTTTCTCTTTAGCAGCCTCGCCTAAAATGAGCGCCTCATACTTTGTCATATTATTAGTGTTGTTGAAAACCAATTTGAAAGCCACAGGAAACTTCTCCCCTGTAGGTGAAATAAGAACAATTCTAGCCCCTAAACTAGAAGAAGAAGAACTATCATTGAATTCCATAGTCCAAAGGCCAGAAGACACGTCAAGAGAGATAACTTCAGGGGTTACCTCTTTTTCTTGCATGAGCATATATGTACCTGGTCCAGTTTCTTCATATAGTATCTCTGCTGTTGGATCATTAGACTTCAGGACTATATACTTTGCTTTGGCCTCTAGATTTAATCTGACCTTCTTTCCATGTATTGGGACTAAGGCATAAGACCAATCTAGTTGTATTTCTCCACCTAGGTCTTTACAAAAACTTCTACTAAGTAGCATGCCATAGCTTGTGGGAATGTCAGCAACTAAGATGGTGAGCTTTAGTTTCTTTTCTAGGAAAGCGGGTAAAGCGACTTGCGCATCTTTGAGTTGACCTACTAATGGGACTAATGTGGACTCCATCAAGTAGACTTTGCTTGAGGGTTTATTTAATGACAAGCCAAGGGCATGAGAAACCTTAGCGGGCATGATGTTATCAGAAGCACCAGAATATATTATGCAATTACTAAGTTTACAGCCAGCTATATACAAAGGAACATAAAATGGGTCAGGCTTATCTAGGAGAATAACATTTACCAATGGGGTACAATTTTATGGAGATTCACTGACGAGATCATCATGTGAAAGCTCTTCAGGTTGTGAGTCGTTTGACTGTTGGTGTACTGAAGAAGAAGGATCTGGTTTTCCTTTGACAATATGCATTAGTCTCTCCAACTGATGAGGATTTGACTTTAAGTAATCAAGTTGAGAAATTTGTACCTTTGTTTTCTTGCAATGCTCTATGAATCAAATGCATCATCAGGTGGGGGAGATGAATCACCAAGAGGGGAACCTTGTGTGCCTTTATCTTTTGTGGCAATAAGAGATTGATTCTCTAGCGGATGTTTTCTTGATAGAATCTTCAGGGCATTTTCTAGAATTTTGTGGGCGGATTCAACTTTGGCTTTTCCTTCAGTCTTCTGATACTGATTTCTTGTGAAGATATTACAAGAATGATTATTAATGTCATGAACTTCTTCTTTTTCATTATCAGACTCATACTCAAGAAAGTTGATTGTTGGTTGGCCATAGGTCTCATTTGTCTCGTCCTCTTGAGAGACATATTCTTCTATCTTCTCCCTTGATAGGTTCATCTGCATAAACCTTGCCATTTCAGGACAAGTATTGCCATCATGCTCAGTAGTCAGATGAAAATCACACATAGCTATAGTTTGTTTATGACTAGAAGAAGGATGTTCAATAGCTAATCTTTGCACTAGAGGAGGAAGCCTAGGTGGCTTGTTCTGCTGGTATGGTACATAATTTCTCCTGGGTATATCTTGGTATAGCGAAGGTGGGTTATGCAGAAGCTATTTCTTAAGCAAGAGTAAATCATTGGCTAGCTTTTGAATCATTGGGTTTGTAGTGGATGGATTAAAAGACTGTGTCTTCCCCTTCTGCAAGTCTTTGTTCCATTTTCTGGTAGTCAACAAATCATCCTCAATCTCAATGGCCATGGTCTGCACCACTTGTAAATCAGCCACTCGATCTCTTCTCAAATGAAAACTAATATCTGGAGGTTGTGCATTTAGAAAGAAACACTTTTGATTCTCTGTAGTTGGTCTTTTAGTAGTTTTGATTTTATTCACCAAATTGTTAAAACGTGCAACAAACTCTCGCATCGGCTCATGAATCTATTTCTTCATTTGAGTAAGGTGTGCTAATAATGCATGCTCATCTTTAGCACTTTTGAAATGGTCTTCAATTTTTTGGCGCATAATTGCCCATGAGTTTATAGTTTTGGCAGGTAAATTTTGAAACCATTCTGTTGTTCCTTCAGTTAGGGATCCAACAAACAATCGAACAGAAACATCTTCGTGCATAACGCCTAGAACACCGCATGCAGAAAAGAAGGCATTAATATGCTCATTTGTAGAAACTTTTCCATCTCCAATGAATTTGGGTAAAACTTTTCTAGATCCATGTGGTAAATCATGCAACTAATTACTGAAGGTGAGGGAGCCAATAGCTACTCCCCAAGGCATAGGTTGAGCCATTTGAGGTGGTGGAATTGGTTGAATATTTATAACAATAGGAACCACAGTCCCATGCAAGGTCAATGCTTGGTAAGTGGAAGGGGAAGCAGAGGTTTTGGTAGGACTTCTTGCAAGTGAAGGAGGCCTACTAAAAGATTTAATGTTCCTTCTAGGGGGAATAAAAGATTGAGAAAAATCAAGACTTGCTAGCTTTTCAAAATTAGGATCCAGGATGCCCTTTTTACAGTCTCCTCTGGTATATCTCTTGGCGGCCAGGTTGATTTTGAGCAGGATTCACAGGGCGATATTCTTGAATAGGTCAGATAGGAGGACCAACTTGTCTATCTCTCCTTGGAGCTATCTGAAAAGGAGCACGTCTGTTAGCTATTTCCAAATCTTCTTCTGTGATGCCTTGAGCTATTAACTGAGCATGGACATGAATTTTTGTTCCTATGTCTTCTTCTTCATCAAGCACTACATCTATTTCTTGATATTGGCAGTTTGACCTCCTATATCTCCAAGCCAATACTCGCAAGTCAATAATTATATCTTCTTGCTCAAGGTCTAACCTATTAACATTAAGTTGTAAAACAGGTCCAGCTCTATGTTGCAGCACCATATTTATTGATCAAAAAAAATTTCTTTGAACACATTAAGGCGACTTTTTCCAAACAAAAGAGGTATGTTTGAATTTGATCCCTAGCAAAGTCACCAAAAATCTATTGGTAAACAGATTTGCACTATAACATATGGATTATTATATTGACTCTTTGCCCATAAAACACATAGTGAAAATAGGTACCAATAGTTGGTAAAGTAGTAGTTTTTCTATCAACTTACCTCTCCGTGTAGAGGGGCAGCTCCCTCGTTTGATAAATTATGGATTTTTAGGATATTTGAGAAAGAAATGAAATTAAAGAAAGGTTTGGAAAGTTAAGACAATGGGCTTACGAACATTGACTCAACCAACATGTATAAAGCTTAATAATTCCACCAAGACAATATAAGAACACTTCTTAAACTATTAAAGTGAGCGTATGTAGTATTAAGAAGAAGAAATGATTCAGGAGATTTTCAACATACATTGACATATTATCTAGTAATCAATTCCTCCAAGACTAGTTGTTATTCCACATTGCAGATGCAAGATTATGTAAAGAAAAACATCATCCATCAACATAAGAGAAATGAATAATGTTTAAAAGATATTTGAGATCACACAATCCAAAATGTCTCTTACTTCTTCACACTGAGTTGTACAACTCTATTTCTCATAACACCATTCGAAATGTGAAAGCCAAAAAGTCTTGTTTACAAACACCAAGCCTTGTATATATAGACTTGTCTCCAGTAACTAACTTTATAACTACCTTATAACTACTTCTCTTAACTACCCAAAATATTTTATGAAAATAAAAGTGCACTTTAATTAATTTTTTATACGGTCTTTTCAAAAGTTCCCTGAATAACGTGCACTTTACAACTTCATTACAAAAGAGTGACATAAAGTCACTTTCATAGAAAGAGAACTAAAACCTATCATTTTGCAAACTTTGAAAAGCAGACCAATACGATTGATCTCATAAGAAACCATCAGGTTTTATCCTCGCCACCTTTGGTACCATCTAAAGATGTTTCTGCTGCTACAAACTACTGTGAAGGAAGAGATGAATTCATTTTGTATGCTCTAAACACCCTGACTGCTGAGGCTATAAGTTTATTTTTGGGAACAAATACTCCTATCATACGACGTTTCCATTCTGATTGATCTTTATGGACATCATTCAAATTATGTCGATAATCTGATATATGATCAATGCTGGAATTGACAGCAACAAAGATGAGATTCAATTTATCCATAAGTCCTTCATTGAAAACTTGTTTAATGAACAACTTTGTATTAATCATGTTTTCAAAGTTTCTTTTGATAGCTTGAGCTTCCAAAACTGAAAATTTATCTTTCTCAATTACATCAGGATTGATTGCTAATAAATCATCTGGAATCTTCATCTTCACCTATTCACAAGTTTCCGAGAGCTTTTCTTGAGCTGCCAACACTTGTCTTATATTTGGTAGTTTCCATTCAACTAAACAAAGCCAAGAACTAGATTGGTTTTCTTCAATGTTTGAAAAGACTTTTTTAGCAAATAATATCTCATTGTCAGTTTTGATCATCTCACTGAGGTCCTTGGATATTCCCTTCCATAACAATTCTTCTTTTTGGATACCTCTTATTTGCTTGATGAAACTGAATGTTTTTAATTTCATATGTTCAATCCATTTTTCAGTCACCTTTCCATACAATTGATATTTGCCGACACTTTCAATAATTTCTTTTTCAACATTATTTTCAAGAGAGAAATTAGTGGAGGTAGAGGAAGTATCAAGAGGCAAAGTAGATGTATCTATGATGGCTTTGAGATAGGATGTCAAAACTTGCACCTGTTGCTTTAGTTGATCTTTCATGGGCCTTTCTTTCTCTGTTCTTTTTATTAACTGGGCAGCCGATATTTGAAGATTTTACATTTCACCCTCATATGTAGATGGACCAAGATCTATCTTAGTGATGTTAAAATCACTTTCTGTAGCCTCATTCAAATTCTTTTTTGAAACAAGTTGTGCAACCTCAACATAGACATTGGCTGATGAAGAATCCACTGCCATCCTTGATGTAATCTTGATCTTTTTAGATTTGGGAGACCTTTGCAGCAAATTGGAGACTGTATCAAAATTAGGCATGATTAATTAAGCATTGTCTCTTTTCCTTGACAAACTTTGTTGCAACTAGGAAGAAGAAGGATTATGTGAGGATTCTGGAATATTTGTGGAAAGAGGTACTATGTTAGAGGGAAGAATATGTTCATAGGTGGCGGAAGTATAGATTGTAATGCATGAGGTGAATGAGGTGTTTCATGAGAAGGAGAAACAACAAGAAGTAAAGGAGAGATATTTAAATGCTCATCATTTTGATGGATTATTTCAGGACTTGTGGACTTGTTTTCCTCAACTACTTCCTGTATGGGAGGCAATGCATTATCTTTTATTTTTGTCTTTCCCCTTTTCTATTTTTCATCATTTTCACAAATGCTCTTAGGACCCTTTCTTCTTGATGGATCTTCTCCATCATCTCCTCCTTGAGTACTCTTATGTGAACCAATGCTTAAGGATGGAGAATGAGAACAAAAAGAAAAAGGAGAAGAATTTGAATGCTTATCTTTTCTACTTGATGATAAAGCATTATTACTTGTCGGTTTAGTAGTTGTTGCCTCAATAGCCTTTTTCTTTAACCAATCTTTAGTCTTTGGAATGATATGTGTAGTTCTTATACCCAGATCTTTGATCTTCTCATTAGCCCAATTGATGGGTGGTAAAGATTATGTTTCAATTTTATCAAAATACACAGGGTCAATTAAATCTAAACCATCTTCCTCAATTCCATCTGTATTGCAATCTAGTTTGAATTCTCTGATCTGTCGAATGGTCATCCTCATCCAGTCTCATTTATGTACCTCATAATCATTTTCACAATCTTCCCAAAAGTCTTCAAGCTCTGGAAAGTGATAGTAACCTACAGCAAGCCATAGATTGTCTCTAACATATCCTTTGTTGTCAAAAGGGAATCTCATAGTATAGGCATACAAGCTGATTTTTATCAGAGATCTCTCTATGTTTTGAGCATCTGTGGAAGATTTGTAGCTATAATGACTAAGGCCAATGGGAAATAGAACTCCAGGTTTCCTCTTATCTTGCATTTCTTATTAAGTGAACCTATTTGCCTGCATAGTTCTATCAATACCATCTTGTCATCTACATATCTAGGTAACTTATATGGATATCCATCAAACCCGCCAACTCACAGATAGGTAAATCTAGGATATTGGATGAAGTAGTTGCCATATATTTTGATTAAACTAGCAGCTTCTGGTGATATCTGGAGTGCAGTATTACCTTGAAGTTCTCTTACTGTCAACATTGTGAAAGCATCATTTACCCTATGGAAGTGCTTGTAACTTTGTTCCAGTTGTAACTGAGGGTAATAATCATAGATTTGTGTCATGTTATCATAAGTTCCTTTGGTAGTAAGACCTGGCCATGATTTCTTGCATGCAATTGCATAAAATAAGTAAGAGGACATGTAGAAATGTTCATTCAATTCAAAATTGGTCAACTGATAATGCAAATTGTCACTAATAATGCTACCCCAATCAATAAAGTGATTTCCTGCACAAATAACATTTACAGAAAGGAACATCCATATTTCAAAATTAGCTGCATTTTCATCTCCCATCACTCTATGGAGTAGAACAATCATATTGGAAATATCCTCTATGAAACATGATCTGTGAAGGACTTTAGGCAACTGTGATTTTCCTCCTTTTGGTGTATGTAACTAGTGTTTTGCAATGGTGTTGAGACACTGATGTTTCCTTTCATTGAAATATTGATGAGCAAGCCTTTTGTCTATGTTCACAAACTGATCTCTTACAGGTAACCTGAAAGCAATACCAATCGAAACACTGTCTAACCTGACAATAAGTTTGTCATCAATAGTTTTGATCTATCTGGTTTTTGGATTGTAATGCTTCATACATTCTATAACCAGATCTGTGCATTAGACTGCCATGGGAAAACCAGCTGCATGAGCTAATCTGTTGTCAAACAACTTCTGATCCATCAGTGATCTTTTGTTCCATTGTCTCCCAAAAATCTGCCAAACTGATGTGTCCTAGAGAGGTATCTGATATTTCTAGAAGTGTGGATTCAAGGATTGAGAGAAACTCAAACCCCTGATATCTAAATTTCATGATTAAATATCTGGAACAAGTTGTGAAATCTATCCATATCTATTTTATTTCAAAGTTTTCTGCAGTGTTTTATGAGGTTTTGTTTGATAATTTGCAATTTGTTGCAATGGATTTCAAAAGGGGATTTTAAAAACACATCATTCAAACAAGAAAGCAGTAGGTGTCCATACCCGGGCATCTGCATGGAGCATGAAATCCTTTTGAGGTTGTTTACATGTCTAGTTTCTGTCTTCCACAATTGGTTTACATGCTACATGAGGTTTTGTTTGATAATTTGCAATTTGTTGCAATGGCTTTCAAAAGGGGATTTTAAAAACACATCATTCAAACAAGAAAGCAGTAGGTGTCCATACCCAGGCATCTACATGGAGCATGAAATCCTTTTGAGGTTGTTTACGTGTCTAGTTTCTATCTTCCACAATTGGTTTACACGCTACATACAAAGTAGTCATTACTACATTTCAAGAAAACTATATTTGTTTGCCATGTTTGATCAAACAGTTGATAGGCCTTTTATGTGCTTGTTTAGGAAATTATTACTTCTGTATTTCTACATACCCTACATTTTTTTGTATTTCCTACAATGACATTTATCTAAGGCATTTTATCAAATGGCTCTCATACCTTTCATATACTCCTATGTATAGTGTAATTATCTGTCCAAGTATTGAGCCAATCTGTTAAACAGTTCATGTGCATTGGCTGTGATTCTACATTTTCAAAATTAACAAATCCAAATCCTTGGGATTTTCCATCCACATCCCTCATAACAACTGCACTAGTGATAGGACCAAAATTACTAAAAACATTTTGCAAGTCTTCATCTTTAGTTGTGTCAGATAAATTTTTCACAAAAACATTGCTAAACTTGGAAGTACCCATTGATCGCTCTCTTTCTTGGCGTCGCACAAATAGACCAACATAGACCTTCTTGCCATTAAGCAACAAGCCGTTCAATTTTTCAATGGCACTCTATGCTGCCTCTTCTTAGTCATACTACACAAAACCATAACCTTTGGACTGGCCATTGTTATCTGTAGCCATGTTGCAAGAAAGAATGGTCCCGAAAGTAGAGAATGTATCATACAATCCTCTGTTATCTATTGCCTTGTCTA
This sequence comes from Cunninghamia lanceolata, assembly GCA_027924645.1. Taxonomy (NCBI): domain Eukaryota; kingdom Viridiplantae; phylum Streptophyta; class Pinopsida; order Cupressales; family Cupressaceae; genus Cunninghamia; species Cunninghamia lanceolata. Next base: position 16,987,639 of record BSBN01000107.1, on the reverse strand, counting down.
GATTCTTGATGAAGATTTTTGCAAAGCTACTCTTACGAATGCTCGGATCACGATGGGAGAACATTATTCTCATTGGCTTACCATTAACACTAGTCTAATTCAAAATGTCTAGAGCACGGCTTGATATAAAACTTATCGACTGAATCTTTGAGGTATTCTTTCAAACATTTCACAGAGCTTTGACTATGCATGTCCGCCAGAGCAAAAATTAACTCCCCATTATGTTTTGATAGATACCCATATCTTGCTACGAGTAGAGGATGCTTTCAAAGTCATGGAGTTTGGCTTTGAGCCAGCAAATTGCACATATTTGAAAGTTTTCAAAGAGTCTTCAACAAAGCGTTCTATACAGTCCCTATGATTGTGACATTCCATGAAACTACATTTATTTGAAGGCATCTATCAAATGCTCCTTGATGAATATATTTTATGTTATTGTGAATCTCCTTTTTGGTGAAGTCTATGCTAATGAAGCTCATTTATGGAGAATAGTTCCATATTTTCATACAAATATGCGGCTTTTATCTCTGATAATGGTGCGAGGCATTGTCTTTCCCATTCTTTATACTTGCACCAGCTTGGAAGCCATTAAAACTATTGACAATGAATCCATTTCATATGACATCTTGATGGATGTCGATTTCTTTCTCTAAAGTTTTTCATTTGGGCGCTAGCAGTAGGATGCTAGATGATTCAAAGTTCCTGTAGCATTCTTTCATGGAAATACTATGAGATCACATCACTTTAAAACATTGTATAATGCAATACCCTTCATCGTGCTTCACGCTCTGCAGGCAGGTTTTTCAGCTTGCATGAAGGCTTTCACATCTTCGCTGGTAGTAAGAGGTTGATTCTGATTACCTCTCTTGGAGTCCGTTGATTGATCAATCGTTTAAGCCTTTCTCGCGCCAAGAGAAATGATAAGGTGCATTAAAACATTTCTCAATAACCAGAAACGATGTGCCACGACATTATATGTTTAAAATTTGTTGTTTATGGTTGCTAATGCCGCATAGAGGATGCATTGTTTAACATTTCTATTTCACACCTTTTTTTTACATGTCGACTATATAGCCGCCTTTTCTGGCATGTAACTTCCCATAGGTTTAACACGTAATTTTAAAACAACCATTACGTGCACAATGGAGAATGTTTATGATTATCAATAGTTGATATTCATTGCATGATTCTAGGGAAGTGTGTCCACCTTTTGTTGCAAGTATGAAGTGAACCAGTGTTGTCATTGATGTCAACATACTCATATTACATTAACAAGAAGGATTGGATGAGCTGTGTGTTGAGGATATTGAGAAAATTACCCTCAATCAGGAACAGTGAAGAACACTGATGAGAAGAAGGCAAATATATTGGATAGGTTGAAAACCGGAGGATACGGATTAAAGGGTTTTCAGATATGAGTCCTGAGATGCTTCAGTCAAGTTTTCAGAGGTCCGCATGAAGACCTGAAGAAGTTATGGCTGTCTGTGTGGAACCGGTTCCGGCAAGTGCTTAGAGGTGACAGAGGATCACAGAAAGGTCCGGTGAGGTCCGGAATTGTACAATCCTAATCTGTGGATTGGAAAGAGTATTTGGGATGTCCTTGTGATGTGCCATCTCGAGTTGTGTATGATTTGGAGGTCCGGAAGTACCTCTTACATTATGACAGTGGCGACAGACTGTGTTCTTGAAGTTCCGGATAAGGAGGATAAGAGATTTCAGTAAGTAAAGGAAATGCGGACGTACCTGGTCATTCAGACAGGATTGTGAAGATTCTTGGATCATGTTGAGGTTGTGTCATTGGTCCGCATTGATAATGTATGATTTGAAGGTCCGGAAATACCTTCTACAGTGGCGACAGACTGTGTTCTTGAAGTTCCGGATGAGGAAGACAAGAGATTCCAGCAAGTAAAGGAAGTGCGGATGTATCTGGACATTCAGGCAGGCGTGTGAAGTTCTCTGGATCGTGTCGAGGTTGTGTTGTTGATCTGTATTGATAGTAGAGCCTGAAATTGAAGTTATTCTTCCAGATGAAGCTCTTGCTCTGTTTAGCCGACCGGATGAGTTGTTCATCCTGCGAATGTTCTTGTGATGGCCAACCGGATGTGTTATTCATCTTGCGGATACTCTTATGATTGTTTGCCGACTTAGATGTTTGATCCTAAGTCGATGTCTTGTATAAATAACAGTCTGTGAGTTCATTTCGAGGTATGGTGTGTGGATAAGTGTGGCATAGCGAAGAGAAGTGCGAAAGGCAGAACAGAAGTTTTTGGGCTTAATTGGAACTGATCCGGACATGGTAGAGATGTCATTCTCCAGTTCAAGACTATGATTTTTATCACTTTGTAGACAGTGTGTCTCCTTGTAGGCAGTGGGCCTCTTTGTGAGCAGTGTGCTCGGGCAGTGAGCCCTAATTGGCATGTGCCATTCATTTTTCTTTATTCTTCTAACAGAGAATAATTCTTGGGTTAATCACCCCGTGGTTTTTCCCTTAACCGAATTTTCCACGTCAAAATCTTGGTGTTCAATGTGTTGATGCCTATCTGCTCTTGTGTTTATGTATTATGCTTCCATGGATGATTAATTGATATGCTACTAACTAACAACAAAGAATCAAGTGTTTGAAAGAGCAAGAAGTTTTATACAACTGATTCACCCCCCCCCCTCTCAGTTGTATGCCCTAGATCCAACAATTGGTATCAGAGCTAAGTTCCTCTGATAGGAGCTTAACCGCTTGAGGAGATCCAGGATGTCGTCATACAAGAAGGATAGTCCGAAGTTCGATGGAACCAACTTCACTCTCTGGAAAGGTCGCATGAAGTGTCACTTGGAATGTATGGGAAAAGCATATTTGGCTATGGTTTCAAAACCATATGTACCTCCACAAGGTGGTCCGACAACTCTGAATGAAATCACAGAAGCTGAAAACAATCTGTGAACCAAGGAAGCTCTTCTAAACGCATTGAATGACTCAGATCTCTCGAATGTTATTGACCTACCAACTGCATATGAGATCTTGACTAAACTGGAACTTCTATATGAAGGAGATGAGTTTGTCAAAAGTGCAAGGTTGCAAAGTCTGAAAGGGAAATTTGAAAGATTGAAAATGAGAGATGATGAAAACATCACTACCTTTATGCCAAGAGTGAATGAGCTGGTATGTGGAATCAGAAATGCTGGTGGAACTTTAGATGAAAATGAGATTGTCTGCAAAATCCTAAGATCCCTTCCTGCTGCCTACAAAATCAAAGTTGCTGCCATTGATGAATTCAGAGCCCACACAACTGTCACTAGAGAACAACTGGCTGGCAAACTAGCTGCATTTGAAATGACCAAGTTTGGAGATGATCCTCCCAAGACTGAATCTGCTTTCAAAGCCAGTGCCTATGTGAAAGGCAAACAGAGATTTGATCCGGGAGAAAACTCATCAAGGAAAATGTCATGGTATGATCAAGCAAGAAGAGACATGGAAGAAGAAGAAGCAGAAACAGCTCAACTTGAAGCCCTCATTGCAAAGAGACTGCCAAGAGGATCCGGTAAGTATGAAGGAAAACTACCCTTTAAGTGTTTCAACTGCAATAAGATTGGTCATTTTGCTTCAAGATGTCCGGAAAGATCTGCAAGGTCTAATACTAACAGACAAAGGTTTCAAAAGAATTGCTATTATGTTCATGAAGAAGATGACAATGAAGGAGTAACAGATGATGAATCAGAACTAGGAAGCAAATCCGGAAATGAGTGGGTGTTTATTGCCATCAAGGAAGAAGATTCAATACTCTCTGAATCTGTCAATCACAAAGTTGTTGAAAAAGCTTTGGCTGCTCAAGTGGAAGAAAAGGATGATTGGGTTATTGACAGTGGATGTTCTCACCATATGACTGGTGACAAGAATAAGTTCTTGAAATTGGAAAGGTATGAAGGAGGAATGGTAAAGTTTGGTGACAATTCTGCTGGCAGAATCAGAGGCAGGGGAACTATTTCCTTCGATGGAAAGAGCAAAACAGGTAACGTACTGTATGTTGAAGGATTGAAGCACAATCTTCTTAGTGTTGGTCAGTTGGTGGACAAAGGCTATGATCTCCGGTTCAAAAATGGAAAATGCAGAATCTTTACAAACTCCGGAACTGAGATTGCATCCGGTACTCAGATAAAAGGCAATATCTTTCATCTGGTTGGTTCAAATAAAAATTGTTTGTTTGCTCAAATTGATCAGAGTTGGTTATGGCATAGAAGAATGTGCCATGTAAATTTTGATAACATCATCAAGATAAGCAATACTCAGGCCGTAAGAGATCTTCCAAAATTGATGAAACCTACAAATAGTTTGTGCAAAGAATGTCAGCTAGGTAAACAAAGCAGAGTCTCTTTCAAAAGCAAAGATCAGTCTTCTACCGGATTGTTGGAATTAGTACATACTGATCTCTGTGGTCCGACAAGAATCAAGAGTCTGCAAGGTGATAGATATTTCATGTTGTTAATTGATGATCATTCCCGGATGATGTGGGTTACCTTTCTAAAAGAAAAATCAGAAGCATTTGAGAAGTTCAAGATCTTCAAAGCTATGGTAGAGAATCAAACCAGATTGAAACTAAAGTGTCTAAGGTCTGATAGAGGTGGTGAATCTACATCTGGTGAGTTCATTGATTTTTGTGAGAAGCAGGGTATAAGGAGACAGTTGTCTGCTCCTAGGACTCCACAGCAGAATGGAGTGGTTGAGAGAAAGAACCGGACCATTCAGGAAGCTGCCAGGACAATGATGTTGGAAGCAAATGTTCCTCAAATGTTTTGGAAGGAAGCTATCAGCACTGCAGTCTACACTCTCAATCGAGTTCAAATCAGAAACAACACCGGTAAGACCCCCTATGAACTCTGGTTTGGCATCACCCCTACTGTGAAATATTTCAGAGTATTTGGTAGCAAGTGTTATATTAAAAGAGATGAAGATCTAGGAAAGTTTGATGCTAGAAGTGATGAAGGAATTTTCTTGGGTTACTCCACTCAAAGCAAAGCATACCGATGTTACAATAAGAGATTGAGGAAGATGATAGAAAGCACCAATGTGAAAGTTGATGAAGGAATTGAGAAGCCTTCAAGATTTTATGAGTTTGATGAAGATGACCAAGACAGTGTTCAAGGACCTCAATCCTCTCCGGTGAGACAAAGTCAGCCTGATCCGGTAAATCAGGAAGAAGAGATAGGGTTGAATGAGCCTGATCAAGAAGCAGCAGTGCAGGATACTCCCAAAATTCCAAGGTATGTAAGACTGAACCACTCTGAAGATCAGATCATAGGTGACAGAAGCAAAGGTGTACAAACTAGAAGGAATGTTGCTCAAAATCAGGATGAATGTTGTCTGATTTCAAAGATTGAACCTAAAACAATAAATGAAGCCTGCAATGATGAAAACTAGACCAAAGCAATGGAAGATGAATTGATGCAAATTGAGAAAAATCATACTTGGGATCTTGTTCCCAGACCTAGAGACAGGAATGTAATTGGAACCAAGTGGGTCTTCCGGAACAAACTAAATGAAGCTGGTGAAGTAATCAGAAACAAAGCTAGATTGGTCTGCAAAGGCTACTCTCAAATAGAAGGAATTGACTTTGAAGAGACTTTTGCTCCGGTGGCAAGAATTGAAGCAGTCAGATTACTTCTTGCATTTGCTGCCTTCAAAGACTTCAAGGTATATCAGATGGATGTCAAGTCTGCCTTCCTAAATGGTGATCTGGAAGAAGAAGTCTACATTGAACAACCGGATGGATTTCAATTGTCTGATAATGATGATATGGTCTGCAAGTTGAAGAAAGCTTTGTATGGATTGAAGCAAGCCCCAAGAGCATGGTATGAAAGGTTGGATAAGCATCTTGTGCAGATTGGATTCAACAAAGGTACTGCTGACAGTAACTTATATTTCAAAATTGATCATGAAAACATTTTGATTGTTGAAGTGTTTGTGGATGATATCATTTTTGGAGGAAGAGATAGTATGTGCAAAACTTTTGCAGATCAGATGAAAAGTGAGTTTGAAATGTCTATGCTTGGTGAAATGAATTTCTTCTTGGGTCTGCAAATTACTCAAACAAAAGAAGGGATCTTCATTTCTCAGACCAAATATGTGAAAGAATTGTTAAGGAAATTTGGTATGGAAGACTCAAAGCCTATGAACACTCCTATGGCAACTGGATGTAAGTTAAGCAAAGATGATGATTCTCCAAAGGCAGATCAGACAAAGTATAGATCAATGATTGGTGGATTGTTGTATCTCACTCAAACTAGACCAGATATAATGCAGGCTGTTGGTCTTGTGGCAAGATTCTAGGCTGATCCTAGAGAATCTCATGTTATGGCAATCAAAAGAATTTTTAGGTACTTGAAAGGAACAGTTGAGTATGGTCTATGGTACCCTAGAGATCCGGATTTCTCTCTTCATGCTTACACAGATGCAGATTGGACAGGAGATGTGGATGACCGGAAGAGCACTAGTGGTGGAGCATTCTTTTTGGGGAAGAGATTGGTTTCTTGGCTAAGCAAGAAACAAGATGCAATATCTATGTCTACAACTGAAGCAGAATACATTGCAGTAGCAGGTAGTTGCACTCAAATCTTATGGATGAAGCAGATGCTAAGAGACATCAAAGTTGAATATGAGGAGCCTATCACAATTTTCTGTGATAATTCAAGTGCAATTAATATTTCTAAGAATCCGGTATTGCACTCTAAGACTAAGCACATATCTATCAAATTTCACTTTTTGAGAGAACAAGTAAACAAGGAAGAAGTCAGATTGGAGTATGTTCCCTCCAAGGATCAGATTGCAGATATCTTTACAAAACCTCTTCCTAAGGACTCTTTTGAATATCTCCGGGAGAAGTTAGGGGTCATGGCCCCTTCGGTGATAAACTAAGATGCACTGATGTGCATCAGTCCGGTGGATATCACAGTCATATCTTGTGATCCGGATTAATGATGGGGAGCTGCTACTAAGGGGGAGCAGCTGGTATGATTCTGATGCATTAAAATTGCAAGTATGAGCCCTTTGCCATTGATGTCAAAGGGGGAGAGAAGACATGTGAAAAACAAGTGGTTAATGATCAAAGGGGGAGAGAAGACATGTAAAAAGTTGTTGTTGATAGGGGGAGCTGTGACAGAAAGGAGAAGTTCTTGTCTTGATAGTTTTTCACATCATATGTTGCCATCAATGACAAAGGGGGAGATTGTTGCAAGTATGAAGTGAACCAGTGTTGTCATTGATGTCAACATACTCATATTACATTAACAAGAAGGATTGGATGAGCTGTGTGTTGAGGATATTGAGAAAATTACCCTCAGTCAGGAACAGTGAAGAACAGTGATGAGAAGAAGGCAAATATATTGGATAGGTTGAAAACCGGAGGATGCGGATTAAAGGGTTTTCAGATATGAGTCCTGAGATGCTTCAGTCAAGTTTTCAGAGGTCTGCATGAAGACCTGAAGAAGTTATGGCTGTCTGTGTGGAACCAGTTCCGGCAAGTGCTTAGAGGTGACAGAGGATCACAAAAAGGTCCGGTGAGGTCCGGAATTGTACAATCCTAATCTGCGGATTGGAAAGAGTATTTGGGATGTCCTTGTGATGTGCCATCTCGAGTTGTGTATGATTTGGAGGTCTGAAAGTACCTCTTACATTATGACAGTGGCGACAGACTGTGTTCTTGAAGTTCCGGATAAGGAGGATAAGAGATTTCAGTAAGTAAAGGAAATGCGGACGTACCTGGTCATTCAGATAGGCTTGTGAAGGTTCTTGGATCATGTTGAGGTTGTGTCATTGGTCTGCATTGATAATGTATGATTTGAAGGTCTGGAAATACCTTCTACAGTGGCGACAGACTGTGTTCTTGAAGTTCTGGATGAGGAAGACAAGAGATTCCAGCAAGTAAAGGAAGTGCGGATGTATCTGGACATTCAGGCAGGCGTGTGAAGTTCTCTGGATCGTGTCGAGGTTGTGTTGTTGATCTGCATTGATAGTAGAGCCCAAAATTGAAGTTATTCTTCCGGATGAAGCTCTTGCTCTGTTTAGCCGACCGGATGAGTTGTTCATCCTGCGAATGTTCTTGTGATGGCCGACCGGATGTGTTATTCATCTTGCGGATACTCTTATGATTGTTTGCCGACTTAGATGTTTGATCCTAAGTCGATGTCTTGTATAAATAACGGTCTGTGAGTTCATTTCGAGGTATGGTGTGTGGATAAGTGTGGCATAGCGAAGAGAAGTGCGAAAGGCAGAACAGAGGTTTTTGGGCTTAATTGGAACTGATCCGGACATGGTAGAGATGTCATTCTCCAATTCAAGACTGTGATTTTTATCACTTTGTAGACAGTGTGTCTCCTTGTAGGCAGTGGGCCTCTTTGTGAGCAGTGTGCTCGGGCAGTGAGCCCTAATTGGCATGTGCCATTCATTTTTCTTTATTCTTCTAACAGAGAATAATTCTTGGGTTAATCACCCCGTGGTTTTTCCCTTAACCGGGTTTTCCACGTCAAAATCTTGGTGTTCAATGTGTTGATGCCTATCTGCTCTTGTGTTTATGTATTATGCTTCCATGGATGATTAATTGATATGCTACTAACTAACAACAAAGAATCAAGTGTTTGAAAGAGCAAGAAGTTTTATACAACTGATTCACCCCCCCTCTCAGTTGTATGCCCTAGATCCAACACCTTCTTCATTCCCACAAGGTTTTAAAGATATTTGTTGTGTTTTGAGGGCTAAACATGAATTTACTCAGCTTTTACCCGAGTGCACTAAGTGACTTGAAACTTTGGATACCATTTAGAGTTGTTTCGAAGGAGGATAACATGCCATTTGTGATTTTAAACAACAAAAATTATTTTTTAACTCCCAGTTGCCACAGATAAATGTGAATTTCTTTTTTTTAAATCATCTCTCCAAATTTGTAGAACTATGCCATCGGTAAAAAGCGAAAATGTTCAACTTAGCCAAACTCACAAGTCACGCGCACTTAGTGAAAGACAAAAATTGACACAATTTTTGTGGAGAACAAAAGCCAACGCATAATGGACTTTACAAAAAACAAAAGTTAATGCGGGCTTAGCATAAAATGAAAAATGGATGCAAGATAAAAAATTATTAAGTCATGAATTTTTTTTTTTGCCTTGGCATAACATTGCTATTAAAGCTTTAATGGAGAGAAATAAGACAAGGAATGACGCTATGATAACGAATTATTGACATGATTTGACACATGAAACACGACGTCGATGAATTGCAACCAAAAAGATGACCTAGTACAAAGGATTAATTTGCAAAGGGTTTTAAAAATTGGGTAGAAAGATGGGGTAAACATTCATCAAGGAACAAATTTTCTGATAAGTCATGAATATATGGAGCCCGATGGTTTTGAGGATGCAGTGATAGGAAGAAAAATTCAGCCCAGGCCAATTCAGCTGATAAAAAATTCAGTGGCCCTATGAATGAGAAAAAGGGTACAACACGTTGAAGTGTTGTAAAAGCTTGCCTCTCCCTAAATCATGCCATCTGCTTAGGAAGAGGTACCAACATTAAAGCTCCACAGGTCAGGGTCGAATGAGGGTGGTTGGAACAGGAAAATTCTTCAATGCTGGAGTACATATGTAGTTACAAAGTAGATTTATAGGGAAAAAATAGGACTTTCTATATTCCCTCTTAAATGCGGCTGCCATCCATTCATGCAAGAAATCTATTTTGCAAGCCTGCAGGCTTGTCAGAGGCGTGGCCATTGTCCCAATCCATAGGTTTTTTAGTAAATATTTAGGGTCATAAATTTAATGAAGAGTGGGTTGTCCTAGGTAATTGACTAGTTCTAGTGTCCACTATAGTAGAAGGAAAATGAAATGTTATAAATACATTAGAATGTGATGTATTTCTGCTAGCTGTTCTTCTGTGCTATTACAGGTTGGAGAATTCTTGTGACCAAGCCTCTGTAATGCAATTACACGAACCAATTGGGTTTGATGGACTATGCTCTTCTTCTAAGCCTCTCATGTATCTAGTTGATAGTTCAACCATGAATGTAATTGATTATTCTGTGTCTATTTCTTCTGCATGATTCTCTCTCTTTTGTAATGGTTATTTGACCTTTATAATTAATACAAATTGACATTTTGCCTCTTTCATTATTCTTACACTATGTCTATTTTTTATTAATGTGAGTTGTTTATTGTAGACAAAATGGTCCCTTTCATACCTCCATTTTTTTTTTGGTCTATGTTAGGATTAATATGAGTCTGTGTGAGTTCTTTTTAGTTTTGAGGTTATCACTGTGTTGAGCTAGTTGCAACTAAACATCCCCAAACTGGTGGATCACCTATTTTAATTTTAGCAATCCTTCTTACCCTTTTCCCTGTAAGCATTAGCACTAGATTTAGTTTAATTCTTCGAGCCTTAAGCTCAAAAAGAGGAACCAACCTTCTTTGGAGGTTTGTTCTCATTTGCAAGGTCCCACACCTTGAGATTAGTCCCATTGTGTCATTGAAGTGTTTGAACCAGCTTCAAACAGGTTGCAAATTTCACATGACAACAGTAAACAATAAAAATATGAGAGGGGAAATAAGTGCCTTAGGAACACCACATAGGAAAATGCCCCCAAGACATCATCTGCAACGCTATGCCTCTAAGGCATGACATGCAACAATAAAATAGAGGAGAGGAAAGAAGAATGATGAAACAAATAGAAGAATGGTTACAACAAAGGTGGTCTCCTTGTATCCTTAACCTTACAAGAGTATTAAGGGTCATCCAAAGGGACCTAAACAACATATAACACAATGCAGGGGAACACAACACATAAGAGGAGGCCACATAAGTGAGAAAAGGTATTCTACGACAAAGGTGGCTAAAAAGGGTTGGGAATACTTACCTGTTTACACAACCAAACCAGTTGTTGTCGTCGATAAAATCATCTTCCTTCCAATCTCAAATGCAAGAGGAAATAGGTACATAGGGTAAATTCTTCAACTTAAATCATCATCCTTTAACTCTTCAATCTTAAGCTCTTCTTTAGTTTATTCAATATCAGGTGGTGGAATGTTCTCTTGTTGAGGTGTTGGTTTTCAAGGTAAGGCTTGTCTTCTCTTCCTCCTTTCTCTTGCTTGTCTATTCCTTATTGTTTTATTGGTGATGTTTGCAAAAGTATTATCATGATAAATTTCATAGTCTTTGACATCTCAGAGGAGGAAGCTTGTGCTAACTTAACCTTTTTTTATGAAGTGTTTTGTTCTTTATAGGTATCTCTCGATCCTTGTAAGGATGACGAAGGAGGAATCTTGGCACAAACTCCCTTACCTCTCAGTCTATGGGGTTCTTTCAGTTCAGGTGGTTCTTTACTTACAATTTTTTCTATGGGAGGTCCAACCAATTTTGTTCTCCACTTTGGTTTATATTTTTGGTATCCCAAGAATGTTTTATCTTATCGTGGTTCAAGAGGTTCAGTAGGTCATGGCCAAAAGTAGTTGAGATTGAAGTTTTTCTGAGTAACCATAGGTTTCCATCTACTATGGTGGATAGTATGCATGCTCTCGTAGTGAGAAAATTTAAGGCATTTGTGAATGGTGGAGGGGACATATTTCATGGCCTTAAGCCATGGATGGCCTAATTTTATATGGAAGAGGTCAGATATAGTTATGATATCAAATGATTGTTCCAAAGGTTTATCAAATACTATGATCAATAAAGTAATCTTCCCTATGGCCAAGAGGAAAGCTCTAGTATGTGTTTTAATCGTCATGTATGTTGGCTCATAAGATTCTTGTATCAAATCATGTGAGTAAAGGAACTCTTTATAGCCACATTAGTCATACAGTTAGGATCAATAAGGGCTCCTTTTGTAGGATTTTCCATTACTTTCACTATGATGTAAAGAGGTCCTCTAGTGCTTCCAATTGTTCTATCATGTGGGGTAAAGACTAACTTGAGTTTAGGAGTTTTCCTCTTCATATAAACTCTAGGAGGGACCATAGTACTGTTGTGATGAGAAGCCATGTATGTGAGATTGTTTCACACCGAAGCGCTTGTTTGAGGAAATTGGGTTTTTAAAGAGAAAAACACACAAATTTCACAACAAACCAAGTGAGTAAGATGGAAATGATGCTACACAACAAGGCAATATTGAAGATTTAAAAGTTTGTTTGAACAAGTTTGAAAATAGTGTACAAAACCCTTAATGTTGAAATACACAATGTGTAATTGTAAGAGATGAAAGTTTCAAAGCTAAGATGCAAAAGTATGCAATATGATCCAACACTACACTTTAAAATCAGATTTGAATGAATGTTGAAAGGAGTAGCAAAATCAAAATGAAATTTTGACTACAAACCCTAGTTTTTACAAAGACTAAGTTATATGAAAAATGCAACTTTTAAAGCAAAACCCTAGAAAATGAAGCTTGTAAATGCAAGATTTAATATGAATTACTTTTATAAGGATCAAATCTGATGAAAATATCAGAAAATTAAACCTTTTTATGATATGCAACCCAAAATATGCAAAACTATGTTTTAATACTAGCCTAGAATGCTTTTTTTTTTCAAAATTTTCAAATGTATGCAAATTTTTCCAATGCAAGATGGTTAATATGATATGAATAAATGCAATGAATGATTACAACACTTAGCAAATGTAAGTTTAGTAAAAACACGGGTTCACCAAAATGTTAGGGGTGAAAAGTGGGAAAGAGATAAAGTGTCAAGTATATATCCAATCAAGCCCTCCTTTCATAATAACACTCAAGGAAAACAACTGAGCGAAGTCACTACAGATGAAAGAGGACTCAACTACATGTTGGTGTACTGAGGAATGATATGGAAAGATAGATTATATTGAAAGATTTGTCAAACCCTAAATCGAATAAGCCTCAAATGTTAATTATACTAAAATCAGGTACAAATGATCAAAATACTATAGACAACTGGACAAGAAGTCACTCAGGAAGGATCAAAAACTTACCAAAAGTTGGATTTCTAGAGTTGAAGAATTTATGGACTATAGGGCGGGTGCCCAAGTCTGATGCAGTGTCGGATGATGTTTAACTCCTGCTTTTGGGATGAAACCTATCGAGAGGGCTATAGGGCGAGTGCCCTAGTCTAGTAGGGTAGAATTACAAAAACTTTTCTCCAAGTCCTGAATCTTTATCCTTTGAATTACTTCTTCACACCTACACTTATCCAAATCCCACACCTGTAACCTACAATCACAAAGAGAGGGGTTTGGGAGTTGTGGTGTTTAGGATCTTGCCTCGGGCAAGCCCCAGAATGACATTCAAGTCTTTCAACATCGTTGCTAGATAGAGTGCATGCCCAATGGAGGGAAAAGGCTAAAGCAGTGATGAAATAAAGTGATTGAAGCACAAATAGATGTCACCTTAGAGGTGAAGCCCTCTTAGAGATGAAGATCCTTCAAATCATGAGGAGATGGATTGATGAAGCCAAATCTGCAACAAACAAACACAATAACAACACAATTCTTCTCTGCAACATAATGAAAGCCTTTGCAATCCCTTATCTCAATATCATAAGTTTTCATTATCCATCTAGGTGTAAAATTAAGTCATAAACTCACTTATATATGCTTATCTGCTAACTTTCATAAATTAAATTGATTAGGCCAACAGAGCGAAACCTTTTGAGAGGGCCCAAGCCTACACATTTAAATTTGGATCCTGACAAATTAGCTTGGACTTGGGTGTGAGTGCCCAAGTCCCAAGACATTATTTTGGTCTTGATTAAAATTTAATATGGGCCCTTGAGCCCCATTTGACATGGGTTTTAGAGGAAATTGCTCTGGGATAAGTATTAAGCTTGCATAATGTAAATGAGGGGACCTAGGAGCTAAACTAGGAGGTAAAAAGGCATAGGGTTACTTTTTACTCCATAACATAACATAAAAAATGAGCCTAGGAAATAAGTTAAAACAATAATAACCTATTTCACTCAAATTCTAAGCTACCTCTGATAGAGCAAGTAAGGCATGCAAATAAGAAAAGAAACTAAATAAATTTAGCTACCATGCAAACCTTAGTTAAGTGGATGTGCTCTTTGATGTCTTGATGAATGTGGATGGCTCCTCAAAATAGTAGCATAAATTTTCTTCTCATGGAGTCTTGAAAATGTTTTGGTGTTTTTAGGGTGAAAATAGTGATCTAGTCTACTAAACATTAGAACACAAACCGAGCTTGGCTACTACCCAAGGAGGAGAGCCATTCACATAATATAGGGTTGTATATACCATTACCAATACTTACAGGACCATGGATAGATTTAAGTATGGACTTTGTGTTAGAGCTGCCAAACACACAATGAGTTAATGATTCCATTTTTGTGGTAGTTGATAGGCTCTCTAAGATGGATCATTTTATTGATTGCAAGAAAACTATTGATATAACTAGGATGGCAAAAAAATTTAAAAAATAAGTTGTTAGATTGTATGGTGTCCCAAGAACTATGACATCTGATAGGGATACCAAGTTTTTGAGTCACTTTTGGAGGACCTTGTTTAGGGTAAAATTGGGATTTGTTTAAATTAGTGTTGTTAGATGTTTGAATCCTCCTTTCACCCTTAACATTCAAGGACCTAAGGTTGAGTGGCAATGCATTAGCATACCCTAGGACACTGTGAGATGTAGGGAAACTTGGATTAGGATGTTTAATTATCAATTTTCCTTCTCTTATGCCCAATTGACCATTAAAACCCTAATTTCACAAATATGATTGTAAATGGAAGAATAACAGAAAAAGCTCTTGCAGAGGGAAATAAAATATCAAATCACAGAGTACCTATTTTTGGGGCTCTGAGATGGAAAAGTCGAGGACACAGGAGTGGGCGCCCAAGTCCAAGGCCCTAGTTTTTGTGAAGATCTGGAAACTCAGTCTGCAACTCTTCTCTGTTGTTCTAGAGATTTCCCTGTCACATAACTTGGAGGACTAATGAGCAGACACCCAAGTCCAGGGGGCAGATTTTCTGTCTATTCTGCAATTCTGACACTTCAAGATGTCTTCCTGCAACTTCACTTTGTCCAGTTCCTCAACCTGTAACCTGCAACCATGAAAACTTTGGGAGAGGGTTGTGGTGTTTAGAGGCTTACCTCAGTCAAGCCCCGGAGGACATTTAAGTCTCTGAACACCGTTTTCAGATAGAGAGTGCGTGCCCTTGTGAGGCAAAGGCAAAAACCAAAGGAAATGATGATGAAAACACAATATAATGTCACCTTGTAGTGAAAATCTCATGGGAGGAAGATGCTCTTCATTCCATGAGGAAATGGATGCTCAAATCTACAAACACAAACACATAAACCACACAAATCTACTCTTGCAACACAATGAAAGCCTTGAATCACCTTGAGAACACAATATCTTACTAGTAATCATCTAGTTTACAAATGAATGCCTAAACATGCTTTTATATATAACTACAAACACTCCCACCAAGAATTTCATAATTCAAACTTACCGTGTCGGCATAGGACCCAAATAATGGTCACAAGCCGACACCCAAAAATTGGGACTACCCCAAAATAGGGCAGGACTAAGGCATAGGTGCCCAAGTCCTCTTCCCTATTTTGGGCAGGGTTAAGCTCAAGGGTGTTAGACTTAGGGCACACAACTGAGAGGGGGGTGAATTAGTTGTGCAAAAACTTTCTTTCTATTGAACAGTTAATTCCACTTTGCAATTCAGCAACTTAATAATAAATCAATCATGGAAACATAATGCAACAAATCAAGAGCAAAAACACATCAACGCATGAGACACTTGACATGGAAAACTCGGTTAAGGGAAAAACCATGGGGTGATTAACCCAAGAATATATTCTTTGTTAGAAGAATAGAAAGAACAAAATGGCACATGCCAATTAGGGCTCACTGCCCGAGCACACTGCTCACAAGAGGCTCGCTGCCTACAAGACACATTGTCTACAAAGAAATAAGTATCACCTACTTGAATTGGAAAATAGCATCTTCACCATGCTTGAATCAATTCAATTAAGCTCAATACTTCTGCTCTGCCTTTCACTCTCCTCCTCACTACCACACACTCATCTTCACAAGGACAACTTCAAAATGAATTTGCAATCCCTTATTTATACAAGGCATTAACTTAGGAATGATCATCTATGTCGATAAACATCCACAATAACATCTGCAAGATGTATAACTCATCTAGTCGGCCTATTTTAGGAAGAACACCATCATCCGAAAGTTGTTCTTCAAAAGCGAACTCTAACTTCAATGCGGACCACCAACATGAACTAGACACGATCAAAAGACCACCACAAGCTTTCCTGAATCACCAAGAACATCCATACTTCATCTACTTACTTAAATCCTTCTCTCCTTCATCCGGAACCTCAAGAACACAGTCTATCATCACTGTCACAAAGGAATAGATACTTGCAGACCTTCAAAACATGAACCAATCTAGTTGACACTCCACGAAGACTTCCTCAGTACTCCCTCAAATCCGCAGAACATTATAATGCAATTCTGGATCTCACCGAACCTATCTGTCTCACTCTGTCACCACTGAACACCTACCAGAACTGGTTTTACTTGAATAGCCACAACTTCTTCAGATCTTCATGTAGACCTCTAAAATCTCTACTGGACTACCTTAAGACACATATCTACAAACCCTTTAAACTGTATCCTCTAATCCTCATCCTATCATGAACTTTCACCTTACTATCTTCCATGTTCTTCTCTATTCCTGATTGAGACTAATTTTCTCAATATCCTCAACACACAGCTCATCCAATCCTTATTATTAATGCAACAGGAGTATGTTGACATCAATGACAACACCGGTTAGACCCATACTTGCAACAATCTCCCCCTTTGTCATTGATGGCAACATATGATGTGAAAAACTATTTTAACCATCAAGACAAGAACTTCTCCTTACTGTCACAACTCCCCCTATCAGAAACAATCATTCACATGTCTTCTCTCCCTTAACTGCTCCACCCTTTGATCAGCAACCATTTTTTTTTCACATGTCTTCTCTTCCCCTTTGACATCAATGGCAAAGGGCACATACTTGCAATTCTAACACTTCAGAATCATACCTGCTTCTCCCCCTGAGTCACAGCTCCCCATCATCAATCCGGATCACAAGATATGACTATGATAACCACCAGATTGATGCACCTCAGTGCACCTTAGTTCATCACCAAAGGGGCAATGACCCCTAGCTTCTCCCTAAGATACTCAAAAGAGTCCTTAGGTAGAGGTTTAGTAAAGATGTCTGCAATCTGATCCTTGGAAGGCACAAACTCCAATCTGACTTCATTCTTGTTCACTTGCTCTCTTGAAAAGTGAAACTTGATGGATATATGCTTAGTCTTTGAATGCAACACCAAATTCTTAGTTATATTTATTGCACTTGAATTATCACAGAAGATTGTGATAGGTTCCTCATACTCTACTTTGATATCTCTTCGCATCTGCTTCATCCACAAAACTTGAGTGCAACTACCTACTGCTACAATATATTCTGCTTTAGTTGTAGACAGAGATATTGCCTCTTGTTTCTTGCTTAGCCAAGAAACCAATCTCTTCCCCAAAAAGAATGCTCCACCACTGGTACTCTTCTGGTCATCCACATCTCCTGCCCAATCTGCATCTGTATATGCATGAAGAGAGAAATCATGATCTCTAGGATACCACAAACCATACTCAACTGTCCCTTTTAGATATCTAAAAATCCTCTTGATTGCCATGACATGAGATTCTCTAGGATCAGCCTAGAATCTAGCAACAAGACCAACAGCCTGCATAATGTCTGGTCTAGTTTGAGTGAGATACAATAGTCCTCCAATCATTGAACTATACTTTGTCTGATCAGCCTTAGGAGAATCATCATCTTTGCTCAATTTACATCCAATTACCATGGGAGTATTCATTGGTTTTGAGTGTTCCATCCCAAATTTCTTCAACAATTCTTTCACATATTTGGTCTAAGAAATGAAGATTCCTTTCTTTGTTTGTGTGATTTGTAGACCCAAGAAGAAATTCATTTCACCAAGCATGGACATCTCAAACTCACTTTTCATTTGATTTGCAAAAGTTTTACACATACTATCTCTTCCTCCAAAAATGATATCATCAAAAAACACTTCAACAATCAAGATATTTTCATGATCAATTTTGAAATACAAATTACTGTCAGCAGTACCTTGTTGAAACCAATCTTTAAAAGATGCTTATCCAATCTTTCATACCAGGCTCTTGGGGCTTGCTTCAGTCCATATAGTGCCTTCCTCAACTTGCAAACCATATCACCATGATCAGATAATTGAAATCCATCTGGTTGCTTAATTTACACTTCTTCCAAGTCACCATTCAGAAAGGTAGACTTGACATCCTTCTGATACACTTTGAAATCTTTGAATGCAGCAAATGCAAGAAATAATCTGACTGCTTCAATTCTTGCCACCGGAGCAAAGGTTTCTTCAAAATCAATTCCTTCTATTTGAGAGTAACCCTTACAGACCAATCTGGCTTTATTTCTGATTACTTCACCAACTTCATTTAGTTTGTTTCGAAAGACCCATTTTGTTCCAATCACATTCTTGTTTCTAGGTCTGGGAACAAGATCCCAAGTGTGATTTTTCTCTATTTGCACCAGCTCTTCCTCCATTTCTTTAGTCCAATTTTCATCATTGCAAGCTTCATTCACTGTCTTAGGTTCAATCTTTGAAATCAGACAATACTCTTCTGAATCTTGAGCATATCTCCTTCTTGTTTGTACTCCTTTGCTTTTATCACCTATGATCTGATCTTCAGAGTGGTCTAGTCTTACATACCTAGAAACTTTGGGAATTTCTTGCACTTCTGATTCTTGATCAGGCTCATTGAAACTCATTTCTTCTTCTTGGTTTACCGGATTAGTTTGAATCTGACTAACAAATGAGGTTTGAGTTTCTTGAGTCAGAACACCATTCAAATCACCTTCATCATATTCATAAAACCTTGAAGGCTTCTCAATTCCTTCATCAACCTTCACATTTGTACTTTCTATCATCTTTCTCAATCTTTTGTTATAGCACCGGTATGCTTTGCTTTGAGTAGAGTAACCTAAGAATATTCCTTCATCACTTCTAGTATCAAACTTTCCTAGATCTTCATCTCTTTTAATGTAACATTTACTACCAAAAACACTGAAATATCTCATAGTAGGGGTGATGCCAAACCAAAGTTCATAAGGAGTCTTACCAGTATTGCTTCTAATTTGAACTCGATTGAGAGTATAGACTGCAGTGCTGACAGCTTCTCTCCAATAGATGTGAGGGACATTTTCTTCCATCATCATGGTCCTAGAAGCTTCCTAGATGGTCTGGTTCTCTCTCTCCACCACTCCATTCTACTATGGAGTCTTAGGAGCAGACAACTATCTCTTTATTTCATGTTTCTCACAGAACTCTAAGAATTCACCGGATGTGAATTCTCCAACTCTATCAGACCTTAGACATTTCAATTTTAATCCAGTTTCATTCTCTACCATAGCCTTGAATATTTTGAATTTCTCAAAGGCTTCTGATTTCTCTTTCAAAAAAGTCACCCACATCATCCGGGAGTAGTCATCAATTAGTAACATGAAGTATCTATCACCTTGCATACTCCTGATTCTTGCCAGACCACAAAGGTCAGTATGAACTAAGTCCAATAATTTGGTAGAAGATAGTTCCTTACTCTTGAATGTGACTCTGCTCAGCTTACCCAACTGACATTCTTTGCACAAGCTATTAGTAGGTTTCACCAATTTTTGAAGATCTCTTACAGCCTGAGTATTGCTTATCTCGATGATATTATCAAAATTCACATGACACATTCTCATATGCCATAACCAACTCTGATCAACTTGAACAAATAAACAACTTTTACCAGTACCAACCAAGTGGAAGATATTACCTTTAGTTTGGGTACCAGATGTAATCTCTGTTTCAGAGCTTTCAAAGATCTTGCATTTTCCATCTTTGAACCAGAGATCATAGCCTTTGTCCACCAACTGTCCAACACTGAGAAGATTATGCTTCAATCCTTCAACATACAGTACATTACAGGTTTTGTTTCTTCCATCAAAAGAAATAGTTCCTCTACCTCTGATTCTACCAGCAAAATTATCACCAAACTTTACTACTCCTCCATACCTTTCCAAATCTACAAACTTATTTTTGTCACCTGTCATATGGTGAGAGAATCCACTATCAATGACCTAATCATCCTTTTCTTCAACTTGGGCAGCTAGAGCTCTACAACTTTATGATTGACAGATTCAGAGGATATTGGTTCTTCTTCCTTGATGGCAATAAACACCCATTCATTTTCGGATTTGTTTCCTATCTCTGATTCATCATCTATTACTCCTTCATTGTCATCTTCTTCATGAACATAGTAACAGTTCTTTTGGAACCTTGATCTGTTAGTAGTTGGCCTTGAAAATCTTTCTGGACACCTTGAGGCAAAATGACCAATCTTATTGCAGTTAAAACACTTAAAAGGAAATTTCCCTTCATACTTACCAGATCCTCTTGGCAGTCTCTTTGCAATAAGGGCTTCAAGTTGAGCAGTTTCTACTTCTTCTTCTTCCAGGTCTTTTCTTGCTTTTTCATACCATGATAGTTTCCTTGAAGAGTTCTCTCCCAGATCAAACCTTTGTTTACCTTTTACTGAGGCACTGGCTTTGAATGCAAATTTAGTCTTGGGGGGATCATCCCCAAACTCGGTCATTTCAAATGTAGCCAATTTGCCATCCAATTGATCTCTTGTGATAGTTGTATGGGCTCTAAATTCATCAATGGCAGCAACCTTGATTTTGTAAGAGGCAGGAAGGGATCTGAAAATTTTGCCAACAATTTCATTTTCATCCAAGACTCCACCTGCATTTCTAATTCCACGAATAAGCTCATTTACTCTTGGCATAAAGATAGTAATATTTTCATCATCTCTCATCTTTAGGTTTTCAAATTTCCCTTTCAGACTCTATAACCTTACACATTTAACATACTGGTCTCCTTCATGCAAAAGTTCCATTTTTTTCCAAATCTCATAAGCAGTTGGTAGGTCAATAACATTTGAGAGCTCTAAATCAAATAAAGTGCTTAGAAGAGCTTCTATAGTCTGCAGATTGTTTTCAGCATCTGTGATTTCATTTGGAGCTTTCAGACCACCTTTTGGAGGTGTATACTGTGTTGTAGCCATGGTCCAGTACACCTTTCCCATACATTGCAAGTGACATTTCATCCGACCTTTCCATAGACTAAAATTGGTTCCATCAAACTTCAAACTATCCTTCTTGTAGGATGACATCCTAGATCTCCTCAAGTGGTTAAGCTCCTTTTAGAGGAACTTGGCTCTGATACCAACTGTTAGACTTAGGGCAGACAACTGAGAGGGGGGGTGAATCAGTTGTGCAAAAACTTTCTTTCTATTAAACACTTAATTCCACTTTGCAATTTAGTGACTTAATAATAAATCAATCATGGAAACATAATGCAATAAATCAAGAGCAAAAACACATCAATTCATGAGACACCAAGATTTTGACGTGGAAAACCTGGTTAAGGGAAAAACCACGAGGTGATTAACCCAAGAATATATTCTCTGTTAGAAGAATAGAAAGAACAAAATGGCACATGCCAATTAGGGCTCACTACCTGAGCACACTGCTCACAAGAGGCTCACTACCTACAAGAGACACACTGTCTACAAAGAAATAAGTATCACCTACTTGAACTAGAAAATAGCATCTTCACCATGCTTGAATCAGTTCCATTAAGCTCAATACTTCTGCTCTGCCTTTCACTCTCCTCCTCATTTCCACACACTCATCTTCACAAGGACAACTTCAAAATGACTTCACAATCCCTTATTTATACAAGGCATCAACTTAGGAATGATCATCTATGTTGGCAAACATCCATAATAACATTTGCAAGATGTATAACTCATCTGGTCAGCCTGTTTTAGGAAGAACACCATCATCCGAAAGTTGTTCTTCAAAAGTGAACTCCAACTTCAATGCAGACCACCAACATGAACTGGACATGATCAAAAGACCACCACAAGCTTTCCTGAATCACCAAGAACATCCATACTTCATCTGCTTACTTAAATCCTTCATCCGGAACCTCAAGAACATAGTCTGTCATCACTATCACAAAGGAATAGATGCTTGCGGACCTTCAAACCATGAACCAATCTAGTTGACACTCCAAAAAGACTTCCTCATCACTCCCTCAAATCCGTAGAACATTATAATGCAATTCTGGATCTCACCGGACCTATCTGTCTGACTCTGTCACCACTGAACACCTACCGGAACCAGTTTTACTTGAACAGCCACAACTTCTTTAGATCTTCATCTGGACCTTTGAAATCTCTACTGTATTACCTTAAGACACATATCTACAAACCCTTTAAACCACATCCACTGATCCTCATCCTATCGTGGACTTTTACCTTACTGTCCTCCCTGTTCTTCTCTGTTCCTAATTGAGACTACTTTTCTCAATATCCTCAGCACACAGCTCATCCAATCTTTATTATTAATGCAATAGGAGTATGTTGACATCAATGACAACACCGGTTAGGCCCATACTTGCAACAAGGGGTCCCCCTAGGCCCTATTTGCCAAGATACCTAGGGTTCATTCCATCGGGATGCCAAATTATGATGCAAGAACTCCTAAATGCATGCAAAAGACCCAGGAGCAAACCCTTGAGGGAAAAGCCCCTAAGGGGACATTTTTTGACATTACATTTAGCCCCCACTTTAATGTATGTATAAACATGAGGCCAATACATGCATTAAAGTACGGTCACAAACACTCCAAGCACGGAGAAGACACGCCAATCACATAGAAAATAGTAACAGGCATGCAAAACATGGAGAAGACAGTTACAGTCACGTAGAACATAGAGAAGACAGTAAATGCATAGAAGACACATTAATGCATGGAAGATGTAAATGATTTCTTTTCTTTTCTTTTCTCATATATATGAAATGTAGATGTAGGTAATGGAAAGTAAACAAACCTCCCATAATACATGATGCACTCATCATGCAGGTCTTTGTATATATGGGGCAACACACACACAAGACACACAAAACCTCCCAAAATGTAGGAAGCACAATCTAAGGCGCTGGTCTTTATACTACATATGGGGCAACAAACATGCCAAATAGAACAAGCACGCCAAAACACACACACTTGAAGACACGGAGAAAACACGGCAGACAAGCGATGGAGTGTACCTATTTCTAGGTCTAACACCATCTCAGGCACATTACAAGCACACACCGATGATTGGGATTTGCCACAACAATTGTTGAAGATATGCTTAAGGGTTCAGTTAGTCACAGAACCACTCCCCACCTCCATAGAGGACTTTTGAAAATGACAGGATGATGTAATATGCTCTGAGAAATACACCATCCCCACCTCCGCAGACGGCTTAAAATAAAAAGAATATATGTGATATCCCACCTCTGCAAAGGGCTTACATGATTTATTGATTGATTGCAAACAAACTCAGGATGCAGGAAGCACAATCTAAGGCGTTGGTCTTTAAACTGCATCTGAGGACAAGCACATTGCTAACATCTATAACAAACAACTTACCTTACATATGCCCCCACCTTAAGGTGGTTGATATTAGGTATTGATATCAAGCACATTAAGGTAGGAAGAAAACACACAAGGGAATAGAAGCTCTTGGAAAGCCCATGCCCCCCGGAGGTGACATGTACTTTACGATCACCAAATGTTCCCACAAACACATTCCTACAAGAAACATGTTAGTGTCTACAAAATCATGATAAATATCAACATCAATGTATATGATTAGCCACACAAAGAGCCAAGGTTATACCATGAATTTAGAGTTTGAGGATAACTGTAGGGCTATATCACGAATCTCTCTGAATCGAGTACCACCAAGGCCAGATTCAAAGAAAAACAAAGGTGCACAAAGTAGCAGTATTGTTAATGTTTGTAAATGTGATAGAAACATCATCAAATTCACTACGCGGAAAGCACGAGTGCTTCCACTAGCCAAGCGTCAGATAAAATATACAACCCCATCATCATATTAGGAACTAAGTCCATTTTTTTGATTGCTCTCGAAAGGGACACTAGGTCCACATCAGTATAAATGTTTTTCATCATCCACCTGCTAGATAGAAACACTAGAGGAAGGGAAACAATAAATAATAGAGGAGAAACAAGTGTCTTAGGGACAGTCACATAGGAGGGTGACCCCAAGTCACCAACCGCAACGCTATGTCTGTAAGACACAACACACAACAATGAAATCAAAGAGAGGCAATTTAGAAGAATGATGATACAAATAGAAGGTCACAACAGAGGCGGTCTCCTAGTATCCCAGACCTTACAAGAGAATTTGAGGTCATCCCAGGAGGCCTAAACAGCACATAACACATCACAGGGGAAGCACATCACGAGGGAGATAAAGGGTTAGAGATACTTACATGTAGGGTCTTCGTGCTAAGTATCATCATCAAGTAGGTCATCATCATCTTCCCACTCCCTAATGTTACAGGAAAGTGGGACATAAGGTACCATAGCCAAATTCATGTCTTGGTCATCGTGTTGTTCATTATTAGGATCATTTTTGTTTTGTTGAATGTTAGGATTAATGTTTTCTTGTTGAGAGGCAAGGTTTATAGCATAAGCTTGTCTTCTTTTTCTTCTTTCTCTTGCTTTTCTATTTCATTTTCTTTTGCCACATATCTCTTGTAAGATAGGGCTATCCTCTTTCATAGGCTTGTGCAATTAAGAAGATGAAGCACCAGGGTCAAACTCCATTTGTCACGGTGGAATATTTTGTTGTCGACAATGACCTCCTGATCCTTGTAAGGATTTCAGGGGAGGAACCTTAGCATAGGGACCTTGTCCTTTTGGTCTAAGATTCTCTTCACATGCGGGTTGTTTATCTTTTGTCATTTCTTGTATAGAAGGACTAGGTATTGGGTATAAAAGTTTTGCTTTGTAGTTTGTTGTTGGTTTTGTTTCAAAATTAATCCAATGTAAAATGTTGTTGTGTATTTAAAGGCTTGTATGTATTTCGAGGAATGAAATGCATTTGTCCATTCAAAGGAAATTTTACATATTTATAGATAGTTGAAGGGACATCTTTCATAGCCTTTATCCAAGGGATTCCAAGTTTGATTTCAAAGGTATCAGAAGTGGGGTTAACATCAAACCATTGTTCAACATGTTTCTCAAATACAGTTACCAACAATGATATCTTACCTAATGGTTTTTTTAAGGTTCCCGTATGTGTTTTAATCATCAAGTTTGAAGGGTCATAAGAACCTTGCATTAGTTGATGTGAAAAGAGGAAATCTTCAGTCGCTACATTAGTCATGCAATTAGGATCAATAAGAGTTCCATCCATGGGGTTTCCCATTATTTTCACAATGATGTAAAGAGGTCATTCCTTGTCTCCAGTTGTTCTATCATGAGGTGTAAAGACAATTTCAGGTTCTGGTGCTTTTCTTTTCATGAAAGGTCTAGGAGGGAACCTATTATTATTTTTTTAATTAGAGGCCATGTTTATATGCACAAATCATATTTAAAAGTTTCTCCAAAAGTATGTCAAGACAAGTGCAAAACTATATGCAAAAATGGCCTTAAATGCTTGATTTTTGTTCTTTTGTCAATGCAAATCAGTGAAAGCAAAGGGTGTTGTAAGGATTTTAGTCAAGGGAAGAAAATTATATGTATGATATCAGTCCAAAACATAAATAGGATCCTTCTCAACACACTCTTGATGCAAATCCAAGATAACGCCAAGTCAAAATATAGTGAAAATATGTCAAAATAAGCACTTTTTGCACCAAATCTCAATGTGAAAGAGCATAACAAAGGGTGTTGTGAGGAAAAATATGATGGAAATAAAATTATATCAGTAATAACAACCACTTTATTTCAAAATGCCCAACACAACACACTTTTAGTGCCAATTAAGGTAAAAGCCTAGTGAAATATAGCAAAAAATAGGCTATTTTTCACGGTTTTTCAACTCCAAGACCTAGAAAAAGGGGTGTTGTAATGAATTTAATGAGGTGCATCAAATAAAATAAATGGTATTAATCACCTAAATACATAAAATTTATCACAACACACTTGAAGTGCAAACTAGGTCAAGTCCTGGGGCAAAAATAGTCAAAATGTGTAGTTTTTTGCCAAATTTTCAATACAAGAGCCCGTTAAAAAGGTGTTGTGAAGATTTTTAGGAAGGGAAGAAAATTATTATCCTGATAACAGCCAATTAATGCAAAAATACCCTTCACAAAATGCCTATGGTGCAAGTTTAGAGAGTCGATAAGGCCAAATTTAATGAAAATCGGTGTTTTTGAAGCCCTAGGTTTTAGATCTTAAAACAAAATACTATGTGAATGTTTTGAAGTCTGATTTATGATGAAAATTAATTACTCTCATATATTAAAATTAATTCCAAGTTCTAATATGCAAATCTAATGAAAATGCATGAAAATTGCTAGTTTTTTGTTAAAATTTTCTATGCAAAAATGCAAATATTTTAGATCTAAATAAAAATTTACACTAAAATGCAAAACTATAGAAAAATTCTAATTTTAATGAGCCTATAAAATCAGTATAAAGATCTGAAAGAATATTTTTCCTACTAACCCTAGATTTTGGAATTACTAGGTTTAATGAAAACTGTCAAAATTTCTACAAAAGCCTAGCAAATGTATGATGAAAATGCAATGCAAATTATTGAATTTTTGTGTTTTTATGTACTTTATATCAGATATGATGCAAAAATAAAGAATTAGGGAAATTTATAAAAAAATGATGCAATTTAGTAATCTATATGAAAATGCAAGCTAGGGTTTTCAAATTTTTGCAAATTTTTTAATTTTTTTGTAATTTTCTCAATGCAATAAGATGAAAGATTATATGCATGAATGAAATCAATCCAAATCTGAAGACACACACTCATAAAGTTGCAATTTAAGTCCAAAAACATGGGTTCACCAAAATATTTAGGGTAAAATTTCACCCTATACATTCAAGGACCTAGGGTCAAGTGGAAATGCACTATCATACCCTAGGTCACTGTGAGATGTAGGGAAACTTGGATTAGGATGTTTAATTATCAATTTTCCTTCTCTTATGCCTAATTGACCATTAAAACCCTAATTTCACAAATACGACTGTAAATGGAAGAATAATAGAAAAAGCTCTTGCAGAGGGAAGTAAAATATCAAATCACAGAGTACCTATTTTTGAGGCTCTAAGGAGGAAAAGTCAGGGACATAGGAGTGGACGTCCAGGTCCAAGGCCTTAGTTTTTGTCAAGATCTAGAAAGTCAGTCTGTAACTCTTCCCTGTTGTTTTGGAGATTTCCTCGTCACGAAACTTGGAGGACTAATAAGCAGGCGCCCAAGTCCAGGGGGCAATTTTTTTGTCTGTTCTATAATTTTGACACTTCAAGATGTCTTCCTACAACTTCAGTTTGTCCAACTCCTCAACTTGTAACATGCAACCATGAAAACTTTGGGAGGGAGTTGTGGTGTTTAGAGGCTTGCCTCAATCAAGCCCCGAAGGACATTTAAGTCTCTGAACACTGTTGTCAGATAGAGAGTGCATGCCCTTGGAGGCAGAGGCAAAAACCAAAGGAAATGATGATGAAAACACAATATAATGTTAGCTTGTAGTGAAGATCTTATGGGAGGAAGATTCTCTTCATTCCATGAGGAAATGGATGCTCAAATCTACAAACACAAACACATAAACCACACAAATTTGCTCTTGCAACACAATGAAAGCCTTGAATCACTTGAGAACACAATAGCCTGCTAGTAATCATCTAGTTTACAAATGAATGCCTAAACATTCTTTTATATTCAACTATAAACACTCCTGCCAAGAATTTCATAATTCAAGCTTATCGTGTTGGAATAGGACCCAAATAACAGTCACAAGCTAACACCCAAAAATTGGGGTTGCCCCAAAATAGGACAAGACTAGGGCACGAGTGCCCAATTCCTCCCCCATATTTTGGGCAGGGTTAAGTTCAAGGGGTCCCCCTAGGCCCTATTTGCCAAGATACCTAGGGTTCATTTCATCGAGATGCCAAATTATGATGCAAGATGTCCTAAATGCATGCAAAAGACCCGGGAGCTAAACCTTATGAGGTAAAAGCCCCCAAGGGGACATTTTCTAATGTTATAGACCTTATGGAAGAATATGGGAACTAAGCTCCAGTTCAATAGTGCTTATCACCCTCAAATAGATGGTAGACAAAGGTCATAAATCTGAGCTTGGAAATCTTGTTAAGATGCATCATTGGAGAGAAACCCAGAAAGTGGAACTTGGCCTTACCACAAGCTGGATTTGCCTATAATAGTTTAGTAAATCAATCAATATGTGAATCACCATTTCAAATTGTTTATGGAAAGAATCCTACGAGTGTTTTAGATTTGGTGTAGCAACCAATTAAAGATAGGATTAGTGATGATGGATAAGGATATGCATAACACCTTCAACAATTGTAGGAAGAGGTGAGGCAGAAGCTACAAGAGAGTAATGACAGGTATAAAACTATAGTAGATGCTAGTAGAAGACGTCAAGTATTCACTGAAGGTGACTTAGTGATGTTTTATTGAAGAAGAGAGAGGTTTCCTAGGGAAACTTACAACAAGTTGAAATACAAGAAAATTGGTCCTTGTAGGATTGCAAAAAAAGTCAATGATAATGCTTATGAGGTAGATTTACCAGAGCATTTACATATTTATCCTATGTTTAATGTTTTTGATTTATAAGATTTTCATGGAGAGGATTGTGATGAAGAAGGTGAGGCCAAAGTAGATTGGCAGCAACAGGTTCCAAGAAAGAAAAAGGAAAAGATTGCATAGATTCTGGACAAAAAGATAATATACACACGATAGGGTCAATACAACAAGTTTCTGGTACAGTGCAAAGGGCTAGCACAAGTACATAATACATGGATTCTAGAGTGGGAATTGAAGAAGTTGGATCAAGATAAGTGGCACAAGTTCTAGGAAAACAACCTGCAGCAAGGGTGTTCTTTTCAACTAGAGGAGAATGATGTAGAAGCTTCCGAAGGTCATAACTTTTGACCCAAGAGTTTGTTTGAGCTGAAATTTGGTTTAAAGATGCATCCTAAGGAGTTGATTTAAATTCCAACCAAACCTAGTTCAATTGGACTCCATTTCAAAAAACAATTTAGGGTCATTTTTAATCATCTAGGGTCTCAATTTGAGGTCTCAATGATTTTTTGGGATTTCCCCAATTTATTTTTTCTAATTATTTTTTGAACTTTATATGCAATTAGATTAGAAAGTTGGAAATTATCCCTACTTTAGTTACTTTCAAATAACTGACAACTTTCATGGCCATGCAGATAAGCATGCAAAATTTCTTAAAATGGCAAATTTAGAAAGTTACTAAAAATGCTAAAAAGGGGAATTTTCATTTTTGTAGGTATAAGGCGTTTCTTTTTAGTTTTAGAGGGGAGATGGAATGAGATGAGAAGAAAAATTGATAATCTTTATGAGTTTCTGATTTTGTTTTCAATAATAATAGTGATGAATATTATGTTGTGAATGTTTTGTTTCATCATCTAGTATCAGAGTGGGAAGATGGCTGTGAGAGGAAGAGGAAGAACGGATCTTGCCCAGACGCATAGGGATATGCAAAATCTACAAAGGAAAGTAGTAGATCTTGCAGGTATGATGGAAGATTAGATATTGAGACAAAGAAGAGACAATTTTGATGAAGAAATAGGCCAAGGAGATGAAGATCATCATGCAAAACCTGAAGAGGAAGCATAATTAGAGCACCTAACTTTTGAAGAGATGATGCTCAGAGCATTCGAAGGGAAAATTAAGGGATTAAAATTGAAGTTTTAGAGTATGCAGGTAATCTCAAACCAAAGGAGTTGATATATTGGTTGAACGACATGGGAAAATTATTTGAATGGAAGACTATGATAGAGGAAAAGAAGGTAAAATTCACATGCACCAAGTTAAAGGGTCATGCAATGATCTGGTGGGATCATCTGCAAAAGGAAAGAACTAGAAAGAGAAATACTAAAATCAGGACCTGAAGCAAAATGGAGAAGAAGATGAGAGAATTTTTTTCCTATGGACTATGTGCAAACTCTTTTTCGTAAATTTCAGAATTTGAAACAAAACTTATCTACTGTGCAAGACTATACATATGAATTTTTCAAACTATCCATTCACATGGAGCATCAATAAAATTATGAACAAATGGTTGCAAGATATGCAAATGGTCTAAAATTCTCTATTTGAGATGAATTGTGGATGCATAGGGTTAGCAGTATGGAAGAGGCATACCAATTAGCTTTAAAGGTAGAAGAAAAATAGAGTAGACAATATTTTGAAAGGAATAGAGGAACAATGAGGGATACATCATCTCCATTGTGAGGTGGATTGAATTATAGTCGAGGAGAATCATCTAAAGGAATAGAGAAATTAGAAGACATTAAGTAAGATTCTCAAAGTCAACAAAGAGTAAGAGGATTTTAGAGGGGCATAGGTTATGGTGGTGGTAGAGGATGGGAAATCCCATGAAAACCTTTCATTTGTTATAGGTGTGGTGAAGAGGGTCATAGGGTAGTTGAATGTCTAAACTATCATATGTAAGAAAAGAAATAAGGAGAACAACCCATGTTGAACTTGGTTCAAGCGAGAATGAAGGATAAGGGGTAGAACTAGAGGTTCCACCAGATGTGGGTGAGAGTCTCATGATGAGAAGAGCAACCGTGATTCCAAAAAAAGGGCAAGCACAAATTAAAAGTCATGATGATTCTTGGATTCAAAACAATATTTTTCAAACCAAATGCATCGTAGGAGGAAAGGTATGTCAAGTTATTATCGATAGTGGTAGTTGTGAAAATATGGTTTCTAGAGAAATGGTAGATAAACTAAATCTGCAATGTGAAAAACATCCCCATCCTTATCATATTGCATGGTTTAAAAAGGGAAATGAAGTCACTATTGATAAGAGGTGTTTAATTAATTTTTCCATAGGAAAGACTTATAAGGATGAAATATGGTGTGATGTCATTCCAATGGATGCATTCCATGTGTTGTTGGGTAGGCCATGGCAATATAACAAGGAGGTAATGCATGATGGAGAAAATAATACATACACTTTCTAGAAAGAAGGTTCTAAAGTGATTTTATTGCCTTATAAGGATGAAAGGAAAGTTGAGAGTATGTTTTCCACAAGAGAACTTGTCAAGGAAATGAAGGTGTGATAGGGTTCTATTATGCACTATTGGTACAAAAAGATGTTGATGAAATACTAGTACTAGCAAAAGCAACAAAGGTACTAGAAGAATATGTTGATGTTGTTCTGGATGAGTTACCTAATGGTCTACCACCAAAGAGAGATATTCAACACCACATTGATTTGATCCTAGGAATATCTCTACCTAATCAAGCAGCTTATAGAATGAGTCATTCCCACCATGCAGAACTCAATAGACAAGTGAAAAATCTCATAAGGAAAGGTGTGGTGAGGGAGAGCATGAGCCCATATGTTGTACCTACATTATTAACTCTAAATAAAGATGGCATGTTGAGGATGTGCATATATAGTAGAGAAATCAATAAAATCACCATCAAATATCAGTTTCCCATACCTCATTTGGATGACATGATGGATGTGCTTGTAGGGGCTACATATTTTAGTAAAATTGATCTACATAATGGTTACAATCAGATCTGGATTTGAGAAGAGGATGAGTGGAAAAAAATGTTCAAGACTCGGGATGGATTATATGAGTAGATGGTTATGCCATTTGGGTTATCTATGCACCCAATACCTTCATGAGGCTAATGAATATTGTATTGCGTCCTTATATTGGTAAGTTTGTGGTGGTTTATTTTGATGATATTTCAATTTTTAGTCATAGAAAAGAGGAGCACCTAGAACACTTGAGGATCATATTGGATGTGTTGAGAAAAGAGAAACTCTATGCAAACTTGATGAAGTGCAGTTTCATGCAAGAAAGTCTGGTATTTTGGGGTTTTGTCATTTCCGAAGATGGTGTCAAAATGGATGCAGAAAAGGTTAGGCCAATTCTAGAGTGGCCTAGTCCAAGGTGTATAACAAAGGTAAGAAGTTTTCATGGGTTAGCCACATTATACCAAAAATGCATTCAAAAGTTTAGCAATATTGTAGCACCCATAACAAATTGCACCAAAGGAGGGGAATTTGTGTGGACCAAGGATGCTGAGGAGGGTTTTAAGTTTCTAAAGAAGAAGGTGGCAAGCTCCTATTTTAGCATTAATAGATTTTGATAGTATTTGAAGTGGATTGTGATGCCTTGCATGTGAGAATTGGAGCTATACTTAGTCAAGCAGGTAAACCCATATCCTTGTTTAGTAAAAAGTTGAATGAGCTAAGGAAGAACTATTCAACTTATGATGTGGAATTTTATGCAATTGTGCAAGCATTGAGATAATTGAGGCATTACCTAGTGCCCAAGGAGTTTGTGTTGTTTATAGACCATATTGTCTTGAAATACTTGAACATAGAAAAATTGAATAGCAGGCATGCAAAATGAGTCTCTTTCTTACAAGGCTACACCTTTGTTCTAAAGCAGAAGTTAGGAAAAGAGAACCAGGTTGTAGATGCTTCAAGTAGACATGATATACTAGTGACAACAATGGAAAATGAGGTGATTGGTTTTGTTTCCATCAAAGATCTATATGAATCTGACAATGATTGTTGGGAGATTATGGAATAGTTGAAAACCCCAGTAGTGGGAAGCATGGAGCACATTCAAGGTGAATATCTTATACAAGATGGCTATCTCTTTAAAGGAAAACAATTATGTATTCTAGCTGGGTCTATGTGAGATAATATTATAAGAGAGCTTCATAGTAGTGGATTGGCCAAACACGTTGGCAAGGATAAGACCATAGCTTTGGTAGAAGACAAATACTACTGGTTCAAGATGAAAAGAGACATAACAAGATATGTGACAAGGTGTAGGATTTGTTAGATGGCTAAAGGACATTCACATAATACAGAGTTGTATATGCCATTACTAGTACCTATAGGACCATGGATAGATTTAAGTACATACTTTATGTTAGGGCTAAAAACACACAGCGAGGTAATGATTCCATTTTTGTGGTTGTTGATGGGCTCTCTAAGATGGCTCATTTTATTGCTTGTAAGAAAAGTAGTGATGCAACCAGCATAGCAAAATTATTTTTTAACTTAGAAGTTGTTAGATTGCATGGTGTCCCAAGAACTACCAAAAATGATAGGGATACCAAGTTTTTGAGTCATTTTTGAAGGACCCTATGGAAGAAGATGGGAACTAAGCTCTAGTTCAACAATTCTTATCACCCTCAAACAAATGGGTAGACAAAGGTTGTAAATTGGAGCTTGGGAAACTTGTTAAGATGCATCATTGGAAAGAAACCCAGGCAGTTGGACTTGGCATTAACACAAGCTGAATTTGCCTATAATAGTTTAGTAAATTGATTAACAGGTAAATCACCATTTCAAATTATTTATGGTAGGAATCCTAAGTGTGTTTTAGATTTGGTGCAACTATCAATTGGAGATGGGATTAGTGATGATGGAGAACCATATGCAGAACATCTTCAACAATTTCAAAAAGAGGTGAGACAAAAGCTCCAAGAGAGTAATGACATGTATAAAACTATAGTGGGTGCTGGTAGAAGATATCAAATATTCACTAAAGGTGACTTAGTGATGGTTTATTTGAGAAGAGAGAGGTTTCCCATGAAAACATACAACAAGTTGAAATACAAGTAAATTGGTCCTTGTAGGATTACAAAGAAATCAATGATAATGTTTATGAGGTAGGTTTACCAGAGAATTTAGAAATTTATCCTATGTTTCTGATTTATATGCTTTTCATAGAGAGGATCATGATGAAGAAGGTGATGCCAAAGTAGATTGGCAACAACAAGTTCCAAGCAGTAAAAAGGAAAAGATTGTAGGGATACTAGACAAGCAGACAATATACACACAACAAGGTCAATACAATAAGTTTCTAGTATATTGGAAAGGGCTAGCACAAGAAGATAATACATGGATTCCATAGTGGGAATTGAAGAAACTGGATCAGAATAAATGGCACAAGTTCTAGGAAAACAACTTGCCAGAGCTGTGTTCTTTTCAACTAGAGGAGAATGATGCAGAAACTTTCAGAGGTGAACTTTTGAACCGGGAGTCCGTTTGAGTTGAAATTTGGTGTGAAGATGCGTCTTAAGGAGTTTAGTGAAATGAGAATTGAAATTAGTTCAATTGGGCTCCATTTTGACATTTTTTTGGAGCCATTGTCAATCATCTAGGGCCTCAAATTGAGGTCTTAATGATTTTTCAAGATTTTCCCAATTTGTTTTGTCTAATTATTTTTTGATCTTTATATGCAATTAGATTAGAGAGTTCATAACCAATCCTACTTTAGTTAGTTTCAAATAAATGACAATTTTCATGGCCATGCGAATAAGCATGCAAAATTTCCTAAAATGACAATTTTAGAAAGTTGCTAAAAACTACCAAAAAAGGGAATTTTTGTTTTTGTACATATAAGGTGTTTCTTTTTAGTCGTAGAGGGGAGATGGAATGGGATGATAAGCCAAATTGATAATATTTCTGAGTTTCTGAGTTTGTTTGCAATAATAATAGTGATGAATATTATGTTGTGAATGTTTGGTTTCATCACAAGGCGTTGGAACCTAAGAAATCCCATTAGGAGACATAAGATTAGTGAGCCTTCGGGTCATATAATTATCTCCACCACTGTAGTCCTAGAATGATCTTGTCAAATATCAATCCATATCAGGCCAGCAGACCAACCAATTGCCCTCATCAAAGTTTTACTTCCCCACGAACATAATCAACCCCAAGTCTCGCCTCCACTCAACTAGCTTCTACCGCGAGAGAGAGAATAACTTGGAGGTCATTCATAGAAAGAAAAGGGGTTCATGTGTGATATCAAGTTAGACTCATTCATGTTTTTCTTGAGTCACGTTTCAGATTAGAGCATACAATTATATCTATGCGTGATCCAAACCATTCATTTTGGGCAAGAAGATTACTAATGCAGGTGATCATTTAATGTTCATTAGGGTGCAACATCTAGGAGTTATAAAGATAGCTAGATTATTTTGGATGCTATAAATTTTGTGGGCCTAATATAAATATGTAATTCTTCATTTGGAGTGGAGTAGGGAAATTTGAGTGTGAAGAGAATTTGAAAAAAAAATTGTAGTAAAGTGTGTTTGTGTCTATTCATGAGGAATAAGGGTTTGAATATGTTTTCTATATGCCTGCAATAATGACTTTACTCTATTTTGATTTATATGAGTGAGGGTTTGAGCTTGATTTTCTCCTTTGTTGTACTATTTTTTCTTAAAGAGAAGTAAGATTTCAAAGAAATTGGAAAATATTTGCTTGCACATTTGCTGTGAGATTTGCATGTTTGGTTGGCATACTTTCAAGGAGAGTAGGAAGAATTTCCAAGCAGTAAGTAGAATTTACAATATTTGAAAAGGATTATTAAGGATGACCTTGTTCAAATTACATTAGGAGTTTAAATCTTTGTAAGGTAATGATATTCTATTGTTAAACCATAGAGTTGATCTTGTTAGGGCAGGGTATTATGGCATTTTTAGACTCTGTAATCCCTAGGATAAATACCAATCTATTACAACATTCCCAATCCACTCAATTATATTAAAGTAGTGTAGGTGTTTTGTTATTATATGTAAATCGAGTATTGTAAATTGTGTCAAATCTTTAGTGAAATAGTTGTTGTGTATCTATAGAGGGTTTGTGTATATGTTGTTATAAGGTGAATGATTGTTGTGAGTAATCGTGTGCATATATTTATAGGGATGAGTAATCAATTTTGTTGGCATTTCAATTCACACCTCTGGAATGCGAGTTGGAAATGGACAACTATGCACAGATAAACTGCTCTTCTATTATGAGGGGAAGTTCCCTTTTTGCTGATGTTCGCTTAAAAGCTAAATAAAATAAATTCACCTATCTTTTTTTGTTTTTCAACTGTGAGCACAAGGTTATAAAACTCTATTTGCTACAATAAAGATTTTTCTTTTTGAAACTTCTAACTATAGCTAGGCCTAAAATAAATGACACTTTTAATCACCTAAGTAAATTCAGAGCAAAGGGATTAAAAGTTAACAAAGAATAATTAGTTTTAACATAAAAGCTCAAATAACTCCTTCCAGATCACATCATAAGACTCATTGTACTTTAAGATGAAAACTGAAAGTAAGATTACACAAGCCACACATCTGATGATGAAACTAGATGATCGCAAGATAGAGAATCAAAGCAAATGGCAGACATAAGATTTCTATTCCCAATATCATAAAGTTCTTACAACTCCAGGACAACAATATTGTAGCAAAAGGTAGGCATACAATATGCGATCAAACACTAGAAAACAGATAACACAGAGTGAACAAGCACTTGGATTAACAATTTATGTAGGCTAGAATAGGTACAACAAATTTTTCTATCACAATTACCATTACTTACAATGGACAAGGCTGCCCTTATTTATACTAAATCAAAGGAGTAAGGAACCCTAAAATCTCCTTGATTTACCCTAACTAACTTGCCAACTCGCAAGCTTTATTCCTATTCTAAGACAAAGATTACAACTAATAAATGTTTTAAAACAAATCTGCTTTAAAGCAAAGAAAGCTCCAACTATTACAAAGTGACTTTTTGCTATTTTAAGGATGGACAAGCTTTGAATGAAAGCAAATACTTTAAAACAAAAAACATTGAGTTAAAGCTGCTTTCTTTTGAGTCACATCCCCATCTTTATTGCTGCCTTATTGGTGATGTCATCCACTGATATTATTTGCTAATCTCTTCAAAAAAGCAGATTTCAAGAGAAAAAGCTGGCACATGGGTTTTGTAGACAATCCAATTCTAAAGCAAACCAGATCATCAGATTTTAAAAAAGCAGAGCATTTCCTGAAAAAGCAACAAAAAACAAATTTCATAAAAACTAAAAAATTTCAATCTTCAAAAGGAAAAAATTCCAAATGAACCCATTTCTATGAAAACTGAAAAAGCTCCGGCCCTGTTTTTGAAAAATGGACCTAAAAAAAGCTTGCCTTTATGCCTCCCAATCCCAAAACTATGAAGAACACTGAAAAAACACTCCATTTGGGTTCTCAGATCTTCACGAGAAGAAAACAATAATCTTCTTCCTTTGGATGCAACCTGCAAAAATAATGAATGATGGAGGCCAAAATCTTGTTTTTTAGAACTTTAGGGCAAAAAAGCAGCTTTTGTGAAAGCACAAAGCTTGAATCTTATCCATGTTCTTGAAGAAAGCAACTTTTAAAGCACAAATCCAAGTAGATATACTCGAATAGGAAGAATCCCTATTTTATAGTTGCCTATGGCTTCATGTGTGAGATGATGAAAAAAATATCTTCTTTGATGATGTCATCAAACACGTGAGCTTACAAAAGTGTTAGCCAATTTTTACTTCATTTTGAAACTTTTGCACTTGTTTTGACTCTAGTATGACTTGTCCCTGACTTCAACAAAATGGAAAACTATCATCATTGACTAAAAAAGCTAACTGATCATGGCTTCTTGAAGATTTATCAACTCTGATTTCATCCCCAGCCTTGAACTGACGATCTGACGATGTTTGACTGCAAATCTGACTTTTGGAAACTATCACTGGATGAAGATCAAGAAGTGGCTATAAGAGATGCTGCTGGAACATAAAAAACTAACTTAGGGATCCCAAGCACTCCTAACCTCCAGGGGCACTTTTGGACTCATGCCTTAGTCAAATTTTTGATATTTTCAACTTTTCTTCATTTCTGAAAAAACATGAAAAATAAATTAAGTTTGGAGAGCATGGGCGCCCCTAGCCTCCTGGGGCACCTGAGATTCCATGCCTTAGAAATTTTTTGGAAAATTTCAATTTTCACCCGCAAATCTTAAATTCTGCTAGATTTTGAAGGTCCCTGCCTGACGCATATTTCAAAATATATTTAAGTTTCTTATACTTTAAATATTTTGAAATATATTTTCAGGATGTTTGAGATAGGTCTCAAATCCATGGGATTTAACATGTAGATTCTAGATTTTTGAGGATCCACCAAATTTCAAAGTTAGTCAGTTTTTCAAAGCTTCAAGACATCAGACTTAGCCAATTTTAGGATTTTAGGGACAGGCATCAAGATGAGGGTAGACAGGATAGCCTGAGCATATCTGAGATGAATCCCCTTCTTTTATGGGCCTTTTGATTGAGTTCAACTATTTTGACCTCCTGAAAGTGGGCTGACGAGGCATTTTTGACATTTTTTGAAAAATGGAAAACAAATCTAACACTGGGTTGCTTAGGTGTCCCCAGCCTCCAGGGGTGCTTGGATTTCCCAGACATAGTCAATTTTTGATGATTTCCATCTTTTCCTCATTTTTTAGATTCATCCTGCTTCGTTCTCTGTTCTTCATCAGTTGACAGTTGCTCGATGGCTCCTCGCATTCTGAATAACACTGACATCTTGAAACTGACCCCTGACAAATGAGTTCCCTTCATTAATGCACTCAAAGTTTGTGC
This sequence comes from Cunninghamia lanceolata, assembly GCA_027924645.1. NCBI lineage: Eukaryota > Viridiplantae > Streptophyta > Pinopsida > Cupressales > Cupressaceae > Cunninghamia > Cunninghamia lanceolata. The sequence continues at coordinate 16,948,959 of BSBN01000107.1, read as the reverse complement.
TTAGCCTTCTGAAAAAGCAAAATTGACCCAGTAGAGAAAACTTGACCTTTTGTAGATTCTGTTTGGAACACCTTGATCGTGAAGCAATATCAGCTAATCAGAATCAGACAAGACTCCTGAATCAGTGATTCTATTTTTAGAAAATTTTAATAGCATCTGTATCTCAAGAAACCCAAAAAACCTAATTTGACGTCTATTTTTAGAAATTTTGACTTTTTGATTTTTTGATGAAAAATTTTCTAGACTTCTTACAAAATGCCTTAATGAAGCATTTTTTTTATTAAGTACAATAATTGGCTCTGTCTAGGGACCATGTTGGATACTTGTGGCATAGGAGAACCAAGAATCTCTTGACTTTTCTTGCTTGGACCAGTGTCTTATCCATTGGGCAATAGAGTCGGGCCATTTTCTTAATCACCTAGTACAAGACTTTTTCCTAAAATCACCTAGGACCAGACTTCCTAAAATGACCTAAGAGTTGGAACTTCCCAAAAACATAAACAACACAACTGTCACATTACGAAAAGGCAAATACATTACAATATAACAATCACATTACGGAAAGGGGAAACACATTACACACACAAATGCTCTTTTTTGAAGCAAGGACAAGAAAAACAAAAACTGTTACACAAAATAGTCAACTGGTTTAGAAAAATGAGAGCCTTTTGTCGTGAGCTGTGAGATTTGTCGTAGCAACTCATAGCTTTTCTTCCTCCACAACACCTTCTAGAAGAGCCATGATTCAGGTGGGTAGTGACATTTAGGTCATGAGAAGTTCATGATGAACTGATTAATATGCCAGAGCTCAGGTGGATCATCTTCTTCCAAAGTAAATAACTTCTACAATAGGTGAAGGTACAAAACCTCTTTTTCAAGATATGAAGCAATATCTTGTGGCAAAAGTATACTTGTCGGAATGGTAGTCACCACATATAGAATTTGACATTCTTCATTTATGTCTTCAACATATGCAACCTTGAACTCAGTCAATGTATCATCCTCTAAAAAAGGTCAAAGTTGCAGATACAGAATCTCTGTCACTGATTCTTGGCTTACCAGATCTACAATTGTTATCATCAATTTATCTAGTAATTCAAGTACTTCTTCATGGTCCTCTTCAACTAGGTCTTCATCCATCCAATCCTTGGGATTTGATAAATCAAGATCTAAATCTTTGAGCACTTGATTATCATCAAAGTACACTTGATGGATAACATCTTCATCTAGTAGCTTACATTGCCATACATCATTTTGAGTCTCATCAACCTCCATAGAGCAACCTTCTTCAATAAATGTATCCTTGAGATCATGAATGCGGATATCTAGTAGCATCTCATTTTCAGTAACAATGTACCCTTCCTCTTCTGATAGGTAAGCAGGATCAACGACAGATTCTTCTAAGCTTTGTGTTTCATCCTCATCTTCTTGATTGATTTCACATATGGCATATCTCACCATACACTTGTCAAGGATTTCTGATTTCTCCAATTGATTCTCTTTAGTGACCAAGATTGAATATTCCACGAAATTTTCTTCTCCACAAGTCTCTTCATATGTTGCATTTTGTGTTGACTTTATCATATATCTGTGATGTCTTTTTCTTGCACAGGTTCATGGATAACCTCTAAAAGTTTAGCATCATCTTATTCACTAATGAAAACTTCTTGAGACAAAGATGAAGATGAGCTAAATTGCAAAAGAAAATTTACAGTATCCTCTACTGAAGAATCACTCTCCAAGTGATGTAGAAAACTGTCGAGATCCAATGATGAATCTTCCATATGATCTCTAGTTTTGAGAAATTCCTCCAATGATGAATCATCTTCAAAATGAAGAAGATCTTGTTCTTTCTCCAATTGCAATGCTTCTTTGGTCTCTTCTCCTTTAAATGCATCTGACACAGGTTCTTCAAACCAACCTTCAAAATATGAGAAGAACAAATTGGATTCACTATTGCTCTCTGTAGCATATTTATTCTCTTCCTTGTAATTTTGCTCTTGAGAAGATTGTTGCACTTCTTCTTCCTCAGAGAAAGTATGCAAACACATGATGTTGCTTGAAATAGGGTTAGGAAAATGATCCCTTCTAATATTTGATTTACACTGGTAAAATCCCTTCATAGAGCCGCCATCGGATTTGTCAAAGAGACGTTCAGGATTATCCAAAAATCCTTGATTTTCATTTGATGCTTTTAATATTTGCATGAATCTTCTCATCTCAAGGCAATTTTCTCCATCATGTTGGTTTGTTGCATGGACCAAGTAGTAGATTTGTATTGTAGAAGACACATCTGCCTCTTGACGCATAGGTGATACTTAATAGACAGGTGAAGCAGGTTGATCACTGGCATAGTTAATGAAAGAATCTGGTATACTTGAAGGAGATGGAACTTACCAAAGCAATACAACATTCAAAGGCACTAGTGGCTTGATTGAATCTCCCTGGATCTTTCCTGAAGTAATCATATGATCTTCTAATTCAATAACATACTCCTGAGCTTCTTGCAGTTATGTAGTGTGTCTATGCTTGAGGTAGAAAGAAATTTTTGAAGAAGGATTCAGGGTGTTTGTAACTTTTCCAACCAAATGGTTGAATCTAGCCACAAACTCTCGCATTGGCTCACTTTTATCTTTATTGATGTTTGAGAGTTGTGCAAACAAGACATGACTATCTTTTGCAGGCTTGAAATGGGTGACAAATTTCTCCCTCATTGACTCCCAACTTGTGATAAAGCTGGCAGCGAGGTGATTAAACCATTCAGCTGCTAAACTTTGTAATGATTCCACAAACAAACACACTACAACATCTTCATGTGTAATGCCAAGAATCGCACAGGCAGTGGTGAAGGCATAAATGTGCTCATCAAAAAGTTGCTTGCCATCACCATGAAACTTCAAAAAACCTTTTCTTTATCCTTCAGGAAGCTCATGTTAGATTCTGCGAGAAGCGAGAACCGAGCCAGGATTTGTTGTCGGTCATAGATCACATGCGCCTCCACTCAACAGATGATTGAAGATCAAAATAGTAGAATGAAGAGATATCTGAAATGAGAGAAAAATAGAGACAAAGAAAGAGAATTTTGAGAAGACTCAATACTCTCACCTAGCTATCACTGAAATGATATTCGAGCTTGTGAACTAGCTACGGTGAGAGGAGAGTGCTGTATATATAGCAAAAATAGGGCATATACATCCAAGAGGTGTAATAACTCCCATATCCCATAAAAGGTGGGAGGTTTTACCTACTTGGTAAATGCCAAAACATGTGGCATAACCTCCTTACATGAAAATAAAAAAGGAGTTATAAGAGGTGGCACATAAAGACAAAAGAGTGTGAGAACTCTAACTACCCCATAACCTACTTAGGTAAGGACAAAATAGTGGTTATGAGAGGTGGCACAAAAAGCCAAAAGAGGATGTGTAACTCAACTACCCATGTGTGGGAGAGAGTTACACATGTAGCTGATGTATTTCACCACGTGTCCTCATACTAACCACTTATAATAAACCTAAGCAAGCTTAATAATGTGTAGGAAAAAGAAATATCGCTAAGGAAAATAAAAAACCTACACTAACACCCCTCTGAAGTGTAGCTTAGGTGGGTGAAAAGATATGGGTCCTGGCAAGTGAAGCCCGGTGAGGTACCCATGTACAAAGAAAAATCTCTTACAAATGGAGAAAAGGAGAAAACCCAGTGGGAAAAACTCCTCCCCAAAAGAGAGAAAAGAAAACCCCCCAGAGTAGAGAGAGTGAAGCGAAGGACTAAGAAGCCCCCCCAGAAGTAGACATTGGCCGTACTCCTAGCAAAGCTCGCAGATGAAGGAACTTGCTCTCAGTGAAGGGTTTGGTGAAGATGTCTGCAATCTGCTCTGATGTCTGAATGTACTTGAGATCAATGATGTTTGCATGAATCAGCTCCTAAATGTAGTGCATATGTATCTCAATGTGTTTGGTCCTCTAGTGATGGACTGGATTCCTTGAGATTTGTATTGCAGTCTGATTATCACAAAAGATGACTGTGGGCTTTCTGAATGAAATGCCAAACTCAGTGAGAATATTCTGAAGCTAGATGGCCTCAGTGGTGGTATTAACTGCCCCTCGATACTCAGCCTCTGTAGATGAAAGAGCAATTGCAGACTGCTTCTTGCTCGACCAACAAACTGGACCAGAACCAAGTGAGAAGCAATAGCCTGAAGTAGACTTGCGATCATGAGAATCACCTACCCAACTGAATCTGTGTATCCCACCAAGTCAAATTCCATGCCCGCTGCATAGTGAATCCCATAATTGTGAGTTCCCTGAACATAGTGGAGAATCCTCTTAGTTGCTTTCCAATGCAACTCATGTGGCTCCTGCATAAACCGAGAGACCATACCCACAGCATATGAAATGTCAGGGCTCATGTGAGTCAAATAGATGAGACTCCCAACAAGCTGTCGGTATAAAGTGCCATCAACCAAGGGTGAAGAGCACTTAGCCTCAAGTTTGACCCCTGACAAAAATGGAGTCGGTGCAGGATTACAGTCAACCATGCGAAATCTGGAGAGCATATCAAGTGCATACTTGGGTTGTGCCATGAAGATACCTGAAGATGACTGAGTAATCTTAATCCCTAAAAAGTAGTGCAAAAGACCCAAGTCTGACATCAGAAATCAATCATGAAGTGCAGTTTTCACTGCTTTGATGGTGGATGAGTGACTCCCTGTGATCAACAAGTCATCGACATAGAGAACTAGAAATGTCAGAGTATCATCCTGCTGCAAAATGTAGACGTTCAGATCAAAATGGCATCAAGTGAACCCAACTAACAGAAGGAAGGAATCCATCTTGGCATACCAAGCCCGAGGAGCCTATATGAGGCCATAGAGAGACTTTCGAAGTTGACAAACCAATGAAGGATCCTGAACAAACCCCTATGGCTGCTCCATGTAGATTTCCTCTTGAAGGTCACCATGAAGAAAAGCACTCTTCACATCCATCTGATGAACTTCCCAATGATGGGCTGCAGCTATAGCAAGTACAAGTCGGATGGAATTCATTTTGGCTACTAGCGCAAAAGTCTCAGAGTAGTCAATCCCAGGTACTTGGGAGAATCCTTTGGCGACCAAGCGAGCCTTATGCTTGTCAACCGACCCATCTGCTACAAATTTTGTTTGATAGATCCACTTGCATCGAACAAGTTTTCCTCCCTTATGAAGAGGGACTAAATCCCATGTATGGATCTCTTCCTACATTGTTGCATCCCACTCGGGGACACCAAAAGCTTCCGAAAAGTCTGTGGATCTGAAGCTGAAGCAACGAAGAGATGTGGAGCCTCCTAAAATTGTGACCTTGTTCTTCTTGTATCTAAAGGATCACCAACCCAATCACCTGCTAACTGCAATGTTTGACGAGCCCAAAGAGGCCCTGTGGCAGGAGAATCTGGAGGAGAATCATCAACCTTTGAATGATGACTGGGAGAAGAGGGTGAATCCTCATTATCACAGTTGCCATCTGAAGTGGAGGAAGAAAACTCCTCATGTGGATCAGGAGGATTAAGATCCTCTGAAGAACTATCATCATGCTGCAATGTCTCCAATGTAATTATTGATGGAGAAGTGGTAGGAGAAGAACTAGAAGATTCCTCCTTAAAATGAACACTCCTCTCAATGAACAGCTCATGAGTTGTAGGGTGAAGAAGCCTGTAGCCCTTGACATTGTCTGGGTATCCAACAAATATGCAAGGCTTGCTCTGCGGATCCATAGCCTTGTGTTTCTCTGCTGGAATGTGGGACCATGCAGGAGAACCAAACACTCGGAAGTGCTTAACTTTGGGTTTCCGACCAGTCCAAGCTTGGAAAGGAGTTACCCCCTTTACAGCTTTGTGAGGGACGCGGTTCTGGAAATAACATGCACAGTTGATGGCCTCCACCCAGTACTGAGGTGCCATAGATCTAGAGTGAATCATACAATTGGCCATCTCTTTCAAAGACCTATTCTTACGTTCTGCGACACCATTCTGTTGTGGACTATAGGGAACTATGTGCTGAAGATCAATGCCCTCAGAGGCACAAAACTGCTCAAACCTGTGGTTGACATATTCCCCCCATTATCTATACGCAGAATCTTGATGGCCTTCCCAGACTGTTTCTCTGCAAAAGCTTTGAAGTCCTGAAAAGACTCAAAGACCTCAAACTTCTGCTTGAGAAAATATACCCAAGTATATCTAGAAAGATCATCAATGAATGTCAGAACATATCTAGCCCTATTGAAAGAAGGATGTGGAAATGGTCTTGCCAAGTCACTATGAACCAACTCCAGAAGTTGTGTGGCCCTCCAAGATTTGCCTTTGTCATACTTCTCCTCAAGATGCTTACCAAGAATGCATCCTTGGCAAACCCCATCAGAGAATCGAATTGAAGGCAACCCTGAAACCATGTCCTGTTGACTGAGCTGTTGTAAGTAGCGGTAATTCAAGTAGCCAAATCGCTGATGCCACAAATTACTCACCTCATCTGAATGAGTGAGTAAAACGGTTGAAGGAGAGTCAGGAACAAAATGAGAAAATTGATACAGTCTGGACTGATGATCTGTTTTTCCCATAGCAACTGTAGAACCATCATGCAACTCACTGATTACCACATTATCTGGTGTGAACTCAACCCGCTTGCCAGAGCCAGTGTGAGTGATCTGATAAATAGATAAGAGATTAGTTGACAAAGATGGAACACAAAGAACATCCTGAAATGTTCCTTCGCCCACGTCAACAGACCCTCTCCCATGCACTTCAACAGGAGTGTCATCACCCATAAGTATGGCAGGCATAGTACATGGCTCTAAGGAGACAAACTTTCCTGAGAAGAAGCCATGTGGTGCGAAGCACCTGAGTCAATGATCCAAGTATCAGGTTGTGAAGCAACTGCAACTAGGGCCTTGCCCTTTCCTTTCCCCTTACTCTTTTCTGTGTCCTTTGAAGATCCTTCTGATGAACTCTATTTAACAGAATCAGGCACCTTGATATTATTCTTCTCAAGAAGATGTGACAGGTGATCAATCTATTTCTTTAGACACTTGTGCTCATCATGTCCTAGTCTTTTACAGTAAGAACACTTGACCTTCTCCTTCTTAGGTTGTTCACCTTTTGATGAAGAGGTCTGATTAGCTACATTTGGAGCAACGGGTTTCTGATCTTTCTGCTTCTCTCCTTGGTTCTTTTGTTTCTTTTCCTATTTGCCAGACCCCTTATGTTCTTTTGTGCCTTGATTTGCAGCCAAGGCATGTGACTTTGAGGGTTTAATTGTACCCATGTGAACCAATTTATCCTGCTCCTGGGTGAGTTCTATAGCAGACTCATCTAGAGAAGGCATTTTGTAGTTCGTACCTAGAGCACTTTTTGTGGTATAAAAGGTAGAAACAAAGATAGCATAGTTCAGACCAAGCTTAGAAAGAATACTTAAGATTAGTTGTTTGTCTTCTTTTTCTATTCCACACTGTTTCAACTGCAATCTGATGGCTTTCAACTTTGTGAAGAAGTCTTGTATAGTGTCAAAATTGCTCGGACTCAACCCTATGAGTTCATTTTCCAATTGATGACCTCTTAACTCACCCTACTTACCAAAGAGTTTTTCCAATGCGGTCCACACATTATTTGGTGTAGTGCAAGATTCAATGTGAAAAAGAAGGTCAGGAGAGACTGACATACATAGAGTACCAAAGGCTTCATCACATTTATTAAACCATTTTATCTTTTCTGCAGCATCTTGTGGTTCAATTTCAAGTCCCATTGTTATATGATGATATCCATGTCTTTTTAGATATATTACCATCTTAAATTTCCATTCAAAATAATTATATGGAGTTAAGACTGGAACTGCAGATGCATCCATGAGAGCAGAAAAGAAGATTGCAAAGAAGAAGGAAAAGTACAAAGAAAGAAGACACACGAGACACCCCCCCTTTCCACTAGTCTCAAAAATCACCCCCCCAAAATATTACAAGGTTGGCACTTTATAATTAGTGTGATTACAAGGCCTTTTATCAAATTTTAATGCTTGCTAGACCTCCAATGGCCAGAATTTAAAATTTTGATACAAATAAAATTAATGTAAAATCTGAAAAAAATAGCCTTATAGCTATTTAATACTCTTCAATACCTTTCCATCAACTATTCATTTTTGAAAAATGGAGATCTGAGGCAAAAGAAAAGACCTATTGAAGAGAAAAAGTGCAGCAGATTCAACCTGCAATATCTAATGGAAAATGATAGAATTTTTTAATGAGACCTATGTGGATAGAAAGTTCTCATTTCTATCTTTCTGTCAAGTATTCATTTGTGAAAATCCAACACCCGAGGCAAAAGTTATGCAAATTTTAAGAAAGGTTGCTGAATATGCCCGTCAAAAACGGCTCACGCCTGATTTTGACTCAGTTTTCACAAAATTAAGAAACTCATTCCAAAAACTAACAGATACCCAGAACGTTTTTTGACCCTGGAAATAAAACCCAAAAACCTTTTTTTTGAAAATGAGTAGAAGCTAGAAATTCAAAGCACAAATGAAAACAGCTCCGGTAAAAATTTCAAAAAAAATAACCCTGATTTGTTACCGTGTCCTCCAATCTCTGATTTTGGTGAAGTAAAAGTCACTTTTGACTTTCTCAAGCCTTATGGACACTCTAGAAGTATTGAAAGATGCCTCCAATATTACCACAAAGCTGCAATCACCCAGATCTCACAGGAACACATATATGCAAACCAGATTAACCAAATGCCTATTTTCCTTTAAACTGTTTTGATTCTCCAGTTCATTCAAGGATGCAGAAGAAGAGCATACTTAGTTTTAGGAAAAATATTAGCTATCTAACAATCTCAAATCTCTTAAATAAATCATAAAAATAATGAGCTATACCAAACAACACGACTCTGATACCATGTTAGATTCTGCGAGAAGCGAGAACCGAGCCAGGATCTGTTGTCGGTCGTAGATCATATGCGCCTCCACTCAACAGATGATCGAAGATCAAAATAGTAGATGAAGAGATATCTGAAATGAGAGAAAAATAGAGACAAAGAAAGAGAATTTTGAGAAGACTCTCAATACTCTCACTGAGCTATCACTGAAATGATATTCGAGCTTGTGAACTAGCTATGGTGAGAGGAGAGTGCTGTATATATAGCAAAAATAGGGCATATACATCCAAGAGGTGTAATAACTCCCATATCCCATAAAAGGTGGGAGGTTTTACCTACTTGGTAAATGCCAAAACATGTGGCATAACCTCCTTACATGAAAATAAAAAAGGAGTTATAAGAGGTGGCACATAAAGACAAAAGAGTGTGAGAACTCTAACTACCCCATAACCTACTTATGTAAGGACAGAATAGTGGTTATGAGAGGTGGCACAAAAAGCCAAAAGAGGATGTGTAACTCAACTACCCATGTGTGGGAGAGAGTTACACATGTAGCTGATGTATTTCACTACGTGTCCTCATACTAACCACTTATAATAAACCTAAGCAAGCTTAATAAAAAACCTACACTAACAGCTCATGATTTTCTCCTAGTGCCAAAGGTCTAATGTTGTTACCCCAAGGTAATGGGGGTGGATGCCACAAATTCTAATTATTGAGAGCATTATTATTTGCATCACCCATTGCTCTAGGCTGGATTACTGGTTCCTCTTGAGGTTCTTCCTGTTTGACTTCAAGAACTATCTGGACTTTAGGAACTATGTTGGATGCTTCTCCAACTTCTATAGGAATAAGATCTTGGAAAAATGGATTTGTAGTACCGTCTCTCCCCCTTCTTGTATAAACCCTGTGAGACAGGATTATCTACTGCCACGTGGGAGATGGTAATACAGGTCTTCCAGCTACAAGATTTGCTTTGTGTTCTTCTTCGTCAAGAATAGTAGCCACGTTTCTCCACTAAGCAAGACTTTCCTTTTGCACAAATATGAAACTCCTCAGGCTACTAATGATGTCTATTTTCTCTCCTTCCACACGTAGAAGATTTGGTTGAATAGTAGGTGCTGTAAGATTTGGTTGTTGAACTAGAGCAGTAGGATGCCAGAGAGTCATTCCCATGACATAAGCTTAAGCTTTCTTGAAGTTTTATGCCTAGTGCCCCACGGTGGGCACCAAAAAATTGTTGGCGTTTCAATTCACATCTTTGGAATGTGAGTTGGAAACGGACAACTATGCACATATAAACTACTCTTCTATTATGAGGGGAAGTTCCCTTTTTGCTGATGTTCACTTAAAAGATAAATAAAATAAATTCGCCTATCTTTTTTGTTTCTCAGTTGCAAGCACAAGGTTATAAAACTCTATTCACTGCAATAAAGGTTTTTCTTTTTGAAACTTCTAACTACAGCTAGGCCTAAACTAAATGATGCTTTTAATCACCTAAGTAAATTAAGAGCAAAGGGATTAAAAGTTAACAGAGAATGATTTGTTTTCACATAAAAGCTCAAATAACTCCTTCCAGATCACATTAGAAGACTCATTGTACTTTAAGATGAAAACTGAAAGTAAGATTACACAAGCCACACATCTGATGACAAAACTAGATGATCATGAGATAGAGAATCAAAGAAAATGGAAGGCATAAGATTTCTATTCCCAATATCATAAAGTTCTTACAACTCCAGGACAACAATATTGTAGCAAAAGGCAGGCATACAATATGTGATCAAACACTAGAAAATAGATAACACAGAGTGAACAAGCACTTGGAATAAAAATTTCTGCAAGATACAATAGGCACAACAAATTTTTCTATCACAATTACCATTACTTACAATGGGCAAGGCTACCCTTATTTATACTAAATCAAAGGAGTAGGGAACCATAAAATCTCCTTGATTTACCCTAACTAACTTGCCAACTCGTAAGCTTTATTCCTATTCTAAGACAAAGATTACAACTAACAAATGCTTTAAAGCAAAGAAAGCTCCAAGTATTACAAAGTGACTTTTTACTATTTTAAGGATGGACAAGATTTGAATGAAAGCAAATGCTTTAAAACAAAATGCATTGAGTTAAAGTTGCTTTCTTTTGAGTCACATCCCCATATTTATTGCTACCTTATTGGTGACATCATCCACTGATATTATTTGTTGATCTCTTCAAACAAGTAGATTTCGAGAGAAAACGTTGGCACATGGGTTTTGTAGATAATCCCATTCTAAAGCAACCCAGATTGTCAGATTTTGAAAAAGTAGAGGATTTCCTGAAAAAGCAGCAAAAAAGTAGATTTCGAAAAAACTAAAATTTTCCAATCTTCAAGAGAACAAAATTCCAAATGAACCCATTTCGATGAAAATTGAAAAAGCTCCAGCCTTGTTTCTGAAAAATGATCCCCTAGAAAAATGGATCTCGAAAAAGCATGCCTCTGTGCCTCCCAATCCTAAAACTATGAAGAACACTGAAAAAGCACTCTGTTTGGGTTCTTAAATCTTTGCGAGAAGAAAACAATAATCTTCTTCCTCTGGATGCAACCTCAAAAATAATGAATGATGGAGGCCAAAAGCTTATTTTTTAGAACTTTAGGTCGAAAAAGCGACTTTCTTTGTGAAAGCACAAAGCTTGAATCTTATCCATGAAGAAAGAAACTTTTAAAGCACAAATCTAAGTAGATATCCTCGAATAGGAAGAATCCTTATTTTATAGCTGCCTATGGCTTCATGTGTGAGATGATGAAAAAAATATCTTCTTTGATGATGTCATCAAACACACGAGGTTGCAAAAGTGTTAACCAATTTTTACTTTGTTTTGAAACTTTTGCACTCATTCTGACTCTAGTATGGCCTATCCCTAACTTCATCAAAATGGTAAACTATCACTATTGAGTAAAAAAGCTGACTGATCATGGCTTCTTGAAGATTTATCAACTCTGATTTCATCCCCAGCCTTGAACTAACAATCTGACGATGTCTGACTGTAAATCTGACTTCTAGAAACTGTCGCCGAATGAAGATTGAGAAGTGGCTGCAAGAGATGCTGCTGGAACATTAAAAAAAACTAAATCTAGAGATCCCAAGCACCCCTAGCCTCCAGTGATGCTTTTGGACTCACGCCTTAGTCAAATTTTTGATATTTTCAACTTTTCTTCATTTCTGGAAAAACATGAAAAATAAACTAAGTCTGGAGAGAAGGGGTGCCCCTAGCCTCCTAGGGTGCCTAAGATTCCATGGCTTAGAATTTTTTTGGAAATTTTCAATTTTCATCCACAAATCTTAAATTTCGCTAGATTTGAAATATACTTTCAGGATGTTTGAGATAGGTCTCGGATCCATGAGATTTAACATGCAGATTCTAAGTTTTTAAGGATCCACCAGCTTTTAGAGTTTGTTTTTCAGGGCTTCAGGACATCAGACTTAGCCAATTTCAAGATTTCATGGACAAGCATCAGGATGAGGGTAGACCGGATAGCCTGAGCATATCTGAGATGAATGCCCTGCTTTTACGAGCCTTTTGACTGAGTTCAACTATTTTTACCACCTAAAACTAGGCTGACGAGGCATTTTTGACATTTTCTAAAAAATGCAAAAAAAATCTAACACTAGGTTGCTTGGGCACCCCTAACCTCCAAGGGCGCTTGGATTTGCTAGACTTAGTCAATTTTTGATGATTTCCATCTTTTCTTCATTTTTTGGATTCATCCTGCTCTGTTCTCCATTCTTCAACAGTTGACAGTTACTCGATGGCTCCTCGCATTCTGAACAACATTGACATCTTGAAAATGACCCCTGACAAATGAGTTCCCTTCATTAATGCACTCAGAGTTTGTACTTGGCCTTCTAAAAAAGTAGAATTAACCTAGTAGAGAAAACTTGACCTTTTGCATATTCCGTCTGGACCACCTTGATCTTGAAGCAATATCAGCCAATCAGAATAAGGACTCCTGAATCAGTGATTCTATTTTTAGAAAATTTTGCCAACATCCGTATCTCAAGAAACCTAAAAAACCTAATTTGACTTCTATTTTTAGAAATTTTGACTTTTTGACGAAAAATTTTCTAGACTTCTTACAAAATGCCTTAATGAAGCAATTTTTTTTGATTAGGTACAACAAGTTTCATACCTTTGTCACATCATTCAACCTAACTGTCTAATTAGAGATCTTCTTATGATTTTAGTTTGTTGTTGTCTTTTAAGATCTCTAGGAGATACCCTCTTGAGCTTGGCAAGGCTCAAAGAAGAAGAGGAGGCCTTATCCACCCTTCTATCAAGTTGGATTTTTCTCTCCCTTGGTCTAAGCACAGGTCACTTCGCCATTGTCAACATTATTCCTGGGTTTGGACTTGGTGGTGACTACCTTAGGATTGGGGTGATTGCAAGAAAAAGAACCAACACTATATATAGTTGTGAATAGCTATATATATAGTAACTCCAGCATATTGTCAATAATTTTTTGTTGCAATAATCTCTTGTCATACATTATATATATATATATATATATATATATATATATATATATATATATATATATATATATATATATATATATATATATATCGTAGACAATTGTTTGTTACAATAATCTCTTGTAACATATTATATATATATATAGTAACTCCAGCATATCCTAGATGATTTTTTGTTGCAATAATCTCTTGTCTATTAGATAATGTACCTCCAGAGGGTTTATTTTTAATAATATATCACTAGTAGAATTTGGCAAATAAATGACTACGTGACTAAAAATTTTAGTCACGACAACTAAAAATGACTAAATTCTACTAATTTTTTGCAACATAGCTATAAATGACTAAATAAATGACTAATTTGATCGTCAGGTAAAAAACACAACTAAGTAATTAGTCACACAAATAAAAATGACTAAATGTTTTTTTTTTGGAAATATGAATGAAAACATGTTTTTTGATTTAAAGCATGGTTTTTTTCTTTTTTCTTTTTGATTTAAAGCATGGTTCTTTTCAATTACAAACTTCACCAAGCCCTTTACATCCATCTTCTTGCACAAGGTTTTAAACTTGGAACACAGATTCACATCCTTTTCCATGGCCTTCTCTGGGGTCTTTTCTGCACCTTTTTGAGACTTGACTAGACTCGAACCCTGGGCTGCTTCTTGGGATTTTCCAAGTTTCATTTTGTTTCTGGTTGTGAAGGGCATTTGTAGGTCATTGATTAAAATGGGTGATATATTTGATGACAAAAATGAGCCAACATTGACCATAGAAGAATACATCGAAGGCGTGGATGCTCAAGAACTAGTATGCTTGTTATTTTCCTTTTCTTAAAACCTAGATGTGTTAGATTTTGTGTTTTTTAACATTGAAAGTCATTTTTTTGTTGTAGGAGGTTGATTTGGTATTAGGAGGGGATGAAGGAAAGGAATGCATATACTTGAAGGGTTACATGAAAATGATTATGGTTTATTCTGATTTCATACTTTACCAAGTGGTGCATCAGTTGGTAAGTATCTTAACTGGTTTGATGATCCCTTTTGTGATTATTTTGTCTTATTGTAGTCCTTGAGACTATATTTCATGCAAGGACTTTTGCATGTCTGGTTCAATTTTCCACATCATTAATTAGATGTTTTGAATCTCAAAAATAATTTACTTGGCTAGAGAAAAAAATCATAAGGTTTGCATGCTAAAAGGTTACCTTTGTTTCATTCACTCTTTGCATTACAAAGGATGATCTTTTCATTTATCAACGGTTCATGTGTCTTGTCTTTATTGAAAATTTTTGCATGCATGCATTCAAAAACTATTGGTCAAAATAGTGGAAAGTTTAGTCTATAATATTGCATCAAATGTTTTCTCTGAAAAGAGGTTTGAACATCAAGTCCTCCATGTGAAACATTGAGCATCATTGCATCCTTCCCTTACAGGGATTCATAGATAAAAATTATGTTGAGATCCATGAATATGCAGTCGATGTTGGGTTAGATTCAAATGTCTTTATGGTGAGTGCCCTTGTTGATATGTATGATAAATGTAGTTTTCTTGAGAATGCACAGGATGTGTTTGATGGAATGCCAAAACCCTATGTTACTGCATGGAATGCTATAATCATAGGGTATGCTCAGAGTGGATATGTAGAAGAGGCTTTGAGTCTCCTCAGGGAAATGCAAATGGTGCCAGAGAAACTCGACTTAGATGCCCTAATCAGTGCTCTCTTTGCATGTACTACTTTGCAACAAGAAAAAAAATAATACTCCGATCTAGATTTGAGTTTCACCTACCAATATCTTAAGTCTTGGGGTTTTATTTATTCCAATATTCATTAGATTTTGTATATGACCATGCTTAAGATTCCTCTTAGCTCGAGTGGTTATTTTCTCTATTTTAAAGTGATAGCTCCATGGCTATTTTTGTGTCTTTGTTGTGCTCATCCTATGCTCGCCTTTGCACAACTATCTTCAACATGTGCACACAGAAACCTCTGCTCGACTACTCGCATCAGCTGTATAACATATATAGAGTCTTCTAATGAATTTATTAATTCAATGGTGTGACCCACTTAAATGGAATAAAACATGACAAGTATATGTTGAGAGAAAGCTTGTGAGGTGATGAGTCAACCACAAATATTGAACTAAAGGTAATTTTCACTCCTTTAACTTTCTAGATCATTATTTATTTTCTTTGATGGATGTGCCATCTTAATGCTATGGAAGAGGAGGAAAAATATGCCAATATAGTGAAAAGTTCGCAATAGCATTTGGTTTTTTAAACATGCAATGGATCAACCATTAGAATAAACCATGTACATTCTTGAGAAAACATGCACAGTAACAAATTCAGAAACATGGATTCTTTGTGATGTGGGGAAACTAGAATATAAAATGCACTCTGTCCTTGAATTTGGATGAACCAATGATAGTATCCCTAGGCACTTTATCTCAATATTGGCCATGTTAGGTAAGGTTTTTAGAAGGCCCTTGACTATATCTCTCTTATTTTGTGTCATACTATGCATTCAATACAAATTTCTATACTTACACTTCTAATTGTTTCTAAAGAAAATCTTGCCTGAACTGACACTAAGTATTGATGAATGTCAAGTGTACTATTAGTGAATAACACATTTATGTTAGAATATGATTCTTCAAATGGAAATACTTGCATAGCTATACCATGTCCTTTTACTACAAGGAATTACCACTTGAAGTAAACCTATTTAAGGTATTTTAGATCATAAATTTATTGGTGTAGTTTTACATTAGATATCGTTAATTAAATATCAACTAGTTTTTACTCTAAAAAAGTCCTTCTTCATAGGGTTTCTAGATTAGTATTTGATTAAGGTAATGATGAGTTCTAAAGGTCTTGACAACCGAGAAATAGTGTAACCCTGGTAAGATGCATGTTGGTCATATTTCCTTCCATTAATTCAAAGGGGATTCTAGATCAAATCATTTTAGATACTGGAACATATTTCTTAATGGATTAATAATTCCTTGTTTTAATTTCTACTTGATTTCATTTGTGAAATTGATCAATAAATAATTAATGATTTGGTGTTTATTAATGTGATTAAGGCAAACCACTCCAATAATATTAGATTGTAATTTGGTTGTTGTCATATCTTATATTGAATGTGTTTACATCGAAGAATTCATTTAACTCTTTTTTTGGATTTGGTAAATGCATAAGTGTTGTTCTAGATAAAGGTTTAGTTATTCTAAGATGGTAAATGCATAAGTATTGATATTCATTTAAATGTAAGTTGGGTATTTTAAATGTTAATGTAAGTGTCTTTTAGGCTTTCATTATTAGTTTGTATATGCATGTTTCATTCCTTGTAAGCCACATTGTTGAATGTGATATGTGAAGTTTGTGTTTGGACTTCTTATGATAAAGTGAGGACATTGTAAGGAACTTTTGTTGATCTCATAATCATTTGAGAAGCAAACCTTGGAAACACTTACTAGGATACTTGTAATTATGGTTAATCTATTTATTCATTGCATTTGTGTATTTGGATTTGTTTGATGAGTACGCCATTTGGTTGAATATTATAGATATGTAGGGTTGTTGTGTATTTGGGCATTGATTGGTTAATTGTGTGTATTTGAAGGATGAACTTAAAGAAAAGATAGGAAAGCTTTATGAAGTTAGAGATCCCCAAACTATTTTTGTTTTTGGGTTCATAACTCAATTTGGAGGGGGAAAATCTACCAGATTTGGCTTGATTTATGACAGCCTAGAGAGCACAAAAAAGTATTAGCCGAAGTACATAATTATTAGAGTAAGTACACTTTTTCAATAAGAAAATGTAACCTTCTTAAAATAGCATAGATATAATACCTCTTAGACTAAAAGTATAGCATGTTCTGCAAGTCTTAAAAACTACATGAGAAAAATATAGGTTATTAAAACTCTTTTATTTTTTCTTCAACCTTTTTGAGATCAATCTTTTGAATACTTGAAATCATACAGTCGTCCTTTGAAAGGCAATGATTGTTGAACTAACCAATTGATTTTGCTTTATATTGCTACCGATGGCAGGGGAAGTTTTATCTAGTATTTTTATTATTACAACATTTTTTGAGCATCAAACTTGTAAATTTAATATTAATTTATTTGCTTCTTGTCTGTTGGTTTTTTGTCCAACTTAGGAATTTTGTTGATTGATTCAACATAATATAATTGGAATTTATTCTATCATTTTATCCATCTTTTATGGTTCTTGTTGATTCATGGTAGGGGTGAATATTCAACTTCAAACTATCCCTCGATCACTTGCCATTGACTATCTGAGCTTATGAAATTCATGGGTCATTGTCCCTAAGCACTCAAGACTATTCTCCATAGCCAAGTTTAGGTTTTTGATGAGTTCTCAATGTGAAACATGGACTAGATCAGAATTCTTTAATGATAAATAGTTGTATTCTTGTGTCTTTTATTGTCATCAGCATGCTGGTAATATATTCTTTCCTATGATTGTCCCTATGTCAATCATTGCAAGATAGGTTGACATTTGATAACCTTAACCTTTATATTTTGCTACTTCACAGTAAATATGACTTAAATTGAAATGCCATGGAACTTTGTCTTGTGAACCTTCAAAGCATTAAGGTCTTAAACAAGCATACTGTCTTCTTAACATAGATTATGAAGGAAACATGACTGCATTTTGATTTGCACAGTCATCCTTTCATCTATGACTGTCCCTCACAAACTTCTCATTTGATGCTCCCTTCTTTCTGATCATTGATCGCAAGACTCTACCCTTGGAAGACTCTTATGACTGTCCCACTCTTGAAATCTGCCTGCTTTTACTTGACTGTGACTGAGTCATGCAAAATTACTACCTTGCTCACTATTATTGATGCCATGACTACTCTCCACCTTGAATCTCATCATGCCATCTTGAAAGAACAAAGATAAACATAAGATATAAAAGAGATGAACAAAAGTGTAGGACCTGTGGAAACATTGTGAGGGCCTTCAAGGTACAAAACATGACTATACAATGACCACACACACTTCCCTCCATCATTAATCTATTGTGAAATTCTATACATTTGTGAAGGCTACCATATATAGATATTGTCTCCTTTCAACTTCAATGCAATCATTTGCAACACCAAATCACAACACCTTGGGATTGCCACTTTGTATAATATGTTATCACATTCATAAGATAAAGGCTAAGTAGTAAATGTAGCACAGTTGTGAATCAATAATAACAATGTCTTTGTCTCATATTTTCCAGTTCTCTTGTCTAGTTTGTGGCAAGACTTTCAATAGATACAATAACATGCAGGTATGTCCAACCTACTAGCTATATTATTATTACCATATATACAATCAGGATAAATGCCAAGGTCTCTTGATCTAGAATCACTATGCATGAATGTTTTGATAACTTAGATAACCTGTTGAGCTTGCAAAACAAATAGGAAACCATATTAGGTCTGTAATACAATATGAGAAAATGATCCCAGTAGCATAGCTGACATTAGCAGTCTATTTCTTTTACATATTTTTGTGCCTTTTTCTTAATTTCTATTACTTAGTGTCTGAGAGAGGAAGCAAATTTGCTTATTAGGGTTGAGTTGTCCTAGAATTTATTGCACAAAATTTGTATATTTGTAACAATTTTTGTATTGTCTCGTAGATCCCTTAGGGAGAAAATTCATTTGATCCTAATGTCTTTCTTCAACATGTTATAAATGGTGCAGGAAAAATTGAGATCTATGTTGGGCCTAGTTGAGGCCATAGCTACTGTTCCTTTCCTGCTCACAAATCTCATAATTGTAATCACTAATAATTGAGATCATTATTAAATCATGACCTAATACACATTTGCCACACCTGTGCTTCACATGCAACTAGAAAAAGGTTGATGATGAGATGCATTGGATGTGAGAAAGTCCAAGACTGAAATATTAAGTAAAATTTGAAAAACATACCAAGCCTATTAAGCTTACCTTACATAGGAAGGTACATTATGTGAATGTACAGTGTTTGAAGATTTTAGAATATCCTAAACTGATGGTAAATCTTAGCTGCTTGTTTCTTAAATTGCATTATCTAAAGTCTGAGTATGGTGGAAACAATTTCTACCAAGTTTTCTCTTTTTGATGTACAAATGTTTTGTCATCCATATCAAAATACAAAAAAGCAAAAGCAAAAGCAAGAGCCAAGGATTGCTTCTCCAAATTAGAAAATCAAAGTCTCTATCATTCCTTCCTATAGTGTATTCATCCTCCTTGAGCCTCACCATCATTGTTGTTGCATATGTTCCACTCCAAGCTGATCCAATACAATACCCTCCACGGACAGTATAAGCCTCAAGGCTGATCCTTATGGCTAATATGAAATGATGAAGTGAACTGTTGTTGTAACTTAGAAAATCAAACTTGTCCATGTGCCTTTGAAAGATGTCTTTGTAGATTTGTACCTCCTCTTCCTCCTTGATTAGGTGTTCATCAACTAGGGTAGGATCAAAACATGTCTCCAATGAAGAATCATGTGTGCTATGTGTCACCAACTCAGTCCCATGGCTGCAAACTATGTTTCTATGTTTACCATCCATTTCATCAAGTTGTCCCATGCATGTGGTTTCTATAGAAGACTAAATTTCTAATGTGTATGTGAGTGCATTCATCACATCTTCCTCCCTTCTCAAAGCACAGACATATACCTCACACAATTTGAATAGATGAGCCTGATCCATACAGGCCTACAAGTATTCATCCTAGATCATAGCCACAGTCCTTTGTGTTGCAAGTATGAGCAGTAAGTGTTGTCATTGATGTCAACACCTAAGAAATACATTTGAATAAATATTTGAGGAATTAGAACAAAGTGTAGAAGTGCTTTATCTACCAGAGAAGTGTAGTGTTTTGCTCTGCATATCCTATAGATTAGAAGTAATGTTAAGGGATGTCTATAGATGCTATGTTTCAATTTTGAGCCTCTGGTGTAAAGATTTGAGCAAGTTATGTTCATCAGAGTAAAAATTATTTTTCTGTGCATTTAGTGGTCACAGGGAGAATGTATTATGCTCCGTATTTCTCCGCAATTAAGTCTTACAATCTACGGTTCAGGAATTAAGTTTGTGATGAGGATATGTGCCTTCAGTTCAAATGGTTCATGATTTGGTGGTCTGCAAGTGATCTTTCTTTTATGACAGTGGCTGATAGTAAAGTTTAAGTGCTCTGGTTTGAAGAATCTTATGGATAAAGTGTTTAGAGGTTGTGCAGATGTTCTTGGTGATTGTAACCTACTTGTGGATGTCTCTACATCAGGTTCCTACCTTTTGATTGGTCTGCAAAGTATAATTTGGATCGTGCATGAAGTGTGTTCTTAAAGGTTTTAATGTTAACACCTATTTTAGCCGACTTGGTTGTTCTCAATACTTTCAGTTATATTTTGGAGGTTGTGATAGCATGTTGTAGCATGGAAGATTGTGTTTGATTTGCATTCGTTCTCTCTTTCATTAATCTATTTAGGTTCAGACCTATTCTAATGTATGTGTGTTTTCTGACATTGGAGATTGTTCCAGTGGTTGATGATTGTAATGCCGACCTTGATGTAAATTCCAAGGTTGATGAATTGTATAAAAATATGAAATGAAGTCATGAATTTGTAGGAGTATGTGAAAATGAAAAGATAAGTGAAGTGTAAAAAGTAGAGCATAGCAAAGGATACGTATTGTGCTTCAATGGAACTGAACCTTGGCATAGTGTAGATGCTACTATCTCAGTTCACCAATTTTGGCAGTGAGCCACCCACCAATAATGAGCCACACCATTGGCAGTGAGCCTCTTCATTTGCAGTGAGCATTTGGGTAGTTAGCCTCTAATTTTTTATATTGTTATAATATATTATATTGTGAGCTAGCACTCACCATGGTTTTTCCCCTATGGGGTTTTCCACATAAAAATATGGTGTCTCTTGTGTTGAATGTGTGAATGTGTTTGATTTTCTATTTTCATGTTTTCATTCTTAAGATACAAATTCTGTGTTAATTGGTTGATGTGTTAATGGTTTTGAAATATTGGTTACAACTGATTCACCCCCCCCTCTCAGTTGTATTGCACTTTTCAACAATTGGTATCAGGGCGAGGGTTCCTTGGAAGTAAGCCTAACAGCTTGAGGAAGATTCAGGATGGCATGCAAGGATGAACTATCTTTCAATTGTTTCATGTGTGGTGAAATTGGTCACTATGCATCCAGTTGTCCAAAAGGAAAGTTTAGAAATAATGATGAAGAAGATAAAAGCAAAAAGTCCAAGAGAACATATTATGATGTTGAAGACGATGAAGATAATAATTATTTTTTTATTAATTCAAAGGATGTCAATTGCAAAGATGAAGAATGTTATGATCCAGAAGCAAGTACTGACAGTGAAGATATGCTTCAAAAAGGGAACTATTGGGTTATTGATAGCAGCTACTCAAATCATATGACTGGAGATAAAAGTAAGTTTATAGATTTTAAGAAGTATGATGAATGATTAGTCAGATTTGGAGATGAATGTAATGCTAAGATATGTGGAAGAGGTTCAATTAGTCTTGATGGAAAACAACCTACTAATGATGTTCTTTATGTTGAAAGCTTAAGGAAAAATCTCTTAAGTGTTGGATAGTCATGCAGAGAAGGATACAGTCTTATATTTCAGAATGATGCTTTTGAAATCAGAGAAAAATCCAGAGCTATAATAGCCAGTGGAAAAAGGATAGAAGGAAATCTTTATCATCTCAGAGAAGGTGACATTACCTGCTCCATGACTTAGAATAGTGAAAGTTGGCTTTGGCATAGAAAATTGTGTCATATCAATCTTGATGATCTAGTAAGGCTAAGCTCAACTCAAGTTGTGAAAGATCTGCCAGAAATTATACATTCTAACAATATCATCTGCAAGAAGTGTCAAGTTGAAAAGCAAGCAAGAGGAAG
Source organism: Cunninghamia lanceolata (assembly GCA_027924645.1). Lineage (NCBI taxonomy): Eukaryota > Viridiplantae > Streptophyta > Pinopsida > Cupressales > Cupressaceae > Cunninghamia > Cunninghamia lanceolata. The sequence goes on along the minus strand of BSBN01000107.1, from coordinate 16,926,589 downwards.
TTTACAGGATGAAGAAAAATCCTCAACTGAACTATTGGAATTGGTTCATATAAACCTTTGTGGTCCCACAAGAGTAAGAAGTTTCCATGATGACTAGTATTTTATGTTTTTTATTGATGATTATTCTAGAATGACTTGGGTTAGTTTTCTTAAAGAAAGATTAGAAGCTCTAGATGCATTTAAAGCTTTCAAAACAATGGTTGAAGATGAATTGAATGTGAAAATCAAATGTTTGAAGACTGACAAAGGAGAAGAGTTTACCTTTGATAAATTCAATGTGTTATGTGAGACTCATGGGATAAAAAGACAACTATCTAGAGAGAATAGAGTGATGGAAACAAAGAGTAGGACTGTACAAGAAGCTACAAAGACAATGATAGAGGAAGCTAAACTACTAGAAGTATACTAGAACAAAGCTATACAAACTACTGTCTACATTCAAAATAAAATTCAGGTCAAAGGTAATGGTACAAAAACTCCTTATGAATTGTGGTATGGAAGAATTCCTACAGTAAAATATTTCAAAATTTTTGGAAGCAAATATTTATAGTAAATTTTCAAATTTTTTGAAGCACCTCTTTCATGAAAATCTCCATAACTTAGGCCTACGAACTCAAATTTTTGTGTCATTTGTTGCATTAGAATCTTGGTTCCACCCTGTTTCTTGTTATATACCCTTTATTCTAGTGTTATATCACAAAATAACCTTGTGGAAGATATTTTTATCAACTTTCTCTAAAATTTAAAAAGTGGTGGAATTATCTCCCTATTCTACCTCTTGATTAATAGGCACAAACACAAGGGAAAATACATCTACCCTTATTTTCATTCTGAATCATTTTATTCTCATATTCTTCCTCTTATCATTTTATAAATCCTCTATTTTAGCTCTAATTTTGCACTGACATATTTCGGTCTTGTAGGATTATTCATTTTCTAACAGAGTGATTTTGTAGGGATTGTGGTACCTAATGTTGTGGTTTTGTAGATTCCCAATCTAGGGGCATCATTCTTCTACCTAGAGAATTTCTACATCTTCTACAATATCCTTTTAGGTATCCTTTACATGCTTATTTTCTTTCAGCATTTCATTTCTATGCTTTAGCATAGTTTATCACTTAGTGTCATTAGCCCACTAAAGTGGTAGCAAAATGTAATATAGAAAATTACGTACCCTCACAATTTCATGTTATGTTTTGACCCACTTTGGTGTCCACTCTCATAGCATGTTTTGAGGGCCACTTGAGCCTAACCTTAGTCTATTTCACCCCTCAGCAAGGTTTTCCAAATTTTGCATCACATGTTTATTTCTCCTAATTTTCTAGAAACACGTGATGAATATTAGAAAATTTTCCCAGGATGCAAGTGTGACATGCTAGCATCCCAAAGATCCCAAAATTTAAAATCATTACTTTCCCCACCTTGTCATTTGATTCCATCAGTGATAATGCTCATTTGGCAATGAAACAACCTCTATAAGCATGCATGACCCTTGGATTCTCTCTTCCTCCATATATAAACTTAATTTGAAACTATTTCACTTCTTCTAGATTCATCTTTTGGAAAAATTCTTGGCATTCACAAGAAGGAAGATCTCTTGGCTCACTTTGTTGATTTTGGTGTCCTCTTTGAGTTCCAACATCTCTTTTTCTTTCAACTCCTATTACCTTCATATTTGCAACTTGACCATTGTGGTGGCTCTCACAAGGGATTAATGTTGTCCAAACAATGATTTTTTCCTCAAGGAGTTTGTAGCCTCCTTCATTGTCTCAAATCTGGTAACATTGTTTCATTGCAAAGAAATAGTGTTATTTATTTGGTTTATTACATCTTTCATTATCTCTATTTTGGCCAACTTGTGTAGATCACCACCCTATTTTCCTTTACGCACACTAGGGTATTCTTCCCCATAGACTAGGGTTTATACTCATAGTATTTGTTTATTATCGTTGTTGTTATTTTCCTAGATGCACCTAGGGAATAAGAGCACACGCTTGTTTTTAATCTTTTCCAATATCAGTTGTCTGTGGAGGTTGAAAGACCGACATAGGGGCTTGACTTGAAGGTAAGGTCCCAAACAACCCCAATAATTTTCTTTGGTCTTTAATTTTGTAGTTATTTTGGAGAGATTCAATTGTACGAGGGTTTGATAATCTCTTCCTCTTCATTTCCTTCCTTTATTTCTTACTTAAATAGTCTTTTAATTAGTCATTTCAATGTGTGTACCAGTAAGTTTTGTTATTTTGGAAGCTGCTAGATTTTCTTTATGGTTCATTATGTAGACTGGGTAGATAATTAGACTGAGACAAACACATTTATTGGAGATTTCCCTAATTTTACTGTCATACTAACAATAACGCAATGTGTAGACATCTGTAAAATGCACTGGCATCTTGGGATGAGGCTCACCCCTTTTGGTGTTAGGTGACTCTTCTATTTCTCTTTTCAGTTTTGGATTCATTTCTATGATTCAATTTATTTTCTTTCAGAAATTATAGTTTTTTGCTGTACCTTTATGCTTTAGCTTATCAAAGATAGTTTTTTCTAAGTATAAAGTAGTAATACCTAGTTTAGGTGGAGTTATTTTGCTCTTCCTGGTTGGATAGAAGTGAAATACTTTTCCTTAAAGTTGGTTAGATGCTAGTGTGATACCTTAGAATATAATTATAATTAGAAAGTATACTCCTTTTTAATCAGAATTCCATTTTTTTATATTACAATATTATTAATAAATTGTACTAAATTTGATCCCTTCTAGATTCTTCTTGTGCCTCTACTTGTTTACTAAATTGTGGCACCATTGATATGATAGGTAGCCCATGAGTTGAATGTTCTTTATATGTTAGATCTAATGTTGGCATTTTGATATTAGGAACCGTTTTCAATCAGGTACTTTTGGAAAAGAACCCTTTGTCATTTTTTTGCTAATATCTTTGCATTGTCCCAAAGTAATTTCATCTTCTCCAATTTTTTCTTGACCATATGGAAATCTTAAGGATACTTTGAATCTAGCAATGTCCTCTTCCTCTCTCAACCCTATATCCATCCACCTCTTCCAAGTAAAACATTTGATCCTTTCTATGTCATTTTGGAAGTTTCTTATTAGATCCTCATGCTCTAGGATACTTGTTCATAATCACTCCTCCCCTTGTTACTTATAGCTTATTAGTGCCCCTCAAGGTCATATTTTTTGTAATCAAGGAGTGGTATGCAATAGAATCTTACATGTTTAGCAATTTTATCCATGCCTTCCTTGCTAAGAATTTGGAAACCCCCTACTTGAATTACTGGTTGGAGAAATCCACCCTTTGAAATCTTCTTGAAGTGGTCATGATCTACAACATAAAGGTGTCTAGAATTACCTCTAGGTATGCAATTTCATCTAGTAGTGCATAGGGTAGCATGCATAGGGCTAAAGTTGATCCATATATCTTTATGGTAGTTTATATTTCAAATATAAACTAGCCATCCTAGTTATTTTTAATCTTCCCATCTTGCTAGAACTTTGAAGGCCTGAGGAACAACTTTACTTCATTTGAAAGGCTAGCCCTTAATAGCTCAATTTTCTCAATAAGAGGTCTATAAACAAGGCTTCAAACTTATTGAATTATGCATGAGGGTAATCCTTGTCCATATGAATTAAACATAATTGGATGGGCTTAACCTCATCCTTGAGGGAATTATGTGAGACATATTTCACCCCTAAACTCTCACCCCAGTCTTGAGCTAGGGCAAATAGGAAGATGTACATAGCACAAGAGGAAGTATCTTTTAAACCTCTTCTCGCTCAGCTTGATATTTGAATCCTTGAAATTTATAATGTCTGCATGTAGGTTCCCAAAGAGAATCTCAACATAATTAAATAGGTTATTGGCATGAGGGTTTTGATTATCATCACAAAACATCAAAATCTAATGATATGTGGTCATCAACATCAATACCCATAATCGAGCATAGGCCTTGATGAACTTCTTGAAAGTAATACTCAAATGTGGTAGCATTGAGGGGCTTAACCTCATGCTATGGAATTAAATCCAATGGAGCACCCATTTTCCTTAGTCTATAGTGTGATAGCTTGACCCCTCTATGTCTTATACAATGTTGCTTGAAGCTACAAGTTCAACACCTTATAAGAATCCAACCTTAGCCCAAAAAATTTCTAAACAATTAACTTGTTCAATGTGAAAATTGGCCTTCCATCACTATCCATCATTACCATTTTCTTCACATCATACTTCTTGTAGTTTCAAATCATAGTATTTGGGCCCAAGAAATAGTTGGGCACCACCACCTTGGAAAAGTCTAACTTTAGGCATTTTTTATTAGTTTGGGGGTGTTTCTATTCCTATACATATCACTAAACAAATCCCTTCTAGTAATAGTGGTCTTGGCATCCCTAATACCAATTGATGTAGAGTGGGTAGCGAAATGGTGGTCACCACTCAAAATACTGAACTGTCGCTGTGGTTGAACCTTTGAACCACGTGAACCATTGAATGCAACTATCAGTTCAATCTATTCTTATCGTTTTGATTAAATGTTGTCAGCAACTATATGCTCCGCCTTGTTGAACCATCACACCAAACGAACCTTCGCGGAACCGCTAAACTCACTAAACCATTGAACTGGTTCAACTATCGCCACACTTTAATACTATCAACGATGAACCGCTACACACATTAAACTGTTGAACCATTTAATCGGTTCAACCTTCGATTCAACTATCTACACCTCTTACCCTGTTGAACCACTAAACCCATTGAACCTTTGAATAGGTTCAACCACCCATAAATAGCCACTATCAGTTCCTCTGATATACTTCAACCTAATACACTGATACAGGATACACACGAAATGTATATTTGTATACAAATGCGATATACACATGAAATGCACTCAGGTACCTTAACGATATACACACACTGTTTGTATATTTAGCGAACAACATGAACTTAACCCAAAATGACTTTTACACATACATTTCTTCACAAAATATACACAGGATAATACTCGCATACAAATGCAATATACTCATAAACTATTCCTGATATGAAATTAACATATATACATAACTGTGTATCCGAATCACTTGCCGATAACCTCCTCTGTAACAAGTCTCGAAATTTCTAATCTGCCATGACCACAAACAAAAAGAAAGTAAAACAGAAAACTATTTTACAAGTCCATTCCACTGATTTCACAGAAATCCACCAGTGGAATGGCTTTATTCATACATCTAGAACACAAAAAAAAAAAATTTAATGCAAACCAATTCTATACAGATAATATACATAGAACAATTCGAGGTACAAAGTATTTACACAGAATCCAAAATTTATAAAACACAACTGACAGAATTTCTACTTCCTCATTTTTACAGAGATTCCTACAATTGACAATTCCAGAGCATGATCAAAAAGAAAACAAACCCCTTCTTGAACCACCTCTCTCTATTTTTCTCTATTCGACTCCCCCATTCTGATTTTTGCTTAAACCAAGATTATAATCAAAAACCCTAACTAATCACTTGACACCTATTTGGTTTAAGACAACAAAACACCTAAACATGTGACGCATAGATTTAATCCTCCACATACCCCAACTGTCTAATGATGTCCAAATTGTCTTATTGGGATGCCAAATTTTGGGACTTCGATTCTCATGGTGGGGTCGGTTTCTTACAAACATGAAATGTCATCACAAATACTACATGATAGCATAAAATGTAAAAAACATATTAAAACTTAGTCTTCTCCCTCAAATGTATATTTATCCTATTGAAGGGGTGCTCCTGCACCATACTCCCTGGGAGAAGAGATCTCAAGCCCACTTGAGATCAGAGTTTGAAGGTCTACACCATATTTTGTAATCTGATCCTCAGTCATCCAAACTGCCTCTGAAGTAGGTTTCCTATGCCAAGCAACCAAGTACTCGATGTACTCTTTGTTCCTTGTCTTCTTTGTTACTCTTGAGTCTAATATCTTCTTCAATTTTGGTGGATCCTATTTAGGAATATCATCATCTGCTGCATCCTGCAATGGTTCCTATTCTATATCTACATTCTACTTGTATGGAGTTAAATCACATTTATTGAAAATGGGTGACAATCCAAGATCAGGAGGAAGTTGGATTTCATAAGCGTTCTGCCCACACTTCTTCAAAATCTGACATGGTCCAATCTTCCTCTGCATTAGCTTGATATATTTACCTTTTGGGAGCCTCTCCTTCTTCAGATTAACCCACACCAAATCTCCAACATCAAACTATACATGTCTCTTCTTCTTATTAGCATATGTTTTGTACTTCAATGTAGTTTGTTCAAGCTGGTTCTTGACTTGATCATGCACCTCCTTGATGGCTGATGCAAAGTTTCTCCATCTGCACTAATAGGCTCTCCAATAGGTAGATCTCTCAACTCTAAAACACCTCTTGGATGAATACCATATACCACTTGAAAAGGCAACTTTCATGTACTCCTATTGATAGTGTCATTATAGGAAAATTCTACTTGTGATAGAATATTATCCCACTTCTCTCCATACTGCCTTGTTAAACACCTTAACAGATTTCCCAATGAACAATTAACAACTTTAGTCTACCCATCTATTTGAGGATGGTAGGCTGATGAGAAGGACAAGTTGGTGCCAAGTTTCTTCCAAAGAGTCCTCCAAAAATGGCCAATAAATTTCACATCTCTATCTGAGACTATGCTCAATGGCAATCCATGTATCCTTACTATCTCTTTGAAAAATAGATCTGCAACATATGAGGCATCACATGTGGTTTTGCATGGCAAAAAGTGTGCCATTTTACTAAATCTGTCTACTACAACAAAAACACTATCATATATGTTCCTTGTCCTAGGCAAACCCAATACAAAGTCCATGCTTATGCTCTCCCATGACCTAGAAGGAATGGGTAGTGGCTGATACAAACCTACATTAGTGGATCTCCCTTTTTCCTTCTGACATATCACACATGCCTCCACAAATTTTCTCACATCTGACTGTAACTTGGGCCAATAGTAATGTCTCTTCACAAGATCAAGAGTCTTATCTAGACCAAAATGCCCTGCCATGGCCCCACAATGTTTCTCTCTAATGATATTCAGTCTCATAGAACATCTTGGAATACACAATTGTCCACCTTTGAAAAGTAATCCATCTTGGATCAGAAATTCAGAGAACTCAACATGATATTTATCACCAAAGGAAGTACATACCTGGTAGATCTCTCCAAAATCTTCATCAACATCATACATGGCCTCCAAAGAGTCAATGCCAACACTCTCCAACTGGATTTGATTGATGGTTAGAGCCCTCCTGCTCAAAGCATCTACTACCTTATTCTTGACCCCTTTCTTGTGCTTGAGTGTGAAGGTGAAAGCTTGTAAAGTCTCCACCCACTTCATATGTCTATGGTTTAGCTTCTCTTGACTATTTATAAAACTAAGGGCCTGATTATCTGTGAACACTATGAATTCTTTTGGCATTAAGTAATGCCTCCACTTTTTGAGTGACTATATGCATACTGATGGTGACAAGTTGTCATTGATGTCAAAAGTGTGCTCAGTTGATGATGTAATGTCGCCATAGTTGTTGCAGGATGTTCTTGATATGTCTGGAGGCTGCATATAAAGGTAAGTTTCACATAAAGATGTGTAGTTGAGTTTGTTATGTTTGGCATCTTTGTTGTTACAAGCTATACAGGATTCATGAGCATCATGTGAGAGATCAAGTTGTGTAGACACATGTGATTGGTCATGTGTTCTCAGAGTGGTATGTAGGTTGTAACCTTATGATGTTGCTTTCCCTCATGTTGCGCATATCAAGAACAGTTAAATATTGTCTTGCTTAAAAAAAATTTGACACAAGGTGTTGAGTTGAAGACATGGTTAGTTATCAGTGATAGAGGTTGGTTGGAATTGGCAAAGGTTTATAGTGAACTCAATTGGTTGAATTGGCTCATAATATGATTAGTGAAATCAATAATATTCATTATTGATAGATTCTTCAAGTGCTCCTTTCTCAATGCAAAGTTGAGGTTTGTTCATGATGAAGTTAAGGTTTACATTGCTGTCATCCCCCGATTCAGCTTGATGAGAACTACATGTGTACGATTGTTTTAGAGTATGCAAAACAATAAAACTCTAAACTAGAGCCTTCAATAGATATCATGCACTCTTTCCCTAATTTATTATTGACCTGCTAGTAAAGGTGATTTCACTAATAATAACCTGTTAGAGGGCTTTTCAATCATATGGGAACCGGCCCCTTTTTACCACTTGAATCGGTTTTTTTTTATGCAATAAGCATTAAAAATTTATTAAAAAGCACCCCGATATAAAACAAGAGGTCGATGCATATTTCATTTGGTTAGGGGTCTTCGTTTGTTTTTGGAAAGATGTTGATTTTTAATATATGAGAGCATATTATAAGGAGCACCTTTTTTGTGAAGTGCTTTTTATGCATAAAACAAAAAGCATTGAATATGCTTAGAGTTTGAGTAAAATTTGAAAAAGTATACATGGGCACATTTTATGTTTAAAAGAATGTTTTTTTTTGGAAACTTTTTAAATTCCTTTTTATTTTTTAAAAAAAGGCAAGAGTTCTTTATAGAATGTATATGAGTTTTTCAAGGAGATTTTTAAGAGGATTTTATGGAGAATTCTTTCTATATTTTTGCTCTCAAATTCATGACAATTGAAGTCTATTAAGGAGAAAGATTCCAAAAAGAAAGTTGTTTTTTAAGAGAGATTTTATAGTGAGAAGTTTAAGAGTTTGTGTTTGAGAATTTGCAAAGAATTTTTTGGAGCTATTTTTTTTGGAAGAAGAAGATGAATGGATTGAAGTTATTTTTCAAGAGCATATTCAAAAATATTTACAGAGAAGAAAATTGAAAAGTTTTTGAAGAGTTGGAAGAAACTTGTTTTGTTTGGATCTGGATTTCTTGTAGGTGAATATCAAAAGAAATATTTTGTAACAAAAAGATTTATGCAGATTGAAGAGTCATTTCTACAGATGAAGGTAAAATTTGCACATAGAAGAATATCAAAGGTTGATCTTAGAATATGAAAGGTTTTCATGAAGACAATTTTGTGAGGAAGATTGATTGATGTTTAATGAAGAAGGTTTACCTTGTGAGAAAATAAAGGATTTTATTTTATGAGAAAGAAAATAAATAAAATATTGAAGATTTATTCATTGTTTTTGTTTGCAATCAGAGAACGTGTTTTTGCAGGAATATGAATCAGAATTGAACAGATTGCAGAGGAAGATGAAAAAGATAGATTGGAAGAATATTTTGAAGATTGATTTGAAGTTTTTATTGGAAAAGAATATCAAAAAATTTGAGGAGTTTTTGAAGACAAAAATGACATATATATTTGCATATTTTTTATTCTTGCAGAAATAACCCAGAGATGGAAGAATATCAGAGTTTTTTTGTTTTAAGATGAAAGTGTTCAGAGTTTTTATTTTCTCCTATAGGGGCACTAAAATATCAGAGAAAATGAAAGGTCAAGTTTGTCATTTTTGCAGATGTCAATGGTCAGAAAAATGTGTTAGGGTTTTGGTGAATAGATATCATTTTATGTAAATGATAGTTGAAAAGGAGGAGATTGATTATTTTTATGAAGAGATTTTATTTTTCTCTTTCAAGGGCAAAATTTATTGAAGGTTAAATGATATTTTTGAATAAGATTCTTTTGCAGGAATATGAAGGATCTTGCAAAGTTTGAAGATGGATTTGAATAGGCAGATTGAAAAAGCAGAGAAGAATTAAATGTGAAAGGACATATGATATTTAATGACTCTACAAGTGTTTTGATTTGAGGTTGTTGAGGGTGCAGATCAATTATGAAATTTTTGTTAATACAGATGAATGTATAAAATATGAAAAACCAATTTGTAATAAAAGAGAGATGTTTCCCTGATCAGGTGAATTAGATGATTCAAGAATAAAATATTGGAATGATGGAATGAATGTTGCAGATGAGTTGATTTGAATGGTGCAAATCAGATTGAGCAGCAATCACTTCTTGCACATGAGATTTTTAGTTCTGATTGATTAAGAAATGCCAGTGAGGCTTGTAGGTTGGTAAGACCATTTGTCAATGAGACACTTACATCAGCCAGTGAGGCTTGTAAAGATATTTTCAAGGTTAAGCCAGTGAGGCAGTTTTGGAGTGGTTTTTATACCCCAGGAGGGTTTTCCACTCGTGCAAATTTGTGTTATGTGTCATATTGTTTTCATCTGTATGTGTGTATGTTAATAGGTTGCTTATAAGGTTTTGTTCTCCTTCTTCATTCTTAGTTTTGTGTATATGTGGTTGACAAATCAATAATAGCTTTCTCTCCTTTGTGCTCTACAAGTTAAATTTTGAAAAAGATTTAAAAATTCACACAACACTGATTCACCCCCCCTCTCAGTGTTGTCCTTGACTCCTACACATACATCTCCAAATCATATGATGAGTATCTCTTCTTTGCATCATTTAGTTTTTCACTAAAAAATGTAATAGGGCTACCTTCTTGACTAAGTACTGCCCCAATTGCCATGTGGCTTGCATCACATTCTACTTGAAAAATCTTGTTAAATTCAGGAAGTGCAAGGACTGGCTACTCTACCACCTTCTTCTTCAATGTTTCAAATGAATCATCTGCCTCCTTTGTCCAAGTGAATCTGCACTTCTATCCTCCTTTTATGGTGTCAAGCATGGGTGCACAAACATGACTAAAACCTTTTATAAATTTCCTATAGAAGGTTGCTAACCCATGGAAACTTCTAACATCACTCAAGGTTTTAGGAGTTGGCTAAGACAATATGGCACTTACTTCTCTTGATCCATTTTCAGTTTGTTATGTGAGATGACAAATCCCAAGTAGATGATCTCTTCCTGCATGAACAAACACTTTCCTAAGTTGATCATTAACTACTCTTCATGTAACTTTTGAGGACCAAGTCTATATGGTTGAGGTGCTCGCCCCATGCATTACTAAAAATCAGGATGTCATTGAGATATACTATGACAAATTTTCCCATGAATTCCCTCAAGACCTCATTCACCAACCTCATAAAGGTACTAGGGGCATTGGACAAACCAAATGGCATGACCTTCCACTCATACAACCCCTCATTGGTCTTAAATGTAGTTTTCCATCATCTCCTGGCCTAATCCTAATCTGATGGTAGCCACTCTTTAAATATATTTTTGTGAAATATTTAGCACTCCCCAAGCAATCGAGCAAATCTTCTATCCTAGGGATTGGGAACCTATACCTGATTGTTATCTTGTTGATAGCTCTTGAATCAGTACAAAGTTTCCAAGTGCCTTCCTTCTTTGGTGCTAGTACAGCCGGTACCGCACATGGGCTTAAACTCTTGCCAATTAGGCCTGTCTCCAACAAATCCTCAATCTGCCTTGCTATCTTTGTATTCTGCTCTGGGGTAAGCTTGTATGCTGCTTTGTTTGGAAGTGTAGATCTTGGGATCAGATCTATGCAATGGCTGATGTCCCTCATAGGTGGTAGGGACCTTGGTATTCCATCAGAGATGATGCCGTTGTATTTGTCCAACAACTCTTGGACAGCCGGATCTATGAACCTTTGCCTCTTATCTCCCTTGACTTCTTGCTGCTGCTCCTTTTTGACCTTTAGGCATGGAATTAGATCATATGCAACTGCTTCTTCCTCTACTATCTCTTTCATGAATTGTTTGCCTTCTACCATCATCGCTTTGACTTCTTTCCCTTTTGATTCTACCTCATTCTCCATCATGGTGTGCTTTCAAGTCATATTGCCATGGTCTTACAAATAGGAGATGACAAGCATCCATCTTGGCAATGTCAAACAATAACCTATCCTTGTATGGTCCAATTTGAAACTCCACCCAAGCCTGTTCTTCCACAACTATTTGCTGACCTTGGGTGAGCCATGAGATCTTGTATGGGCAAGGATGTGGCAGTCTTCTAAGCTTAAGCTTTTCTATCATTTCAGATGACACAAAATTTTCAGTGGATCCAGAGTCAATCAAAACTTTACATACCTTTCCTCCTGCCTTGCAAGTAGTTCTGAAGAGAGATTTCCTTTGTGGGGGTTCTCTATCGGGCACCTTCATTGTGGTCATTGCTCTCCTCATCATCAAAGATTCTTCTTTCTCCAGATATCCATAACTATCAGGAGCATTCACATTTTGAAAAGTGCTAGAGCTCGCCACACTTTGACAATCAGATTCTTGGATCAGATTTATCTTCCTTTCGCCCATTGAAGTAGTTTCCTTTCCTAGACATCTGCTGGCTATATGGCCTTCTTGATTGCAATTGTAACATCTGATAGGTCCTCTGCCCTGATATCTTCCTCTAAATGGTGGTCTTCTGCCCCTAAAGTTTCCTCTTTGATTGTAACTTCCCCCTTGGGTTTGACTATTGTCTCCTTTGTTGCCCTCTTGGTTTGGTTCACCTTGGTATCCAAATCCATTTCCTCTACCTCTGAAAGGACTTCTTCCTCCCCTTTGCTGTCTTCCTCTTCCTCTACTGTTCTGCTCTTGTCTTCTCTTGAATTTCTCTTCCACTTTGAGTGCCAATTGGTAGCACTTTTAGACTGTCTCTGGGTTATACAGATTTATGTCTTCTTGGATAGAAAACCTCAATCCATTGAGGTACCTTGCCACCTTCTCTTCTTCATTCTCCTTTACCTTTGTCTTGACACATAGTTTCATGAACTCTTCTGTGTATGAGCTGACATCTAACTCCTTTTTCTTCAAGTTTTGTTTCCTCTTATGTAATTGGATGTTGTAATCCAATGGAACATAGGCCTCCTTCACTAAAGCCATCTTCTTCTAAGTTGCAACTCTGTTCTTTCCCTCTTTCACCCTGTCATCTTGGATGAAATTCCACCAAGTTAGTGCAGCCCCTTTCATTTTGGATTGAGCCATCTTCACCCTTTGGTGGTCTAGGATTTCATCAGTCTCAAAGCAGTTATTCAAGGAGTCTATCCACTCCATCACTAAATCAGGTTCCATTTTGCCTGCAAACACTAGCAGGTCTATTTTCATATCCATGGTCCTTCTCTCCATGGATTTGAGGACATTAAGTAAGGGTCTCTAGTCTGCAGGAACCTCTATCTCTTCCTACCTAGGGATCTCCTCTTCATCCATGTCTTCTCGCTTACCAGAATCTTCTTCCCCTTTCTCTACTCTGTCCCTCAACTTCTCTAGCTCTTCTTTCAAGGCCTGATTTTGAGCCCGAGTTGCTCTGCTCTTTGCCATTTTCTTTCTCACTAAGGCCGCCAACTCAGCATTGGTCATCTTTGTTGGGTACTCTGATGATCCCTCTTCGTCTGACATTTTGTCTACTACTTCTTCCCAAAAGATACTCCTTTGCTCTGATACCAACTTGATGCAGAGTGGGCAGCAAAATGGTGGTCACCGCTCAAAATACTGAACTATCGCTGTGGTTGAACCTTTGAACCACGCGAACCATTGAACTGCAACTATCAGTTCAATCTATTCTTATCATTTTGATTAAATGCTGTCGGCAACTATATGCTCCGCCTTGTTGAACCATCGCACCAAACGAACCTTCGCTGAACCACTAAACTCGCTGAACTGTTGAACTGGTTTAGCCTTTGGTTCAACTATCGCAACACTTTAATACTATCAGCGATGAACCGCTGCACCCATTGAACCGTTGAACCATTGAACTGGTTCAACCATCACTTCAACTATCTACACCTCTTACCCCGTTGAACCACTAAACTTGTTGAACCTTTGAATAGGTTCAACCACCCATAAACAGCCACTATCGGTTCCTCTGATATACTTCAACCTGATACACTGATATAGGATACACACAAAATGTATATTTGTATACAAATGTGATATACACATGAAATGCACTCAGGTTCCTTAACGATATACACACACTGTTTGTATATTCAACGAACAACATGAACTTAACCCAGAAGGACTTTTACACATACATTTCTTCACAGAATATACACAGGATAATACTCGCATACAAATGCGATATACTCATAAACTATTCCCAATATGAAATTAACATATATACATAACTGTGTATCCGAATCACATGCCGATAACCTCCTCTGTAACAAGTCTCAAAATTTCTAATCTGCCATGACCACGAACAAAAAGAAAGTAAAACAGAAAACTATTTTACAAGTCCATTCCACTGATTTCACAGAAATCCACCAGTGGAATGGCTTTATTCGTACATCTCGAACACAAAAAAAATAAATTTAATGTAAACCAATTCTATACAGATAATATACATAGAACAATTCGAGGTACAGAGTATTTACATAGAATCCAGAATTTATAAAACACAATTGACAGAATTTATACTTCCTCATTTTTATAGAGATTCCTACAATTGACAATTCCAGAGCATGATCAAAAAGAAAACCAACCCCTTCTTGAACTACCTCTCTCTATTTTTCTCTATTCGACTCCCTCGTTCTGATTTTGCTTAAACCAAGATTATAATCAAATACCCTAACTAATCACTCGACACCTATTTGGTTTCAGACAAAAAAACACTTAAACATGTGACACATAGATTTAATCCTCCACATACCCCAACTATCTAATGATGTCCAAATTGGTTTATTGGGATGCCAAATTTTGGGACTTCGGTTCTCATGGTGGGGTCGGTTTCTTACAAACATGAAATGTCATCACAAATACTACATGATAGCATAAAATGTAAAAAATATATTAAAACTTAGTCTTCTCCCTCAAATGTATATTTATCCTATTGAAGGGGTGCTCCTGCACCACCAACCTTCTCATGGAGGAAGTGCTCTATGAAAATGGGCACCTTACCAATTGTTTTTAGTATACTTCTTAGATGCCCATGGAAGTATCTCTACTCTATCTGAACTAGCAACTCTCTTTGGTACCATTTTGATGCTCTTAATACAGTCTTAAGGGTCTATAGAAATGGAGGGGTTAAATTCCTAGGGGTTCTTATGAACTAGGGTACAATAATAGTTTGAAATGAAACTCCATAAAATGGATTCAAATTTCCTTACAATTAATGCATAGTATACAAAAAAACTCTAGCCCTTGAATGATTTTAGCAATCTTACAGAGCTTTAGACAATTTTCAATGTAATAAAAGGCATAGAAAGACAATTCACATACTTATAAAATGCATTCAATTTTCTCCAAGAAGCTCACAAAATTTGTAGGTGGTAGTTCTTTGAAAACTAGGACACAAAAATTGTTGGGAAAGTGTCTCAACCTTGCGATTACAAAAAGTGTTATTTATCATGTTATAAAAATGAATAAACTCAATTTATGGCCTATAGAGTTGGTTTTTCGCTAAAATAATTGTTCTAGGTTACCCAACACCACTTCTAAGGGACCCTAGTGCATAGATTGTTTTGAGCTCTATAATTTTTTTAAAAAATGACTCAATTGGCCTACTGAATCAAAAGTTAAAGCCTCCGGAAGTTGGGCCTCCCGCATTAGGAAATGTAAAAATGTGTTGGACACATAAAATAGTTGTAAGGGAGTGTTATACGTGTTGACCAACTTATGATGCATGTTATGGCACATCATAAGGCATATTTGATTAGAGATAATGAAACTCTAAGGATTTGGGTGCCACTTTTGGGTGGTTCTGGCTCATGATTTTCTAATTACCATTTGATAGTTTCATGTATCGTATCTTCTATATATTAGGTGCTTGAGATGGAGGTTATGTGTGAGTCTTATAGTTAAGCTGCGTCTAGATCTTTGGTTGGTGATATTCCTGTGAAGGCTTACTCTGCAAGTATATTTTAATTGAGAAGTTGTTTCTCTACCTTAACTTCTTTACATAAATGAGGATAACTAGTATATTTATATTTAAAAATATATATCTAAAGTATGCCGAGGGATAGCTCTTTTCCATAGTTTATTTGAAAAAGAAATTAGAAAAAATAAAAAATAAAAACCAAAAAAGAAATTGAAAATAAGAAAATCACAAAAACTATCGAACCAAAAAAACAATTGGAAAAAATAAAAAATAAAAACAAAAAAAGAAATTGGATAAAATAAAAACTAAAAACTAAAAAGAAATTGGAAAA
The DNA here is from genome assembly GCA_027924645.1 of Cunninghamia lanceolata. Taxonomy (NCBI): domain Eukaryota; kingdom Viridiplantae; phylum Streptophyta; class Pinopsida; order Cupressales; family Cupressaceae; genus Cunninghamia; species Cunninghamia lanceolata. The sequence continues at coordinate 16,910,495 of BSBN01000107.1, read as the reverse complement.
AATAAAAAACTAAAAAGCAAAAAAGAAATTGAAAATAAGTATGAACAAAAAAAGAAATTGGACAAGAATTTTTTTCCAATTAAATTTACATGAATTTATTTGTTTAAATATTTTATGATTTTTGTTTACAGAATCTAAATGTTTACGGGAATATAAATCTTTCAACTCTTATTGTGAGTGTAGAACGCCTCTCGCGTAACAATTTACATATGAACTAAAGAGTGCTTTAAATGGCATAGTTCCTCGCACATATCAATGGTCAAGTTGTGCTAAACATTTTGAAATAATGTTTGAGATTCATAGCCCATGAGCACAATTGAAAAGCCTTTAAAATCAAATGAGTGAGCAAGTAGTTTACCCATTGTCTAATGAAAAACAACCACGTTTTCCCTATAAGGACGCAATTCATCAATATTAGCCCACTACTTATGACATCCCTAGAGTTCATTGTGAGATTATTTTTTTTGTTTCAGTGGAATAAGATGGTCATGATGTATTTCACTTTTACATCGGCAGCCAATGAGAAATGACCACATCGATCAATGGAGAGCGTTGAGCAAGGCCAAGGATTATCCGTTAGTTAAAATACAAAGTTTGATAAAAATTACCCGGTAGTTAAAAATACAAAGCTTGATAAAAATTACCCGCTAAGGGGATATTATCTACCGGCTTATGAGAACCTGCCATGTATCAATCGTGGAACAAGAAGGGAAGCGGTAAGCAATAGGGGCCACAACAAAGGCATAATATTTAACATGTGACTCAATTTATTTTGTTACCGGGTATAATTTATTTATTTTGTTCTATAAGGCTTAAGACATACAAGCATTTAGCCTTGCACAATCTAAAGAGAGTCCCATCTCAACAAGGGGAATACAATTTTTGGGACAATATGGTAGGATGCCAACAAAATGCATGTAACATGATACACCTTATTATTTTTTTTTTGAAGGATGAATGGTTTAGAAGTAATAATTGTGAGAGGTCATATTGAAATCCTTTAAGATGTGCACAAAATCAAATGTGTATGGATTATAGGGTGAAGGATAAACTGAGGGTGAGGGTGAGGGTGAGGCTATAGGTGATGTAAATTTCAAGTTCATAAAAAAATGGGAGGTAAATAGATAAGTATTCGTTACTACTTTCTTATACAAATCAAGATTTAATTAAATGATCAAAACTAAGCAATAAATAAATTAGATCTTAAATGATTAGAGTAATTGGAGAAAGATTATGTGTTTATCTTATTTGATTTGGTAGAGGGTTTATCAATAATAATGATGGGCTAGAATACGAAAGAATGTTAATTGAGATCTAGATGTAAATATGCAATTAGGAAGCTAAAATGGTTTTGGGCCTTGTGATTTCTATTATTGCAAATAGGTTGTATTGTGTGACCTAGTCTAGATGGTGTAACCTAGTCCTCTGTTGATAGGCATTCAAAAAAATTGTTGTCTTTGCTTAAGTGTCTATCTTAATACGTTTGGTCATGCTTAGAAGCATTGTGGGACTTCCCTTAAGACAAAGGAAGGTCGTTTCCTTTGTCTCAATGGTAGTGAAGCCCCTTGTAAAGAAAGAAGTTTTGCATACATGCTAATTATGGTATGTAAATACAAATCTAGTGTATTGGTAGGTTGGTATAATGCCTTAATGCCGAATGCTAGCTTTGAATGTTCTTGATGTAAATTAGTTTTTGTGTGATTCTTGAATTAATTGATGGATTTGTTCTAAATGACCTAAGAGATGTCATTAAATACGTAATTGTGGTGTTCATTTTAACTATTTGGTGTATGAACCAATGATGTAATGACTAATTTTGTGAAAAGGCCAACTTTAGGGATTAAAAGGATAATTTTATATTTCGCTCTGACTAGGTTGCATGATGTGGCCTATTGGCCTAGTCTTGGACTATGGCAGGCAACACAATCTATTCCTTTGTGGAAAAAAGTTAAGGAATTTTCGACATAATTGTGACCGCTGAAGTGATTTGTAATGATAAATAGCCGATAGATGTTGGATAAAAATCAGTTCATAGACTAAATAAATTAAATCAAACGCTGTGAAAATACATTAAAGACACACATACAAAATAACACAAAACAATGTATCAAAGTATAGTATATCCACTTTTCAAAAGCTTCAAGACATTGGATGCTATGATAAAATTTGGAGGAGCATAAGAATTATAACCCTAGATAAGATGCATAGAAAATTTTCAATATATTTATCTTATCAATATAGAAAATTTTTAATATATTTATCTAATCTACTTTAGTATTGGCATATGAAGGGCAATACAGAATTGGTATGCGTCACAATTTTTCTATAATACATTACAGAAATGTTGCCTCTCCACTGCAGTAGTCAAAATGAACAGCCATCTTCCCACCAAAAACCGCATCTATCATTAAACATCAATTTCAGTGTGATGTATTTGTTGTGTTACAGTGTTCAGCAGTAAAAGTAATGATGATGAACATAAGTAATCATTGTCCATTTTGAAGCTTTGCCTTCTATTCCACAATCATGCATGTCCCAAAGATTTGTCGGATAAGTTCAATGACATATCATGTTTTAAAAGAAACCACACGTCTATCCTCTGGACAACAAAACTGATTTTATGTCAGACTCCCACTCTCACCCAAATAAGTTACCTCTGAGAAGTAGCAGACTAACAAACAAGAGTTCAAACCCAACAAGTAGCAAAATTATTTTTATAAATTTATGATATCAAACAAAGATCTGTACAATTGTACTCGAAACACTTGCCCCTCTGCAGAACAAAAGTGATAGTGAATTACAGGAGTAGCTATTATAATCTTCTAATTATTAGTCTCACTTCTCAGAAGGGCGAGTGTGAAATTGATCAGTCGATCTCTGCCAGGGGCTTAAGCCCAATACACTACAAAACCATATATATAGGTATTCTTCTAATAAATAAAAATCTCCCATTGAAGGCTTTGCTGCTGCCATCGACTGATCACAGCAGGAGATAATCAATAATCACAATAAATGAGCAGGAATGGGCAGAGCCTAGAAACTAAGCCAATAGTTGCTACATTCATAGATAAAGATCAAATATAATATGATGCTCCTAAGCCTGTAATGTGCCTGGTTAGTACATCTGAGAACCGCTAAAAGTCTGGCCGAATTGCCAGCCAGTGGGAGCCACATTGTAGGAGGTAGTTGTCTTCCCATCGCTGGTGGTGACTTGAAAAGATAAGCTCTGCCCGTTCAAGTAGCTGTTGCTCTGCCAATTTTGGCCCCAATTCCGTGACATTGACTGCCACCCAGTTTTAGAGCCCTTGATGGCCACTGCATGGACATCCCCTGCTCCGCCAACGTTAGTGATAAGCACCAAATTGAAGTAGGAGTGACCATTAATGGTGAATCGAATTCCACCCCTTTTGTGGCAGGGCACTCTGCAACAACCAGGCAGAGTAATTTATGTCAGAGAAGTGAAAGCTAACTCAACCAGATACATTCTTAATCAATTCACTTAGGCCTTGTTAAAGAGAAGAGTAAACCCTAAAAGACAAACCTTTGGTATATAACAGGGACAATCCCAGCCTTATATTTAGCAATGTGCTCGAACACAGGCTCCGACAAATCGAAATGTTGGAGTGGGGGATTACACCATCCTCCTGCATTGTTGGGTAGTGCATTGTTGGGCGGACAGAAATTTGTAGCAGTGACCACTATTATATTGGGGAGGCACCACTGTGGATCATCATTGCATTTGATTGCATAGCACGCTCCACAGCTGAGGCCATTGTTGAACAGAGCAGTGCTCAGAGCAGCTGTGTTGGTGCCATATCCTTGGCTGTATAGGTTTCCATAACCACATGCCCCACCTGCATCATACATTAGCACAAGTTCCCCCTGTTATATAACAAAAATGAGACAGAGAAGAACTGTATCCCACCATTTCATGAAGGATTTAAAAGCTTAAGACAATCAATCGCTTACCCATGGTGCCAGATGCATCACTGCCCCCATAAAATGTAGCATGAGCGCTCGTCCAGCCATAGGCAAATTCAAATCGGGCTATTAAGAAGAAACCCAGAAGAAGAAGCTGTATGAGGGCCATTGATCCTGCAGAAAACATAACAGTCTCAGTACTAAGAACCCATTGAAGAAACTGAAGACCAACTCCATTGAAGAAACTGAAGAACTGATCCCACTCTTACCACAATAGAGACTAACGCAGACCAAATTGAAATGAAGGGCCTTAGAAGAGACTAGCTTGGGGAAGAGAAGAGAATTGCATTGAAATGTAAGGAAAGCGGGTGCTTTAAATAGAGGGGAGAAAGGGAACAAGAAGAAGATGGATAATAGAGGGAACTATACAAACAACAACCTTATTCTGTGAGAACATGTTTGAACAGCCCGGTTTTCAACATACTACAGTGGTTTTGAAATCGAGTCCTAATCTTATCCTTCTGTTTATTGTTTGTGAGCAGGTGGGATTTCAGACGGAACCATGTTGTGCGCCTTAACTTCCGGAAAAAGATCGTTGTGGAAAAAGAGAAGGTTCCCACAACGACTTTTACCACCACATACTTTTACTGTAAAGATATCATCTTTGAAAAACAGAAGCTCAGATTCCATACGGACACGGACCCATTACAAAGACAAGACTTTAGTGCTTTTCTAATTTTAAAAATTCCGCAATTCCCACTCATGTTTTCATAGTTAAGCCACTTTGGTGTAAAGAGGAAACTATGAATCCGTACCAGCGGAGACTTGCTAAATTCCTTTGTCACAGCAAGGAATTTGCTCATTTCTCATTTGAGGAATTTGATTATATTACTAATGTTCCGGTGGAATGAGTAGCATGTGAGATGTCTATTGACCAGCAACAAAGTCTAGTACCAAAGAAGAGGACACGTCGAAATAGCTAGCTATGAAGGTACAAATCAAAGTAGTTGTCGGCCGATTTCTGGTCTCGTGGAGTTGTTCTCCATGTACTTTTACGTAGGACACACTCTGGACAACAATTGTCATGTGCTAGCTATTTTGTTGTTTTCTCATCTTTCATATGGCAATAACACGTTTATAGGTTGAGAAAAAATTGTAATAAATATGCGGGACAAAGGTTTAAATGTAAATTATTGGGTCCTTAAGTAAATGACGTGCTACATCAAAACATAGTTCTTCATGGACACATGTCATCTTTAGATTGTTTGGTACAAAATAACTAATCAAAAGTCTCTCTAATATATATACCTCCCTCCCTTTTCTCATTTCATATTTCTCTCTCAAAAGTAGTTAAGTTGTTAGATTTCTTATAAATTAGTTTAAATAGTACTATATTCAAAAATTTATATATTAAATTATATTTATATTGAATATAATATATAATAATAAATGTAAGTAAAGTATATATAATTAAATAACAAATATAAATAAGTATTAAATATATAATATATTTAATATAAATATACACCCATGAGGGCACAATGTGGTGGTTAGTTCATGGTTGTTGTGTTGGCCATTAGGGTTCAAACCCCCATTGGGCAAATGAGCTCACAGACCATGGGCCTTTGCTAGGCTGTCGTGCTTGCAGGAGGGGACTGAGTTTACCAAATTAAAAAAATATAAATATACAATTTTATATTAATAAATTAGAAATAAATTTAATAATTTATATTATAATAAGGTTTAATGGAAACATTATTTAAATAACTTCAAGGAGAAAATGCTTTTCTATTCTCTTATATATTTTCAAAACTATTTTATTTTTTAAACTTTTATGTAAAACAAAGACACTTAGAAGTGGGACAATTAATTTATAAAATCAATAAAAAAATTAATCATATTAGAAAGCTATATGTCCTTAGGGGCAAAATGTGGTGGTTAATTTACATGGTTGTTGTTGAAAGGAAGCTAAGTGCGCAGAAGATGTTCCTACACTAATCTAAGTAGGAGAGGGTTGCAAAAATTTCTTAAAACCCTTGGACAGTTATAGATTCAAACTCGGATGCACATTCAAAAATCTAAAATAGATTAACAATAAAAACATAACACATAAATTAGGTGGGGAAAACCTTTACAGGGAAAAAACCCCACACACCAAAAGTACAGTACATTGTATTATCAGTAACAAAAAATTACAATACAATAACAACACTAAGCCTCCCCAGGTGTCCTCCAATTACAACAAGAATCTGGGATAATTTCGGCAACATAACGGTACTTCAACAAAATGATACTACATGTATCTCCAATATATAAGTGCTCAATATATAGGAGCTTACAATGCACTAATTAGACACTTTCCAAATCGAACGCCCAAGACTGATTTAATGCATCATGGAAGACGCCAAAAACACTGAACATGCAAAATGGTAATATTCCAATTGTCAACACATGCAACTGCCAATTGTTACCAAACCCGCACATGCAAAACTACACCTGCCAAAATATAACTGCACCTCCAAAAAAGGCATCCTTATCATAAGGAAAGTGCCAACATGCAAAACTCCACCTTTAATAGCAACTTCCAAACTTGACTCCTCCTTGGAAATAGAAACTGCACATTTAACTAACATGTTGAGACACACTAATCCCAATAGTTGTGATGGCCACCAAGGTTCAAACCTCTGCTAGGTTGTTGAGCTCGCAAGCCATGGGTCTTTGCTGGGCTGTCGTGCTCACAAGATGTGTGCCTTCACTAGTCTAGTGAGCTCATAGGCTATGTGCCTTCATTGGATCGTTGACCTCATGGGTTTGAATGAGTGATAATGCCTTGGGGATTGAAACCCCCATGTAGTGTTCTTGGAGATAAATCTAGTGGGAAGAGATCCCTTGTAAGTGGTCTCTCCAGGCTTGGACTAGGCTAAAGACCCGAGTTTACCAGAGAAAAAAAATAGAAAGATGTATTTTATAATATAAATGAAAACGACTAATCATATTAGAAAGATATATTTTATAATATAAATAAAACATAGATTAATCATTTTTATTTACATATACCAAAGATCATATAAGACCTTCAATATAAAACAAAAAAAAAGACAAACAAAAAAAAACTATTTAATCCAATTTCTATGAGACTCTAATTAGTTGATATGCTATTTATTTGAGAACGGGTGATCAAAAGATTTATTTCTCTCTAAAACTATTGAATAATTTGACAACTATAGTCACAAGAAAAAATTCTAGTTCGATCTAACATGTGCCCCAAATTTGAGAGAAAATATCATCACCACTTGATATTCATCTAGATCTTTACTCAAAAGCCACTTCTATTTGGCTCTCATGGTCTCAAGAAAAGGCTAAATATAATCTAAACAACACAAATAACTATTCCTTCTAGTTGATTGTTGAGGTAGCGCCTTTCAACACCTACACTAGATCATTGTGAGATCAATAAAGCCTTAGTGGAAAGAAAGGAATTGGTATGTAGATACCCCTCTCTATAGGTATACTCCTAACAAAGGGTATGATTGGATCTCTCCAAATATGCCTATGATTCAAAAGTTGAATATGAGACGGTCTCTTTAGATATCCTCTCACACCAAGAACAAGTGCTTCCAAACTATTTGGCAAGCTATTCTTGAATTGAAGATGGCTCATTCACTTATTGTCTGCTTTACCAAGGCCTCTCTATTAGCAAGCAATTGATTCATTTAGGTGTTTCAAACTTAGATGTCCATTTTGTAAGAGACAATCAAGCATCTATTTTGGTTTTGTGTCCTTGCAAAAATAGCTTGGTCTTGGATCCATGATTTCTTCAAGCCTTTTAGCCCAAAGCCTTTTACTTGGTATAATGTTCTTTTGAAGGACAAGGTTAGATTTCTAATTAAATGTGCCCAACTTTAGCATATTTTTAGAATAGAGATTTTGTTTACTATATGGAAATATAGAAATGAAGCTATTTCTGCTCATAACTTTGTTAATATGAATTTTTTCTTCCCATACCAAGTCTTTAGTGTATCAAATGTATTCATTCAAATACAAGTAAAACCAAAAAAAGTGGCACACTTTGAGACTTTATTGGACGATTAGGGTAACGCCTTGTGTATTATGGTGTAGGCTCCCCTATATTTGCTAACATGTACTAGGTCCTTTGTACGGTCGATGATGTGGGGACCTTTGATTTTTCTTGGTAGTGTTGCAAATGGTCCTCTCCTTATTGGTATGGAAACACATTGGTTGGTCACCACCACCACAAACGAGCCAACACTCTTCTGCATCCTCTCAACAATGCAAGTGGGTACCTGCTCATGGTCAAAATAAGTTTGCTCAAAACAGATGGTAATTAATGATTGATCCTTATATTTTTAACTTCCAGATGGAATTGTGTTAGCAATCTTAACTTCCTTTGGTATGATCATGTCCTTCTCCATGATTACATTTTGAGTGCTTGAAATCTAACACTTTGATTTGTATGTGCTAGATGTTTGATGTGGGAAATGAGATGTTGACAAACACCTTTAGGACCTTACTTTGAAACAATTGAATCATTAGACTTCCTTATATACCTTAGTCATGATTAATACTGAATACCAAGAACATAATTGATGTCATATTTATTCATTGACATAGATGTAAGCCTAGAATATAAAACTCTTTTATTCCTTCCTTTGTGATCAAATATGATTCTAAGTCATCTTGTCATCTCCTAAGTGAAACTAGAGTCCTAGGGCATGTCTTTAAATATTACAATCTCAATCGCAATTCAAACAAATTTGACATGCATGATGACAAACAATGGTTATATCCTTGAAATGAGTTATCAAATAATTAAGGAGAAGAAAATTTGAATCTAGGGGACACGATCATGCCATCGAACCTATTTGGAGACATGATTGCACCGATGATCAAACCCACAATATGTAAATATACGATCTGAGTGGTGTGGGGATGATGGGAGCTAATGAGATCATATGTATAGATGGTTCCTCTAAGGCTTGAGTCTCTCAATCGCAACCTTAATCATGTGCATTAATGCCAAATTTCATTATTGTGATTGATTGTTTTCTATCTCCCAATGTAATGGACTCCCTAATTTATCCCATGATGTGGAATGATCTAAGTTAAACCCCACTCTCACATCATTTGTTATTTGGGGATGTAGTTTTAGAATAGATGAAACATGACTTCCTTAGATGTTTCTTCCTCCTTTGTGAGTTTAATTAGATAATTGATTATTACTTATGGAGCTAAATTAATCATGAATTCTAACTATGATGATGACTTGTATAGTTAAAGTTGAACTATATATTCTAGTGATTGATTTTGGTTGCTGAAAAAAATATGAATTTTAATTAGCAAAATAATGTGATGTGAAAAGCATTATTGTGCCATGTTATATTCTCCTTGACTAACTAATTGAGATGTTCATCAATTCCCCCATTCCCCCATGTTAGATTTGGAAGGATTAAACATGGAATCTCGGGATGAGATTGAAGATTATGGTTATGTGTGTCATCTAGCATCTATTTGGCCTTTTATTCATGTGTTTTCCTCATTTAAGAATTTTGGGTTTTCCATGGACCTCAAGACATTCCTGGTTTCAATGTCCTTTGGAAGCCCCATTCCCCATGTTAAATTTGGAAGGCTTAAACATGTAATCTTGATATGAGATCAAAGATTATGGTTATGTGTGTCATCTAGCATCTATTTGACCTTTTTTTAGGTGTTTTTATCATTTGGGAATTTTTGGTTTTCCATGGACCTCAGAACATTCCTAGTTCTAATGTCCTCTAAAACCCCCATTGCCCCATGTTGAATTTGAGAGTAAACTCAAAATCTTGGGATGAGATTGAAGGATTGCAGATATGTTTATCACTTTGCATCAAGTGGGATTTTTGTTTGGACATTTTGGTCATTTTGGGAATTTCAGGTTTTTCGTGGACCTTAAAACCATTTTTTAATGTTCCAAGGTTCTAGGTTCCTCTGGGATCCCCATTACCCTAGTTTTGGGCACCCAAGTTTCAATGTTCCTAGTTGCTCTAGGATCCCTATTCCCACATTATATTTCCAAATATTCTAGGTTCTAGTAATTTCTCTGCCCCCAGGTTCCAGGGTCCAAGTTTCGTTGGAACCCCAGACCTCGACAATGTAGAAAACCCCATGTTTTGTAGATGCAACGAGACACTCCAACAACTCCCAGGGCCACAATTAATGATAATTTTTAGGCCCAATGGCCTAGTAGTGAGCTCCATATGCCTCATGACTCTTATACACCCTTCAATGATGAAATCTTTGCACCAAAGCATGGGCAAACACTTCAAATATACATGGTTTTCTGGTATAGCTCATATGGTTATGATGCAGGCATGCATGGTCCACCAATTTCATTTTTAGAGGTCAAATACCTCCTTCCAAAGCCACTTGATAGATCGAACAAATTATATAATGTATTTTGTATTCATTTACATGGGATGGAATTTTGGTTTCAGAGTAGAAATAGAAGACAACCTTGGATATCTAGGGTTTCTTTGAGTGGATATAAAAAGAGCATTTTCATTGTAATTTTTTTAGGTTTTCTATCAAGGGTTATGAGAGGGCATTGTAACATTCAAAGAATAAGTTTAAAGTGTAGATTCAACATCTTTTCAACTATCTCATGAAAATTTTGTAAATTTTTGGTATTCTATCAATTTACCCTAGTCACAATTGATAATTTGAGTAAATTGTTATTGATTAGTTGATAACCAAAAATTGTAAAACACTTTGCAATGCTTTTTCTACATATCTTTTCATGACAATAGATGTAATTTGTAGGTTGTTAAAGTATTATTAAAGAATGCTTGAATTGATGTCCTACAATACCTTCTAGTTGCTTGTTTGTATGTGTAGAGCCTAGCTTATGCATTAAACATTCAGATTTGGTCTCTGTTGGTATCTTGGTTAAGATATCATTATTTGGTTACATTGGTGTCCCCTTTAATTTAAGATCTAGACTCTACTTCCCACTAGATAAATGGATTGAACTATTTTCTGTTCAACTTATTTTTCCTCCAACACACTAAAAGAACATAACAAAATCATAATCTTTAAATAGTTTTGTGTTGTAATACCCATATCTATGTATAGATGTATGCTTCTAGATTAGGGGCTATGAAAGCATCATTTTAGGTTCTTTACATGGTTTTGTATCTTCTTAAATTGAAGGTGTAACAACCTTGTGTTCTTCAAACCAACATGCATGCACTTAGTGATAGTTAAATTAGAGTTTATTGTGCATTGGGTATGGTCTAATTCAAGGTTTAGCTTCACACTATTATCAGTCATTGTTCTCATACACCTTAGGGAATAACCCCCTTGGTCTGGCAGAGCCAAAAGAAGGTCTTACCCACCTTAGCAATGTTGTCCTTAGTTGGGCCTCATCTCGAATATAAGTTTGTAACCCTTTTCATGAGTTTGACACCCCTAGAACTCAAGAATTGATTGTCTTTAGGGATTTGAGGAATGTCAATTTTGAGCACCAACATGTAGTATCAAATAACTACCATTCTTTAAACATGTGGCTCCAAGTCCATGTCCCACTTTTCACTTGACTCAGAGCTCCCACCTTCAAATGTAAATGACCAATCCACCTCTTGAGTCAATGTAACACCATAAACAACCTTAAAACATTTGATACTCCACTTGGCTTGCCACTTGCACAGCATGTCATTCTGCCTAATTGCCATGATGATGAATGGAACCCAAGGGCCTATGTATAGAGGATTGATAACCAAGAAAGTCCCTGAACCTAGATGAAAGATGAATCTAGTCACAACATTATCAAGGATTTTCCTCAACCCACACATCCATTGCAACTTAATCAAGGATTCAACAACAACATGGATGACCTCCTTTGATTCCCTTGCCTCAAGGAAAGAAACAATGAACATTGAAGAAATGTATGTATTGACTCTATAACAATGTGTCATGGACATGAAAGTCTCCCCCAACACCACATGAATTACATGGATCATAATCACAATGCACGTATTAAAAGTCTTCTTCAACCTTACATTCAAAATCTCACCTAGAAAAGTAGTTTTCCACTTCCTGGAAATCAAATGCATTGTGGTGTCCATTGACTCATTCCTCCTAAATATTGTAAAATAAAATACAACATTATTTTTTAAAGAAACTAGTGGTGGCTCTGGTGCAAGCTTCATCATAATTACTCATATTCTTGTAAAACAACTACATAGTACTTCTCTGGTGAGAAGCAAGCCAAGTGAAGAACCAACTCAAACACATTATGGATGTTCAAGGTTCAAACAAGGGGAAAAGGATTACAAATCATGTGCTATTTGTTGCCACATGAGGGGGGAGTTGTCAATGATGCATGCAATGTAATCATTGATAGCCACATTAGCAAGTGAATTTGCCTCCTTGTTGGCTCCTCTAAAGACATGGATGATGGTGTAGGCTGAGATACCATTGAGGATGGCCCAACAAATTTTGAGGATGTTACCAATTTCCTAGTTTGGCAAGGACCTTTTATGAAATACATTAATAATTATTAGTGAATCTCCTCAATTTAAATCTTATTGACGCCATAGCAAATGTTTACATGTTTGAAGCACAAGTAGAATTGCTTGGGATTTTGCCTCATTTTTTGTGCCCATTGGGATTTTTTAAACTATAGCTCCCACCATTTTCCCATTATGGTCTCTAATGATGTATTTAGCTTTATAGTGCCCAGGGTTTCCCCTAGAGGTGCTATAAAAATTGAGTTTGTGCGACCTAACCAGTGGAGGGGTCTATTTTGCATTCATTCTTGGGTTCAAAGCCGAATAATCTTGGGTAGCCCCATGAATGGGGGATATACTCAGACCTATAATCTCTAATTTTATGGATTAGAATAGGCCATATATATTTTTAATGAAATAGAATTAGAATAGGCCATATGGACAACTCGATAATGTTAAAGTTTATGTCAAAAAATTTCTTGTTAAAGACTAACACCCTCTACAAGTGCAACCTGAACTCTTACTTTCAATCAATGGTTTCGCTTCAATTGTATAGGTATATACAAAAATAACAAAGAATTACTTATCAAATACACTTCTTTTCCTGAGGTGGATTAGATATGGTAAGCAATATAACACCTAGTTGATGGTCTGAGTGAGAGTCGGGAGCATGCGTAACATCTGCATGTGATGTGCCTATCAGGCTTGGAATTTGACGGTCACCCCTGCCTATCATAGAAAAAAATTGACAGTTTGGTCATTTAACTACCTTTTAACTGATGTTTTAAGAAAAACGTAAATTGTCAAAAAAAAAAAATTATTAACTTCTATTCTAATCTTTAGAGTTTTTAATTTTTTTTAAAGTTTATTAAAAAATAAATCTTTGAATCAATAAGTAATACTTGATAGACTTAAAATGTGTTAGAAAAATAAAACAATAATTTATTGCTTTACGTTTGGTGAATAAGATTATAAAATAGATCACTTTTATTAATAATAGTTTAGCCAGTTCAATTTGGGGACTAAAAAAATTATGTGCATATAACAAGGAGAAAAAAAACCTCTTTCAAAAATTGGGGTTTGGGTTAGATCATAGATGTTGTCATCTATCCTAGTCATGAATAGCACGGAGAATTTTTTGGACATTCAAAGCTATGTCTAAAACATGTTTTTTCATAATCTAGTGGTTCTTTGATTTAAAGATTACTGACTTAAGATAGAAAATTGTGTGTGGGGGGGGGGAGGACAACAAAATAATGGTGGGATGAGCTTAGCAACAACACATGCATCTATAATGATGTGGGCAACATGAATCCCTTGTGGTTGAGATTTTTAAGCAAGGCATTGAGAAAGACCCCTTTGAGCAAACTTCTCATTGGCTATAAAGCCACTCATATACAATTGGCATTTGCATTAGAATGAATGCAGTAAACATTGTCAAGTTGGGATAAACTGAGCCCCCAAATTCATTAAATGCATAAATAAACTAGATATAAATTTAAGCATGTTAAATCAAATGGGCATTTTTCAACCAATATAAAAATGTGACAAAATTAACAGCATGGTCTAGTAATGCAAGAAGTTGGAATATAAATAGAGGATTCACTACCATAGATAAAGTCGTCATCATTAGACTATGATTTTATTTATTTATAATTAAAATAAATAAATATAAATAAATAAAAAATATGATTCTATTACTTATTGGTTACAATTTAACAACTCTTCTTGATTTCTCTATAATTGTAATTCAACAATTCTTCTTGATCTCACTATAATTGTAAATTTGTATTAGATTATGATTTTATTTATTTATATTTAAAATAACTAAATCAAAACTTAAAAAATTAAAAAAAATATGATTGTATTACTTACAAGCAGCAACTCTTGTTGATTTATATATAAAAATGAAAAACAACCCATAACAATGAAAATATTCTAAGTTAATATGTATTTATATAAATTAGAATACCATATTATATTTAACTATAATAATTTTTTATGGTTTACTAATAATGTAAAGTGTAATATAGATGGTTCTATAAAAATATAACAAATCAAACTGGATAGCATAATAAATTTTAAAATCCTAAAATAAAGTTTAAACTTGAAAAAAATGGTCCACAGACCATCAAATTCCAAGGTTGGTGCCCATAACACTCTATTTAAATAACATCCACTTCAATGGTCAAACAATCAACAACAATTTTACATCTCATCCACAACAAAAAGTGGTAAATATTTATTCTATTTTTATTGGCCAAAATTAACCTTTGATTGTTGAAATGGATAATATTTAAGAATAAATGTGCAAGTGCTTCTGGAATCAATTGTATATGTTTTTGTATCAACATTTCAAATCATGCTCAATGATCCATCATCAGGAAGAGGATAGTTGAAAATAGGATAGCAAACTTGAACTTTATAAAGGAGTGAAAGAGGAAGAAGGCACAAAAAATGAAGGGTAGGAGGTGAGGAGGGGAAAATAGAGTAAGGTTAAAGGAAAGAGGAAAGTGATCAAAGAGAGGGTATTGGGGTATCATACAAACCCACAAACCAAACACAAGATAAAGTAAAACATATAAATGATAATGCAAGTACAAGCAAGGAGAGGGAATAGGGGCATCATACATTGCAAGTGACATTCCATGCGTATTTTCCAAAGAGTGTAATTGGTTCCATCAAACCTCGGACTATCCTTCTTGTAGGAAGACATCCTGGATCTCCTGAAGTGATTAAGCTCTTTTAGAGGAACTTAGCTCTGATACCAATTGTTAGATTCAAGACAGACAACTGAGAGGGGGGGTGAATCAGTTGTCCCAAAACTTTCTCTTATTAACCACTTAAATCCTTCTTGTAATTTAGTAGCATAATATCAATCATAGAAACATAATGCAACAATTCAAGAGCAGAAACACATTAACACATATGACACCAAGATTTTAACGTGGAAAACCCGATTAAGAAAAAAACCATGGGATGACTAACCCAAGATTGTATTCTCTGTTAAAACAATAAGAAGAACAAAATGGCACATGCCAATTAGGGCTCACTACCCAAGCACACTGCTCACAAGAGGCCCATTGCCTACAGGAGACACATTGTCTACAGAATGATAAATATTACATACTTGAACTAAAGAATAGCATCTTCACCATGCTTGATTCAGTTCCATTTAAGCTCAATACTTCTGATCTACCTTTCGCTCTTCTCCTCTCTACCACACTCTCATCTCCACCAAGATACTTTAGAAATGACTTCACAACTTCTTATTTATACAAGACATCGACTTTGGGATAATCATCAAAGTCGGCAAACTTTACAGAGCAAATACACAAATACAACTTGACTTATTACAAAAGACTTTATGCGGATCACCACACTATCGGCTACACAGATCTAGGACTTCAATCTTCTTTGAGGAACACACCATGCTTCGTAGAACATCTTCAAGATCATCTGCAGGATGTGTAACTTATCCGGTCGGCCAAGTTTAGGAAGAACATCATCATCCAAAAGTAATTCTTCAATTACGAGCTCAATCTTATGGTGCGAAACACCTACAAAGTCATGTTTTCGTTTGTAATAAGGTCTATTTGACCAATGCATTATCATTTCAGTTGTAGCTAGGTCTATTTTTGTAAGTCCTAAGTGACTTAGGGGACAACTGTCAAGTTGTAATCGCATAATGCTAAAAATAGTATTAATGCCAAATAAGGCAGTAGGGTAGTTTTGGTCGGTTGTCTCCCAGCCGCTTGGATTGTTCTCCCAGCCACTTGGAGCTAGTGTGGTACTACTAAGGGCAAGTTGATAAATGCCCAGAGAAATGATCAAATGATCATCGAATGTAATCAGATTGAAGTAGTGGAAATCAAATGTGATTGGACTATGCTTAGGAGAAATAAAGCAATTCTGTTCTGTCAATTAGTTTTCTATTTCTTGTAACGGTAGATCGCGCAACTGTAGATTTCCATTCATTTTTGCATTTTCCCACTGTTGTCGTATGTCACCATGAAGCATTCCACTGGTGAGATTTCTATCAAAATCAGTGGAATGGATTCAATGTACCATATATGTCTGTTTTCTATCTTGTTTTCCTGTTCGATAGTGCAGATGTTCCAGACTGAGGGTTTCGCGCAAAAAGGACATCCTAGCATCTTCATGTGCTAGGGTTCGTAGGAGGAAAACTGTGCGACAGTGTTTTTGGTGAATTGACCAAAGATTATGAGCCTCACTAAGAGCAAATGCCATCAGGGCTTTAGAGAAGGATGAGAGACTTGGTCGATGGAGTTGAATCAGTAGCTCAGCTATTAGTTTGTTGACTGCGGAAGATTAGGGCATCGATTTGTGGTACAGCTGTGTGCTCCCCATCATATTGGTATCAAAGCAAGGAAAAAGATTTGGGCGGCAAGTCAAGTTGAGGACTTGCAAGAGTGTTAACGTTTGGGTACTGTCTGTGAATGTTTATGTCAGACAGAGATAGCGAAACAGAGGCGATGAGGATGCCTCCCAAAAGTATGTCGCAGGACGCCGTTAAAAAGCTGATTGAGGAGATGCTTGCATCCAAGTTGGGAGAGTTCAAGCAGTCCAAAGGCAAAGACAGGGAAGATGAAAGTGACAGCGATGAAGGCAATACAGAAATTGGGGAAACCAGTAAAAAGGCAGAGGAGATACCAGCAGACCAGAGAGCATTTTTAAATGCATTAAAGTTAGTCAATAGGGACACCATAGATGGGTTGCCTATGTACAGTGGAAGTATGGAAGCTGAAGAGGTGATTGATTGGATTGAGGCATTGAACAATCATTTCAAATATAAAGAAATCCCTGATGATAAGAGGGTTAAGTTGGCAAAGGCAAGATTGCAGGGATCTGCCCTTGCATGGTGGAATTATGAGCAAGGGGAGAGAGTCAAGGAGGGGAAAAATATGATAATCTCCTAGGAAAGGATGAAGACCAAAATCAAGGCACAATTCTTACCCCTGGACTATGATGTGCAAATGTATAAGAAATTGCAGAACCTCTGATAGAGGGACCTTGATGTGAATGCATACACACAAGAGTTTCATAAACTCAGTCTCAGATCAAAGAGACAAGAAGAAGAGTCAGAGAAGGTGGCCAGGTATTTGAATGGCCTAAGGATGAACATTCAAGATGAGATCAACATCTTAGCACCAGACATAGTGAACAAGTGTTTCCAAATGGCCTTAAGGGCTAAAGAGAAGATAAAAAGGAAGAGTGAGTAGCACAATAGAGGTAGAGGTGGAAGGAATTTCAAAGGCAGAGGCATTTTTGGCGGAAGAAATCCTAACCAGAGGCCTAGTGGTGAATCTAGCCAAGAAGAGCAAATTGGGGACTCAAGTAGCAGAGGAGGCTACCGAGGAAGAAGGCCTAATGGAAGAGGTGGGACAAATGGATCAGGTAGAGGATCCAAATTCTCTAATATAAGATGTTATAACTATAATCAGATAGGGCACCCGGCATACAAGTGTCTAGAGAAGGCCTCAACTTCTCATGGTGGTGAGAAGAGAACCACTTTGACTCAAGAAGATGCAAGGAGTGTGACATCTCCTGAAGTGAATTTAGCATCAGAAGTAGGAGAAAATCTGATGATCAAGAGGACGCTACTCAAGGAACCAGTGCAGGCGGAACCATCACAAAGAAGGGCTTTGTTTAGGATCAACTGCAAGATCCAAGGTAAGGTTTGTAAAGTCATTATTAACTCTGGTTCTACAGATAATATCATATCTTTGGAAGCAGTAAATAAATTGAATCTGGAAAAGATACCCCATAGCAGTCCATAAAAAGTTAGTTGGTTGAATAAGGGGCGGCACATACTCATCAATGAACAAGCATGGGTAAATTTAGTATTGGGGGGTATAGAGATAAGATTTTGTGTGGCATCCTTCCAATGGATGCTTGCCATATTTTGTTAGGCAGGCCATGGCAATTTGACAGAAAGGCCAATCATGACGGAGAAAAGAATGCTTACTCATTTCAAAAGGATGGTATGACTTATAGGATACAGTCATTGGTAGAAGAGGATCCACAACATGTAGGGTCTAGTGTAATGCTGGTAGGAGAAAAAGAATTCATGGACACATTACAGGAAGGTGATGGAGTAGGTTTTGCTTTGATTGTGAAGCCTAAGGGGGAAAAGAAGCAAAGTGTGAGAGAAGTAGGGCCTAAAGAGGTCAGAAATTTGCTTGAAAGTTACAAAGGAGTGATTGCAAAGAATATACCTGATTCCCTACCACCAATTAGAGACATTAGCCATCAGATAGATCTCATACCAGGAGTAGTACTTCCTAATAAGGCAGCATATAAAATGACCCCTCAACAGAATGAGGAGATAGCCAGGAGGTTCAAGAACTTTTAGACAAGGGGTTAATAAGAAAGAGTTTGAGTCCATGTGAAGTCCCCACCATTTTAGCACCAAAGAAAGATGGAAAATGGAGATTGTGTACTGATTCTAGGGCCATAAATAGGATAACCATCAGGTATAGGTTTCCTATTCCTAGAATAGAAGATCTAATGGATTGTTTGGGAGGTGCTACCTATTTCTCTAAGATAGAATTGAAGAGTGGGTACCATTAGATAAGGATAAGAGAGGGGGATGAGTGGAAGACAGCTTTCAAAACTAATGAAGGGTTGTATGAGTGGCTTGTGATGCCATTTGAACTTTCAAATGTCCCTAGCACCTTTATGAGGTTGATGAATGAGGTGTTGCAGGATTTCATCAAAAAATTTGTGGTAGTCTACCTTGATGATATTTTGGTGTTCAATAAGAGCAAGGAAGAGTACTTGAAACATTTGGAGATAGTCTTGAAAAGGCTGCAAGATCATAAATTACTAATAAATTTGGAAAAATGTGACTTCATGAAGCAAGAGTTGGTAAAGTTTTGTCATCTCTAAGGGTGATTTGAAAATGGATCCTTCCAAAGTAGAAGCTATTTTGAATTGGCCTACACCCAGGACAGCAGGAGCGGTCAGACTTTTCCATGGTTTGGCCACATTTTACAGGAAATTCATTAAGAACTATAGTGACATCTGTGCACCTATGTTGGAGACCATCAAGGGTGGAGTAAGAAGAAGTTTGCGTGGACGAGAGAGGCAGATCAGAGTTTTGAAAGTCTGAAATAGAAAGTTGCCGAATTCCCTATTTTGGTGTTACCTGATTTTAATAAGGTTTTCACAATTGAATGTGATGCAAGTGGATTGGCCATGTTGGTTACCAAATCTGGAGAGGGTTTGCTAGCTCCAATGCACAGTCTGATCCGGCCAATAGATTACAAGAGGTTGCGTGAGCTGCCTCCCCTTCACTTCTGGTTCTGCCACACCAAGGGGGGTATCCCTATAACTCAAGATGTAACCTTAACTAGCTCAATGATATGAAGATTTAGCTTGACAACATCAGGAAAAATACTCTCATATCTGGACCAAGATCTGCATAATAGATCACAAGGTTCACAACATTCTTGGACATATTTGTCTGGTGGGTATGAGAGCATGCAGGGGGTTCCTAATCCTACTCCTACAACTAACAGATTGAGGTGATGAAATGGGTGGACATAATGTCCTAGATGCAAGACAAGGGGTATTGGCTCATAACTACTAACCCAGGAGCAGACTGGTGCCTATCCATTGAGCAAGGAGTCAACTAGATGTATACAACAGATGGTTTGCAACTTTCACTCAAGTTTCAGGGGGTTGGACTAATGCTTGCCTTACAAACATCACCCAAGAGTGGGTATCTAACTGCCTCTACTTACAGATATCCCTGTAGACATACAACCTTCTCCATACATTGACCTAAAACAGTTTAATCCACTCCTTGAATGGAAGTTACAGATCAAGCATGCAGTATAGATATTTATACCCTAGAATCTATGAAACCCTTAGCAACCAGATTCAAAAGAAGGATGACATGCAGCAAATGGAGACAAGCAGATAGACACATGCAATAAGCATTTTTCATATAACATTAATGCTGAAACTGAAAATATGTGCAAAATACACTCATGTTGCAACTCATAAACTCCAAAATGGGATAAAAACAACCAAGATCATGCCCTGTTCTTCATTTGTTACACAAAAATGCCCCAGGCCTTCAACAACCCTAAAATGAGTGACACAATCTACCTTTTATAGCAAAACTATGTACTCAACGAATTAATTACAAGGCAAGTCAAAAATTTGCCAGATACAATGCATGATCAAATTGGCGCTCAAAATTGAATGCAACAGCTAGAATCATAGGACAGAGCAGGTGAGATCAGAATCCAAGCCGCCGCTCCAAGATTTCCTTCTTAAATTAGGTGGTTGGCATGTCCATCATTGTCCCATACCTCTGCAACAACTGCCATTAAAGTTTCACCTACCCACAGCCTCTAAAGATGCAACAGCAGTGTGCCCACAGAGTTTTCCTGCTCAAAATAGTGCCTGTGGATGCAAAGAAAACCCACAACGCAGCTTTAAAACTTAGCCGTTGATCAAAAACCCACCACTGACATCAACGACCCCAGAAACTACATGAAGAGTCGCCAGCCAATGGTACTGTGCCACGAAGGCACCTCAAGTTTCTAATGCTGACCCTTCGTTCCCTCATTTGCTTTTCGAAAAAGAGGACACGTGGCGGCTTTCGCAACATCGGCCATCAAGATACGTGGCAACCTCCGCGGTCTCCCTTGAAACACTAAGACCTTTCCATGAAACTCCAGTGGAAGTTGACATATGTCAAGCTCTGCATTACTTTACTAAACTGTGTCTTTAGATTGAAGTGGCCTCCACAGATGACACTCATCGCTGCCCGCGGCATTTTAAGACTTACAATTGTGGCCCACCACCATTCACTACCTTACATCATAGGGCAAAGAGAGATACGCGGAAGCTGACACTTGGTGAGCTCCGCGTCCACTACAAAAAGAAACGTGGCACCTTCCGCAGACACAATGAAACTTTTGAACCTTGTTTCCACTATTGACATGTAGGACTTTCCACACGAAGTAACTTAGAAACTATGTCAGAAACATACATTCCACATGGCACGATCCGCAGCAACTGAGACCCTTCACTGGGACCCACCCCCGTCCTCACTTAGCATCAAAATTAATATGAAACATTACGCGGAAGCCGACACTTGTTAGCTTCCGCAGCAACCACAAGGGACACGTGGCGCTGTCC
This sequence comes from Cunninghamia lanceolata, assembly GCA_027924645.1. Lineage (NCBI taxonomy): Eukaryota > Viridiplantae > Streptophyta > Pinopsida > Cupressales > Cupressaceae > Cunninghamia > Cunninghamia lanceolata. The sequence goes on along the minus strand of BSBN01000107.1, from coordinate 16,888,890 downwards.
GTGGCAACTTAGAAACTTTTAGAAACTCTAGCGGACAATGACACATGGCAAGCTCCACGTTGCCTTGAGAAACATTAAGGATCTTCAAAGCCTATGGTGGAAACTGTGAAACTTTTAGAGTCTTTTAGAAACACTGGCGGAAGCTGCCACTTGGCACTGTCCACGGGCCTTTAGTTACTTTTTCTATGTCTCTTAGGTGCCTCCACGTGGTGCCTTCCACACCACTCTCAGAAACATTTAGAAACTACGTTGAGACTCTAGCAGAAGCTGACACGTGGCGCCTTCCACGCTTAGTTGAAACTTTAAGGGGCTGCTTCCGCTGTTGACATGTGGCATGCTCCGCGGGAAGCAAAAACAAAGGCGCAGATTTAAACTGGGGCTCAACACATGGTGAATCACATGGCACTGGCACAATGAGACCCACCCAGCCACTGATAGAAACATTTTAGAAGCTAGAAACTGTGGCTCAAAATGCATTCCTAAATGCATGTAACTTATTTTTTAAAGGATCGATAGAAACTCCTGACCCGCCACTACCATTTCGACCTGCGCACAACTAATTTCTTGCATTTTTCACAACTATAGAGGCCAAAAGTGTTAGAAACTTTGGATTTTTGGGAAGAGGCCTCACTTAAAACCCTAAACATAAATTATTACTAACATAGGCTCCTATTGGGGACGTGCAGGCGTAAGATTGCAGCGAAAACCTCAGATCTCTGGGATGCAGACCAGTCCCTTATCCATTGGGCACAGAGTCAAATACTGCACTGACCTGCATCACCAAACGCACTTGATGGCCTAAGGCCGCCAAGAAAAGAAAAACCTATATCTCCCTTTGTCAAACACTTTATTTTCATTTGCATACATTGGATCAAGCCTGGAGATACTGCCATGACCTACCCACAAACAAATCTTGCCATCTGCATATTCAACCCTCTGATTTAGCCTATCACTGTTACCCCTATGCAGACAACACTCAGCATCATGTGACATGTGGGTGTTAATTTTTTCAAACAATGCATACTCAAATGGTATGTAACACTTATCATCATCTGCATCAGCAGTATGCATTGTAAAATGATCTCCTAGCTGGACTGAAAATAGAAAACACTCAGAGTTCACCACACAGCTAAGAAGATCAGGGCTCATTTCATATGCTGGCACATCAAAAGTAAAGCTTTCAAAATCATAGTTGTGCACATCATGCACACAACCATCAGCAGCACCAAACTGGAAAAGATTAGGCTCTGGCACCTCTTTACAATCAGGCACATCTTTACACTCACTCCCCTGATGTATGTTGTTTTCTCTTTCATCAAGATGAGAAACAGAATCCAAGTGAAAAATAGGGCTCAAATCTTCACCATACTCATACAAATCCTCATCACCATATGTGTCATAAATGGGTGATCCAGGTGTTTCAACCTCATCATGGTTTGCATTGGTTCATGGGTAGCAGAACATGCATCTTCATCATCAATGGATTCACTTTGTGGAGGAGTACCAACCTGTTTGCTTATTTCTTCTCTATCCTGAGCACAGTACTCACAATTATCTCCACAAATCCATTCAAACAGATGTTCATTTCTGTCCATAACCACATTATTTTCAGAACCAGACACCTCAATCTTGCAATGGGAGTCCTCACTGATCCTTTCACTGGCATCCTCAACATCTACTTTTTCATTTTCACATGATGCCATGATCACTTGGTCATTTGCAGCCTTACAACCATTATTCACACCCAAACCTGGGGACAGGGATTTCTACATGTGCTCATCTCTCATTTCTTCTACATTTTCTAAAAATTTGTATGCCATCTGCATACTTGTCACCTTGAATTCCCTTAGCAGTGCACTAGAGCCCTCCTCAAAAGCTTCAAAGAATATGCCAACACAGGCTAAAATATCAGGTCTAAAACTTTCAGGGATTTGTGAAAGGGCTACTGCAAATCTATGACTGAAATCAACACATGGCTCTTCATCTTGTTTTCTGATTTTCATCAATTCTGCAACAAGATCAGCCGGTTCTCTTGCAAATTCTTCTTTGAAATAGTCAGCAAGCTCATCCCAACAGGCAAAGGATTTCTTTGGAAAGCTCAAATACCAATCTCTTACTTTTGCATCAAAGGATCTAACAAAAAACCTCATCCACATATCCTCATCTCTAAATGAATGTTTTTCCATAAAATTGCAAAAATTTTGGATATGTGCACCCCCATCACACACACTGTGACCACTAAATCTAGGCATTTAACAGTATATCCTAGCAGGCATACTTTCTACTTTATAGTCAACCCATGACAAATCTAGTTGGTCATACAAAGGATCATAAGGACTGACAAGAGGTTTAGCTTTCTGACTGGCAAACACAACAGGATTATCACTATTTAACTGAGCCTGCCTAGCCTCTAAGAATATCAACCTATTTCTTATCTCCTCTATTCTCTTAGTCAACATATCACCCCCCTTTTGACTGAGTATGGGTGAATACATGTTTGGATTCATAAAATTTTCCATCTTAGACATCCTTTGTTTGCCTAAGACCTATAACCTCCCCTGGCATCTAATTTATGCAATAAACAACAAATATAAAGGGGAGGAAGCTAGGTACCTTTTCTCATCCAGATGCGGAAAAATAAACATCTTTGTCACATCACATACATCTACCTTCATGTGCACTCAAATCTTTTTGCAGAGTCGCCACCTCTCCAGGGAGGACAAAATTTTCAACAGCTTGAAAGCTACTTTTCCAGGTTCATTCCACCAGCAGAGCTAGGCAAAACTTCACCAGAGGCTGTAAGATATCACTTTTTCTGTTCACTCCCCAGTGGAGTCACCATTTCTGTTGGTGACTCGGATGGGCAAAAATTTACTAGGGAAGAAAAGACAATTTCTTTTACTGCACAATCCCCAGCAGAGTCGCCATTTTTCTGTTGGTGACTCGGATGGGCAAAAATTTACCAGGGATGAAAAGACAATTTCTTTTACTGCACAATCCCCAGTGAAGTCACCATTTCTGTTGGCTACCAAATCTGTAGAGGGTTTGCCATCTCCAATGCACAGTCTGATCTGGCCAATAGATTACGGGAGGTTGCGTGAGCTGCCTCCCCTTCACTTCTGGTTCTGCCGCACCAAGGGGGTATCCCTATAACTCAAGATGTAACCTTGACTAGCTCAATGATATGAAGATTTATCTTGACAGCATCAGGCAGAATACTCTCATGTCTGGACCAAGATCTGCATAATAGATCACAAGGTTGGCAACATTCTTAGACATATTTGTCTGGTGGGTATGAGAGCATGCAGGGGGTTCCTAATCCTACTCACATAATGTCCTGGATGCAAGACAAGGGGTTTTGGCTCATAACTACTGACCCAAGAGCAGATTGGTGCCTATCCATTGGGCAAGGAGTCAACTAGACATATACAACAGATGGTTTGCAACTTTCACTCAAGTTTCAAGGGGTTGGACTGATGCTTGCCTTACAAACATCACCCAAGAGTGGGTATCTAACTGCCTCTACTTATAGATATCCCTGCAGACATACAACCTTCTCCATACATTGACCTAAAATGGTTTAATCCACTCCTTGAATGGAAGTTACAGATCAAGCATGCAGTATAGATATTTATACCCTAGAATCTATGAAACCCTTAGCAACCAGATTCAAAAGAAGGATGACATGCAACAAATGGAGACAAGCAGATAGACACATGCAATAAGCATTTTTCATATAACATTAACGCTGAAACTGAAAATATGTGCAAAATACACTCATGTTGCAACTCATAAGCTCCAAAATGAGATAAAAACAACCAAGATCATGCCCTGTTCTTCATTTGTTACACAAAAATGCCCCAGGCCTTCAACAACCCTAAAATGAGTGACACAATATGCCTTTTATAGCAAAACTATGTACTCAACGAATTAATTACAAGGCAAGTCAAAAATTCGCCAGATACAATGCATGATCAGATTGGCGCTCAAAATTGAATGCAATAGCCAAAATCAGAGGACAGAGCAAGTGAGATCGGGATCTGAGCCGCCGCTCCAAGATTTCCTTCTTAAATCAGGTGGTTGGCCTGTCCATCATTGTCCCATACCTCTGCAACAACTGCCATTAAAGTTTCACCTACCCGCAGCCTTTGAAGATGCAACAGTAGTGCGCCCACGAAGTTTTCCCGCTCAAAATAGTGCCTGCAGATGCAAAGAAAACCCACAACGCATCTTTAAAACTTGGCCGTCAATCAAAAACCCACCGCTAACATCAACGGCCCCAAAAATTGCATGAAGAGTCGCCAGCCAATGGTACTATGCCACGGAGGCACCTCAAGTTTCTAACACTGACCCTTCGCTCCCTCATTTGCTTTTCAAAAAAGAGGACACGTGGCAGCTTCCGTAGCATTGGCCATCAGGATACGTGGCAACCTCTGCGGTCTCCCTTGAAACACTAAGACCCTTCCATGAAACTCCAGTGGAAGCTGACATATGTCGAGCTCCGCGTTACTTTACTAAATTGTGTCTTTAGATTGAAGTGGCCTCCGCAGGTGACACTCGTCGCTGCCCGCAGCATTTTAAGACTCACAACTGTGGCCCACCACCATTCACTACCTTGCATCGCGGGGCAAAGAGAGATACGCGGAAGTTGACACTTGGCGAGCTCCGCATCCACTACAAAAAGAAACGTGGCACCTTCTGCAGACACAATGAAACTTTTGAACCTTGTTTCCACTGTTGACACATGGCGCTTTCTGTGCGAAGTAACTTAGAAATTGTGCCAGAAACATACATTCCACGCGGCACGATCCACAGCAACTGAGACCCTTCACTGGGACCCACCCCCGTCCTCACTTAGCATCAAAATTAATATGAAACATTACGCGGAAGCCGACACTTGTTAGCTTCCGCAACAACCACAAGGGACACGTGGCACTGTCCGCGGCAGCTTAGAAACTTTTAGAAACTCTAGCGGACAGCGACACATGGCAAGCTTCGCATTGCCTTGAGAAACATTAAGGATCTTCGAAGCCTATGGCGGAAACTGTGAAACTTTTAGAGTCTTTTAGAAACACTGGCGGAAGCTGCCACTTGGCACTGTCCGCGGGCCTTTAGTTACTTTTTCTGTGTCTCTTAGGTGCCTCCACGTGGTGCCTTCCGTGCCACTCTTAGAAACATTTAGAAATTGCATTGAGACTCTAGCAGAAGCCGACACGTGGTGCCTTCCGCGCTTAGTTGAAACTTTAAGGCGCTGCTTCTGCCGTTGACACGTGGCATGCTCCGTGTGAAGCAAAAATAAAGGCGCAGATTTAAACTGGAGCTCAACACATGGTGAATCACACGGCACTGGCACAATGAGACCCACCTAGCCATTGATAGAAACATTTTAGAAGCTAGAAACTGTGGCTCAAAATGCATTCCTAAATGCATGTAACTTATTTTTTAAAGGGTCGATAGAAACTCCCGACCCGCCACTACCATTTCGACCTGCGCACAACTAATTTCTTGCATTTTTCACAACTGCAGAGGCCAAAAGTGTTAGAAACTTTGGATTTTTGGGAAGAGGCCTCACTTAAAACCCCAAACATAAATTATTACTAATAGGCTATAGGAGCAGTATTGAGCCAAGAAGGTAGACCAGTAGCCTTCTTTAGTGAAAAGTTAAATGAAGCCAAGAGGAAATACTCCTCTTATGATCTAGAGTTGTATGCTATGGTACAAGCTCTAAAGAAATAGAGGCACTACTTGCTTCCTAAGGAATTTATTGTGTACACTGACAATCATGCTCTTAGTTTTTTGAATGGATAGGAAAAGCTTAGTCATTGGCACATGAAATGGGTGGAAAGTCTTCAAGCCTACACCTTTATCATCAAACATAAGAAAGGAATAACCAATAAGGTTGCTGATGCTTTAAGTAGAAGAGTGTTGACAGTGCAAGAAGTGCAGCTACAGAGTATGGGTGTTGAGTCACTCAAAGGATTGTACAAAGAGGACCAAGATTTTAAGGACATTTATAGGGTATGTAGTAAGTTCGTCAATGCTTTCCACAGTGAGTTTTCAGATTATACATTGTAGGATGGACTTTTGTTTAAAGGTAGTCAACTATGTATCCCTAAGTGTTCAATGAGGGATAATATAGTGAAGGAAAAACATAGTGGTGGTTTAGGAGGACATTTTGGGCTTAATAAGACATTAGATCTTGTCCGAAGGTTTTACTTTTGGCCAAAGATGCAATCTGATGTTAGAAGGTTTATTGAGAGTTGTATGATTTGCCAGAGAGCAAAGGGAGTTTCAACCAATGCAAGACTATACCAACCTTTGCCCATACCAAACAGACCTTGGGAAAGTTTGAGTATGGATTTTGTGATGGGATTGCCCAAGACAAGGACAGGTTATGACAGTGTGTTTGTTGTGGTAGACAGATTTACCAAAATGGCGCACTTTATTCTGTGTAAGACCACCAATGATGCTAGTTATATTGCAGGTTTGTTCTTCAAAGAAATTGTCAGGATTCATGGGTTACCTTTGAGTATTTTATCTGACAGAGACAACAAATTTGTGGGACATTTCTAGAGAACTTTGTGGAAAAGCTTTGGTACAAATTTGTCTTTTAGTTCAGCATATCATCCTCAGACTCATGGCCAAACTGAGGTTGTCAATAGGTCATTAGGCAATTTGTTGAGATGTTTGACCAGAGAACATGACCATAGTTGGGATGTGGTACTCCCACAAGAAGAATATGCCTATAATGATTCTACAAATAGAAGTACAGTTTAAGTCCTTTTGAAGTTATCTATGGTACTCATCCTAGAGGTATTTTTGAATTGCAAGATGTTCAGGGAATGGACAAAAAGAGTGGACATGCTGATACATTTGCAAAGGCTATGCAAGAGATCCATCAACAAGTTAGAGATGCTCTACACCAAAATAGTCAGAAGATCAAGGCTAGAGTGGATCAAAGATGAAGGGATGTGCAGTGCCAAATAGGAGATATGGTCATGGTTCATCTCAACAAGAACTGACTACCCAAGGGAAGCCACAACAAGTTGATGATGAGGAAAATTAGACCTTGTCAGATTCTGGAAAAATATGGTTCTAATTCTTACAAAATTGAACTCCCTGATGATATTGCTCTTTCACCTATCTTCAATGTTGTTGATCTGACCTTATATAGGAGTCCTGATACAGGCGCAGGGACAGCCAATTCTATCCAAGACAATGTAGAGTGGGTACAGTTTTTACCACCTACAGAACCACCGAAGATGGAGTGTATTTTGGATAGTAGGATAGCCAAGAAGACCAGAAATTAGACATATTTTGAGCACTTGGTCAAATGGCAAGGACTTCCAGATTCAGAAGCTGCCACATGGATGTTGGAAGCAGACATCAAAAAGTAGGGTGGTGATTTGCAATAGTTAGTCTCTACGAGGACTTGAGACAAATTTCACCCAGGGAGTATGGTGTGGAGCACCTACAAAGTCATGTTTTCGTTTGTAATAAGGTCTATTTGACCAATGCATTTTCATTTCAGTTGTAGCTAGGTCTATTTTTGTAAGTCCCAAGTGACTTAGGGGACATTTGTCAAGTTGTAATCGCATAATGCTAAAAATAGTAATAATGCCAAAATAAGGCAGTAGGGTAGTTTTGGTCGGTTGTCTCCCAGCCACTTGGATTGTTCTCCCAGCTGCTTGGAGATAGTGTGGTACTACTAAGGGCGAGTTGATAAATGCCTAGAGAAATGATCAAATGATCATCGAATGTAATCAGATTGAAGTAGTGGAAATCGAATGTGATTGCACTGTGCTCAGGAGAAATAAAGCAATTCTGTTCTGTCAATTAGTTTTTTGTTTCCTGTAACGGTAGATCGAGCAACTGTAGATTTCCATTCATTTTTGCACTTTCCCATTGTTGTCGTATGTCGCTATGAAGCATTCCACTGGTGAGATTTCTATCAAAATCAGTGGAATGGCTTTAATGTACCATATATGTCTGTTTTCTGTCTTGTTTTCCTATTCGATAGTGCATATGTTCCGGACTGAGGGTTTCGCACAGTAAGGACATCCTAGCATCTTCATGTGCTAGGGTTCGTAGGAGGAAAATTGTGCGACGGCATTTTTGGCGAATCGACCAAAGATTGTGAGCCTCACTAAGAGCAAATGCCATCAGGGCTTTAGAGAAGGATGAGAGACTTGGTCGGTGGAGTTGAATCAATAGCTCAGCTGTTAGTTTGTTGACTATGGAAGATTAGGGCATCGATTTGTGGTATCCGCTGTGCGCTCCCCATCAAATGCAGACCACCAACACAAACTGGACATAATCCAGAGACCTCCACAAACTTGCCTGAATCACCATGAACATCCACACTACTTCTGCTTACTGAAATCATTCTCTCCTTCATTAGAAACCTCAAGAACACAGTCTGTCATCACTGTCATATTGGAATAGATGCTTGCAGACCTTCAGACCATGAACCAATTGAGTTGTCAATTCACATTGACTTCTTAAACACTCCACCAAATCTGCAAAACAAGATATTGCATTTCCGGAGCTCACTGGACCTATTTGTGTCACTCTGTCACCTCTAAACATCTGCCAGAACCGGTTTTACTCATATGGCCATAACTTCCTGTAATCTTCATGCGGACCTCTCAAATCTTTGCTGGATCACCTTTAGATACATATCTACAAACCCTTTGAAGTGCAACCTCTGATCTTCATCTTAGCTGGGATCTTTACTTCACTATCTTTATTGTTCTTCTCTGTTCCTGATAGGACTAATTTTCTCAATATCCTCAGCATACAACTCATCCAATCCTTGACATCAATGCAACAGGAGTATGTTGACATCAATGACAACACCGGTTAGGCCCATACTTGCAACAAGTACAACCAAATAAAGTGGCACACTTTGAGACTTTATTGGACGATTAGGGTAATGCCTTGTGTATTATGGTGTAGGTTCCCCTATATTTGCTAACATGTACTAAGTCCTTTGTACGGTCGATGATGTGGGGACCTTTGATTTTGCTTGGTAGTGTTGCAAATGGTCCTCTCCTTATTGGTATGGAAACACATTGGTTGGTCACCACCACCACAAACGAGCCAACACTCTTCTGCATCCTCTCAACAATGCAAGTGGGTACCTACTCATGGTCAAGATAAGTTTGCCCACTTGGCCCTTGCCATCTCACCATAAATGAATAATATTTAATTTCATATTGATGTACCTGATTCATAACTCGAATGAAGATAACACTCTCACTAATTGAGAGCCGATTGATGATAGAAACAGATTTCTTAACAAAGGTTAGAACAACCCGAATGATTGGAACTGTCCTCCAGATTCAGGCTTTATAATCTTAACTATAGCATTTTTTTAATGATGTTATGACTATGATATTATGATCAGTTTTTATTTTTTAAAGAACCGAGTTTTGTTGTTGCATTTATTTCCTTGTTAAATACTGATAATTCCTAAACACTGCCAAATTTAGGCGGCTTCACGATACAATCCCATTCCATCAGCTTTTTTGAAATTAAGATGTATATTATTTTTTTAAAATATAGTCGTACCATTTTCCGGATTAGATCTGTTCAACAACATACTTACTACTAGTTGATAACATGGGCGGGTCCCTGTGCGAGGTGCGACAAATTAGAGGATAAAAGCATGAGTTGCAAGTTGCAAGAGTAGAAAAGGCGTGGCAGAGCTCTCATTTCAGCAGGGACGGAATCCAATCTATATAGGTAGTGTGTGACACCAAAGAAAAAGGCAGCAGCAATCTCATCCTTAAATACCAATTGTTTTAGTTGCATTCATTAATGTTGGACCGTTGCGAATAGATATTAGTATTTGATTGCTCTTTGGATGGTGAGCAAAGGAAAGAAAGAAGCTAGGAATTCGGTTGGCGATGGTTTTTCAATAACTATTTCTTTCCATTTATAACGTAAAGGCCCTTCACAACACCAGAACATATTGGGATGTTGCTCTTGTGACAGGCCGTACCACTCCTAATTATTAGATAATTCTTTTTCAAAACTTCATTCGGCGCCCCCTGATTCCAAATCTCCAACAATACATCTGACAAGCGTTTGCAAGTGTCTCTGCGCTTGGATAAGTTTATAAGCTAGGTGCGACCCTGGTTTTTGATATCAATCGCCCACTGATCAGCTATAGTTCCAAGTGGGGGACCTTGTATTCGAGGAAAGATGATGTGAGCATGGGAATTTACACCATGGAAACAGTTTAGTTTGAATATAACGGAAGAAACTCCACAATGATCCCACTATGTGCTTATGAACACTCCTTGTATATGCATATGCGTATTTGATTGAAAGAAAATAAAATAACCCTAATAGGTTTTTCCTTTATTAATTAATTGTTGATCTTATCTAGTGCTAATAAATATAAATTAGATAAACGTGATAAACACTAAATAGAAAAAAGAGCTTAGTCACATACATGCCACGAAAATGTAGAGTAATTGATGAACGAGAAGGGATAAGCAAATGCATATCTATCTTATTGTAGTCTTGACTGTTACGATGTGATACATGTTGATTATGTATTGGATGAGAGGCAAGAATTTTGTATAGATGGTAATTAATGATTGATCCTTATATTTTTAACTTCCAGATGGAATTGTGTTAGCAATCTTGACTTCCTTTGGTATGATCATGTCCTTCTCCATGATTACATTTTGAGTGCTTGACACTTAAAACTTTGATTTGTATGTGCTAGATGTTTGATGTGGGAAATGAGATGTTGACAAACACCTTTAGGACCTTACTTTGAAACAATTGAATCATTAGACTTCCTTATATATCTTAGTCGTGATTAATACTGAATACTAAGAACATAATTGATGTAATATTTATTCATTGACATAGATGTAAGCCTAGAATCTAAAATTCTTTTATTCCTTCCTTTGTGATCAAATATGATTCTAAGTCATCTTGTCATCTCCTAAGTGAAACTAGAGTCCTAGGGCATGTCTTTAAATATTACAATCTCAATCGCAATTCAAACAAATTTGACATGCATGATGACAAACAATGGTTATATCTTTGAAATGAGTTATCTTATAATTAAGGAGAAGAAAATTTGAATCTAGGGGACACGATCATGCCATCGATCCTATTTGGAGACATGATTGCACCGATGATCACACCCACTATATGTAAATATATGATCTGAGTGGTGTAGGGATGATGGGAGCTAATGAGATCATATGTATAGATGGTTCCTATAAGGCTTGAGTCTCTCAATCGCAACCTTAATCATGTGCATTAAGGCCAAATTTCATTATTGTGATTGATTGTTTTCTATCTCCCAATGTAATGGACTCCCTAATTTATCCCATGATGCGGAATGATCTAAGTTAAACCCCACTCTCACATCATTTGTTATTTGGGGATGTAGTTTTAGAATAGATGAGACATGACTTCCTTAGACATGACTTCCTTAGACATTTTTTCCTCCTTTGTGAGTCTAATTAGATAATTGATTATTACTAATGGAGCTAAATTAATCATGAATTCTAACTATGATGATGACTTGTATAGTTAAAGTTGAACTATATATTCTAGTGATTGATTTTGGTTGATGAAAAAAATATGAATTTTAATTAGCACAATAATGTGATGTGAAAAGGATTATTGTGCCATGTTATATTTTCCTTGACTAACTAATTGAGATGTTCATCAATTCCCCCATTCCCCTAGGTTGGATTTGGAAGGATTAAACATGGAATCTTGGGATGAGATTGAAGATTATGGTTATGTGTGTCATCTAGCATCTATTTGGCCTTTTATTCATATGTTTTCCTCATTTGGGAATTTTGGGTTTTCCATGGACCTCAAGACATTCTTGGTTCTAATGTCCTTTGCAACCCCCATTCCCCATGTTAAATTTGGAAGGCTTAAACATGTAATCTTGATATGAGATCAAAGATTATGGTTATGTGTGTCATCTAGCATCTATTTGGCCTTTTTTAGGTATTTTTCTCATTTGGGAATTTTTGGTTTTCCATGGACCTTAGAACATTCCTAGTTCTAATGTCTTCTGAAACCCCCATTGGCCCATGTTGAATTTGAGAGTAAACTCGAAATCTTGAGATGAGATTGAAGGATTCTAGATATGTTTATCACTTTGCATCAAGTAGCATTTTTCTTTGGGCGTTTTGGTCATTTTGGGAATTTCAGGTTTTTCGTGGACCTTAAAACCATTTTTGAATGTTCCAAGGTTCTAGGTTCCTCTGGGATCCCCATTACCCTAGTTTTGGGCACCCAAGTTTCAATGTTCCTAGTTCCTCTAGGATCGCTATTCCCACATTATATTTCCAAATATTCTAGGTTCTAGTAATTTCCCTGCCCCCAAGTTCTAGGTTCCAAGTTTTGTTGGAATCCTAGACCTTGATGATGTAGAAAACCTCATGTTTTGCAGATGCAATGGGACACTCCAACAACTCCCAGGGCCATAATTAATGATCATTTTTAGGCCCAATGGCATGGTAGTGAGCTCCATATGCCTCATGACTCTTATACACCCTTCAATGATGAAATCTTTGTACCAAAGCATGGGCAAACACTCCAAATATGCATGGTTTTCTGGTATAGCCCATATGGTTATGATGCAGGCATGCATGGTCACCCAATTTCATTTTTAGAGGTCAAATACCTCCTTCCAAAGCTACTTGATAGATCGAACAAATTATATAATGTATTTTGTATTCATTTTCATGGGATGGAATTTTGGTTTCAGAGCAGAAATAGAAGACAACCTTGGATATCTAGGGTTTCTTTGAGTGGATATAAAAAGAGCATTTTCATTGTAATTTTTTGAGGTTTTCTATCAAGGGTTATGAGATGGCATTATCACATTCAAAGAATAAGTTTAAAGTGTAGATTCAACATCTTTTCAACTATCTCATGAACATTTTGTAAATTTTTGGTATTTTATCAGTTTACCCTAGTCACAATTGATAATTTGAGTAAATTGTTATTGATTAGTTGATAACCAAAAATTGTAAAACACTTTGCAATGCTTTTTCTACATATCTTTTCATGACAATACATGCAATTTGTAGGTTGTTTATGTATTATTAAAGAATGCTTGAATTGATGTTCTAACCTTCTAGTTGCTTGTTTGTATGTGTAGAGACTAGCTTATGCATTAAACATTTAGATTTGGTCTCTGTTGGTATCTTGGTTAAGATATCATTATTTGGTTACATTGGTGTCCCCTTTAATTTAAGATCTAGACTCTACTTCCCACTAGATAAATGGATTGAACTGCTTTCTGTTCAACTTATTTTTCCTCCAACACACTAAAAAAACATAACAAAATCATAATCTTTAAATAGTTTTGTGTTGTAATACCCATATCCATGTCTAGATGTATGCTTCTAGATTAGAGGCTATGAAAGCACCATTTTAGGTTCTTTACATGGTTTTGTATCTTCTTAAATTAAAGGTGTAACAACCTTGTGTTCTTCAAACCAACATGCATGCACTTAGTGATAGTTACATTAGAGTTTCTTGTGTATTGGGTATTGTCCAATTCAAAGTTTAGCTTCACACTATTATCAGTCATTGTTCTCATACACCTTAGGGAATAACCCCCTTGGTCTGGCAGAGCCAAAAGAAGAAGGTCTTACCCACCTTAGCAATGTTGTCCTTAGTTGGGCCTCATCTCAAATATAAGTTTGTAATCCTTTTCTTGAGTTTGACACCCCTAGTACTCAAGAATTGATTAGCTTTAGGGATTTGAGGAATGTCAATTTTGAGCACCAACATGTAGTATCAAATAACTACCATTCTTTAAACGTGTGGCTCCAAGTCCATGTCCCACTTTTCACTCGACTCAGAGTTCCCACCTTCAAATGTAAATGACCAATCCACCTCTTGAGTCAACGTAGCACCACAAGCAACCTTCAAAAATTTGATACCCCACTTGGCTTGCCACTTGGACAGCATGTCATTTTGCCTAATTGTCATGATGCTAAATGGAACCTAGGGGCCTATGTATAGAGGATTGATTACCAAGAAAGTCCCTGAACCTAGATGAAAGATGAATCTAATCACAACATTATCAAGGATTTTCCTCAACCCACACATCCATTGTAACTTAATCAAGGATTCAACAACAACATGGATGACCTCCTTTGATTCCCCCGTCTCAAGGAAAGAAACAATGAACATTGAAGAAATGTCTGTATTGACTCTATAACAATGTGTCAAGGACATGAAAGTCTCCCCCAACACCACATGAATTACATGGATCATAATCACAACTCACGTATTAAAAGTCTTCTTCAATCTTACATTAGAAATCTCACCTAGAAATCAAATGCATTGTGGTGTCCATTGACTCATTACTCCTAAATATTGCAAAATAAAATACAACATTATTTTTTAAAGAAACTGGTGGTGGCTTTAGTGCAAGCTTCATCATAATTACTCATATTCTTGCAAAACAACTACATAGTACTTCTCTGGTGAGAAGCAAGCCAAGTGAAGAACCAACTCAGACACATTATAGATGTTCAAGGTTCAAACAAGGGGAAAATGATTACAAATCATGTGCTATTTGTTGCCACATGAGGGGGGAGTTGTTAATGATGCATGCAATGTTCTCATTGATAGCCACATTAGCAAGTGAATTTGCCTCCTCATTGGCTTCCCTAAAGACATGGATGATGGTGTAGGCTGAGATACCATTGAGGATGGCCCAACAAAGTTTGAGGATGTTACCAATTTCCTAGTTTGGCAAGGACTTTTTATGAAATACATTAATAATTTTTAGTGAATCTCCTCAATTTGAATCTTATTGATGCCATAGCAAATGTTTACATGTTTGAAGCCCAAGTAGAATTGCTTGGGCTTTTGCCTCATTTTTAGTGCCCATTGGGAGTTTTTTAACTATAGCTCCCACCATTTTCCCATTATGGTCTCTAATGATGCTTTAGCTTTATAGTGCCCAGGGTTTCCAATGGAGGTGCTATAAAAATTGAGTTTGTGCGACCTAACCAGTGGAGGGGTCTATTTTGCATTCATTCTTAGGTTCAAAGCTAGATAATCTTGGGTATCCCCATGAATGGGGGATATACTCAGACCTATAATCTCTAATTTTATGGATTAGAATAGGCCATATATATTTTTAATGAAATAGAATTAGAATAGGCCATATGGACAGCTCGATAATGTTAAAGTTTATGTCAACATTTCATGTTAAAGACTAACACCCTCTACAATTGCAACCTAAACTCTTACTTTCAATCAATGCTTTCGCTTCAATTGTATAGGTATATACAAAAATAACAAAGAATTACTTAGCAAATACACTTCTTTCCCTAAGGCGGATTAGATACGGTAAGCAATATAACACCTAGTTGATGGTCTGAGTGAGAGTTAGGAGCACGTGTAACATCTACATGCGATGTGCCTATCAGGCTTGGAATTTGACAGTCACCCCTACCTTTCATAGAAAAATTTTATGACAGTTTGGTCATTTAACTACTTTTTAATTGATGTTTTAAGAAAAACGTAAATTGTCAAAAAAATCTCTTATTAACTTCTATTCTAATCTTTAGATTTTTTAATTTGTTTAAAAGTTTATTAAAAAATAATGTATATGCCTAAAAATGACATGACTCGGTTTAAATAAATATTCTTAATAGTTATTCCCTTCTAATTCTTCTATCAATAAATAAATAAACAAATTTATTTATTTGATTCATATTCCTCTAAGTTAATTAAATATCAAAATATTTAATTACCTCTCCTAAAGTCAAAATTAAATAAAATCCTTTATTTAATTAAATTCTTCCAAACAATTAAATAATTCTTAATTATTTAATTAAGTCAATTCTTCCTCCAAATTTAAATAAATCAATCAAATTTATTTAAATCCTCTCAATCTCCAAAAATAAAATACAATCAAATATTTTATTTATTCTTCCAAATCATGAACAACAATTAAATAAATTTATTTATTTATTTAATTTGCTTTCTTATCTTCTAATTCTTCAAATATCTTCCAAATCTTCTAAAAATAAGTCTTCTTCTTCATGCACACAAAATTAAATATTTTATTATTTAATTTCTCTCAAATCATGCAAAAGCAAATCACAAGTTGAGTTAACTAACTCAATCAACCTTATTTTTATCAATATCTCTTAAATTAGAAAAAAACTTTCTAATTTATGAAAATCATGTCTTATCTTTAGAAAAGAAAGCAGTTAACTCAAATAAAATAGTTTTTGTGTGACACATGTCTTCTTCCTATTCATGCACATTCCTCAACCATTCTCAACCGTTGATCTTCTCATTCTTTCTATACCATTGATCTCTTCTCTTTCAAGTCTATAAATTGAACTGTTTTCCTCCATTTCATTCATCCAAGATTTTAGTATTGTTACTTTGCAGGAATTACCGCGTGCCTTTGGCACCAATTCCTTCATTGCTTGTGATCACACTCGTTACTACAGACTACTACCATTGTTGTGAAGCTCATCTTCATTACAAAACATTATCTTAGCCATTCCCAATTGACATTCTTGGAAAATAGCAAGGAAGTGCACTCTCTGAGGGCCTTATTCATACATGCAAGATTGATTGAGATAGGCAACCAATGGAAGCTATGAAGCTTTGAGGTTTGCAAAGGTTTTTGAAGTTCTTTTGTTTGATTGATCTCTTTGTTTCTGTATTTCATTGAGTTTTGGATATTTTGATATTGATATATTGATTATTCATGTTTACTCCAATTTTCCCTTAACATTTTTGGCACCCACCATGGGGCCTAGCCCCAATTTTAACCCAAAAACTAAGTTTTGTGTTTTAGAAAGCCGTACACAAGAGAAAACTACACATTTGACACTTCCTAACACACATCTACTATCTATTCTGGCGCATACATTCCTTCGGTGCATACAGTCTCCAATCCAGCACACCTATTGTCTGTTACGACGCATACATCCTTTCAGTGCACATAGACTCTGTTCCGATGCATATATCCTTTTATATGGCGCATCTATTAGTTTAGCGCATTTATACTATCTTCTTATGTTTTGGACCTCTATCTTAGCGCACTTGTACTACGGCACTTTTGAGCTCTGTTTCTGCACATTCAAGCTCTGAAGCTGCGCATCTGATCTGGACAGCGATTTTTAGGGTTTCCTTGAAGTTTTCGCTAACGCTGACATCTTTTTGTAGGAACTCTCTTGATCTATTTTACAGGCTAGGTACTGGTTTAGAATCATATAGTTTAACTAGTTTAGACCCCCAATAATGGTCTCAGTGATAAAGTTGTGGGAAGAGATCCACTGTAAGGGTCTCTCTAAGTTTAGACTAGGCTAAAAACTGAGTTTACCAAATCAAAAAAATATAAATATACAATTTTATAATATAATATTATATTATAAATAAATTTAAGAATTTACATTATAATAAGGTTTAATGGAAACATTATTTAAATAACTTCAAGGAGAAAATGTTTTTCTATTTCTCTTATATATTTTAAAAACTATTTTATTATTTAAACTTTTATGTAAAACAAAGACACTTAGAAGTGGGACAATTAATTTATAGTATCAATAAAAAAAGATTAATCATATTAAAAGCTATATGCCCTTAAGGGCAAAATGTGGTGGTTAGTTTACATGGTTTTTATGATGGCCGCCAAGGTTCAAACCTCTGCTAGGCTATTGAACTCGTAGGCCATGGGCCTTTGCTACATTGTTTTGCTCACAAGATGTGTACCTTCATTGGGCTAGTGGGCTCATAGGTTGTTTTCCTTTGTCAGGTCATTAAACTCGTGGATTTGAATGAGTGATAATGCCTTGGGGACTAAAACCCCATGTAGTGTTCTTGGCGATAAAGCTAGTGGGAAAAGATCCCCTTGTAAGTGGTCTCTCTAGGCTTGGACCAGGCTAAAGACCCAAGTTTACCAAAGCAAAAAAAATTAGAAAGCTATATTTTATAATATAAATAAAAAAGATTAATCATATTAAAAAGAAATATTTTATAATATAAATAAAAAATAGATTAATCATATTTTCTTTACATATACCAAAGACCATATAATCTCCTTCAATATAAAACAAAAATAGAAAAAACAAACAAAAAAACTATTTAATCAAATTTCTAAAAGACTCTAATTAGTTGATAGGCTATTTATTTGAGAACGAGTGATCAAAAGATTCATTTCTCTCTCTAAAAAAGTTCTATTAGATAATTTGACAACTATAGTCACTAGAAAAAAATTCTAGTTCAATCTAACACCTACCCCAAATTTGAGAGAAAATATCATCACCACTTGATATTTGTCTAGATCTTTACTCAAAAGCCACTTCTATTTGGCTATCACGGTCTCAAGAAAAGGCCAAGTATACTCTAAACAACACAAATAAAGAGTCCTTCTAGTTGATTGTTGAGGTACTGCATTTCAACACCTACACAAGATCATTGTGAGATCGAGAAATCCATAGTGGAAAGAAAGGAATCGTTATGTCAATACCCCTCTCTATAGGTATACTCCTAACAAAGGGTATGATTGGCTCTCTCCAAATATGCCTATGATTCTTAGAGGAACCTCCTGCAACAATATAATGAAAAATGCACGAAATAACAGAAATAGTAGAAACATAGAAGGAATTTATTGATCGCAGGCCACTTCGAGGGGGCAACCTCCTTTGAGCAAGCTCAATACAATAAATTTGTGGATGCCTTCATTGGCCTCAACACGTACTTATATACTAAGTCTAATCTAAACAACTATTACTTCCGATGAATGTGGGATAATACAATATACTCACGAGATGACTTACAAAGCATATGCGTCCAAATGTAATATACTAACAAAGTAAAGAGAATGGTTAAACATGGGTTCCTAACATCCCCTCCCTCTTAGAAAAGCTTTGTCCTCAAAGCGTAAGATGTGGAAATTGTGGTTGAATCTGAAGGAGTTGTTCCCCTATAGCAATCTCTGGGTGTATTCTATGCCACTGAATTAATACCTCTGTGATGGAGCGGGAGCGAAGAGGACGAGTGCCCCTATCAAGGATTACCTCTAGCACTAAAAGGATGGATCTGCCATTATCCAGTTGTGGTAAAACAGTTTGTGCTCTGTTGTTGGTGCCAAGAAATTTCTTTAGACAAGAGACATGAAATATTGGATGAAAGCGGGAAGGAGCCAGTTTATGATCCCCAATCTAATCCTGGGTGCGGAGAACTGTGTTGACTGCCTGAACTCGTGAACTGCTTGGGGAGTATGGAAGGAGCACTGGTGGTGCCTAACCATAGACTGCTTCATATGGAGTCATGTTAGAAGCAGTGTGGTAGGAGGTATTGTACCACCATTCAGTGAGAGGGAGCCACTTTACCCACTAATGCTATTGTTTTGAGGTATCACATGCAGCCACAATCTATTGAATTGCCCTGTTCATTCCCTTCCAAAAGAAGTGACACCATGCCCGCTCATAAGTTTTGAGGAACCCAGAGTGCCCTACCGATGGAGAAACATAGAGTTCATAAAAGATAGCCTACAGGACAGATTCCAACCAATTTAGAACAGACAAAGAAATAGATGAAAGAGAAGCTTGGTCATCACATGTGCAAGAAAGAGAATCCGCCACAATATTGTCCTTACCCTTCTTGTAAGTGATCTCATAGTCATAACCCATGAGTTTGTTAATCCATTTCTGTTGTGCTAGGGAGGAGACCCATTGTTCCAAGAAATATTTTAGGCTCTGGTGAGCCGCCCCGATGCAAAAATGATTCCCTAATAGGTATGGCCGCCACTTCTGTATTGCATGCAAAATAGCCATCATTTGTTGTAGAGCCAAAGGAGTAGTGGAGAACACAGATGGTTGCATCTGAATGGAGTGAAGCTGAGCGATGACACCATGTGAATTCTTCTTAAGAAGTTTTTTTAGGTGATGTGAACTTATGATGCTGAGAGACCCTGGTTGTAAGCCCTTCAATGTGTGTTTGTGCCCATTGTCTGAAAACTGCATCCAAAGTTCAGCAAAATCCCATAAGATGGGTCCAAGTGTGCATAACCATTGGGCGCCCAAAACCACATCATATCTGCCTAAGGGCAAGGCAAACATGTCAGAGCGCAAGTTATAATCTCCAATATAGATATGCACATTGAGACACTTCCCTTTGCAAGGTAATGTGCCCCCATTGGCAATCATGACTTTAAAGTTTGAGCAAGGATGAACAAAACAATCAGCCTGTTTGGCTATGCACAGGTCAATGAAGTTATGAGTACTACGAGAATCAATGAGTATTGTAAGAGGGAGCTTCTTGAAGTAACCCTTGACCCACATGGTTTGTGGGGTGGTGACTCCTGCTACGGCATGGAGAGAGATCTCTGGGTGGTCTTCTTGAGAAGTAGGGTCAACAGGTGACTCCTGAGTTTCAACCTAATCAACTACTGTATCTTGAGCATCTGCATAAACTTCAGTTTCAGGCGGAGAATCCACATCCAAGAGATAGAGCTTTTGCTCAACACATCTATGTCCCCGAGTGAATTTGTCATCACAATTATAACAAAGCCCTTTTTCTCTACGTGCCCTTTTTTTCCTGGAAATGATCTGCAACGGGATCTACAAACGGCTCTGGACAGATTCAATCGGTGATTTGTCAGCTGGTAATAGATATGGACCCCATGTGTGTTTGGCTTCCTAAAGGTTCAGGGGATTCACTCAAATACCAATGCTGTCTAACGGGTTGTGTATTGGGGCAATACCCCACACTCCATAGCTCAGGTAAAACTGATAACCACTTTGCCACAAACGACAGCTCTTGGTTTACCTCACGGATGGGAACTAGTCAATCAGGTAGAGGCCGTTGCCCTTTTCACTGGCAAGTCCTCTCAATGGCCAGCTACTTCGGGGTTCTTGTGGTACTCCTCACAATGAATTTTAGGGCTATGCCCAAGCACTTCCCACAGTTAAACGGATAGGGATTATTCCCTTATTCGAACTTGCAATTGAAATGAACAATACAGATGCAAAGAAAAAAGAACTACTGCAATAATCATAGCACCTAGAGGCCACTGCGAAAAAAAATTCAGCAAAAATTCCACCCAACGAGCCCAAGAAAGTGCTTTGATACTAGATGAGAGGAACCTCCTGCAACAATATAATGAAAAATGTACGAAATAACAGAAATAGTAGAAACACAGAAGGTATTTATTGATCGCAGGCCACTTCGAGGGGGCAACCTCCTTTGAGCAAGCTTAATACAATAAATTCGTGGATGCCTTCATTGGCCTCAACACGTACTTATATACTAAGTCTAATCTAAACAACTATTACTTCCCATAAATGTGGGATAATACAATATACTTACGGGATGACTTACAAAGCATATGTGTCCAAATGTAATATACTACCAAAGTAAAGAGAAGGGTTAAACACAGGCTCCTAACAGATTCAAAAGTTGAATATGAGATGGTCTCTTTAAACACCATCTCACAGATCAAGAACAAGTGCTTCGAAACTACTATTTGGCAAGCTATTGTTGAATTGAAGACATCTCATTTCACTTATTGTCTGCTTTACAAGGCCTCCCTATTAGCAAACAATTGATTCATTTAGGTTTTTCAAACCTAGATGTCCATTTTGTAAGAGACAATCTAGCATTTGTTCTTGTTTTGTGTCCCTGCACAAATAGCTTGGTCTTGGATCCATGATTTCTTCAAGCCTTTTAGCCCAAAGCCTTTTACTTGGTACAATGTCCTTTTGAAGGATGAGGCTAAATTTCTAATTAAATATGTCCAACTTTGGCATATTTTTAGAATAGAGATTTTTTTTACTATATGGAAATATAGAAATGAAGCTATTTCTGCTCATAACTTTGTTGATATGATTTTTTCTTCTCACACCAAGTCTTTAGTGTATCAAATGCATTCATTCAAATACAAGTACAACCCAATAAAGTGGCGTGCTTTGAGACTTTATTGGACCATTGCGGTAATGTCTTGTGTATTATGGTGTAGGTTCCCCTATCTTTGCTAACATGTACTAAGTCCTTCATACGATCAATGATGTAAGGACTTTGATTTTGCTTGGTAGTGCTGCAAATGGTCCTCTCCTTTGTTGGTATGGCAACACATTGATTGGTCACCACCAACACAGATGAGCCAACACTCTCCTACATCCTTTCAACAATGCAAGTGGGTCACTCCTTGTGGTCAAGATAACTTTCCTCACTTAGCCTTTGCTATCTCACCATAGATGAATAATATTTAATCTCTTATTGATGTACCTAATTCATAACTCCACCACCATTAGAATGAAGATAATGCTCTCACTAGTTGAGAGCCAATTAATAATAAAAATAATTTTTTTAACAAAAGTTAGAACAACCCGAATGGTTGGAACTGTCCTCTAAATTCAGGCTTTATAATTTTAACTATAGCATTATTTTTTAATGATGTTATGACTCTATGATATTATGATCAGTTTTTTTTTTTTAAAAGACCCGAGTTTTGTTGTTGCATTTATTTCCTTGTTAAATACTGATAATTCCTAAACTCTTGCCAAATATTGGTGGCTTCACGATACAATCCCATTCCATCAGCTTTTTTGAAATTAAGATGTATTTTATTTTTTTAAAATATAGTCGTACCATTTTTCGGATTAGATCTGTTCAACGACATACTTACTACTAGTTGATAACATGGGCGGGTCCCTGTGCGAGGTGCGACAAATTAGAGGATAAAAGCATGAGTTGCAAGTTGCAAGAGTAGAAAAGGCTTGGCAGAGGTCTCATTTCAGCAGGGACGGAATACAATCTATTTAGGTAGTGTGTTACGCCAAAGAAAAAGGCAGCAGCAATCTCATCCTTAAATACCAATTGTTTTAGTTGCATTCATTAACGTTGGACCGTTGCGAACAGATATTCGTATTCGATTGTTATTGGATGGTGAGCAAAGGAAAGAAAGAAGCTAGGAATTCGGTTGGCGATGGTTTTTCAATAACTATTTCTTTCCATTTATAACGTAAAGGCCCTTCACAACCACCAGAACATATTGGGATGTTGCTCTTGTGAGAGGCCGTCCCACTCCTAATTATTAGATAATTCTTGTTCAAAACTTCATTCGGCGCCCCCTGATTCCAAATCTCCAACAATACATCTGACAAGCGTTTGCAAGTGTCTCTGCGCTTGAATAAGTTTATAAGCAAGGTGCGACCCTGGTTTTTGATATCAATCGCCCACTGATCAGCTATAGTTCCAAGTGGGGGACCTTGTATTCGAGGAAAGATGATGTGAGCATGGGAATTTACACCATGGAAATAGTTTAGTTTGAATATAACGGAAGAAACTCCACAATGATCCCACTATGTGCTTATGAACACTCCTTGTATATGCATATGCGTATTTGATTGAAAGGAAATAAAAGAACCCTATGTAATTTGTAGAAAACCCCATGTTTTGCAGATGCAACGGGACACTCCAACAACTCCCAGGGCCACAATTAATGATCATTTTTAGGCCCAATGGCATGGTAGTGAGCTCCATATGCCTCATGACTCTTATTAACCCTTCAATGATGAAATCTTTGTACCAAAGCATGGGCAAACACTCCAAATATGCATGGTTTTCTGGTATAGCCCATATGGTTATGATGCAGGCATGCATGGTCACCCAATTTCATTTTTAGAGGTCAAATATCTCCTTCCAAAGCTACTTGATAGATCGAAGAAATTATATAATGTATTTTGTATTCATTTTCATGGGATGGAATTTTGGTTTCAGAGTAGAAAGAGAAGACAACCTTGGATATCTAGGGTTTCTTTGAGTGGATATAAAAAGAGCATTTTCATTGTAATTTTTTGAGGTTTTCTATCAAGGGTTATGAGAGGGCATTGTAACATTCAAAGAATAAGTTTAAAGTGTAGATTCAACATCTTTCCAACTATCTCATGAACATTTTGTAAATTTTTGGTATTCTATCAATTTACCCTAGTCACAATTGATAATTTGAGTAAATTGTTATTGATTAGTTGATAACCAAAAATTGTAAAACAATTTGCAATGCTTTTTCTACGTATCTTTTCATGACAATACATGCAATTTGTAGGTTGTTTATGTATTATTAAAGAATGCTTCAATTAATGTTCTACAATACCTTCTAGTTGCTTGTTTGTATGTGTAGAGCCTAACTTATGCATTAAACATTCAGATTTGGTCTCTGTTGGTATCTTGGTTAAGATATCATTATTTGGTTACATTGGTGTCCCCTTTAATTTAAGCTCTACACTCTACTTCCCACTAGATAAATGGATTGAACTGCTTTCTGTTCAACTTATTTTTCCTCCAACACACTAAAAAAACATAACAAAATCATAATCTTTAAATAGTTTTGTGTTGTAATACCCATATCCATGTCTAGATGTATGCTTCTAGATTAGGGGCTATGAAAGCATCATTTTAGGTTCTTTACATGGTTTTGTATCTTCTTAAATTGAAGGTGTAACAACATTGTGTTCTTCAAACCAACATGCATGCACTTAGTGATAGTTAAATTAGAGTTTCTTGTGCATTGGGCATGGTCTAATTCAAGGTTTAGCTTCACACTAGTATCAGTCATTGTTCTTATACACCTTAGTGAATAACCCCCTTGGTCTGGCAGAGCCAAAAGAAGAAGGTCTTACCCACCTTAGCAATGTTGTCCTTAGTTGGGCCTCATCTTGAATATAAGTTTGTAATCCTTTTCTTGAGTTTGACACCCCTAGCACTCAAGAATTGATTGGCTTTAGGGATTTGAGGAATGTCAATTTTGAGCACCAACATGTAGTATCAAATAACTACCATTCTTTAAACATGTGGCTCCAAGTCCATGTCCCACTTTTCGCTCGACTCAGAGCTCCCACCTTCAAATGTAAATGACCAATCCACCTCTTGAGTCAATGTAGCACCACAAACAACCTTCCAAAATATGATACCCCACTTGGCTTGCCACTTGCACAACATGTCATTCTGCCTAATTGCCATGATGATGAATGGAACCCAGGGGCCTATGTATAGAGGATTGATTACCAAGAAAGCCCCTAAACCTAGATGAAAGATGAATCTAATCACAACATTATCAAGGATTTTCCTCAACCCACACATCCATTGCAACATAATCAAGGATTCAACAACAACATGGATGACCTCCTTTGATTCCCCTGCCTCAAGGAAAGAAACAATGAACATTGAAGAAATGTCTATATTGACTCTATAACAATGTGTCAAGGACATGAAAGTCTCCCCCAACACCACATGAATTACATGGATCATAAACACAACTTGCGTATTAAAAGTCTTCTTCAACCTTACATTAGAAATCTCACCTAGAAAAGTAGTTTTCCACTTCCTGGAAATCAAATGCATTGTGGTGTCCATTGACTCATTCCTCCTAAAAATTGCAAAATAAAATACAACATTATTTTTTAAAGAAACTAGTGGTGGCTCTAGTGCAAGCTTCATCATAATTACTCATATTCTTGCAAAACAACTACATAGTACTTCTCTGGTGAGAAGCAAGCCAAGTGAAGAACCAACTCAAACACATTGGGATGTTCAAGGTTCAAACAAGGGGAAAAGGATTACAAATCATGTACTATTTGTTGCCACATGAGGGGGGAGTTGTCAATGATGCATGCAATGTTCTCATCAATGGCCACATTAGCAAGTGAATTTGCTTCCTCGTTGGCTCCCCTAAAGATATGGATGATGGTGTAGGTTGAGATACCGTTGAGGATGGCCCAATAAAGTTTGAGGATGTTACCAATTTCCTTGTTTGGCAAGGACTTTTTATGAAATACATTAATAATTATTAGTGAATCTCCTCAATTTGAATCTTATTGACGCCATAGCAAATGTTTACATGTTTGAAGCCCAAGTAGAATTGCTTGGGCTTTTACCTCATTTTTGGTGCCCATTGGGAGTTTTTTAACTATAGCTCCCACCATTTTCCCATTATGGTCTCTAACGATGCATTTAGCTTTGTAGTGCCCAGGGTTTCCCCTAGAGGTGCTATAAAAATTGAGTTTGTGCAACCTAACCAGTGGAGGAGTCTATTTTGCATTCATTCTTGGGTTCAAAGCCAGATAATCTTGGGTAGCCCCATGAATGGGGGATATGCTCAGACCTATAATCTCTAATTTTATGGATTAGAATAGGCCATATGGACAGCTTGATAATGTTAAAGTTTATGTCAAAACATTTCTTGTTAAAGACTAACACCCTCTACAATTGTAACCTGAACTCTTACTTTTGATCAATGCTTTCGCTTCAATTGTATAGGTATATACAAAAATAACAAAGAATTACTTAGCAAATACACTTCTTTCCTTGAGGCAGATTAGATACGGTAAGCAATATAACACCTAGTTGATGGTCTGAGTGAGAGTCAAGAGCATGCGTAACATCTGCATGCAATGTGCCTATCAGGCTTGGAATTTGACGGTCACCCCTACCTGTCATAGAAAATTTTTAAGACAGTTTGGTCATTTAACTACCTTTTATTTGATGTTTTAAGAAAAACGTAAATTGCCAAAAAAAAACTTATTAACTTCTATTCTAATCTTTAGAGTTTTTACTTTTTTAAAAGTTTATTAAAAAATAAATTTTTGAATTAATAAGTAATACTTGATAGACTTAAAATGTGTTAGAAAAATAAAACAATAATTTATTGCTTTACGTTTGGTGTATAAGATTATAAAATAGATCACTTTTATTAATAATAGTTTAGCCAGTTCAATTTGGGGACTAAAACAATTATGTGCATATAGCAAGGAGAAAAAAAACCTCTTTCAAAAATTGGGGTTTGGGTTGGATCATAGATGTTGTCATCTATCCTAGTCATGAATAGCATGGAGAGTTTTTTGGACATTCAAAGCTATGTCTAAAACATGTTTTTTCATAATCTAGTGGTTCTTTGATTTAAAGATTACTAACTTAAGATAGAAAATTGTGTGTGGGGGGGGGGGGGGG
Source organism: Cunninghamia lanceolata (assembly GCA_027924645.1). Lineage (NCBI taxonomy): Eukaryota > Viridiplantae > Streptophyta > Pinopsida > Cupressales > Cupressaceae > Cunninghamia > Cunninghamia lanceolata. Next base: position 16,861,893 of record BSBN01000107.1, on the reverse strand, counting down.
GGGGTGTGTGGAGGACAATAAAATAATGGTGGGGTGAGCTTAGCAACAACACATGCATCTATAATGATGTGGGCAACATGAATCCCTTGTGGTTGAGATTTTCAAGCAAGGCACTGAGAAAGACCCCTGTGAGCAAACTTCTCGTTGGTTATAAAGCCACTCATATACAATTGGCATTTGCATTAGAATGAATGCAGTAAACATTGTCAAGTTGGGATAAACTGAGCCCCCAAATTCGTTAAATGCATAAATAAACTAGATATAAATTTAAGCATGTTAAATCAAATGGGCATTTTTCAACCAATATAAAAATGGGACAAAATTAACAGCATGGTCTAGTAATGCAAGAAGTTGGAATATAAATAGAGGATTCACTACCATAGATAAAGTCGTCATCATTAGACTACGATTTTATTTATTTATAATTAAAATAACTAAATCAAAACATTATAAATAAATTAAAAATATGATTCTATTACTTATTGGTTACAATTTAACAACTCTTCTTGATTTCTCTATAATTGTAATTCAACAATTCTTCTTGATCTCACTATAATTGTAAATTTGTATTAGATTATGATTTTATTTATTTATATTTAAAATAACTAAATCAGAACTTAAAAAATTAAAAAAAATATGATTGTATTACTTACAAGCAGCAAGTCTTGTTGATTTATATATAAAAATGAAAAACAACCCATAACAATGAAAATATTCTGAGTTAATATGTATTTATATAAATTAGAATACCATATTATATTTAACTATAATAATTTTTTACGGTTTACTAATAATGTAAAGTGTAATATAGATGGTTCTATAAAAATATAACAAATCAAATTGGATAGCATAATAAATTTTAAAATCGTAAAATAAAGTTTAAAATTGAAAAAAAATGGTCCACAGACCATCAAATTCCAAGGCTGGTGCCCATAACACTCTATTTAAACATCATCCACTTCAATGGTCAAACAATCAACAACAATTTTACATCTCATCCACAACAAAAAGTGGTAAATATTTATTCTATTTTTATTGGCCAAAATTAACCTTTAATTGTTGAAATGGATGATATTTAAGAATAAATGTGCAAGTGCTTCTGGAATCAACTGTGTATGTTTTTGTATCAATGTTTCGAATCATGCTCAATGATCCATCATCAGGAAGAGGATAGTTGAAAATAGGATAGTAGACTTGAACTTTATAAAGAAGTGAGAGAGGAAGAAGGCACAAAAAATGAAGGGTAGGAGGTGAGGAGGGAAAAATAGAGTAAGGTTAAAGGAAAGAGGAAAGTGATCAAAGAGAGGGTATTGGGGTATCATACAAACCCACAAACCAAACACAAGCTAAAGTAAAACATATAAATGATAATGCAAGTACAAGCAAGGAGAGGGAATAGGGGCATCATACAAACCCACAAATTAATCATAACATAAAGTAAAAATTATAAATATTAATACAAGTACAAGCAACCAAATATAGACTACAAAAGTATAGTCAAAGCATATAATGAAATAATTAACAAACTAAAGATATATAAACCCATGACTAAGAATGATGCACAATAAACAAAGACAAATAGATGGAAGGAAATGAACAACTAAATGAAACAAACAACCAAAGAGAATGAAAGACCAACCCATACATTAAATGAAAAATAAGAGTAAGTGAAATAGGTGAGTGTTCCATAAAAGGAAGAGACAACAACAAATCAAGGAAAGAACAATGACATAACAAAATCAATAAATAAATGTGGAAATATAATGTAAAACTAGTTATCATCCAAAACCACATAAATATTGAACAATTAATAAAAGGCAAAAATGCATCCAACACCGAGAACAAACCAAGATATATATATATATAATGTAAAACTAGTTATCATCCAAAACCACATAAATATTGAACAATTAATAAAAGGCAAAAATGCATCCAACACCGAGAACAAACCAAGATATATATATATATATATATATATATATCTTGGTTTGTTCTCGGTGTTGGATGCATTTTTGCCTTTTATTAATTGTTCATATATGTATAATATACAAGTTATATATAGGGGTGTACCTATATATGTATAATATAGATGCACACTAATATTAATAATACAATAGATCCACATAATTAAATTAAGGGAAGAAGAACAAAGCCAACATGCCCAAAAACTATAAAAACAAACTAACACACAATTACACACACAAAATATATACACACACTATATGTAAGTGTGTGTATATATGTATAATATACACGTTATATATAGGTGTGTGCCTATATCTATATGATATAGATGCACACTAATATTAATAATACATTAGATCCACACAATTAAATTTAGGGAAGAAGAACAAAGCCAACATACACAAAAACTATAAAATACAAACACACAAATACACACAAAATATACACATATACACACTATATATATATAGTGTATATATATGTGTCACAATATATATAGTGATTTAAGAATAGCCTTGGGATAAATTGGATTTGGAAAAACAGCACTGAGTTGCAAGATTAGATAAGGCTTGGCACAGGTCTCCTCTGATATCATTAGTTTGTCACAACAAATAAAATAGCAGTCGCATTGGGGACCATCGTTTGGGTTCGCCACCAGTTCGCTACAATGCACAACTCACGACACACCGCGGAATCCTTCTTAACTGTACTTGAAAATTTAAATTGTACTGTTCGTATTCCTTTGCCATTTGGATGGCAAGCAAAAGAAAGAAAGAAAAGAAGCTTTCGGTCGGCGAATGAGAATGGGTTTGAGTATAGATGTTGCACGTGCATGTGCTGCCCATGTGCCTCCACTTCCTCTCATGGCCGACGAGTCATATTTCCATTTCTGATGTGAAGGCAGCCCACTGAGCAAAGCGAGGAAAAGCTGGGATATTGTTGTCGTGGCAGGGTCCCACTGCAAATCTATTGATTCTTTTTCCATCTTCATTCCAAATCTCCAACAATACATTTGATAAGCGATTGCAACTATCTCTGCTCTTGTCGTTTGTGTTGCATATCCCTTCACCGAAATCACTTGTACTTATTCACTGTAATGTATCTGATTGAGTTCGTTGCACAAATCATATTGTATGTTCATGATGTTAATATCTATGTAATTCAATTATTTCTAAAAATAAAAAAATAATCTTTATTAACATAGGGTTCTAGATTCAAAGGAACTTATAATTTATGATGTGAGGAAGATCATATGACCGTCAATTTTAATCCCCTATTCTTTTTAAAATAAAAATGAAGAACCCATTTCTTTTCTCCTCTTCCTCTCTAATGTTATTAGTAGCGCTTTGTGGTAGGTCACCCTTGCGTTCAATGTTCTTAATTTTTCAAGTTAATCTATATGCTAGCAACTAATCAATTGTCTTTTCCTATAGTTTTCATATGTTTCTGCTTTTATATTCTGAATTTTTTTTTTTTTTTATGAAAATGCAATTTATCTATTCAAATAAAAAAACACTTCACAAAAAAATAATGGGTGGTTAAAAGGCACACCCCAAGAGTCACATGGGCTAAGCCCAGAAATATCTAGAACAAAGTAGCATATACAGATTTATGGCATGCTAGAAACAAATATCAAATAAAAAGCTACTGGTGAGAGCAACTTTGACAACTTTTACACAAAGAAATAAACCATTTAGACTATCAGACATAGATACAGAGCAAGAGAAAGTAGAGGATATTCATGCTAAATAGGATATCAAGAGAGATGAGGATATCAGGGTTAAAAAAATGCAAGCTTAAAGGAGGTGAATGTACCTAAGTTTTATTCCACACTTGACAATGATAATGAGAACCAATAGAAAGCAAAACAAAGTGTTGCCTCTTGCAAAAAGAAAGTGGTTTTTGGTATCGGAAATAGTTTATATTTATATTTTTATTGGAAATTTATTAAATGTAGTAGTTGGTGGACAAGGCTATAAATATGTGTGCCTATCAACCATTTGATAGCACCTTTGGTGCTTTTACTAGTTTTAATTGTTTCCCACAAGCTTCAATACTCCCTCATATAGTAGATGCTGCGAACTACGAACGTCACATTCACATCTAATATTTCACGCAGGCAACCATCGCATTTTCTCTGCTCAAAGAAATCAGAAAAATGAAAATATGATGTGGAGGTGATATTGCATTCGGCTAAGAAGAACATCAGCAATCACAGGATGCTTTTACTAATTGTTGTATGGGCCGTTTGAAAATGAAATGTCATTTTTGCCAATTGTTGATCGATATTTCATACAATAAGGGGATTTCTTTTTAACTCCTGCGCTGAATAAAGTAGGGTTGGAAGTAAATATTGTAAGGGAGCACTAAATAAGTTGACAAAGTGTGGTGTGTAGGCACGCCTTTTGTGTATGGTCCCACAACTTGACATTATTTTTCATGTGGTCTCGCTTTCCTATCTCAACAAATGCCACATTCTACTATTGATCTTCAACATTAATTAATGTTTAAAAAAATGATAGAAAAATGAAATGTCACATTCTATTATTGATCTTCAACATTAATTTAGGTATAAACAAAATTGATAGAAAAATGAAATGTTACATCTTCAACATTAATTTAGGTTAAAAAATATAGAAAAATGAAAGAAGTCTAGATGGCATAGGTATGTCACACATTGAGGTGGATTTAAATCCCTTTATTAGGAGTTCACAATCCTATTTAACAACCCATTGCGTTAAAAGGTGAGCCTAAGGCACTAACAGGTAAACTGGAGGCTCTAAGGCATAAACCAGAGGTGCTAATAGACAAGCCTCTGGTACTAAGAAACAAGCTAAAGGCGCTAACAGAGAGCCCAATGGCACTAAATAGAGGACCAAAGGTGCTAATAGTCTATTCTAAGGGCTAAAATTGTTTGATTTTGTGGAAAATTTTTGATCTTTTTGACTCCAAAACTCTTTGGCAAGAGATTAAGCAATCAAGAAAACACAATGGCTGACTTCAATGCATGGAATTAGTTTTTGGCTTTTTGGCTTTTATGGGTTTTAACATAGAAGACATACCATTCACATGAACGTCCCTATAATTGTTCAAGTAGGAGTGTCATATCCCATGGATTCACTCAAGTGTGACTTCAATCTCCACTATTAGATAATGGTGATTTCCATCCCCTTGATACCATCTACAATTGCTTGGATGAATAGGGAATGCAAGGTCATGGACCACCTTACACCCCTTACCTTGGAGACAAAAGTCTTGCCCAAAGTTTATCTCACCTCAAAACAATGGAGGTAATAGCGTGAGCTCTTCTACTCCTACAGTAGCGATGCACCAAGAATACGATAGCCGAAGGTCTTAGCTAGGCTTGAACAAGCTTCTAGGGAGTCCTCGATAGATGCAAGGTACATGAGGCACAAACTATGAACACTAGTTCATTGAAGGCATTTGACAAGTAAATGCCACTTCACCTTGTGTCTAGAATCACTCAAGGCCCCAAGGCTGTTCTAGTGACAATGCAACTAGATTGGGGTACAAATTTCCTTCTCCCCGCTTTGATATACCCCGTCGGTATACGTGGTTGAGGTTGTCCCTTGCGGTGATGAAATCCCCAAGCAGGTCTCCTAAGAAGAAACCACTCCTCGCTTTTGATCACCCAAGATCGCACGAAGCGCAAGGGGAGAGCATACACAAAAAAGTGACCCCTTTGGGATACAAATAAACAAAGAAGTTTGCAAAGGGACTTTTGATCCCCAAGATCACCCTAAGGTGTGAGGGGAGAACATACATCCATAAGAAAACACAAACATGAAAAATAAAGTTAATTAACCTCTACTTTAACCTTAATGTGCAACTAATGCTAGTGATAAAAATAAGGCTTTGACCGCGAATCTAGTAATTTTGATAATGAGACTTGGACAGATGTTTTGATACCTACAAAAATGTGTTAGATACTTGCAAAATATGTCAAACCGAAAGCGTTAAAACAAAGACCAAATGCGCTAAAACAAAATCTTAATGTGCTAAAACAAAATCTTAAGGCACTAATACAGAGACTTCATGTGCTAAAACATAAGCCTATTGTGCTAATACATAAGCCTATTACATTGAAACAGAAGCCTACTATGTTGAAACAGTGGTCTATTGCGCTAAAACAGTAAACAAAGGTAGATTTATACCTGCGGGCTATCTGTCACAGAGGCCAAATGCATGGTTCTGGGTGCCTATGGCGCTAATGCGATAGAAAGGGAAAAACCTGCACAAACAAAGTTATCCTGCCACAAAAATGCTAAAAGGAGTTGAAAACATTATGCAAGGTTAGTTTAACAAGATTAGACTATATTTTTTTACCCAAAAATAAAGCCAATGATGTAAAATATGCAAGGTTAAGTTAGCCATAAGTGTTCTTTCCAAAATGTAATAGATTGGAAATGATATCTCAATAATCTTTAGGCCTATAAACTCTGCAAGTTAGAAAACAGAAACCTTGCAAGCACCATTCAGTGAGAAACCAAATATTATAAATGTTTTTGAGACAAATTTTTTTCCATGACCAAATGTGCTGAAATAGAGGTTGTAGGCCCTGAAGCAAGGACTGGATGCACTAAAAAAGAGTCCTTATGCATTGAAATAGTGACCTTTTGCGCTAACAGAAAGGTCATTTACGTTGATAGATAGCCCTAATGCACTAAATAGAGAAATGAAAGGGTTAAACCTACAAAACACACTGTTGTTAGTTGAAAATTTGTTGACACCGACAGAGATGTCAAAGGCTCTAAATAGAGAGCCAAATGCACAACTGCAAGAGGTGAAGGCACTAAACTGACCTACATGACGAAAACCTTCAAAAACTCATAAGAAAATGATTAGTAATAGGGACAGGGGTCCCATCAAGCGTTCCAAATGAAGATGAAGGAAAGACAAAGACCAAATAAACATGAAAGAAACTCAAAACAAGAGATTTATACCTTCAAGTCTTCAAATCTCCCTTTCTCCTTAATAAGGTGAAGGAGATTGATGCACCCAAATCAACTCCTAGCTTTACCTAAACAAAGTGCATGTGGATTTCTCTAAATCAACACAATATGCAATTGATGGAGGATTTAGCTAGCAAGTGGCTTGAGATTTTGGCATAATAAGGATGCAAATGAGATGAGATATGAAAATGCTTGGGATGAGCTTGTATTTATAGGCATTTTGGAGAGGATTTGAGATCAATGATGGAGATTGAAAGTTGAAATCCAATGGTGGAGATGAAGAGATGAGATGGAGGGCTAGGATTTGATCAACAAAAATGGAGGGTTGTGATTATTTTTAATTTTAAATTCACCTTGTAAGATTTGGCTATGGAGATAGCCACCCAAGATCTAGAGGCCTAATGGAAAGCTCAAATAAAAGAGAATATCAATATGAAAAGAATAAACTATATTCCTATCAAAGAATGCAAATACAACAATATACAAGATTACAATATGATATGACATACCTTGCTTATAAGTCAAGGATGAGAGCTAAGATGTTGTAGTCATGTGACAAGTGTCTTAATCCTATGATTGAGACAACTAGATCACATGTGTAGGATAAGACAACTATAATACAACTAGAGACAACTCTCAATATCTAGAAACAATTAGAAACATTTAGAATGCTTCCTAAGTCAGCTTAACATGTGAATATGTGTGTGAATATTATTTAACTAATAAAAGTTAAATAATATGAATTATTCACACAAGGGGAAAATAGCTAGGAAATATCAAACTAGATATGAAATACCCATATTCACACTAACACCCCCCTTAAAGTGTAACTTAGGGAGAAGCTAACAAATTCAAGGATGCGATGATGGCTGAGTCTCAGCTACTAGGCAATGTTGGGCACCCATGTACAAACAAATCTCAAGTGGAGTAAAGGAGAAAACCTCATGGAAAAAAACTCCTCCCCAAAAGTGAGAATGCAAGAAGTGTGGAAAGGTAGAGTTAGCATGAATCATATGCTACCAATTCCAACACATATATACAATGAATAATTCCCCCCAAAAGAGAGGAAAATAAGAGAGATCAATTAGCCCCCCCTCAATGTAGAGTCTCCTGCACTGATGGTAGATGCCCGACATTGAATACTGAAGATGATCCACGATCACTGAACAATGTTCCTCCCCTTAAGAAGAAACAAGACCAAGAATGTATTCAAGATTTCTTCCCATTTCTGAAAGGAATATTAAGGAAGAAAACTCAAAATGTATGAAGTCTATGAACTCTACTCAGGTGTCACCATGTTGATGCCGAAATAAGCCACAATCCAATTAGGAGTCTCATGCCAAATTGAAGAATGTGACAATCCAAGATCTAGTGGAAACTAATGTAGAACATGATCCAAAGACAAAGAAGCCTCTGAATGTTTCTCAAGGATCTCCAACTCAATTCCAAACTATGACAAGTGAAGAGGAGAAGAAAGAACAAGAGGGTATGAAGATTCCCTCATCACATCCAAAGAAGATGATGCAACTCCATGAGAGTCAACATCAAAGAGGAGATGAATATCCTCAATGGCGTCCTCCAAGTCTTCAAGATAGGACTCACAAAACAAACTTGCAATACCTGTCAAGTACTCATCCCAAGTAGCTAACTCTGGAAGATGATGAATGTGTTGCTACACTAAATCACTGGAAACCATGGATGTAGCAACACTGAATTCTGTAGATACAACAAGTGATGGATGAGATCTCAATGCATGTCATTTGACTACACTACTCATCAGTCAATGATATGTCCACACAAGATGTTTGAGTGTGAACATCAGAGGTATCTACCAATGTTAGAATATAAGAGTCATCAACCTCAAGATGTTGACTCATAGATAAAGAAGATGAACCTCTAAATCTTGATTAGGAGTCATAGAAGCCAAAGTCTCAATAGAAGTATTTGTAGGAAAAAGGGTGTCTGTAGAAATCTCTATGTCATCACGACATTCAAGTTCTTCCCATTCATTAAGCACTCCAGTTGTTTTATGATCATATGGTTGAAAAACATCAAGTGGAAGAAGACAATCCAAGGCAAGATCTTCTGGGAATGGAGGATCAATTGGATCTCCATACATCTCCCAAATTTTGATCCAAAAGTCACATGGACACTCAATATCAGTAGTGGCCATCTAGGTGTCAATATCAACACTGCAACTAATCACTCCTAGGATGTGTTCAATCTTAAAATCCCACACAAATTTCCGTCAATAAGAGGCAGGTTGAGGAACAAGTCCATAGAGATGGGGCAAAATATGAAGCCACCTGAAATGCGTCAAGATTCTATCTTTCCAAGACTTATAGTTTCCTCTAACCAATCTTATTACAACATGATGCCTTTTAATACCCATGATTAACTCCTCAAATTTAGTCACACAATAGACCAATCAAGAGACTCATGTTAGGATTAAGGTGCCATCAACCAAGTTGTAAGTCCTATGTAATTAATTACTCCTAATATTGTTTGTAAATCACTCATAAGGGATGAAAGGTTTAACCACCAATGGTCTTGTTTCAGCTACATGTTTATATCTGGTCCTCGACGCTCATTCGTCCACGGTGGGGGGTTGCAGGGGGTTTCCCCCTTGTGAGGGGTCCGGGGGGATTGTCCCCCCAACGGGGGGTTCGGGGGCCGCGCACCCTGGCGGGGGTTCGGGGGCAACGCCCCCAAAACCACATTTTATTTGATATTTTATTATTGTGAATCTAGACTGTTTGTCATTAGGTTATAGATCTAACGGTCGATATTTTGTCAGTTATATTGCCCTAGAAGGCAACCCCCTTTTATAAGGATATTTGTACTACATTTTTTTATCATAGTTGAGAGTAACAGGCGTCGTTGGATTGAAGACTGAAGGAGAGAGGAAGTGCATGTATTGTAATCTCATATGTTTGAAGATAATACAACTTAGAGCCTCTTTTATTGAAGTTTTTTTACCCAAAAGGGTTTTCTCTACGTTACATACTGTGTTATGTGTTCTGCTCTTAATGCTTGTTATTTCTGTGTAGTGGGTTTTAATTTCTGCTGTAATCTCCATTGATTCTACATTGTTTAGAGGATAATAAAGTTTGAATCAAATTTTTGTTGTGTGGTTTGCACCTTCATTTCTAACAACTCAATCCAACAAAAGCATAAGATTAGCCCCCACCAAATTTACTTAATCAATGATCCCCCATAGAAAATTATGATTATGGCACTTTATAATTAGTGTGTATACATTTGCCATAAGCTAAAACATCAAAGTGGTCTTTTGATTTTGGTACATGTAAATGCCAAAATTAGGTTATAACTAAAAGTACAACTTTTGAGCAAAACTAGTCCAAATTGATTACAGATCTAATAAGTACTCAGAAAATCATGCACTTTCAACAAAAAATCACCAAAAATTTTTACCATATGACCCCAAAGGGAGCCCTAGAAAGGCTAAAAATGAGGATTAGTCATCAATAGTGATGAAAATATGCAATTTCTAGAAAATCCAAATACCAAAATCAAAATCTGTCTGCACCACTATGAATCCTGCAGAATTCTACCCCAAATAAAAAAAAATTACACCAAAAATGAAGCAAATATGACCAAGTTATAGGCATTTGAAATCTGAGTGCCAAATCAAAAACTCCATTGGAGCAGGGGAGAAAATGCAAAAACATTTTGCCACCAAATTTGGCGAAACTACCACCAAAACTGGAAGTCTGGTAAATGTAGAACTTTGCCAGATAAATGTAGCCATCGCTAGATATAGGGGACTACTAGTCAGTTTTGGAGCTCTACCAAACTGGAGGTTTGTCGCTAAATTTAGAGGTTTCTGCTAAATTTGATGGAGTTGCCAAATATGTCACCTAAAAAGGCGAAACTGACTGCAGAATTAAAAAATGTTTTTTTATGGCCGAATGGCCTGTCTGTTGTGCGTACGATTGACAGATTTTTTGTTTTTTTATTTTGTAAAAAAAATATTTTAAAAAACTTGAAGGTTGAAGTCTTTTGAATAAGGCGATGAGCCTCGTTATGGGGTCACGAACCCCTTCTTGTAGGCCACAGGGTCTATGCCACAGGGGCTTTGATACCCCATGGTACCCTTACTGCAAGGCCTATGCAGGTTCGTCGTACTGGCCTGTGCATGACCCTTAAATTTTTTATTTTTATTTTGATTTAAAACTTTTCAAATAATTTTTACAAACTATTCAAGCTCTATGATTTTTTTTCAAAAAAAAAAATCTTGACCGTACCTTTACGCCAGTCCCTACATAGGGGAATATTCCTACACAGGGAATATTCTACAGAATCTATCTGTACGACCGAATAGGGAAATTTTTTTTCTGTTGGCCTGGGGTAAAGTGCTCCAATTTCGATGATTTGACAGTCGATCTTGGGGTTTTTGGGCCTCCTAAACACGATGGTAGGGTCGGATTTGACCCAAAATGCTCTAAATGATCAAGTACCTATTGGATTTGACATACACCTCCCAACTTCAAACCCTCATAAATTTGGCCTCCGATGTTCGATCTGGATGAAACAAAAGGTGATTTTGATTATCTCGGTCCTCCTGAACACAATGGTGTCCTCATATTTGCAATAAGATTCTCTAAAATAGACCTACAATATAAAGCCACAAGAAGGAAGCTCTCCCAAATCTGGTATCTCTCTCAATTTTTTCTGATTCTCCAAGTCATCATGCAATGCAAGAGAAGAGAATACTCAATTTTTCAAGATCTACCATGATTTGCACTCAAAATCTCTCAATAGACTAACCAAAGGCAATCTACAAGCTTTGATACCATGTAAAATTTGGCTATGGAGATAGCCACCCAAGATCTAGAGGCCTAATGGAAAGCACAAATAAAAGAGAAGATCAATATGAAAAGAATAAACTTTGCTATCAAAGAATGCAAATACAACAATATACAAGATTACAATTTGATATGGCATACCTTTCTCATAAAGGCAAGGATGAGAGCTAAGATGTTCTAGTCATGTGACAAGTGTCTTAATCATATGACATGAGACAACTAGATCACATGTGTAGGATAAGACAACTATCAACAACTAGAGACAACTCTCAACATCTAGAAACATCTCGAATGCTTCCTAAGTCAACTTAACATGTGAATATGTGTGTGAATATTATTTAACTAATAAAAGTTAAATAATATGAATTATTCACACAAGGGGAAAATAGCAAGTAAATATCAAACTAGATATGAAATACTCCTATTCACACTAACACACTTTGGGAAGGCTTTACATTAATGAGGATTAAGACTTGTGAGTGAATAAAAATTTGATTTTTGTGGGAAAAGATGGAATAAAAATTAGGGTTTATTAGTGAATGGGATGACATGTGACACATGCACTTATTTAGAAAAGACATCATGTGTGAGCTATTTTTATTAAAAAGAGCTCTTACATGGAAGAGGAAAGATGAGTTGGAAGAGTCATGTGACCATTCTTGAATTCAAAGGGTGTGGTGAGATGGGTTAATGAGGGTTTAAGGCTAATTAATTAAGTGTTTAACTTAATTAATGTGGTTGTTAGAAATTAGTGAGAGGATTATTTGGAGGTTAGAATTAATTAAGGGTTTACTTAATTAATTTGGGTCTAGAGGCTAGGTAGGGTATAATAGCTAATTAAATAATTGTTATTTATTTAATCAGGCTAGGTTTAGGTCATAGGCTAGGGAAGATTAATAAAACTAGTATGTTTTATTTAATCAATCTTGGTTAGGAGGTGAGGGAAATTAATCAAATAAATATTAGGATATTTATTTAATTAATTGTGAATGATGTTCTAAGGTATAGTAATAAATTAAATAAATTAATTTATCACAGAATAATTGGTGATGAATGGCTAAGGATGAATGGCTTAGAATTAATTAAATAAATTCAATTTTTATTTAATTAGTTGGTGGAAGTGATAATTAGTAGTGTAAGGATGTGGGAAAGTGGTTTGCAAGGTCAAGACATTTTCAGGTGTCTACATTTCTTATGTTCGTAGGCAGATTTCTCTTCCTTTTCTCTCATTTTTTCTTTTTCACCTTTTATGTACTTTCTGGTTAAGAGTACTCAAAAATCATAAAACCTCATCATACAAGGGACCTGCCCCTCTAAAATGTAGAGGAGAATCATTAACCTCATAACGATTTCTCCATTTTTTTAATGCATTTTGTTGTTACCCGTTTGGTGAGTCTATAATTTTTGTAGTGACAAAATGGCTTATAAACACTTACAAAGGAGATGAGGAGAAAGACTTTGGATGGGTCTAAGGATACATTACATGTGTAGGGAAGATCTAAAGAAAGAGGCAAGGACAAGCAAAAAGTTGGTAAGGATAAATCTAAGTCCAAGGGAAGATCTAAGACATCTGATAAGAGTAGGTTGAGCTATTGCAATTGTGGAAATGAGGGCATCTCAAGAAGAAGTGTTGGAATAAGAAAATGAAAGTTGATGATTCCTTGATAAATCCTCTAATGATGAAGCTACTGATACTTTTATTATTTCTGCTAACATAACTTTTGATGACCCTTGATTGATAGATTTAAGTGCATCCTACCACATGACTCCTCACAAGGAGATATTCTCGCATATACAACTTATGATGGTGGGGAGATTTTCCTCAGGGAGAATAATACATCAAAGATAATGGGTCAAGGAGAGGTAAAATTATTTTTCAATTATGGAAGGTTGAAAATTTTTAATGTATTGTATGTCCCTGTTTTAGATAGAAACTTTATTTGTATCTAAAATAAATAATTTAGGGGTGCATGTTACCTTTGAGAAGAGTGGTTGCAAGTTTAGTAGAGGGAATTTTGTGTTGGCTATGGGCACTTGGTGTGGCACCCTATTTAGGTTGGAGCCATCTACTTTTTCTAACTCTATAAATGTAATTGATAACTCTATTTCTTATAAACTATGGCACCACAAGATGGGTCACATTGGTGAGAAGGGTCTTAAAACCCTCATTAGTAAAATATGGTTGATGGTTTATCTAGTTATTAAGTTCACTTTGATTTCTACAAACACTAGGTGTATGGAAAACAACATAGGGTTTATTTGAAATCTAGTAGTACTAGAGCTAAACAAGTTTTGGAGGTTTCTCGTAGTGATGTATTTGGTCTTGTGGCTATGCCTTTGATTGGAAAATATTGAAACTATGTTTCTTATTGATGATTTCTCTAGATATACATGAGTTTACTTTCTAAAACATAAGTCTATTGATTTTCTACTTTTAAAGAGCTTAACACACTTGTTTAGAAATAGATAGATATGAAAATAAAGGTGTTAACAACGAATGATTGTGGTGATTTTTTCTATATATATTTTGATGATTATTACAAGCATATAAGGATTGTTAAGAAGAAAACAACTCCATATACTATGTAGAAACATGGAGTAGCAGAATGGATGAACATGACTTTGATGGATATAGCTAGAAGCATGCCAAGTAGTGCTAAGATTGAACAACATTTATAGGCTAAAGCTATACATATTACTTTTGACTTGATTAGTAGGTCTCCCACTTCTTCTCTAGTTGAAAAACACCCTACAAGGTATGGACAAGCAAAACACCACTAATTTCTCATTTTATATTTTTTGGTAGTGAGGCATATGTTCATGTTACAAAATAAATGTTATGATATTTCTTGAAAATAAAAATAAAAATTAGTAGAATAGAAGACCACATTGAGGGGTGACCTCCAATAATAAAAACTAATAATACGAATTTAATATTAGAAGCTATGATATGATTTGAGAGAGTATTTCTCTTCTTTATTTGTATGCATAACTATTTAAGGACACATCTCTTCATCCTAACTAAGTTAGATTAAGGAATAACTAAAACTAATAAATGAAACCATTAAGGTTAAGCATGCCACAAGTGCCTATCCTTATTATACTTAGGAATATAGACCATTAGGATCATAACATTCACATCCCCTTTAGAAAAGTGTTTCCCTCAACACTTAGCAACTCTAGTGTCTTTTATATGAATTGTTCATCATTCCATGTTGTACTATATATGAAGATGTCATTAAAGAATACCAACACCAATTTTTGAAGAAATGGGTGGAACATTAAATTTATGAGGCTTTAAAAAACTGACTAGGTATTGTTATCACCTAAAATTGTACCCTTTTGTTGAAGCTTTGACAGTCTCAACAATTTTAGAGTAACATGGGATTGGTCTCAAGGTGTGGGACCTTGTAGTTGAGACCAAACCTCCAGAAAAGGCCGGTTCCTCTTTCTGAGCTTAAGGCTCAGAGAATTAAACTAAATCTAATGCTACACTCATAGGGAAAAGGGGAAGAAAACTAGAAATAAAGAGGGGTGATGCACCAGATTTATAAATGTGTTTAACTGTGTTTACATTAACACAACAATGACCTCAAGACTGAAGAAAGCTCACACATACTCATATAAGTTATACAGAGGTTCAGGTAGAGAACTACAACTAAGAAAGGATTCATTTTACTCACAATACTAGTGTATAGTTCACAAATAAACACAATGTAAAAAAACTTAACCTGGGAGAGGCAAAATAGCAGTTTGTATTAATCATGAAGGCTAGAAAGCCATTATAGAGGCAGAATAGTTAGCTACAGGAGAAAGAGACACAAAATAATCAATTACACTCATTGGTGAATCATACTAGAAGACATTAAAGGCCTAAATACAAGCACAATACATCACATTCTAATGATTCCTGCAACTGCATTACAAGGTCTGTGCAACAAAATCCTCTACCCATGTGATGGCCCAGAAGAATAGCTAACCAACAACCTTTTTTACATCTTTGCTTCATGTATATATAGCATTTTTAATCAATCTGCAGCATTAAGCACTAAAAATCAGTCAACTAACCCTGCACATGCCCATGCTACATTCAATTTTGGTCTAGAAGTGTTTTCAAAAGATCTGCAAAATGGGACAGCAACCATGCCCTATCATGCCTGCAAAATGGTAGAAGATCTCCTACATGCATGGGATGTCAGACACATTAAAAGGGGAAGGTCTGAAATCCTTCCATGTACCAGCAAAGTCCATTTTGTCCCTTATTTTACAATCACATTAAAGGATTTAATTGTTTCAACTACTTGATACTGACTTTTTTACAATATTTGTGCTTCAAGTATTAAATCCCCTCTATAACAGCAGAAAATGTGTCCTTCAAGCTTTTACAACACTTTAAAATATCTTAAACTTCTTTAAAATATTCTGAAGCATTACAATTCATTGATTTTCCTTTTCTAACACTTTATTTTGCCTTATCGGAAAAATCTCTCTTTCACTAACTGAACTTTCCTTTGCCTTATGCTTTTTCTCTTTAGTCGGCCAAAACTGACTTTTGCGAACTTGGCCTGCCCTATCTCTTCTTTCAAGCCTTATCGGCAAAATCCCACTTTTGTGAACCGCTAAGCCGACTCTCTTTTCCTTTTGGCCTTTGCTTTTGCCTTATCAACAAAATCCTCATTTTAAGAACTAAGCTCTTTTTGGCTCTTTATCTTCCATTTTTCCTTATCGGCATATCTCCCCGTTTGCGAACTTGGCCCATCTTCTTGCCTTCAGTTTCTTTGATTTCCCAATCACCCTATCGGTGAATTTCTAAAATTGTGACCTTGTTGGCAGGTTTGCATTTTCCTTGACCCATCGATTGACTATCTTTTCCTTCACTTTTTCCTCCTTAGTCAGCGAAATTCGCATTTTGTGAACTACTATCATGTTGCTTCATCTTCACTTTGTTACTTTTCTCTTTATCAGCAAAAACTCCATTTTGCTAACCGTTTTACTCTTTGCATTATCTTCTTCCGACCTTTGGCTCACCTTTTTTCCCTTTGGTCGATGAAACTTTCATTTCACATACCGCTTCATGCCTTCGCCTTTTGCTTTATCAGTGAATCCTTCACTTGGCGAACCAATGTCTTTGCTGCAGCATCCTCTTTCTTTTCCTTCCCTCTTAGTCGGTGAATCACCTTATCAACGAACTTTGGAAAATATGAATCGATCGACAAGTTTGAATTTCCTTCGATCTTCTGATGGAGCCTTTTTCTTTCCTTGCCTTAGCCATTTGATGAAGATTCCCTACTGCCTCCCTGTCCTCTACGTTTCCTTTGTCAGCAAACCCTTTGCTTTGCTTCCCGCTACCTTGCCTCTTCGATCGGTAAATCAGTGAATCGATGAACTTGCAAACTAATGAACCAAAGGTTTGCCAAACTAGAATTTTGTTGACTTTGGCGAAAGAAAAAGGAAGAACACTTAAATTTTTTGGGATTTTTTCTGGGATTTTCTAAGGGAAACATCCTTCCATTTATGCTTTCTTAGATCAGATTTCTCTAATGGAATGAGGGATTTCTGGGATATTTTGGATTGGGCAAAATATGACAACATTTTGGTGACTATGCAAGGGTATTTTCCTACTAAACACAAGGATCTAGCTACCTTATACAATCCATTGGGCACAGACTCAAAAGGAACCATAGCAACAAGACCACACAAAACTAAAAACTGCCTCTAGAAAACACAAAAACACAACAAGGCAAACAATCTCCTAATGAGGAAGTTGCCTATGCAAAAGCACTTAGAGGAAGGGAAACCTAAAACAAAACAAACCTACTCTAAATATTTACAAGGATCCCAAAACCAAACTTAGAAGTATGGTTTGAGATGAATCCCATTCATTGGGATCGGAAGTGATTCACCAGTCAACTTGGAGAGTTGAAAGGCATTCATTTGCTTGTAACTGGTGATGATGTAAGGGTCGTTTCATAGGGCATCAAATTTGGAATGCCTCCCAGCCTTAGCTCTATCTTCATCCCATTTCAGCGCCAAATCTCCCTCTTGGAAGACTCTGTCAACTAATTTTCTATCAAAGGTCCTCTTGACCTGATCTTGGTGGGCTTCAAGGGTCTCCATGGCAGCGTCCCTTTTTTCTTCAAGGTTTATTATCTTAGCATGCCTAACTATCATGGCATCATTTTCTAGCAATTCCAATAGTTGGGCCAACTCAAAGGAAGTCAATTCAAGTATACCAACATGAAGGGTGAATTACTGACAGCCCTCTTAGGGGTAATTCTATCAGCCCAAAGAGTTATCTTCAACTTGGAATGCCAAGCTCTTTGATTATCATCCATTGTTCTTTTGATGATCCTAATCAGGTTCTTCTTGGTAGACTCGGCCAGACCGTTCCCTTGAGGATAGTAATTAGATGATGTCTTCAAGTAAATCCCATAATTATGTGTTCATTCACTAATTTTTGTGCCTACAAAGGCCTTGGCATTGTCAAAGATAATGCTGAACGGAGCACCAAACCTAGTAACTATCCCTTCAAGGAAGTTTAAAATGGAGGTCTTTGTGGCATCCTTCAGTGCAACTGCCTTTGTCCACATGGTGAAATAATCAGTGGCTACTAAAATCCACTTGTGACCGACACTGGAAGGTGGATTAATCATCCCAATGAAGTCAAGGCCCCATTGGGCAAATGGTTGATTAGTTTGAATTGGGTGCAGGGGAAGAGCAACCAACCTTTGTTTTCCTGCAAATAATGCACATTCTTTGTAGCTTCTTACCCATCTATGGGTGTCTCTGAATAAATTGGGACAATAATATCTAGCCCTCATGATCTTGACATCAGTTGTTCTTGGACAATAATGGCCACTAGCAAGGCCATTATGGCATTCTTCTAGCATCGTAGAGGTCTGATCTTGTGCAATGCATCTAAGAACTCCATTGATGTCTTTCCTAAATAAGACACCATCAACAAGAACATAGGGGATGGACTGAAGCTGGAAATACCTTCTTTTTTCTTGATCCAGTCCGTTTGGGCATCTACCTGAATGCAAAAATGTGACCATATCATGGTGCTAGTCAGTTGGAGTGTGGGAACCAGCTGACTATGTCTACCCAAGGACACACACAGTGTCACCTCTGTCTTCAAGGTCCATAGCCATTTCCTCACACAAACCCTTGCCATGTACCAGCATGGTGATGTTGATGTTCACATCATATTCTATTACTTTTGTAATCCACCCAGCCCTTCTTTCATTGATATCTTTGCTCAAAAGAAACTCTTTAACACCGAGCTGGTTCACCATCAATTGTATTTGCTATTTGAAAGAATATGCATGAACATTTTGAGTACTTTCACCCCAACAAACACCTATTTTTCAACAAAATCATACTTCAGCTCATATTCTTTGAGTGGTTGGCTGAAGAAAGCAATTGGTTGTTCCAATTTCTCTTCATTATGCTATGTTAAAACCACTGATATGCTCTCTTTTCCTCCAAAGGTATAAAGGATAAAATCCTTTTCATAGCTAGGGTTTATCAGTGTAGGAGCCTATGCAATGGCCTGCTTGACAGCTTCAAAATTGTCTCCGCCTTACTTTGACCATGTGAAGGCAATGTTCTTCTTAAGCATGGTAGTGAGGGGCTTTGCTATTGAAGCAAAATTGGGTATGAACCTCCTCACAAAATTAATCTTTCCCAGAAAACTTTGCAGGCCCTTCTTGTGACTGGGAAGAGGGAGAGCTAGAATGGCACTGGTTCTTTCTAGATCAATAGTCAACCCTTCTTTTGAAACCACATGTCCCAATAATTTTTCTTCTGGGACAACAAACACACATTTCTTTGGATTCAATGATATGCCATACTCCTTGCATATTTCAAAGACTTTTCTCAAATGACCCAGGTGGTCAGCTACATGCTTGGAATACATAATCAAATCGTCAAGATACACTAAAATAATATCATTGATTAGGCCTTTAAAATCCAAATCTATTTCCCTTTGGAAGGTTACCCCAACATTAGTCAACCCAAATGGCATTTTCTGATAATCCAAAGTACCCCACTTGGTGGTAAAGGCTATCTTGTACTGGTCTGATTCTTTTACAAGAATCTAGTTATAGCCTGAGTAACCATCTAGGAGCGAAAACCTTTCAGCTCCTACCACTGTTTGGAGGATTTGCTCCATGGAAGGGAGTGGATAGTGATCTTTAAGGGAGGCCTAAGTATTTAGGTCTCTAAATTCCACACACAATCTAATTTCCCCATTTTTTTCTTGACTGGAACTAGGTTAGCTACCCAAGAGGAATGTTTAATTGGATAATGCTATGAGTTTGGATAGCTCTTTTCTCATTAATGGCTCGATTTTGGGGTTGACTGACCTTTGTTTTTGGCAGACAAGTTTTGCATTGGGATCTAGATCAATGGTATGTTGGATTAAACTAGGGTCAAAGCATTTCAAATCCCTATAATCCCAAGCAATTAAATCATCAAATTCATTACAAAGTTCAACAAAACCTTGCCATGTTTTAGAAATTGGCCCTGTGCAATCTCCACCTCTTCATAGTCTTCTTTCTTGACTGTCATGTTTATCTTCTCTTTCTTAGGTTGATCATCAACACCAAAAATGTTCTCTAAAGTGACCAATACCCTGGGCAACTTATTGGTCTTTAGCTAGATCACTTGGTCACCATATTGCTCTTGCAATTTGGACTAGTTCTTGGCAACAAACTCTACCTCATCTTGCAAGAAATTTACAATCTGCTGGTCATTCTGAAATACTTTCCAGCTTATCACATTATCAGGCACAACAGGCCTAACAACCATCTTCCCATGTTGATCTGAGTTTTGTTTGACATTCTAGGGAATGTCAAACTAGGCACCAACTATAGCCATCCTATCAGCATCCTTGTTTCTTTGACTAGGCACTACCTGTATGTTGAAGGCATCAAAGTCTTCAATCAGGTCCCAGACTCTATGTTTATATGACTTGAGCAAGTCATTATTTGAAGCACTTTGTGATCTAATTTGGTGGACAACAAGCTCACTGTCACCAAATGCTTGTAACATTTTCATTCCTCTCTTCTATGCCAATTGTATACCCTGAATTAAGGCTTCATAATCAGCCACATTATTAGTACAACTAAACTGTAGTCTAAAAGAAGAGGAATAAATTTCTTTCTGGGGTGAAATTAGTACAACCCCAGCACCTGCTCCATTTTTGCTTCTGGAGCCATCAAAATATAATTGCCATATCCCACTTGGATCTATTGTTAGTTTCTCAAGATTAGGGATAATGGCATCCTCTTCATGGATATAATAAGTACTCAGCCATGTTTCTTCTATATGATCAAGAGTATCAAACTGAAAATAGTTTTCCCACTCATCAAATAGTATATCAGGGATCTCCTCCACATGTGTTGCAGCTTCATGCCTACTATTATTGTCATCCTCCTCTAGGTCATGGATTATGCAGTTCATATTGGTTGGGTTAGGAGAATACGGCTCTACATGATCATTAGCAATAGGCTCAGGCTTGATGGTCACTTTAGTGCCATACATTGTTCTGAATAACATATGAGACCAGTCAGAAGATAGGTACCCACCTATTTTAGCAGTGAAATCCCTAGATAAGGATATGCCAAAGTATGCAGGGAGATCAATAATTGAGATGTCTTATGAAATAGAGTAGCCAAGGTATGCATGCAAAGTGAGATTTAAATCCTTAATAACAACTACTGTCTTAACAACAGTGCCATCTAATTGTACTACCCCCTTTATTCATAGGCTCATTTTCAATGCATAACTTTTCCAACTATATTTTTAGGCATAATAGAAGTACCCGCCCCAGAATCTATCATGCAATTATGCAACAATTTGTCACTGATGATTAGGGATACATAGAATGGAGGGGGCTTACTAATTTTACTTGTGCTTGTTCCCTCCTTTTTTGGTTGGCATAGGCTTGCTGGGATAACGGCCTTTTCTTTTGTTGCCTCTACAGTAGGCTGATTGAAGCTTGTTAAATATTCTTGCAATAAATCCCTCTGTGATGGGATCAATAGAGCATCCCACATGGTGACATTGAGGTTGGTCTTCTTCATTTGATCAACGATGTTGAATGGAACTTGACCGACCTTTTAAGAAGTTTTGGCAACAACAGGGTCGACATTGGATTGTTGACCAACCTGAGGTTGTTGTTCTAGCATTGAATTCACCCGCCCAGCAAAATGATCTACCTGTGCTAAAGGCATTTTTTCTATTTTTTCCCTCGTGTTTTTTAAGGATGTGTGAGGTGTAGATGTGTGAGAAATGGAGGCGTGAGCAGTCGTAGGAATCACTACATCCTTAGTCACCCTCCTTTTGGCCCTTGTGTTGAAAGCTATTGGGTATGTGCCTTGATTGACACCACAGAAATCATCTTATGTCCAATTCATCAAAGTAGAATTGTTTTGCATTTGTTCCTGCCCTCTCTTGACTAGAGTTGATTTACTACTCTGAAGGGACTGATTAGCTTTGCACTATCAAAGTGTAACTAAAATGGTCACCTTGGCACAAATTCTGATCATGTGGTTGATTGCATGGATAGCACCAATCGTTATCTTGAGCCAAGTGTTTTGTATGGACACCAGGGGTCCAGATGCATTTGCTACATTGGGATGGACAACATTCAGCAGCCTGATATAACTAGGCTGGTTTTGCCTTTGCATGTTGCCTCCATATGTCGGTCTATTTTGCTAATAATTCTAATTGAATGGTTGATATTGCCTACTAGGTTGTGCATTCTATCTTTTTAGTGCCACCAACTCATTGCTCAATTTTCTTATTGTAGTGTCCTTATCCTCTAACTGCTTAATTGAAGGTGTAATTAGAGGAATAGCGGGGCTGGCTATCGTAGGGATTGGAGCCACAACAGACTGAATGACATGAGCCTCTGGAAATAAAGGCATTGGTTGCCTTGGAGCAATCTTCCTAGCCTAAATTAAATAGTTCTCTACCCTTAGGTCTATGTCATATGAGTCTAATAACACAGTTCCTCCCATAGACTGAATCATGAAAACAATGTTAGGATTCAAAGATTTCAAATAATAAATAAATGCAGTATTTGGGGAGGGTTTCACCGATAATGGGATCTTGTCCCATGTCTTCTAGAACCTGTAGTTGAAATCTACCATGCATTCATGGGGGACTCTTTTGATTGTAGCTAGCTGCTCCATCAAAGACAGGTGGTCACTCTTATCTTCAAAGTGCTGGCACAATCTAATTCCCAAATCATCCCAATTGTGAATGGAATTGGCTAACAGACCTCCATACCACTGAAGGGATTTCCCTTTGAAGGAAGAAGCCAAAATCCTCACAACCACATTATCTGCAGTGACATTATGAACATAACAGATACTAGCAATGTCTTGAATATGCTTAGCAGGGGTGGTAGAGTTCTCACTAGTGAAGAATGGAATTACTTTTAGAGCTGAGGTTGGGATATCATCATACTGGGCTAGGTCAAGAGAGATACCCCCATTGAATGCAACAAAGGGAAGGTTCATTGCCATACTGGGGATATTTAAGTTGATTCTAGGTATATGCAAGCTCCTTCTTGAATATTGGAATCTAACTGGAGGGGTGTAGACTGGGCTCTTCAAGGAGATGGAATAATACTCCTATTTTCCCTCACAGGGGACCTAGATAGTCTACTTCTTCTTCTTGAATCAGTAAATGATAGTTCTGTGAATCAAAAATTACCTTTGGAAGAATATCGAGTTTGCACTCCAAGCATGAAATATTGAATTGATCTTAATATTGGACTAGTAGAGTCACCAAATGCTTTGTTGAATGCTTCCATAGCAGCAAATAAATTGAGAACAACACCAAAATTCTCATCTCAACTCTTACTCAGAATAGAGAGTCCCACTGGGCATGCCAGAAATTATTATCACCTAAAATTGCACCCTTTTGTTGAAGCTTTGATAGTCTCAACAATTTCAGAGTAACATACGATTGGTCTCAAGGTGTGGAACCTTGCAATTGATACCAAACCTCCAGAGAAGGTTGGTTCCTCTTTCTGAGCTTAAGGCTCAAAGAATTAAACTAAATCTAATGCTACACTCATGGGGAAAAGGAGAAAAAAATACTAGAAATAAAGAGAGGTGATGCACCAGATTTATAAATGTGTTTAATTGTGTATGCATTAACACAACAATGACCTCAAGACTGAAGAAATCTCACATAGACTCATATAAGTTATACAGAGGTTTAGGTAGAGAACTAGAGCTAAGAAAGGGGTCATCTTGCCCACAATACTAGCATATAATTCACAAATAAATAGTGTAAAAAAATAAGAGAGAGGCAAAATAGCAATCTGTATTAATCATGAAGGCTCGAAAGCCATTACAGAGGTAGAACAATCTGCTGCAAGAGAAAGAGACATAAAATAATCAATTACACTCATTGGTGAATCATACTAGAAGACATTAAAGGCCTAAATACAAGCACAATACATCATATTCTAATGATTCCTGCAACTGCATTACAAGCTCTATTCAACAAAATCCTCTATCCACATGAGCTAACCAACAACCTTTTTTACATCTTTGCTTCACATATATATAGCATTTTTAATCAAACTACAACATTAGGTGATAAAAATCAATCAACTAACCCTGCACATGCCCATGCTACATTCAATTTTGGTCTAGAAGTGTTGTCAAAAGATTTTCAAAATGGGGCAACAAACATGCCCTATCATGCCTACAAAATGGCAAAAGATGATCTCCTGCACGCATGGGATGTCAGACACAAAAAAAAGGGGAAGGTCTAAAATCCTTCCATGTACCAACAAAGTCCATTTTTTCCCTTCTCGTACAATCACATTAAAGGATTTAATTGTTTCAACTACCTGATTCTAACTTTTCTGCAATATTTGTGCTTCGGGTATTAAATCCCCTCTATAACAATAGAAAATGTGTCCTTCAATCTTTTACAACAATTTAAAATATCTTGAACTTCTTTAAAATATTCTAAAGCATTACAATTCATTGATTTTCCTTTTTTGGCTCTCTATTTTGCCTTATCGGTAAAATCTCTCTTTCACTAACTAAACTTTCCTCTACCTTTTGCTTTTTCTCTTTAGTCAGCTAAAACTAACTTTTGTGAACTTGGCCTACCTTATCTCTTCTTTTGCCTTATCAGAAAAATACCACTTTTGTGAACCACTGAGCTGGCTCTATTTTCCTTCAGTCGGTGTTTTCTTTATTTTATGAACCTTTTGGCCTTTGCTTTTGCCTTATCAGAAAAATCCTCATTTTGAGAACTAAGCTCTCTTTGGCTCTTTATCTTCCATTTTGCTTTATTGGCAAATCTCCCCATTCGTGAACTTGGCCCATCTTCTTGCCTTCAGTTTTTTTGGCTTCCCAATCGCCCTATCGGCGAATTCCTAAAATCACGAACCTGTTGGCGGGTTTACATTTTCCCCGACCTACCAATTGACTGTCTTTTCCTCCTTAGTCAACAAAATTTGCATTTTGTGAACTACTCTCATGTTGCTTCATCTTCACTTTGTTACTTTTCCCTTTATCGATGAAAATTCAATTTTGCTAACCATTTTTCTCTTTGCATTATCTTCTTCCGGCCTTTGGCTCACCTTTTCGCCCTTTGGTCGGTGAAACTTTCATTTCATGAACTGCTTCATGCCTTCATCTTTTGCTTTATTGACAAATCCTTCACTTGGCAAACTAATGTCTTTGTCGCGGCATCTTCTTTATTTTCCTTCCCTCTTAGTCGGTAAATCGCCTTATTGGAAAAATTTGGAAAATATGAACCGATCGACAAGTTTGAATTTCCTCCGATCTTCTGACGGAGCTTTTTTCTTTCCTTGCCTTACCCATTTGATGAAGATTCCCTATTGTCTCCCTGTCCTTTGCTTTTCCTTTGTTGGCAAAGTTACCGATCGGCGAACTTGTCGATCAGTGAACTTATGGTTTTCCAAACCTTAAGTTTTTTGACAAAGTTCTTCACTTTGCTTCCTACCGCCTTGCCTCTTCAGTTGGCAAACCAGCAAATCGGCAAACCAGTGAACTGGCGAACATTAGAATTTTGCTAACTAAGGCAAAAGAAAAAGACAGGACACTTAGAATTTTTTGCAATTTTTCTAGGATTTTCTAAGAGAAACATCCTTCCATTTATGCTTTCTTAGATCGGATTTCTCTAATGGAAGGAGGGATTTCTGGGATATTTTGAATTGGGAAAAATATGACAACAGGTATTATTGATAAAAAAAATGACATAACTAAGAATTCATAATGTCCCTCATGTGTTTTAAATGCAATCTTATTTATATCCTCTTCCTTTAGTTGAATTTGATGATAATCTAAATTAGTAAAGAAAACTACATTATTCAATTCATCTACTAGTTCATCAATAATAGGAATATGAAACTTATCTTTATGAGTGATCTTATTGAGCTCCTTGTAATGTGGGCACATTGTCCATGGCTCATTTTTCTTGTTAACCATAAAAATTGGGACTAAATGGGCACTTTTGTTGCAATGAACAACATGGTTCTTGCTATTAATTCAATGCATGATCATGGTCTTTGAATTGGGGTAGACCCTTAGGTTCTTTGAATTCTTATTGGTGGTGTTGAATGATCTCTTCAATCTTTGGTCAATCTCGAGTTTTCACATTTTGTGCTTCTACAAAATATAATTGTGCTACTATGCTATATGAACCTTTCTTAAGTAATTTCTCCATCCTATGGAAGCTAATAAATTGACTTGGCAGTGATTGTCTCTCTATAAGTTTATACATTTTCCCATGTGTACTAAAACCCATGGATAGGCTTTGAAAATTAAATGACACTATTCCTAACTATTTATGTCATTCCACACCCAAAACTACATCTAATCCCCCAATTGGGATAACAAGCATTCCTAAATCTAGCTGATAATTTTCCATTAAGGATTTTTATATAATGGAATTTACCACCACAAGATATTTATTCCCCATCAGCTATCATGACTTGGAATTTTATATATTGGATACACAAAATAATTATGCTCATTAGATAGATCTTCTATCAATAAAGTTGTATACTATCTATATCAACCAACACTATCACCTTTCACTTTTTGATGTAACCAGTTACTTTGAGTCTTTGTGGTGCACTTTTTCCATTCAATGCATGTATGGAGATAGTATTTCTTTCTTCTTCCTTGGAATTTTCAAGTTCAATGTTGGCAAGAACAGGTGCAGATCAGGGATATGTGCTTAAGTTACTTGAATGTTGTATTTATACCATAGTGTTGAGATAAGAAGATTAGAGCTTATGCAATGAGTTACAGAGGGTTGCAACAAGACAAAACAACTAAAATTGATAATTAACACCTATTGACATGCATGACATATATCAAAAACATTAGTCATGTAAGCAAAATTAACTTGTGGTATTTTATATTCATTATGTACAACTTTGGTACAAAGTTTGTAACTATATTAGTCTTCTATCTCTCATTACAATACTATATCATATACTCTATATTAATCTCTATTCATTAGATTATATCATCTATTATATTTCATGCCATGTCATCTTTTATATATTCCCATATATCACATCTTACTTCCTATTGATCTTGTCTTATACTTATATCTAAGTACACCAAGGATTGTCTCTCCTTGTACATGTGACTTTTATATGTCTTGGTGGTTGGATAATTGTGTTGCATCTCTTTTGTAGTGGATGTAACTTGTTGCAATGTCAGCTTTGTCCTACCAACATCATCCCCCCTTTGAAATAATGTCTTGTCCTCAAGGCATCCTAACTCTATCCACTAAAAAAAATTATTTTTTTTGCAAAATTTGACTATCACAAAAATTTAGGAGGAATCTCTCTTTCATGGAATTTTTTTTTAGATTTACTTCAGCTATGTATATGTATTGTCCCATTGTATGATTCCTTGTTGTGGTAATTATATTTGGCCAATACTTGTTAACAAAGTAGTTTCTCCATCTACTAGGGTATCTAGAATTTGAACTATGGTTGTCACTTTAACAACTTCTGTTAATAAACCTAAGACATGTGCAAGATGGGATAACCACTTCATGGAGCTACTTGATTTGTTTTCTCAATCCTTCTCTTTCATCTTATGCAAAATCAAAGAACACATCAAAAATAAAATATGCACAATCAGAGAATGCAAGATTTCAAGGCAATTACTTGCCACTACATAACACTTGTTAAATCATAATTTTTTTATCATGTATGCATGGTAAGTTAACACTCCTTTCAAATTGGAAGTGGTGTTCTGATTGCATATGCAAAAGTTAAACTAATTCAAAAATGCCCCTTTTGGGCATCCTCGCTTTGCACTAAGTGGCTTTAAAATTATGAATATGAATATGGTTCCTAACTCATATAAATGGTGAGACGTGGATGTGTTAATGTGGTTGCAAGTTATTTATGACTTGTAACTACCTAAAAGTTTCATAAATAGGAGATTGTTTGTCCCTTGTAAGAATGTTTTCGAGAATAACATGAGGAATTAGAGAGTTAATATTGTAAACACCATGTATTAAAATAATGTTGAAGATATATTTATGGAAAAGTATAATTTTTTATAGAGTTCATGCATTCAGGACATTTATCTCTGTAGGAGAGTATAATCTTGTGGATAATTTATTTTATTTCTACAAGATTTGTATCTTATTGGTTGATGAAACATGTCATTGCTTAAGGATTCAACAAAGAAATTAAATTGGCTCTTCTTCTCACCTTCCAACTCTTCAATCATCTCACTCAAATGGTGCGGGTGCAATTTCATCCAAAATGATCGATTCTCTTATAGTTCTTACTCCATTCCTTATCGAGCATATTCAAGATTCTTGTTTTGAGATTTAATTGTGACACCTCCTTTACAAACTACACACATCAAGTATAGTTTGAATAAACTAATGGCTACATACACACAATTTCTCCATGTGTCATACAAATCTTCCTACAAGCCTTAAAGAATATTTAGATGTTTGATACCAATTGATAGGCAATTTCTCCTAAAATTAGTCAATAACTAGGGAAAAAAACACCTATTAATCTATTGTGCTTGTTGGATTTCCAAATTAAAGTGGAAATTGTGAGGAATTAAGAGCTACAACATAAGAATTTACCTTGGGAAAAACCCATATGAGGGATGAAAAATCTTTTTGTAGAGGAAATTGCACTCTCTACCCTAGAGTGTTTCTTAGAATAGACAGATGCAAAGAGTTATACAACTTTTGTCAAGCCTATCACTAGTTCATATATTTACTTCTAAGAGATACACCAATTCAATTCTCCTCTTCACCTTTGCCTTGGATTCCTAGCTAGTCCAAGTATAGAGTGTTGTTAGACTCCCCTTATATGTACAACACCATCTAGATAAGAAGTGAAGAGATAAGGTCACTAAATTAATATAAATTCTTCTTATTTTTCTAATCGAAGTGAAACTGATTGTTGATAATTTTTACCCTTCATTGTTAGAAATGAAGACAGAAACTACTTAAACAGAAATCTAATTACAATATGTAAATGATCTCAAACAGTGTAATATCAATGGAGATTGCATTCAGAAATTAAATCACAACACAGGAACAAACACCATAGAAGAATGACACAAGATATAATGTGGAGAAAACCCTTTTGAGTAAAAAAATCACCAAGAAAAGAGGCTAAGTTGTAATATCTTTGAAAACCGAATAACATAATACATGCACTTCCTTCTTCTCTCCAACCTTCAATTTGGCAGCACCTGTGTATAAAAATCTATCATTTTACAACACTTACATGGCAATGAATTTATAGAAGTGTTTTCCCTCCAACTAGGTACCCACTTTCTCTCTCCTAAGAATCTTCAACATGCAAACAATAAATGACTTCTCACAAGCTCATGACACTTGTCCAAAGTCATCCATGCCAAATTGGGTGCCCAAGAACAAAAATAGTCTCTTATAGCATCTTATGACGTGTCATAACCATCATAGATTCTCCCAAAAAGCATCTTCCCAATATGGGCACCTGGAGATAAACATAGCATCTTACAACTATTAATTACTTGTCATAAGTTGTCATAGTGTCATAGAATCTTATGACAACTTGTAGTTATCATAGATTCTCGTACATGTACTCACCAACTTTATGATGTGTGTCATACATGCTAAAAGTAGTTGATTCCTCCAAGGTGGCACCTACCTTCATTTCCTCATGATTTTTACAATTGCCAACTGTAAATGTTACTCCATAATTACCTCCGGTAAGTCCGGAATTACTGTCGGTGAAACTACCTCATTCCCTTATGGGTAATTATAAATTACAAATAATAAAATAGAATAAATAAAATACTGGGATTTACAAGGTTAATAGAACCTTATCCCAACATTCTCCTACTTGACATTATACATTATAATGGATAGGAAATCAAATAAAAAATAATTAGGTACTAGAAACAAGGCCCATGGCCTCTCTACACCACACAATTTCTCTGTGCTCATGGGCTTGGTTAATGAATCTACAACATTCTCCTAATTGTCTATCTTCTTCAGCTCAATCTATCCACTTGCAACTAATTCTCGAACGAAGTGATACTGAACATCAACATTCTTAGTTTGAGCATGATACATAGGATTCTTGGCCAAACAGATAGCACTTTGGCTATCACAACCAATCTGAATACTCTACAATCAAAACAAATACCTGTACACAGTCTTCTCAACTAAACTGCCTCCTTAGAGACATGAGTAGTAGCCATATACTATGCTTCGATGGTGGACAAAGCAACCGTGGGCTACCTCTTACTCATCCAACTCACTACTCCTCCAAATAGAGTAAACACATAGCCACTAGTGGACCTTCGACTATCCAAGTCACCTGCCCAATCTGCATCAACAAATTCTTGTATGTCCAAAGTTTTATAACAACTATCAATACCAAAATAAACCAAACAATAATCAGGAGTACATGCAAAATATTTAAACATCCCCTTCACATAATTCTAATGTTGTCTACCAAGGTTAGACATAAATATGCTCAAAACTCCCTTGATGCTTGGGCAATATCTAGTCTATTGCAAACCATTGCATACATCAAACTCCCTACAACACTAGCATATGGAACATTAGACATATCCTCAAAATCATCCTCATTCTTTAGACACGTAGCTAAGAAAAGCTTAGTACCAATGGGTAAAGGAACTCTAACTGGGTTACAGTCCTGCATACTAAATCTCTGCAAAATGGTATTCACATACTTACTCTGAGACAACCAAAGCTTTATGTTACCTTTGTCCCTCCTAATCTCTATACCTAGAATATACCTAAGAGGACCAAGATCCTTCATATCGAATGCACCTAAAAGTTGGGCTTTTATCTCACTAATCATACCCTTAGTATTTCTAAAAAATAACATGTCATCAATATACAATGCAATGATCAGTATAGAATCATCGACACAATGAATGTATACACAATGATCCTCCTCATTTCTAACAAAACCCCATTTCAACACAAATGAGTCAAACTTTTGATACCACATTCTGGGGGACTGTTTCAGACAATAAAGAGACATCTTCAACCTACAAACCCAATGTTCTTTTCCTTTTACCTTGAAAAACCTATAGGTTGTTGCATATAAATTTCTTCTTCAAGATCTTCATGGAAAAACGCAGTCTTAACATCCATTTGCTCTATTTCCCAATCAAAAGTTGTAACAATGGATAAAAGAAATCTAATAGAAGTTAACTTAGCAATAGGAGAGAAAAATTCACTGAAATCAACTCCCTCTCTCTGGGAGTAGCCCTTAGCTACCAATCTAGCCTTGTACTTTTCTAATGAACCATCTGCTTCAAGCTTCTTCTTGAATACCCACTTGCAACCTATGGCCTTCTCCCTTTGGGCAAATGAACAAGATCCTAGGTGTTACAAGAGTCTAAATCCATCATCTCCTCCTACATGGCTAACTGCCAAGACTCACTATCATCTGCATGAATAGCTTCCCTGTAGGATCAAGGTTCATCGTCAGTACTCAATAAAGCAAATACACAACAGAAATCTGGTGGGCTATACCTATCAATTGGGTTCCATTGTCTTGTGGATCTCCTCAAGGGTGGAGTAAAAGACTTAACTTGTTCTTCTGCATGATCTTCTGTACCAACTTCTTCTGTAACAACAGAATCTTCCTCATCAGAACTACTTGAATCTTCTTCTTCTTCTTCTTCTTCACCCTCCAATCCATCATTGTGTTCTTCTTGAGGTGCATCTTCCTACTCTAAGTCAAAGTGCACTCTCTTTAACTTTTCAATTTCTTTTGGTTGCTCAGGTTCAGAAATAGCTCTAAGTTCCTTAAAAATAACATCTCTAGAGAAAATAATTTTTCCAGTTAGAGGATCCCAAAGCTTATAACCCTTAACATTCTCACCATATCCAATGAAGATGCATTTTTGCACTTTTGGATCCAACTTAGATCACTTTTTCTTAGGCACATGAACAAAAACCTCACAACCAAAAACCCTTAAATGTGAAACAGAAGGTTTCTTACCTGTCCACACTTCATAAGTTGTCAAGTCAAGAGCCTTACAAGGAGTTCTGTTAATCAAGTAACAAGCAATACACACAGCATGTGCCCAAAAGCATTTCTCCAACTGTGAATCACTCAACATACTTCTGGCTCTTTCCATGATTATTTGGTTCATCCTTTCTGTAACACCATTTTGTTGTGGTGTATATGGAGTTGTCTTTTGTTTGATTATACCTACATGCTTACAAAAATCGTCAAATTCCTTAGAGCAATGTTCCCCTCCATTGTCAGATCTTAATATTTTTATCTTTAATCTCGATTGGTTTTCAACTAAGACTTTAAAATCCTTAAACTTGGTAAAACTTCATATTTTTCTTTCATAAAATAAATCCATGTAAATCTAGATACATCATCAATGAAGGTGACAAAATAAAGAGAATTTTTGATAGAGTCATTATCCACAGGTCCAAACGCATCTGAATGAATAATCTCTAACTTATGTTTTGTTCTATTACTTCCTAAAGGAAATGATGTTCTGTTTTGTTTTCCAAACACACAATGCTCACAAAAATCAAAGTGCTCATCAAAATAAGAAAAACTGTCCAACAAATCTTTATTCTTAATAGTTTTCAAAACATTATTACTTGTGTGGCCCAATCTACGATGCCACAACATGCAAGTGTTTTCAGAAGCTTCAGAAACATAAGAGGAATTCAAACTGTAGTGGCATCTAGCCTAAACAAGGTTCTCGATCTCTTCCCCTTTCCTACCACCAAGTTTCCTCTCACCAATCTACAACCATGCTTATCAAATGTTACATGCATTCCCAAATCATTCAACTTCAAAACTAAAATAAGATTTCTAGATAATCTAGGAACATGCAAAACACCAGGGAGGGTTTTAATCCTTCCATCACTGAAACACAACAATACCTTGCTTTTCCCAACTATCATATATGTAGAGTTGTCCCCAAGGTACACTTTACCTCCATCATACTCTTCATATGTGGAAAACCATTCCTAATGTGGGCCATATGATATGAGCATCCTGAGTCAACTAGCTAATGATCATTAGAAACAATATTGCATGCAAAATGTAAAACATCTTCACTTGCATTAGAGGACTTCTCAGAAGTAGTATCCCATTATTTCTTTGGGTTTCTGTGCTCCTTTTTCACATGTCTCCTCTTTCCGTAGTTCCAACACTTAACTTTGTTCTTCTTTCTAGGAGTCTTAGACCAGCCCTTAGACTTGTCTTTAGCTCCTTTCTAATCTCCTTTCAGTCCCCTTTCCTTGGACCTTCCCCTCATATTGAGAGCCTTAGTGTTAACCTCAGAAGTCTTCTTCCTCATCTCATGTGCCAACAAAGTTGCAACAAGACAATCCAACTTTAGATCTTCAAGGTTAGCAGTAATAGCAAGGATAACATTCTCCCAAGATTCAGGTAAAGAACAAAGTAAAAGTATACATTTATCTTCCTCTGCAACTGTAGCATCTACGGAATCAAGTTCACTAAAAAGTAAATTAAACTTGTTCAAATGCTCTGCAATATAATCACCCTCGTTCATTTTAACAAAAAACAATTTCCAATTTAAATAAATCTTGTTTACCATGCTCTTGGCTTGATAAATCTCACCCAATCTTGTCCAGAATTTGTGGTGTGTGGTCTCCTCCTTCGAGACATTCAACAGGACGGATCAACAAGACATAGTCAAATAGTATCCCATTTCTTCTTATCCAACCTTTCCCATTCATCTGGACTCACATCATCAAGATTCTTCTTTTTCTGAACAGCCAACCACTAGTTTTGTTCTTTCAGCAAATCTTCCATTTTGAACTTCCACAACTCATACCACGTACCGTTGAACTTCTCAGTGTCCAATCAAGAGGTTGAAGTAGCGGTGGATGTAGCCATAATATCAACTTAAGATCTACAAACATAAACAACCAAATCTCCCACTGTAGCTACACATCCTTCACACTACCACCCAAGAGTCAAAGCTAGCCAGGCTCTAATACCAAATGTTATAAATGAAGACAACAACTACTTAAACAAAAATCTGATTACTATTACCTAAATTTAACTATAGCTCATTCAGGTAGAGCTTTGATTCAAAGTTTAAAAGGTATGTTTTATCTAATCTTTCCTAGATTACATTCAAGTGCATAAATCAAATAATTTAACTTATTATGTTTATAAAATTACTGCATTTATCCAAGTGCATGTAATATAAGAAAGGTTTACATAAATCTTTTCTGAACAAAGAAATAATCTTTATTGAATGTAAATGTACATCATCTCACACAAGCCGTGAGATTAACTTTTCTTATTCAATGAAATTGAAGAAAAATGTATACATGAATAAGTAAAAATAACTAAATGTGCATGTAAGGTTAGAGGCCAGTCATTGCTTGAGAATGACTGGTTCTAATGTGTTGTCTTGTTGTTGTCTCGAGTTGTTTCTGTCTTTCCAAATTTCATGTCGTTTCTAATTCCTGCATATGGCAAAAATAGTGAGGTTAGAGCAGAGCTCTAAGCAATGAATGGTCCCAAACCTGACATGAACAAGTACCTATGCATGTACAAACTGATCCTCAAATGCATTAAATAAGCAATGCATACCTTGGATGTCCTAGAGAATAGTCAAGTCATCAAACACATCCAAAACATGCATTTATTTTCTAACAAGTTTGCTTCATGTGCAGATACAGATGTAATTATGTCTCTATTTTGATTCATTAGATTACATCATGAGTGGAGAAAATGTGGCTCCCACAAGGGTTGAGCCCAACTCATAGTCATTACAGAACATTTTATATGTATTTATGAGACGTAAGAAAGACATAGTGCAAAAAGAGAATCAACAGTATGCCAATAGGGTATGAACAGTCTAGAATAACTGTATTCAATAAGCAGAATAACCTTTAGAGGAACAGTCATAAAGGACTGTATGAATTGTTGAAGACAGTCATGCCATGTATCAGCTAGTGGTAGGGCAGTCAAGAAGACTGTATACAAAAGATAGTGCATGCAAGAAGGAAATATGCATAGGAGTACAGACTTTATGAAATGATGAGAAGTCATGCATGTAGTAGTCCTCAAGGGACAGCAAATAACAAAGCAAATAAATACTGTCAAGAGGGCACATCAATATACAGTGGCACAATATAAGACAACCACTAATTATCTACAATGAGTAGCCACATGACAGTCCACAAGTTGTTTATGACAGTGTAATGAAAGTAGCTTTTTGTTAGTGGTGTATTTGAAAGACTTTCTCACAGTCATGAACCCTATCAAGCATATCATATAACTGTGTATAGAGGAGAAGTCACATAACTGTAGTCATCATGCACAACACAGTCTTAAAGACTATCATAACAGTTTAAGGAAGACGGTCGTTTTCATCCACAAAGAACAGTCATAAGCCATGCATGATAGTTAAACTCAGATCAGCAAGTTAAATGACAGTCACTACAGTGATATCATTAGTGAAGGAGTAGCCATCTCTTTTAATCAAGAGCAATCACCAGTAAGCAATAGAAGTGACTGTCATGAAGAGATCAGGAAGCAATGAAAGTGGTATATAAAGACAACACCAGAGTGCAGTCATGTAGCCATGAAGTAACAATGGACAGTAATGTCACAAAGGAACAACAGTTGTAATAGTGAAAGAAATTGTCCAGCACAGACAGATTTCAGCGAATATAAGCAACACAAAAGATAAATGCTCAAAACTTCAACATTCTTGATTCATATGCAATGTATAACTATAGTCATGTATATGACAGAGTACATAAATCATGAAGAAATGCTATGAATAATGTACAGAAGCCACTGTCAGAATGCTCAGGAAAGATAAGTGTTCAAATCTCTTTATAAATTTCTCCAAGTTCATAGCAGATACAGGAAAAAATGTTCAGAAAATAAAATGCCCAGAATCATTTTTAACTGTCTATAGAAGCTATAGCAGAATATGTTCAAGATGTACAAAATGTAGAGTTTTAGATTTAAGTATCAAGCTACAGGAAGTGCATGAATGCTACATCAAAGACAGAGAACAGCATAGAGTTTCCAGATACATAAAAAGAGAGTTAAGAGCAAAGCTAATTGTATGTCATCCCTAGAACTTTCAACTATTATATGTAATAGAAACAGGTGAAAATTACAGTTAGGGTTTTTTCAAATCATTTTCAAAAGCCTTGACAACTGCTTTTTCTCCATGGCCGAGGGTTTTTATTTTTCTACAAACCCTAATGAAAAAATAAACTTTTGTTTTTTCATTATTCTTGACAGTAAAGACCACAGACAGAAATGAGTAGCCATACTCAAGAAAACAAAATTACAAATGTAGAGAGAAATGTTTTAAACAGAAATGATAAATTTCATTATTTTCTATAGATCATACCTAAAAAATACAGTCATATCTACATGAAGTTTCTATTGCAAGGTGTGACCCTTGGTCTCCTTGTTCAGCATTGCGCTGCGGTGGTTTGCGACAAGGGCTTAACGGCCTCTCGTGCTTGTTAAGTCAAGTGGTTGTATCAGGCATTAATAGGTCGATCTTTTGGTGCAACGATAACTAATAGTTGGTATCAGAGCTGAGGTCACGGGTTCAAACCCCGCGCTTGCGCTTGGGGGGATTGTTACAAGGTGTGACCCTTGGTCTCCTTGTTCAGCATTGCGCTGCGGTGGTTTGCGACAAGGGCTTAACTGCCTCCTGTGCTTGTTAAGTCAAGTGGTTGTATCAGGCATTAATAGGTCGATCTTTTGGTGCAACGGCAACTAACAATTTCAACTTTCTAATCACGGCCATGATAGAAACATGATACTATATAGCATATACAGTGAAAAGAACAACAAAAATCATGGAGTTTTGTATTTTTGTTGCAAAAAAAATGAGTCCATCAAGCTTACCTTCAGATTTTGGAGCAGAAAATGTCAAAAATGCTATTGAAACAGCAGAAAGTCACCTACAAAAAGCTCAGTCATCAAACCCTCATGGTGGCACAAAATGGGCAGAGCAAGTTTTCCAGATTGCAAAGTGCCAAATGAAGGTCAAAAAGTGCCTTTTGTGTCTTAGGATTTCATAACCCTAAAGACCCGATAGCTTTTCTTTTTGTCTTTTATGTTTTTTGCATATCATTTTAAAAGCCCGTGGTCAAGACTTTACAACATGTGTTACCTAGGAGTATGCCACGGGGTGGCCGAGTGTGTTAAGACTTTTATGTTAAAGTCTTCTATTCCTTTTTCCAAGATGAGCACTTCAGTGCTATTTCCTCATTCTTGTATTTATTTTTCCTTGTATACTTTATTTAATGTAAAACAAATAACCTCAAAATGATGACCTTATGAATCTTTTGAGGGTTATTGTTACCTTTTAATGCAAAGGAGAATAATATGAGAGTGACTGTGACACTTTATTGACTTTGACGGAATATAGTTGGGGTGTAGAGGAGTTGGCAGACACATGCCAAATATGTAGCTTCTTGTTTTGCCTTGGAGGAGGAAAAGATTGACTAAGTCACAAAGGGCAGTTAGTAGTTGGATGACTATTGGAGGGTATCTAGGAGTGATTTTATTGCTCTTAGAGTCCTTTTAGAGTTGTTTTCATGAGTTATTATGATTGACTAGGTCATGTTAGACTTTTTCCTTCATTGTGGGTTCTTATGGAGGAGATATAGGCCCTAGATTTTAGGCTTTTGTGGGCATCTGACCCAAGGTAGTTTCTAACTCCTTGTTTGGTGGAACCACTTGGATAGTGGTGGATATAGTCACTTTTGTGACTCTTTTGTATGGGAGTTCTTACATGCAGATTTCAGGGACTTGTGATTTTTATCCTTGCTCAGATTTTGTGAGTTTGTAATTCATTCATTTTGGAACATGTATACCAGTGGTGACCTTGGACATCAATGATTATGAGTACTTTTGCCTTCCCACTTTGTGCTTTATTCTGTGTATCTTATTGATTGATCGAGTTACTTGTGAAGTTTTGTTTATTTCCTTGTAATTCTATCTCAAGCCAAGCACCTTTTTACAAAAAGGTATGTTTTTTGTAGGTTATAATATGTGTTAAGAATGCAAACACTTTTAGTTGTGAAATTTTTTTTTTTCTAAAGGTTTAAACATTTTAACCTCTTTATGAAGTACTTATGCAAAAAAACATATGAAAGTGAGTTGTGTAAACCAAATTCAGTCATTGTTGAAATTGTGTATGCAAGCTGTGTTTGCAGGTTCTAGTTAGTTTTGGTGCATCACCTTAGTCATAGGTTGCATTTTTGTGCAATCTCCTCTTTATCCTTTTCCTTGTCAAAGCAGTAGGATAGAAAGTATTTTAGGTGATAACCATAGGAAGTCAGCCTTCTCCGGAGGTTGACCTCTGCTTTTAAAGTTGCCCACAGCTTTAGAGGTCTTCCCATGTTTCAATAGATTGTTAAACCTTACGTTTAACAGGGTGACAATTTTTGGTACACCCAGTGGGACCAGAATTGGTTTTTAGTTCTTTTTTTATATCATTTCACTGCTGTTTGGTGTGTACAGCATCTAATTTCTTCCTTTTGAGGTGTTTTAAATACATACCTAGCAACTCTGAAGCTTTGGTTTAGTGAAAACTAGTGTAGAACAATTCATGCATTGCTGATATTGGTGTGTATGTCAGCAAAACCTACCTTGGGAGGCAATATTCACACACCTGGTGACTCTACAAGTTATTCTACTAGTTTCAAGAAGACCAAGTGCTGGTATGTTATCAAATTCTTGTAAAAATCGGTCTTAATAATTCTGATTTTATTGTAGTTCAATGAGTTTCCAATTTTCTTGAATGCTACATAATGTCTTCATTTTATGGAGATGTCTTTCATCACCCTCCATTTCATGAAAAATTGGGTTATATCTCTTCTTACCATCCATACCAAATAGAAGAGCTTGCTAGTTTTGTCCCAAATGACCCTATAACAGCAGTGTATCAGCATTCTTATCATGCTTACCACCCTCCCACCCATGCACAAACTTCATGGTAGCCAGTGTATGCCCATGACCAGCCTCAAGAATCTCATTTTATGCCAAGCTAGCAATACTACTTTCCCAATCAGTTTCAAAATGATGAGAGACTAGAGATTGCAAATACCAAGAACATATGGTTTGACTAGAACAAGCAGTTGGATGACATAAAGAGGCAGCAAGAATATTCTTTATAGCAGGAGCCCATGAATGAACAAAATCAGTCAAACTAGTTCATTAATCCTCAGTTTCAATCATGTCAAGAACTTGAACCTAGCCATCAAAATACTGAAAAAGCATGGCAGCCTTCTTGGACTAGGTATCCTGGTTATAAAATGCCAAATCTTGCTAAGACTATCCCTTCCATACATGTCCAAGATCAGGAAGATGAAGAATCAAATTTCTTACCAGGAGGTAAGTCTGAACATGAAACTCTATGGCAAGAGGAACAGTCAGTTGCTGCTATTTGTACCATGTCCCCAACTAAATATGAGCATAACACATGTGAAGAGGATGTAGGATTAGGCTTGTCACTTAATCCCTTACATTTTCATTCATTTGAAGAGTTTTCTAATGTTGTTTATAAAATGAATGAAAGCAGCGTATAGAGGTTGCAAGGGAAAGATCTTCAGCTGCAAAGATAGGATGCCCAAGTGTCATTAGAGAAGGCACCACATGAAAGGGAAGAATTGGTCTTTTTGTTTGATCAATTACTTGCTTTGTTGAACAAGATGAGGAAAGCATTTAGGTACCCAACTTACCAACAATTTCAAACCAGTAAGAAGATGCTCAACAATATCAGAAGTTGTTGATTAAAACTAAGCAGTCTGATATTGGGGTCTCAGATCAAGTAAAAGAATGTAAAAGAAAGCCTTTCTTAGAACCTACACAGCTGGCTGAGAGCTTTTATGAACTAGAAAATAGCCATCCTCCATCAAAATCTCATGAAGAGTGTGAGGAGGATTCATTTTGGGATGACCTTGAAGTTTTTGTCTCTAAACTGGATAATAAAAGATGAAACCTACTGGAAGAAGTTACAAATCATGCTAAATCAGGACAGCAAGTTCACAAGTTTGAACAAGAGCAGGAACAACCTATAGTGGCGATAAATGAACAGGAAGAATTTGATGGAAAAGAGGCTGATATGTTTTGGTATGATGGGCTACCTTCATTTATTGAACAAAATGAAGAAGATATGACTGTGATAACGCAAGACCTGGGATAGCTACAAGATGTTGAACAATGTGATGAGTTGCTGGTTTGTGAAAGTCAATATGAGAATGAAGCTTTGGCTCATGAGATAGTTTTATTTTGGGATGATCTAAAGTTTGTTTTGACTTAGGAGGAAGCCTCTTTTTGCCCAGCTTTGGATATTGAGCCAGCACCGTTTGAAGCAAAAGATAAAAAATAAGAAGAGGAACAATAATATGATTTGGAACAGCAAGGAACCAACATGGAGAGTTCTGAATTCACTCTTTCTAGAGGATGCCCAATTAGGCATCTAGCTAGACTGGAGGGCAACAAGAATATTGATATTTTTCTTGCACCCAAGCATGAAGATACAACTAGGAAAGAGCAAATTCAAGTCACTTTTCTACCTCAGGACAGTAATTTTTACATTCCATATGGAAAGGTTAGTGAACTTGTGTATGTTCTTCAAGAAGTATTGTATCTCTTTGTTGAATTTCTATTCATATTTCCTCTCTTTCTAGTTGTCCTCAAGAACGGCAAACATTGTAAACTATGTAGAAATGGCAGCTACTTCACCCAACCAGTGAATGGTTTCGTTTGAGGTGATGTCTTTCTTGGTTAATGTAGGGTAGGGTTAGTAACTAACTAGGTTTTATTACCTAAGTGTTGTCCAGCACAGTTAGTTAGTTTCCTTTCTGTAGTTTTGCTTTTGCTTAGGTGAGTAGGAGTCTTTCACTTTGTTCTGTTGAGTTGTAGAGGTTAGAAATCTGTCATCCAAGTGTTTTAGAAGTCTCTAAGTGACCCCATGCCCAATGGATAAGCTTCAGGCAACTGGTCTGATGTTTAGCAAGAAAACATATAGTAGATATCGCCAGAAATGTTACCTAAATTTCACTACATCTCATTCAGGTAGAGCTTTGATTCAAAGTTTAAAAGGTACATTTTATCTAATCTTTCCCAGATTACATTCAAGTGCATAAATGAAATAATTTAAAAGATTATGTTTATAAAATTACTGCATTTATCCAAGTGCATGTAATATAAGAAAGGTTTACATAAATCTTTTCTGAACAAGGAAATAATCTTTATT
Source organism: Cunninghamia lanceolata (assembly GCA_027924645.1). NCBI lineage: Eukaryota > Viridiplantae > Streptophyta > Pinopsida > Cupressales > Cupressaceae > Cunninghamia > Cunninghamia lanceolata. The sequence continues at coordinate 16,820,322 of BSBN01000107.1, read as the reverse complement.
GAATGTAAAAGTACATTATGTCACACAAGCCGTGAGATTAACTTTTCTTATTCAATGAAATTAAAGAAAAATCTATACATGAACAAGTAAAAATAAATAAATGTGCATGTAAGGTTAGAGGCCATTCATTGCCTGAGAATGACTGGTTCTAATGTGTTGTCTTGTTGTCTCGATTTGTTTCTGTCTTTCCAAATTTCATGTCGTCTCTAGTTCCTGCATATGGCAAAAATAGTAATGTTAGAGCAAAGCTCTAAGAAATGAATGGTCTCAAACCTAACATGAACAAGTACCTATGCATGTACAAACTGATCCTCAAATGCATTAAATAAGCAATGCATACCTTGGATGTCCTAGAGAATAGTCAAGTCATCAAACACATCCAAAATATGCATTTATTTTCTAACAAGTTTGCTTCATGTGCAGATACAGATATAATTATGTCTCTATTTTGATTCATCAGATTACATCATGAGTGGAGAAAATGTGGCTCCCGCAAGGGTTGAGCCTAGCTCATAGTCATTACAGAACATTTTATATGTATTTATGAGATGTAAGAAAGAGTCCAAAAAAAGAATCAATGGTATGCCAATAGGGTATGAACAGTCTAGAATAATTGTATTCAATGAGCAGAATAACCTTCAAAGGAACAGTCATAAAGGATTGTATGAATTGTTGAAGACAGTCATGCCATGTATCAGCTAGTGGTAGGGTAGTCAAGAAGACTGTATACAAAAGACAGTGCATGCAAGAAGGAAATATGCACAGGAGTATAGACTTTATGAAATGAAGAGCAGTCATGCATGTAGTAGTCCTCAAGGGACAACAAATAACAAAGAAGACAAGTACTGTTAAGAGGGCACATCAATATACAGTGGCACAATACAAGACAACCACTTATTAGACAGTGAGTAGCCACATGACAGTCCACAAGTTGTTTATGACAGTGCAATGAAAGTAGCTTTTTGTTAGTGGTGTATTTGAAAGACTTTCTCACAGTCATGAACCCTGTCAAGCATATCATATAACTGTGTATAGAGGAAAAGTCACATAACTATAGTCATCATGCACAACATAGTCTTAAAGACTATCATAACGGTTTAAGGAATATAGTCATCTTCATCCACAAAGAACAATCATAAGCCATGCACGACAATCACTACAGTGATATCAATAGTAAAGGAGTAGCCATCTCTTCTAATCAAGAGAAGTCACCAGTAAGCAATAGAAGTGACTGTCATGAAGAGATCAAGAAGCAATGAAAGCGGTCTATAAAGACAACACAAGAGTGTAGTCATATAGCCATGAAGTAACAATGGACAGTAATGTCACAAAGGAACAACAACTGTAATAGTGAAAGAAATTGTCCAGCACAGACAGAGTTCAGCTAATATAAGCAACACAAAAGATAAATGATCAGAACTTCTACATTCTTGATTCATATGCAATGTATAACTATAGTCATGTATATGACAGAGTACATAAATCATGAAGTAATGCTATGAATAATATACAGAAGCCACTGTCGGAATGCTCAGGAAAGATAAGTGTTCAGATCTCTTTATAAATTTCTCCAAGTTCATAGCAGATACAGGAAAAAATGTTTAGAAAATAAAATGCCTAGAATCATTTTTAACTGCCTATAGAAGCTACAGCAGAATATGTTCAAGATGTACAAAATGTAGAGTTTCAGATTTAAGTACCAAGCTACAGGAAGTGCATGAATGCTACATCAAAGATGGAGAATAGCATAGAGTTTCTAGATACATAAAAAGAGAGTTAAGAGCAAAGCTAATTGTATGTCATCCCTGGAACTTTCAACTATTATATATAGCAGAAACAGGTGAAAAATACAATTAGGGTTTTTTAAAATCATTTTCAAAAGCCTTGACAGCTATTTTTTTCTCCATGGCCGAGGGTTTTTATTTTTCTACAAACCCTAATGAAAAAATAAAATTTTGTTTTTTCATTATTCTTGATAGTAAAGACCACAGACAGAAATGAGATAGCCATACTCAAGAAAACAAAATTATAGGTGCAGAGAGAAATGTTTTAAACAGAAATGATAAATTTCATTATTTTCTGTAGATCATACCTGAAAAATATAGTCATATCTACATGAAGTTTCAGCCTTTCTAATCACGGCCATGATAGAAACATGATACTATACAGCATATATAGTGAAAAGAACAACAAAAATCATGGAGTTTTGTATTTTGTTCCAAAAAAAAATGAGTTCATCAATCTTACCTTTAGATTTTGGAGCAGAAAATGTCAAAAATGCCAGTGAAATAGCAGAAAGTCACCTACAGAAAGCTTAGTCATCAAACCCTCATGGTAGCATGAAATGGGCAGAGCAAGTTTTCAAGATTGCAAAGTGCAAAATGAAGGTCAAAAAGTGCCTTTTGTCTCTTAGGGTTTCATCACCCTAAAGACCTAATAGCTTTTCTTTTTGTCTTTTATGTTTTTGCATATCATTTTAAAAGCCCATGGTCAAGACTTTACAACATGTGTTGCCTAGGAGTATGCCACGGGTTGGCCGAGTGTGTTAAGATTTTTATGTTAAAGTCTTCTATTCCTTTTTGCCAAGATGAGCACTTCAGTGCTATTTCCTCATTCTTCTATTTATTTTTCCTTGTATACTTTATTTAATGTAAAACAAATAACCTCAAAATGATGACCTTATGAATCTGTTGAGGGTTATTGTTACCTTTTAATGCAAAGGAGAATAATATGAGAGTGATTGTGACACTTTATTGACTTTGACGGAATATAGTTGGGGTGTAGAGGAGTTGGCAGACACATGCCAAATATGTAGCTTCTTGTTTTGCCTTGGAGGAGGAAAAGATTGACTAAGTCACAAAGGGCAGTTAGTAGTTGGGTGACTATTGGAGGGTATCTAGGAGTGATTTTATTGCTCTTAGAGTCCTTTTAGAGTTGTTTTCATGAGTCATTATGATTGACTAGGTCATGTTAGGCTTTTTCCTTCATTGTGGGCTCTTGTGGAGGAGATATAGGCCCTAGATTTTAGGCTTTTTGTGGGCATCTGACCCAAGGTAGTTTCTAACTCCTTGTTTGGTGGAACCACTTGGATAGTGGTGGATATAGTCACTTTTGTGACTCTTTTGTATGGGAGTTCTTACATGTAGATTTTAGGGACTTGTGATTTTTATCCTTGCTCAGATTTTGTGAGTTTGTAATTCATTTATTTTGGAGCATGTATACCAGTGGTGATCTCGGACATCAATGATTATGAGTATTTTTGCCTTCCCACTTTGTGCTTTATTGTGTGTATCTTATTGATTGATCAAGTTACTTGTGAAGTTTTGTTTATTTCCTTGTAATTCTGTCTCAAGCCAAGCACCTTTTTGCAGAAAGGTATGTTTTTTGCAGGTTATAATCTATGTTAAGAATGCAAACACTTTTAGTTGTGAAATTTTTTTTTCTTCTAAAGGTTTAAACATTTTAACCTCTTTATGAAGTACTTATGCAAAAAACATATGAAAGTGAGTTGTGTAAACCAAATTCAGTCATTGTTGAAATTGTGTATACAAGTTGTGTTTGCAGGTTCTAGTTAGTTTTGGTGCATCACCTTAGTCATAGGTTTCATTTTTGTGCAATCTCCTCTTTACCCTTTTCCTTGTCAAGCAGTAGGATAGAAAGTATTTTAGGTGATAACCATAGGAAGCCAGCCTTCTCCAAAGGTTGACCTCTGCTTTTAAAGTTACCCACAACTTTAGAGGTCTTCCCATGTTTCAATAGATTTTTAAACCTTACATTTAACAGGGTGCAAATCTCATTGATAACAATTACAATATGTAAATGATCTCAAATAGTGTAATATCAATGGAGATTGTATTCAGAAATTAAATCACGACATAGGAAAAAACACCATAGAAGAATGACACAAGATATAACATGGAGAAAACCCTTTCGAGTAAAAAACTCCACCAAGAAAAGAGGCTCAAGTTGTATTATCTTCGAAAAGTAAATAACATAATACATGCACTTCCATCTTCTCTCCAACCTTCAATCCAACAGCACCTGTGTACAAAAATCTGACATTCTACAACACTTACATGGCAATGAACTTATAGAAGTGTTTTTCCTCCAAACTAGGTGTCTACTTTCTCTCTCCTAAGAATCTCCAACATGCAAACAATGACTTCTTACAAGATTCTCCTAGAAAGCATCTTCCCAATATGGGTGCCTAGAGCTAAACATAGCATCTTACAACTATTAATTACTTGTCATAATTTTTCATGGTGTCATAGAATCTTATGACAACTTGTAGTTGTCATAGATTCTCTTACATGTACTCACCAACTTTATGATGTGTGTCATACATGCTAGAAATAGTTGATTCCTCCAAGGTGGCGCTTATCCTTATTTACTCATGATTTTTACAATTGCCAACCGTAAATGTCACTCCATAATTAGCTCCAGTAAGTCTGAAATTGCCACTGTCGATGAAACTACTTCATTCCCTTATGGGTAATTACAAATTACAAATAATAAAATAGAATAAATACAATATTGGGATTTACAAGGTTAATGGCACCTTATCCCAACATTCATCCTATAAAATCCTTAACTTTTGGATATGGACTTGATATGAGGTACATTCTATTTTAAAATTTCGTAGACCTTTCGATTGGTTTATGTTCTGTTTTTGTTTGTTGTTTTCATTGTGTATTCAGTCTGCTATTAGTCTAATGTTTGTAAGTTGTTAGTGCTCTACCTCTAGCTATGTTAGCCTATTTTGTATGCCCTCTAGGCAGTTTTGTAATAGGGATCGATATCCTTGTTTTTTTGCTTATCTTTATCAAAAACATATTCAACTTTTGATGCCACATAAGTAGATTGTTTGGCCCTATAACATATTGAAGTGTCTCTCCCATTAAAGATGAGATTTATTCATAGTTTCAATATAGAATAGTTATATATAGTAGCATCATATAATGTAATTTTTTATGCTCACTTGTTCTCCAATTAGTAAGTTTTTTGGCCTTAACTCACTAGAAAGTATTGCAGACATGGATAATAATATGCCCTGAGCAAGATAATGGTATTAGAAAGAATACAAAGTTTGTTTAAATGGTACACAAAAAGGAATAGTAGAAACCCTACAGGAACTTTATTTAAATATAATTCAATTGTATTAGAAAAGAACAAGCCACATATTGAATCACAAAGGCTATGGTAGCTTAAGTTGTCAAGTGCCAATCATAAGACTTTCAAAAAATGTTGCTATTTCTATAGTTCATTAAATATATTTATTAAATTAGGATGTAGGCATTGTAATTTTTTAAGAGTTAATGGGATTTCTATTTAAACTTATAACTTTAAGGTGAAATTTTCTTATCACGAATCCTTCAAAATAACTATATCTTAAACGAGACCATTTAGGCTCAATTTTTTTTTTTAAATTCTCAATAAAACAAGTTGATAAATTTTAGGTAGCATCCCCCTATAAGATCATGGTTAAATCTCCTATAATCATGTTTTAATGAAACCAAAGTAAAAATTGAACCTAATGTTGCATCTAAAGTCTCCATCAAAGAGACCAACATAAAAACACCAAAGTCATCACAACATCGACTTCACATCAATTTAAACTTAATCTAATTACTACCCTATTATGCCAACATTAAGGTAACATTGAAGTGTCTGGTAATTAATTTAGCTTAAAATCAATGGAACCTTAAATTAGTCTACTTGAGAACACAAAACTATTCAAATATTGTAATCGAAAAACATTTTTAAAAATACAATTAATTTTATTTGAGATTTTATTTCCCAAATAAATTTTATATTCATTTCTTGTAATTTGATTGTCATGTGGATCTGGGCCCTCTTATATGCATAGTATTTATTAAATATGCATTTTATGGGAATTTCAAAGTAGTTTTTTTCATTAAGAATAAAAAATAAAACATCCTTTAATTCTTCCTTATGATGATGTAGTGAAAATCAACTGAATAGCTCCATTTATGCCAACAAGTTAATATTGGAGCAAGGGAGATAAGATAGTGTTATGTCCCCATATCTAGACACTGTTAAAGTACAGATTTGAACATAATAAAGATGGTTTCTAAAATATTATTTTGGATGATAGAAATAATTACATACATTATAATAATATAAATACAAATATACTTATAATTATCTTACTTTATAATATAAAAACAAATAATATAATATAAATCATATATCATTTATTATGATATAAATGATATAGTATAAATAATATAAAATATATAATATATCATTTATTATAATATAAATGATATAATATAAATATAAATAAAATAAATAAACATCTTTTAACCTATCCTCTTATGATAACAGAGTTACCTATGGTTAGAACTAGTTTTACCACAAAAAGGAATTAATATAAACTAATAAAAATTATAAGAGGGTAAGTATGTCTTTTACCACCAAGCATAATAAGAGACATGCCTCTTTGAACATATCTCGAAAGGGAAATAAATAAAGGTTGTGAGATAGAAGGAAAACATCATGGGAAGAAAATATGAAAGGAAAGACAACATAAATTAATATATAGAGATATCTACATCAGCAGCAAATGAGAAGAATGATTCTAGTAAAAATAAATAAATATAATATATATAGTAGATAAAGGATGTGATGGCCTGATAGAGATCGGTACGATTAAACATTATTAAAAATTATATTCATGTAAAAATATAATAATAATGCATAGACCTTAGTAGATTGCCTAGAAACCCCATCTAGGTTCCGTCCCCATAGGCCCGAGACCAGGATTGGGCATTATGCCCCTTTGGCCTGAGTCAAGGGATTGGATCATGGAGGGATGGGGGTCCCACATTGTAACATGCCCCTTTGGCCCAAGACGAGGGATTTGGCAAAAGGACCAGCCACCATAGGCCCGAGTCAAGGGATTGGGCAATAGGATTGTGGTAGGCATTTGGCTACTAAGGGCTTATGTGTTTACCTCCCTCGGCAGCATAAATGTTTTTCTTTTACCTATGTGTTTCAAATTGCAAGTGTGTTTATGTTGGACTGATGAATACTAGATATTAAAACTAACATGCAGCAATATGGACTTGAATATACATGATGCTGCAGGCACTAATTCAAAATAATGTGTGATCTATCCAACCCAAGGTTACCCCTTTAAAAGAGAAGAAACCCTAAACCTAATTCACAAGCGAATTCTAGGGCAAGTCAGGTAAGGGACATTACAGATAGTCCCACGTAATTCCTCATATCATTCAAATGCTCTTTTGGGAAGTTGCCTTGAACATTACTTCAATGCATATAAAAAATGTTGAAAGTTTAAATGGGATTCCTCGTATCTTATATTTTCTAGAACGAATTCCCTATTAATTTAAAATATAAACTACGGAGAAAAAATTGTATACAATAATATCATTGCTAGTATTACCTAAATCCTACTCTATTAAATCTATTTTAGGTCGTCAACTCCCCAATAGTTAATATTGAAGGCAAGGGGGTGGATTTACAGCCCCAACATCAATTGCAATCACTCTTGCATTCTTACATAAAAATTGAGCATCTTCTTTTCCTTGGTTATAGCTCAAACTTATACCATCTACTTTGATTCCTGTACAAGGCACACTTCGGCTGCATTCAAAATCAATTGCAGCATTTGTAGCCGACGTTCCAGTTATGTTCTTGTATAACACGTTACTGATCTTCACACCAGAGTTCCCCTGCCAATATACAGCACAACAAACATAAAATTATTACCATCATATACATAACTACAACTCTTGATGCTTATTTTGTAGTAACATTAGATAATATATACCTTTATAGGAACTCCATTTGGAGAATAATATTGGTCTATTATAATGGGATTTTGTACGTTGTTCATTTTTACATTTTGGAATGTTATACCAGTTGCAAAACCACTCCCTCCCTGCCATGTTTTGATCCTTACTCCATTTTGTGTGTTATAAAAAGAAACTCCACTTACTATTATATTCTTTACAGCAGCAAGGGCGTTATTTTCGCCAAGGCTTCCAACACTTCATTACACACAACACAAAACCAAAATGTTTTCAGCATCCTGTTGTTTATAACGTACCCAACATTATTTTCCAAATTCAATGTACATATCAATTTATGCAACAAAAAAATATATATTTGTGAATGCTATATATTTTACCTGATTCCATGCCCTGGCCCACATTTAACCCTTTTAATGGAAACATTGAAGGACCCTGATCCCATAGAAATACAATCATCCCCTGAAAGGTCCAAAATAACCCACAAATAGTAAAATTACTTCATCAAAAATTCCTTCAATAAATAACTATTTGATATCAACCAACTTGATTCATCGCCAATATGTTAAATATTAAAACTAAGAACCAAATTAGAATTCCCCAGACACAAACATTTGAGATCTTTAACATAATTAAAAATGGAACCAGAGAAGCTTTATTTTAAAAGTAAAATCCATGAGCAAAACACCTTTGATTGTGTAAGTTAAGAAAAATCACCTGTTCCTACAATGATGTCTCTAATTTTAACATTTGAAGACTCTCCCACGTGAATTCCATCAGTATTGGGACTGTTGCGGGGAGCGTTAATAGTCACACCTTCAACCTTCACATTATTGCAGCTATTAATGTCTATATGAAACTGCTTGCTGTTGATTGAAGTGATCTTTCTCACTATGGTATTCATGGTGCCTGTAAATCTCAATGTCTGTTTACCAAGAAAAACAGATTCATTAGATTCTACAGATTGTTGGTTTCAAATGAGAATGTTTTCATGAATTTTAAAACAATAAGGTTATGCTCACCAAAACACAGATATTAATTATTGAAAAACACAGTAGATTACATTACAAGAGAGCTAGAAGTAGTACCGTGGGTCCATTCTGATTTGTCTTCTGCTCATATAAAATATATAAAAACATAGTCAGCTATAGATAATGACGTTAATTAAATGACTTAGTGAAGATCAATTTAAAAAGCTATAACGTTCCTTGGGAGAAAAGTTTAGAAGCAAAAAAAAAATGTAATACTACAGTTGGTTTTTAGTTGTCCACAGACTTTTTATATGATTACTTGTATTTGAATGAAGAGACGCTTTTCATACGATGAAAATTTAAATAGTCGTCTAGAATTAAATATATTTTAAGAATATGTTGCATTTGAATTCCCATTGTTCATACCTTTCCATTGACGTTTGTCCACCAAGAAGCTCCTCGTCCATCTAAAATTCCTCCACCCTCAACTGTTAAGCCAATCACATTCCTGAAATGGAGCCAATAGTTTTTGCTCGTTTCACTCCATAAGCTATTGTCTGTGGAAGCAATAAGCTCTCCGGTTACCTGTTGAGAAAAAGAAATCAACGTTTCCTAGCTTTAATGATCAAAGGTTTTGATGGTTTTTTTTACTCTAGTTTTAATGATCAAAACGTCTAACAGAAAGCTATGAATTTCTTCAGAATTAGACACTTCACCTGCATTGTAATATTATTATTTTGACAGGGCCCCTCAAAGGTAACTGGATTGAGTAGAAAGGTTAGTTGCGGTACATAGACAACTGATGACCCAGTTGAAGAACAAGCAGCATTCCATGCTGCTAGAAAGGCCTACATTTCACAAAACACAAATTAATAAAAAAGAAGCGAGTAAAGATAATGGAAATTTTCATCAGTTTTCCATAAACTTTATTCATTTGAAACCTTCTACCATACCGGGCTATCATCTGTTTGTCCGTCAGCTTTTGCACCATAGCCGAGAACATTAAATATGATATCTGTATTATAGTTGAGGCTGTTCAAGAGTCTGAGAGAACATACCCCAGGCGTATTGGATGAGAACACAAGAAGAATAAACACAAACGTGAACATAAACAGCTTCATGTTATTCGGTATAATACAAACCACAGCGTACAAGAAAACCTGAAAACACTCAACTTTGAATAACTAAGTTGGGAATAGAGGGGTACTGAGACGAATTCGGTAGTTAGTGTAACTTAAATAGATGTGGGAGATATTACATTTAAGAGCAATCTACAACAACGAAATTATTGCTGTTAAGCTGCTGCTTCTCATGGAAGAAAATTAATTTGGTCCAAGTCTGCGGCCACCACAATCAGCTGAAGAAAAGAGTTGCTTTAGATATAATTAAATGCATGTATTTGCGGCTGAATCCCACGATTAGGATTATCTGACAGTACACGGTCGTTACCAAAACATAACTTATGTAATCAGTCATTGAGAATTTCAAGGAAAAACCTTTCTGGTCTTAGATTTGTCATTAAAGCAAGAACTGGCTTGTTTTTTTTCAATTTGATTGCTACATTTTCCCCTTTTCTTAAGCAGTAAATTTGGCATTCAGGCTTCTGGTTCAAGTTTATAAGAGAATAAACATAAGGGGATAAATTTTCATTCGTCACTTGCTTCACAAGGAAAATTAACACCTATGTTTCAGTCAGGATCTATTATTTTAGGGTGAATACGTGGGTTTTTAAATTTATCTATCAATTCTAGTGTGTAGTCTAAGACAGGTTATACGCACGTTTAAGCTAACGTGAAAATTCACAGCAAGAAGGAAGTTTTGAGGGGTGCAAGCGTTTAACTTGTGTCTTAAAGACAAACAGTGGTGGCAGTAGAAACAAGTGGCGGATTGAAGGCACTCAGGGCGTGCATGATCAACAGCCTTTTTCTGTTTTTATTTTTAGTTTTAATAATACATGGTAATGCATAATAAATGCATGTTTATGCAGTATAATTATAGTTTTATTTTTAGCTTTAAAACTGCTTTTACGGCAGTGCTTTTCAGCTTTAGACAGACTACAGAGAATCTCTTCTATTTAGATTAATGTGATCGCTGTTTTCTATATTGTAATGAACAACAATTCATAATAAAATGTTTTATTTCTGTCTATGCGTATAAAAATGTTCTGTATTTGTGTTCTTAAGGATTTCAGCAGTATAGTGTAAGAGCTTTATTTATATTTATTTATATTTCCTTCAATTGGTATCAAAGTAGGTTGTAAAAAACTTATTTTGCAGGGAACAAGTTTCAGGTTAACAGTTATCTCCAAATGGCTAATGGCAGCAGAGTCCTATTCCAGCTTTCGTTGTTTACAGAGGACAGATCTATGAATATTGGGGTATCAAAATGAAGATCCTACTATTATAGCAAGATCTCTGGGAATTGGTAGAAGTAAGATACACTGAACCTACAGATCAGAACGCTTTGAATGCTTTGACAACAAATCAACAAACTCAGTTGAAAGAAGACAAAAAGGACAATCGATCTCTCTTCACCATTCAATCTGCATTGGATATTTCAATCTTCCCCCATATAACTGGTATGACAAAATCAAAGGATGCATGGAAGGCATTGCAAATTGCATACCAAAGATCTGACAAAGTGAGAAAGACTCCAAACTTTTAGAAGGGATTTTGAAAATTTAAGGATGAAAGAAGTTGAGTCCCTTCAAGATTTTATTATTAGGACTCAAGGTATTGTGAATCATTTTAAGACTCAAGGGGAAGCTATAACAAAACAAAATGTGGAGAAGATTTTGAGATCTCTTCTTCCAAAATTTGATCCAATGGTTATAGCCATTGAAGAAAGCAAAGATCTAACCACATTCAAAGTAGTAGAATTGGTTGGTTCTTTATAGTCTCATGAGGAGTGTATGCAACGTTCTATAGAGAGTTTGGTACAAGCTTTCCAGCCTACAGTGAGAATTGAAGAAACACCTACAACTCCTCTTTCTCAAACAAACAAATATTAAGAGGAGCCTTCTAATAGTAGAGGATTTGGTAGAGGAAGAGGACTTGAAGCAATAATAGAGGAAGAAGAAGAGGAAGAAGCTCTATGGATCGAAGAAGCATCAAGTGCAGATATTATGAACGATATGGACACTATGAATCTGAGTGTAGAAAAAAGAAATCTTACTTGAATAAGTCAAAAGCCAACTATACTGAGGAGTCCTTTGAAGAAGCAAAACACTCCACTTTCTTCACATGTGACTTGGCAAAGGAGGATCAAAAAAATGTGTGGTTCCTAGATAGTGGTTGCTCAAATCATATGACTAGTAAATCTGATCTCTTTGTCAAATTAGATGAATTTGTAAGAAGTCAAGTAAAATTTGGTGATGATAAAAAGGTTGATGTGATGGAAAAGGTACCCTTGCTATAAAGACTAAGCAAGGATCTAAACTACTTATATTCATGATACTTTGCATGTGCCAAAATTATACCATAATCTTTTAAGTATTGGGTAGCTTGTAGCAAAAAATAATAAAGTTGTGTTTGAAGATATGTCATATCCCCTATATTTGCATTACATTATACATTATGAATTACATGTATGCTTTGTAACTTATGTATATCCAAGTGTATACTTTGCGATTTACCGATGACTTACATAAATTCATATTGTGAGATTATTTGTTATGCTTTCCCTATCATTTAACAAATATATATATGATAATATATATATATATATATAGAACAATTATTATATATATAAGAGCTTAGAAACAATGATTATTATAATATATAAATGAGTATATTATGATATAAATATTAACCATATTAATACTATAAATAGAATATACTAGTACTATAAATATATAAAAGTAAATATTTTTATATATACTATAGAATAGATCAATATAAAATATTAATATTAATCATATAAATATTTAAATATAATTATATCATATAAGTCTTAGTAGTAGCGGACAAGTTAAAAGAAAAAGTATTAAAACAAAGAAAAAAAAAGGTAGCAATCCATTAAAAGTGGTAAGTCAAAGACAATCAACGGTTAGTATGATTAAGGGTAGTGAATATCATTAAAAGACAAAGGAAGCAACGATTCCCATAAAGAGCATCTACTAATTCCATATTAAGGATCATTGACCAAAGACAAATTAGGATTGAAAACAGCAATCATTAGAGCAACTTTTGTATAACAAAAAGGTACGACAGGTGTATGAGTATACCTCTTGACTGAATCACTTCCCTTGAAAAGAGGCATTTAGGATAGTATTTAAAGAGGATATACCAGCACCGATGAGGGAAACAAAGGAAGGTATTATCTAAGTTTTACTATATATATCATATATATGAGCAGAGTTGATAATGGAATATTATTCAAAACAAGAGTTAAGAGCTGATATAAGGAATAATTCAGATATATATATATATATATATATATATATATATATATATATTTGAGGAGTGATGGTGTAGGGTGTGAAGAATAAAATATAGGATATATACACTAGCAGATATAAGTATGAATATGCAGATCTGAAGGGAGGAATATAGATACACAATTATGAGTTAAGAAGAAAATAACATCTGAAATGAATATATATATATATATATATAGTATATTTGTGAAGTGGGAAGAGAATATAATTCTAAATGAAGGAAGAACATAAGGTCTGAATATATATATATATATGAATTAAATTCAGATCTGCATAAATATAATATACAAAGACATATAGAACAACTTTACATAAGAGGGAAATTCTAAATCTAGTGGCAGCCTTGTAAGAAATCAGAATATACTCAAGATATACAATCAACACTAAAGGAAGACAATCCTTAGATCACCAAGGATACAAAGGCAAGACTTACATACTGGTATGATATATCTAACCCTGTTTATTATGGTGAATGCCATGTGGTAAGTAATGACAAATGCATATTATCCTTAGTATCATTACATATATATATATATATATATATACATATATATACATATTAATGAAACTGGATAAGTGATGGCATAACCATCTCATCACTTCTATTTCCTATAACCATAGGATAGGTGGTCTTGTTAGGGAGAGGCAAGGTGATTCCATCACGATGGATTGGAGAGGGTTTAACGTGCCCTAGACAAGGATGCTAGGGAGAAGCGGAGTAATTCCATTCCCAATCGCATTGGAGAGGGTTCAACATGCCCTGGACAAATAATTCCCCATCCATGGTTAAGGATTAGAAGGGAGATGATATGGAAAGATGAATTTAAGTTGTTACTTCTATTTTCATCTATTACCTTATCCTTAAAGGAATGTTAGGTATTGTAGGGAGAGGCAGAGTAATTCCATCCATATATAGGCCCTAGGCTAGGACGTAGTTCCCCAAGGCTGGGTCAAGAGATAGTTTCAGCGCGCCCTATACATGTAAAGCCTAGTTCCATGAGGAAGAATAATAAGGAAAATATGAATGTTGAATTATGGATGTATTATAGAATAGTTATCAATAATAAGTAACAATCGTGAAATGAATAATACCTTCAACCAGGAATGATATAATTACATTATCATTGATATTATTTGATCTTATCATTGAAATTTATTGATCTCTAATGTCTCTAATGTCTCTTTGAGAATCATTTCGAATGCAGATTCAGTTTTGAGAGTTACCACTAGAAAGGGGATATTAGAAGATAACTGCTGTAAAATATTTGATAAATTAGCTAATTATCATCTTGTGGCAAAGGTTCCTATGATAGAGAATAGGTTATTTCCTCTCACATTTCTTTCAACTAATGTGCATGCCCTCAAAGCAACCATATATGATTCGTGGTTATGGGACAAGCGTTATGGACATTTGAGTTTTCAAGGATTGAGTTTGCTTCACAAAAAGAATATGGTGAGATTACTTCCAGTGATTCAGGCAAAAGAAGAAGTTTGTTCAAGGTGTGCACTTGGCAAGCAACACTGAGATAGTTTTCCGGTGAACAAATCATGGAGGGAAAAAGCTCCTCTTGACCTTGTGCATGTTGATATTTGTGGTGATATGCAAGAGCCATCTTTGGGTAAGAATCTTTATTTTTTGACTTTCATTAATGATTTTTCTTGCCACACATGGATCTATTTTCTTAAGCAAAAATCTGAAATGTTTGAATGCTTCAAAAAATTTAAGGCTATGGTTGAGAACCAAAGTGGGTATTATCTCAAAATACTCATAATAGATAGATGGGGAGAATTCACTTCAAAACATTTTTCTTATTTTTGTAACAATTATGGCATCAAGAGACAGCTTACTACATCTTATACTCCCTAACAAAATGGTATTGTAGAAAGAAATAACCGTACCATAATGGAAAAATGGCATGAAGTATGTTGAAGTCAAAAAACCTTCCTAATTGTTATTGGGGATAAGTGGTGGCAACAACAGTATACATCTAGAATCAAAGCCCCACAAAGCAATTCAAAACATTGCTCCAAAGGAAGCTTGGAGTGGTCACAAGCCTTCTATGGCTCATCTTCATGTATTTGGTTGTCTAGCATATGTTCATATTCCAGTTCAGAAGTGGAAGAAGTTGGATGCAAAATCCCAACTTTGTATATTTGTGGGATATTTTGATGCAACTAAAGGTTATAGATTTTATAATTCTTGACACAAAGCAATGGATTGTAATCCTGGATGTTGTTTTTGATGAATGGGGAGTATGGCAATGGAAAACAGGTGTACAACAAAAAATACCAGTAATAATCAACATAGAAGATGATAGTGTTCCTCATCTCCCCATAAGCTCAAGTGGAAGTTCAAGCTACAACAGTAGCTCAATTTTGGGTTCTACAAGCTCAAGTTCACCAAGTTCTTCTAGTAGCACAGATTCAAGTGATAGTTCTAGTCCAAGATCTTAAAGAAAGGTATGAAGTTTAAATGAAATTTATCAGAGGAGTACAAACAGAAATCCAATTGTTAATTTTGCTTTGCTTATCAAATTCAAGTTTAACCTTTTATGTATGAAGAAGCAATAAAAGAGAAAGTGTGGATTGATACTATGAATGAAGAGATGGAAGCAATAGATACAAATAATACATGGGAATTAGTAAAGCTTCCAAAAGATAAACAAGTGATTGGTGTCAAATGGATTTATAAGGTGAAATATTATGTTGATGGTTCTATCAAATGGCACAAGGCAAGATTAGTTTCCAAGAAATTTGTACAAACACATGGAGTAGATTATTCAAAAACCTTCACTCCAGTTGCAAGACTTGATACCATCAAGATTATATTGTCAAAATTGTTGCACAAAATAAGTGGCCTGCATATCAAATGGATGTAAAATTGGCCTTCCTTAATGGTTATATAGATGAGGAAGTCTATGTGGAACAACCTATGGGATATGAAATTCTAGGGAAAGAAAAATTGGTTTACAAGTTGAAGAAAGCTCTTTATGAGTTGAAGCAAATCCCTTGTGCTTGGTATGCAAGGATTGATAGTTATTTCTTGAAGAAAGGATTCAGCATAAGCCCCTCAGAGAAAACCTTGTATGTCAAACATGTTGGTAATGATATTCTCATTCTTTGCCTTTATGTTGGTGATCTTATTTATACAAGTAATAGTATGAGAGGAACCTCCTGTAACAAAATAATGAAAAATGCACGAAATAACAGATTTATATAAATAGCAGAAACACAGAAGGAATTTATTGATCGCAGGCCATTTTAAGGGGGAAACCTCCTTTGAGCAAGCTCAATACAATAAATTTATGGATGCCTTCATTGGCCTCAGCATGTACTTATGTACTAAGTCTAATCTCAACAACTACTACTTCCCATGAATGTGGGATAATACAATATGCTCACGGGATGACTTACAAAGCATATGCGTCCATAGCAACTAATATACTAACAAAGTAAAGAGAAGGGCTAACACAGGTTCTTAACACAGTAAAAGTCATTTGGAGGAATTTCAAATAACAATGAAATAGGAATTTGAAATGTCAAATTTGGAACTCGTACATTAGTTTCTTGGTGTGGAAGTGCAACAACAACCAAAAGGTATATTTATTTCTCAAACCAAATATGTCGTTGATTTATTGAAAAAGTTTAGAATGATTTCATGCACAGCAGTTGCAACTCCTTTAGCCCTTGGTGAAAAATTAACCAAGGAAGATGCAAGTTCCAAAGTAGATGTCGCTTTGTACAAAAGTTTTGTTGGGAGCCTCACGTACTTCACTACAACTAGACCTTATAATACATATGTTGTGAGTCTCACATCTCGGTTCATGCAAGATCTACATGAGTCTCATTGACGTGTTGCAAATAGAATGTCAAGGTATGTGAATGGAACTCATAATTTTGGCATCCATTATTCTTCTACTAACAACTTTGAACTAGTTAGTTATAGATTCTGATTGGGCTAGTTTAGTGGATTCAATAGAAAATCAACATCTGGCTATATTTCTCATTTGGTTTTGGAGTTGTATCTTGGAGCAGTAAGAAGTAGGAAATCATGGCTCTTTCTTTAACAGAAGTAGAATATATTGCTACCACAGTAGCAGGTTGTCAATCCATCTAGATCAGATGGATCTTGGATGATCTACACTTCATACAAAAACATCCAACTACTATTTTTGTGATAATAGTAGCACCATTATAATGACAAATAATCTAGTGTCTCATGCTCAATTGAAACACATAGAGATCCAACATCATTTTATTCATGATTTGGTACAAGATGGACAAGTAGCATTGCAATTCTATCCTACATCTAACAAATCATTGATATCTTCATGAAATCACTTCTTGTTGCTGCTTTTGTCAGTTTGAGAGATCAGTTAGGACTCATCCTGATTGATCATCCAGTGGGAGATTGAACACATGCAAGGTGTGCATGATCAACAACCTTTTTCTATTTTTATTTTTAGTTTTAATAATGCATCGTAATGCATAATAACTACATGTTTACACAGTATAATTAGATTTTTATTTTTAGCTTTAAAACTTCTTTTACCACAGTGCTTTTTAGCTTTAGATGGAATGTAGAGAATCTCTTTTATTTCCTTTATTGTGATCATTGTTTTATGTAGTGTAATGAACAACAAATCATAATAAAATGTTCTCTTTCTACCTATGCCTATAAAAAAAGTTCTTTAAGTTTTGTATTTATGTTGTTAAAGATTTCCACAGTATAGTGTAAGAGCTTTATTTATATTTCCTTTAGTCTATATGTGGTACATTATGAATGAGGATAATTGTACAATACAAAATCAAATAACAATAGTTAACACATGTATGTAAAGTTTCTACAAGGATAAAGGATGATAAAATAATTCTTCATATATGTTTTTGATTAATAGAGAATAAGATATACCTAGTTGTTCCAACAACCATGAAGATGAGTGTTTAGTTTCTGGAGACACTGTGTGTTGCTTTTTTCTGTCAACGTTTCAGATCACACTCTATGATCCATCATCAGGACAAAAAGAGGAGAATGTGATGGATAAAATTGCAGAGAGGGCTTAATAAGAAGTGAGAGATGGCACGGAGGGCAAGGAACAACTAGAAACCAAGAACCATGAATTAAAAAATAGAGAAAAAAAAAAGAAAAGAAAATAAGTAAGAGGGTGTAAGATAGAGAGGAAAAAAGAAGAAAGAAGTAAAATATAAACCATATAAATGAAAGAAATAAACCATAAAAAATAAGCAGAAACCTTTAAATAAAAATAATTGATAAAAAAAATAAACGGTAAAAATGATAATAAAAATTATATATATATATATATATAATTTTTATTATCATTTTTACCGTTTATTTTTTTTATCAATTATTTTTATTTAAAGGTTTCTGCTTATTTTTTATGGTTTATTTCTTTCATTTATATGGTTTATATTTTACTTCTTTCTTCTTTTTTCCTCTCTATCTTACACCCTCTTACTTATTTTCTTTTCTTTTTTTTTTCTCTATTTTTTAATTCATGGTTCTTGGTTTCTAGTTGTTCCTTGCCCTCCGTGCCATCTCTCACTTCTTATTAAGCCCTCTCTGCAATTTTATCCATCACATTCTCCTCTTTTTGTCCTGATGATGGATCATAGAGTGTGATCCGAAACGTTGACAGAAAAAAGCAACACACAGTGTCTCCAGAAACTAAACACTCATATTATGGACTGTGGAAATATCATGTTTACAACCATGAAGATGTTTGAAAATGATGGAAATTTATATTTGTATGCCTTGTTTCTAGAAAATGTGTTGTTTCAATTATTTCTCTATTTTTTATTGCTTTGAAATTAAACATGATGCTACTGAACAAATATATATTGTCAAGAGATTGGTACTTACTGGTAGGTCGGCATGTCATTATTTGAAAAAGGTAGGAGATGGGTATTTAGACATGCCAATTATATATATATAGTTTGAATATACGTCAAGTTAAGAAAGAGGAAAGATGAAAAGATTAATTGTTTTATATTTTAATTTCTTTCACAATCAATATCATGACATTGAACTTTCAAGTTTTAACACACTAACACACAAAAAAATCATGTAATATATTAAATACAATGTCAACATTCTAGACTCTTGACTCAAGAGTTCATGCTACATATTGAAATTCTGATACACATACAAAAATAAAAAACAAAAATCTAAATTATCATATTATGTCATTGGAATTCCAGTCTTACATCCGCTATATGATAATTTTTTGGGTCCTCAGTTATGATGCTCTCTAGATACTCATCACAATTAATCTCACGATCCTTTGTAGGCAATAGAATTGGGCATAAATCATTGAGGCCATCAGCATCGACCACTTCATTCTCTAAGGGTGCAACTACTCCATCAGGTAGAATTTGGTCCCACTTTGTTCAAGGACCCTCCTTGTACCCATGTTGTACATGAGAGAGAAAGTGAATTGAGCTATGAACGTAGACTACTAGGTTCTCTGATTTCTTCAACTCTAAACGATTCCTCTTCAATGAGTGAATAAAACCATTAGTCCAAATCCTCTCACGAGATGAAGAGTTGACTATTTGCACCATGAGAGCTATCTTATTGCAAATGATTACAGTTTAGGTGTTTCATTTCCATCATTTTGATGCCACTCTATACGGTCTTTCTTTTCATGTATATCATATAAGGCTTCCACAAAATAAAAATCACCTTGTGGACGTGAAAACTTATTCCACTTTTAGTCGTGATAATTGAAGCATCCTCACCTCAACTATAACTCTTTTTCACCACAACCCAAAACCCCTTTATTGGATCTGTATCCTCATATGGAAGCCTTT
Source organism: Cunninghamia lanceolata (assembly GCA_027924645.1). Taxonomy (NCBI): domain Eukaryota; kingdom Viridiplantae; phylum Streptophyta; class Pinopsida; order Cupressales; family Cupressaceae; genus Cunninghamia; species Cunninghamia lanceolata. The sequence goes on along the minus strand of BSBN01000107.1, from coordinate 16,800,286 downwards.
ACGTGGTCATTTCTATACCATACCACTTGGGATTTAAAGAATAGGAAACACAATGAAGGGGGTTGTTAAGTTTATTCCATCTTCCATGTACCTTTCCTTCTATCAAAGGATATAGAGAAGCATCCCTAACATCTATTATTTTCTTAATTTTTTCACACATAAAATTTATTTCTTTCAAAGTCACTAAGAGACTCATAGGCTCACAAAATCTTTACAAAATGAAATAATTCTTCTACAAGGAGATTTAATAAAAACAAGCAATAATGTCAATACTCATATAATACGTGTAAAATATACAAAAGCCTCCTTGTATATGTAGGACACGGAGGAAGAAAGAAGGCTAGAATAAATGATTGACTACACCTCCAATGTGGTGACACATGTGAGCACACTTGAGAGAAGTGTGGGGACACATCTTGTGCACTCATGACGTTAGACCAAAAAAAAAAATCTCTAAGTGATCTTAAGTGACTACTATGAATAGAACTAACTAGCTAGGAGATTAACTAGTTAAGAAATAACAATTTTCACACTCAAACCTCCCCTTAAGTGATACTCATGGAGAAAGCTAAACACTAAAAATATGGGTCCTAGCAACAAGGCATAATGAGGTACGCATGTACAACAAAGTAATTGAAAAATGAAGAAAAGGAGAAAACCCCATGGGAAAAATTCAACTGCATGAGGCACAAGAAGCTGTAATACAGTTATAAATGCAATAATAGAAATAATTTTTCTAGAGTCCATTGAAATGAGTTGCAATACCAGGGTACTCTAAAAATCCATTAGCAACTATCCTTTCCTTATGCTTCTCAACTTTCTCATCAACATTAAACTTTGTCTTATAAACTTAATTCACGCCAATTACCTCTTTTCTTGATACATTTACAAGATCATAAGTACTATTATTCTCTATAGCATCAATTTCATCATCCATGGGTTTCACCAAATTCTCATTCTCAATTGCTTCTTCAAAACATATCAAATCAACCTTAGTAAATAATGCAAAATAAAAAATCAAATCATCATCATCATGGACACTTTGGGTCACTTCATATATATTTATTAATCTTTTCATCTTCTTTGGTGTTGGACAGGGTTTTGAAATGGCCCTTCTTCTTGTACTTGGTGAAGTGGAAGAAGTGAAATAGGGCTAGTACTAGAAGTTGAAGCTTGATTAGTGTTATGGTGTAAAAAGTGGACACATGTCTTTTTACCTTCTTGTTTAGCTCTTAAGTCCCCGTGTTAACATTATACATTCTAAATGTTCATCCTGATGCAAAAGTTTCCCTAAACCAATGTAAAATGGGAACAAAGGGCCCATATCTTATCTTACCCTAGACCAAAAAGGAGCTTCAAGACTTGGGCGCAAGCGCCCAAGTCTTCCTTGATTGGTCAAGGCAAATTTAATTGTATGTCAGCTTAGGTCCTTTAAAAGGGTTTCTCCTTGTTAGCTATTTTGGTTTAATTTGATAAATGTTAGCAGGAAAGCATATATAAGTGTGTTTTTGAATTCATTATGAACCTAGATAGAGATAGCCAACTTCAAGCATTGGAGTAAAGAGCATTCAAATAATTCATTGTGATTCTAGAATAGATTTGTATTGTCATTTTTTGCGTTGTTGCAAGTTTGAAGTTATCATCTATCTCTCCTTATGAGTTGAAGAGCCTTCATCCTCCTAAGGATCTCATCACATAGGTGATATCATTGTTTTTCATCATCATTTGATTCATCATATTGATTTTGTGTTTAGCCTTTGCCTTGCAAGAGCACACTCTATTTATCTATCAACGGTGTTGGGAAGATTGAATGCTATCCCAGGATTTGACTGAGGCAAGTCCCTAAATACCATAACCACCAAACCCCTTTTCTTCTTCTTTGTGTAGGTTACAGGTGCGAGATCCAGGAAATATGAAGATATAGGAAGACTAAGCAAGGATCAGGGTTTGGGGATCTGATAGCAGTTTGGGTATATTCCTCTATGCAGGACTTAGGCACTGGTGCCCTAGTCTTTCTGCCCAAGCAGACTTCAGATTTGGCATCAGGGTAGTCTCCATAGCATTTCTCCAATTTATAGTTTATGAAGATTCAACCTTTTAGGACTTGGGCACTCCTGAAATAGTCCTCTAACTTCTCTGCTTCTAGGACACAGGTTCTGTCATCTTCTTAATCCTTCTTGTATAATTGGTTTCTGGATATTTTTTATATCTTTTTTTATAATCAGATCATTATAGAACTAGGGTTTGGTGCATTATTGTCCTAGGGTTTGATAAAAAGGCTTGATTAAATCTAATATTTCCATAGCACTCCTGAGTACAAGATTTGTAGCTAAGTCCACCTCCATAGCTAGTCTCATCATTCACCTTTCTCATGTATAACATTTTGGTGAACCAGTAGCTTTGAGAATTTGCATCTTGTTGATAGTTCAAATTAGATCTTGCATTGATTTCATTGCATATTTATCAATTTTCATTTGAAAATCTTGCATTATTCCATATCATTGGTTTGAAAATTCATAATTTTGCAATTACACATTATGTATTTCAGCAAGTATAACTACTCTAATATTTTAATCTTATTGATAATCTCTTTGATTAGTGCATTGAGTGTTATAAAACTTTGCATGAGTTGTATAACATGTTTCCCTAACACTAACACCTTGGTAAGAAGAAGTTGTAGACTAACATGGGTTCTAGTGCTTTCAATAGCAATGACATACAAACATCAAAAAATCCATTACTCAACTACTTTACAAAAGGTGAATCAACATCCTTGAAAGATATCATAAACACCAACATGTTGGTCTGAAGAACAAACATCTCATGATTCTGAAGATGTGATTGACATAGTTACACATGTGCCTAAAGATCAACTCAAGAAACTAGACAAATAACTAGCTAATTTCCAACAAATTGTAGGAGGTGCACATCTAGCTCAAGAAGTGATACCTCTTGTTGATGGTATAAGAGGATTATTACAAGAAGGAAAATAAGGTGTTGACATGCTCCATGGAATATCCCACATAGTGGATCATAACATTATGTCAACGGCTAGCCATGCGAAGGTCATAGAAAATGTGTCACCACCGAAGTATATAAGCTCGCAAGTATCGGCACCCATACCGTCGACTACTAGAATATCCACTTTTACATCATCAATTCTCACCACCAATACACAAGCTTGTAGTAATGCTACCACTCTCATGGGAGCATCTACTAAAAACAATTACAAAGTCGTAGCATTTAATTATCAAAACTTAGCATCTCCTGTATCCATGCTTGTGAATAATTATTATCAACCACCCATTACCTCCACTTATTACCAACCACCTCTTAATTTCATGATTGCAGTATCAAATATGCTTGTCTCAAATCTGCAAACCATATCACCTAATGATGCCCTCCTCAACTAACTTTTGCAAAGTATGACATCCTTGTAGCAAAAAGTGGCAAATCTGACTAATGCTTCCTCTCAACCTAATATACCAACATATCATGCTCACAGTCCTTTATCTTATACAATCCTATGAGCTCAAATGTCTAACAAATTTGAGACTCCTCGCTTTGAAAAGTATAGTGGCAAAGGTGATCCTAATACTCATGTAGCAGCATTCACAACAACGTGTAGTGATTTCTTCTTTGATGAGGCATTGTTAGCAAAACTATTTCCTCGTTCTCTCAAAGATACCGCTTTGGAATGGTTTTTCTCTCTACCTCCTAATTCAATACATTCCTTCTCACAGCTAGTTGATCAATTCTTACAACATTTCCAACCAAACATTGGACCTTCTATCTCATTGATTGATTTGGTCCATTGTACTGAAAGAAAAATTAATGGAATTCATTACTCGATATCAAGCTCTCTTTGCACAAATACAATATCCGGTTACAGATGAGGATATTCAAAAAGTATTCATTACGAATCTAAAACCAAACATATGTGATAAAATATTGTTGATGAAGTATAGTTCATTTCAACATTTATGCACAGCTCTCTGAGATTACCAACTAATTTCGACTAGTCAAGTATGAGAATCACAACTCATCAGATCCAGTTGGTCAATCCACAACTGGAACATCTTAGCACACATTTAAGAAGCATAACAAGAATTTCATCAAGATCAATGGGCAACATTTGAACAACTTTCAATCACAAGTGTCTGCCATTACAAAACCTAATCAGACACCATTTCAATTCAGGCAACAATAGAGACAATTTACTCCATTATTGGATTCTCTCCATTCGATAATTACTCAATCAGTAAACAAAAATCTTTTGAAGCTTCTTCCTGCGCATCCACTAGATAGTAGTAAGATGCAAGGAACTTCATTTGATGCTAGGGCATGCATGATCAACAGCCTTTTTCTGTTTTTAGTTTTAGTTTTAATAATACATGGTAATGCATAATAAATGCATGTTTATGCAGTATAATTATAGTTTTATTTTTAGCTTTAAAACTGCTTGTAGGGTAGTACTTTTCAACTTTAGACAGACTACAGAGAATCTCTTCTATATAGATTAATGTGATCATTGTTTTCTATATTGTAATGAACAACAATTCATAATAAAATGTTTTATGTTTGTCTATGCGTATAAAAATGTTTTGTATTTATGTTGTTAAGGATTTCAATAGTATAGTGTAAGAGTTTTATTTATATTTCCTTCAATTGGTATCAAAGTAGGTTGTAAAAAACTTATTTAGCAAGGAACAAGTTTCAGGTTAATAGTTATCTCCAAATGGCTAATGGCAGCAGAGTCTTATTCCAGCTTTCGTTGTTTACAGAGGATAGATCTATGAATATTGGGGTATCAAAATGAAGATCCTACTATTATAGCAAGATCTCTGGGAATTGGTAGAAGTAGGATACACTGAACCTGTAGATCATAACACTTTGAATGTTTTGACAACAAATCAACAAACTTAGTTGAAAGAAGACAAAAAGGACAATCGATCTCTCTTCACCATTCAATCTGCATTGGATATTTCAATCTTACCCCATATAGCTGGTATGACAAAATCAAAGGATGCATGGAAGGCATTACAAATTGCATACCAAGGATCTGACAAAGTGAGATTGGCAAGACTCCAAACTTTTAGAAGGGATTTTGAAAATTTAAGGATGAAAGAAGTTGAGTCCCTTCAAGATTTTATTATTAGGATTCAAGGTATTGTGAATCATCTTAAGACTCAAGGAGAAGCTATAACAAAACAAAAAAATGTGGAGAAGATTTTGAGATCTCTTCTTCCAAAATTTGATCCAATGGTTATAGCCATTGAAGAAAGCAAATATCTAACCACATTCAAAGTAGTAGAGTTGGTTGGTTCTTTATAGTCTCATGAGGAGTGTATGCAACATTCTATAGAGAGTTTGGTACAATCTTTCCAGCCTACAGTGAGAATTGAAGAAACACCTACAACTCCTCTTTCTCAAACAAACAAATATTAAGAGGAGCCTTCTAATAGTAGAGGATGTGGTAGAGGAAGAGGACTTGAAGCAATAATAGAGGAAGAGGAAGAGGAAGAAGCTCTATGGATCGGAGAAGCATCAAGTGCAGATATTATGAACGATATGGACACTATGAATCTGAGTGTAGAAAGAAGAAATCTTACTTGAATAAGTCAAGAGCCAACTATATTGAGGAGTCCTTTGAAGAAGCAAAACACTCCACTTTCTTCACATGTGACTTGGCAAAGGAGCATCATGTAATGTCCCCCACTTAACTCATTACTCCAGGAGATCAGGATTAGCCTATAACTCGACTTCCATAGGCTAATGGATGTGGTTAGGAAGTCATTCCAGGGACTTACTATTTATAGTAAGTCGTGTCAGAGCCAGTTTCTATTTTTAGCAGGGCAGTGCAGGAGCCAGGGCACAAGATCCGCGGGATCGAATCCTCTAGAGCTTTTTTGATTTAATATAAGTTAAATTAAATATTTAACTTATTATATTTTGGAGGTGACTTTAAGTTATATTATAACTTATCTTTATAACATTAAGTTATAACTTAAAGTGAAGATGTTATGTGCCTAGGGATGGGCGTCCACTTCATGGAGGGATAAGGGGTTGTTTAAAATTTAAAATTAATTAAAATCCCCTCAACCTTGGGTGTTGGAGATGAGGAAGATAAAAAAGCAAAAAGGAGCTTCATTTGGTTTTTATGCTTGCTTATGATATTTTTTCTCTGATATTGAGTTGCTCCGGCATTGGGGTTTTGAGTTTGGCTCTTGGTTTCTAGATCGAATCACAAAGATGAAATCCTTTGCAGATTCACCTTTCCTTGTGTATGAAAGAGTGCATCAGGAAGGGACTGAGGAGGCTTCATCCAAGAGTCTCACTGGTGCTTTCAGGAAACACATTCTGAGAAGATTTCAGCATAGAATGAAGGTATATTTCTAAAGTTTTGATTTGTAGCAAAGGAAGAGATGTTGTTGATCAGATTGAGTGCTTTGGAGAGGAGTTTTATGGTTGTGTTGATGCATTAAACTTAGTCATACACCTAGATGCAGGTCGTACCTCCTGTGTAGGGCCGTACCTTTTATCATCTATAGTTTCTTCACTTTAGGTGGTTGTTATCAGTCCAATAAGGGTAGATTGGAGGTAGAGAATACATTCAATCCAAAACAGAGAGAAAAGGAAGTGATTTTCTAGTGTTTGTTTGATTTTTAGTGTTGTTGTTGGGTCGTACAGTGCTGATATGGGGACGTGGGCAGTCTAGAGGTTCTCTTCACAATATTGTTTCATCAAAACTCATTTCTTCTGGGCGTCTAGAGATTGTATCAACATTGCAACAATTGGGATTAGTATCATCTTTGTTTTGTATGAGATTTGAAGTGATTTTATGGCTTTGTAATGCTGCTACAATTTTTGTCAATCATAAAAGTTGAAGATTTCCAAGTTGGTATCTCATTTTAATTAGTTTCTTTGCATTTTATGATCTGGGTTGCTTTTAGTTTGTGTAAATTCATTGTATATTTTTTGGGTTTGTTTATCTACTTCATATTATGCACATGCAATGCAAAAATCAAACATGCAAAACAACCCATAAACCCTAAACAAAAGAAAACAAAAAATACACAAAAATCAGTCAGGACGAAACACATACAATGGGGTGTATGTTACAGTGGTATCAAAGCTAAAAATCTTGCCATCCTGTGAGGTTAATATGACATGCAGATGGTCAAAATGAGACATTCGACCTATAGATAGATATCCCTTTAGAAATACCAAGGCAAGGCAGGGAACACAATTTCTGCAGTTTATAGAACCAGAGAATCATGTGCCACAAACAGATCCATTTGAGTCAGAGATAGAGGTTGCCGCTACTGAGGACAATTCCCTAGTTTCATGAACAAATCCATTTTCAGGTGAACTACCTCCAGTTCCAGAACCTATAGAAGAAATGGGTGATAGGGAGGTTGAGGAGCCCAGCTTGCGAGAGATCCTGAATGTGCTCACCAGGAGGTCGGTGGCCCTAGAAAGGGGATTGAGGGATTCTTGATAGGAGATGATGGAAACACAGGCAGATATAGGACATACCCTCACACAGTTGTGAGATGGGTTGAATATCAGGGATAATCACCTTAACAAAAAAAAGTATAATGGAGGAGATAGGAATAGAAACAATGATGGTGATAGACATAGAGACAATGACGGTGACAGGAACAGAAATAATGATGGAGATAGGAACTGGCATAATGTGGGTGATAGACATAATGGTGACAGGAACCAGGGAGACAGGAATAATGGGGACAGGAACCAGGGTGATAGCTACAGGTTCAAAGATGATGAGGATGAGGCCTCAATGACTCATAAGAGGGCTTCACAGTTTACAGCAAGTGACAGACCTAGCCTTTCGACCTTTGTTCCCAGGAAAGTTCCTAAACAGGATCCCACACAGGCTGAGTTTCAGGAGGAGATTCTAAGGGATTGGAGAGCTTCTAGTGCAGAGTTTAGGGCTGAGATGACCTTTACAGAGTACTCTGACATTAGGATTAAGAATACACCTTGTAGAGGAGGCAGACATCAGAATGAGGAGTTACAAAAAAAGGTGAGTAAGATGACACTTCCCTATTTTGATGGATCAGGAAAGACCACTACTAGAGCTTGGGTTCAAAAACTAGACAGCTACCTGCAGATTAGTCCAATGCTTGAGGAGGACTCCATTACCTATGCAACTTTGCATTTGGAGGGGGTAGCACATAAGTGGTGGAGTAATGGGAAGGTTACACTGGGTCATGATCAGATTACATCATACGTGGAGTTCACAGCTAGATTGATCGATTTGATAAGAAAGACCTAGAGTTACAGTTTAAGGAGTTAGCACAGCTGAGGCAAAGTGGTTCGATTGACTCCTACATTTCTGAGTTCCAGGACTTGTCAGTTATGGTCCCAGATATTTCTGAGTACAGATTGGTTATTCTCTTCATTGATGGATTATCAGACCCATTTCATGGTTGGGTTAAGGGTTTTGACCCTGCTACACTCCAAAAGGCCATGAAGAAGGCCCGAGACATGGAGTCATCAGTGTGGAGAGGCAAATTTCAGTCTAAGGGATTTCCACACATGAGGGATAAGTAAAAGGAGAAGAGACCCTTCCATAGAGATTTAGAGCAGCATAAGGAGAGGTCAAACAGGTTGACTGAAGATCAGCTCAATGAGTATAGAAGGAAGAAACTTTGCTTTCATTGCAAAGAACCATGGGATTCCTCACATAAGTGTCCACACACGGCTAAGGCCAAATTAATTGAGTACTATTCATCTGAAGGGACTCAATCATAGGCATCCGATTCAGACTCAGATCGACCTTTCGATCATGGAGATAGTGATGACGAAAGGGCTTCACAGCACAGTGCTTGCAGTGGAAGTGTTATTGCCCAATTATCTAGTTTCCAGAAGGTTGGTTCTTTTAGGGTGCGTGGTGTACTCGGTGGATAGCGCATCATTACCCTCATTGATACAGGAGATACTCACAATTTTATTGACGAGGGGTTGGTAGCTCACAGGGAGTTGAAGACAGAGGAATTCAAAAGCTTTAAGGTGATGGTGGCCAACGGATTCAAAATGTAGTGTAGCCGAAAGATAACAGGATTGAAGATCATCATGGGTGATTACGAGTTGGTTGATGACTTCTATGTGGTTGGCATTGGGGATACAGATGTGTTACTTGGCATGCATTAGATGAGCCAGTTAGAGAAATTCACCATGAATGTTAAGAAGATGGAAATGAGGTTTGAATGTAATGGAAAGAAAATTTGCCTTAGGGGTATTTCAAATGGTGGACCTTGAGTAGTATCACTGAAGAGAATGGAGAGACTTTTGAGACATGACTAGGTTGAGTGGGCAGCAAAGTGCCTTATCACGCAAAGTCCCCACCACGACAGAAGGACATCTATCATCCTGATATTCAGAAGTTGCTAACCAAGCACAATAAAGTGCTTGGGGATATACCACCAGGAGTGCCTCCTGATAGAGGCATAGAGCATGTGATCAAGTTAGAGGATGGGACCAAGCCTATCATGATCACTCCTTATCGTCATCCAAAGAGGCTTAAGGATGAAATTGAGAAAACAATCAAAGAGCTTCTAGAGATGGGACACATTCAACCCAGCAAGAGCCCATTTGCTTCTATAGTTGTACTCGTCAAAAAGAAGGATGGGACTATCAGGATGTGTATAGATTATAGGGCCTTAAATAAGAAGACCATCAAAAATAGGTATCCAATTCTGAGGATAGATGAGTTGATAGATGAGTTACATCGTGCCTATTATTTTTCTAAAATTGACTTGAGATCCGGGTATCACCAAATCTGCATGAGGGCTGAGGACATAGAAAAAATGGCTTTCAGATGTGGTCACTTCGATTTCCTAGTGATGCTTTTTGGTTTGACCAATGCACCTGCTACTTTCTAGAGTTGTATGAACTAGATTTTTAGATAGCAGCTTAGGAAGTTTGTTCTGATTTTCTTTGATGACATATAGATTTTCAGCAGAACTTGGGAGGACCACATGAGACACCTTGAGAAGGTGCTGAGCATTTTGGAGAGTAACTCACTTTACGCCAAGGAGTCAAAATGTGATTTTGGTATGATAGAATTACTCTACCTTGCCCACATTATAAGTGTTCATGGGGTTAGAATGGATCCAGAGAAGATAAAGGCGATTATTGATTGGCCTCCACCCACAAACCTCACATAGCTTAAGGGGTTTTTTGGGCTTTATGGATTCTATAGACAGTTCGTGAAAGGGTTCTCTCAGACAGTTGCACCATTAATAGATCTAACAAAGAAGGGAGCCTTTGAATGGAACGACAGGACTTAGAAGTGCTTTGATAACTTCAAGCACTTGATGACTACATGCCCAGTGCTTGCTATCTCAGATTTCACTAAACTGTTTGAGTTATAGTGTGATGCTTCTGGAGAGGGGATAGGGCAATTCTCATGCAGGAGAAGCACCTGAAAGATTTTGAGAGTAGGAATCTTTGAGGTGTAGAGAGGATTTACTCGGTTTATGACCGAGAGATGTTGGCCATTATGCATGCATTGGCTAAATTCAGGCCATATCTAGTTGGGGGTAAGTTCATAATCAGGACTGATCATAACAGCATTAAATATTTCATGAACTAGAAGGACCTGAATGACAAACAGCAAAAGTGGGTCAGGAAATTATAGGCATATGATTTTGACATTGAGTATGTCAAAGGTAAAAGGAACATAGTTATAGATGCCTTGTCACGACGACTACACTTGTGTTTAGTTGGGGAGATCTTTGTTGATTGGAGGGAGATGATTATAGCAAAGTATGTTAAGGACTCTTGGGTAGTGGGAGTCATTGAGGGCGCAATCAGAGATGAGAGATATTATGTGGTGATTGATTTGATCATGTACAAAGACAGGATATTTTTGGTACCCAACTCACAGTTTAAGCATAAAGCAATCAAAACTTTCCATGATACACCAATGGTTGGCCATCCTGGATTCTTTAAGACATACAAACAGATTCAGGAGAGGTTCACATGGAAAGGACTAAAGGATGAAGTGCATAAGTATGTTCGTGAGTGTCCCATTTGCCAACAAAACAGGCATGAGCATACCTTTCCTGTAGGTTTACTACAGCCATTACCCATTCCCAGTCAGAAGTGGGAATGTATCACCATGGACTTTATTACAGGGTTGCCTAAGGTGTAGGGAAAAGACTGTATTTATGTGGTGGTCGACAGACTTACCAAATTTGCACACTTCTTTGCAATTTAGCAACCTCTACAGCTACTTAGGTGGTTGATTTATTTTTTTGAGAGATATTCAGGTTGCATGGGGTACCCAAGAGCATTGTCAGTGACAGGGATAGCAAGTTCCTGAGTATATTTTGGTAGGAGTTTTCTAGATTATGTGGCACAGAGTTAACTCCAAGCACCAGCTACCACCCGCAAATAGACAGACAAATAGAGGTGCTGAACAAATGGTTAGAAGGGTACCTGCATAATTACATTTCAGGGCAGCAGAAGGCCTGGATCAGATGGTTGCACCTAGGGGAGTACTGATACAATACTACACATCACATGTCTATTTAGATGACTCCTTTCAGGGCACTATATGGTTACGATGCCCCATGCTTTATAGATCTCTTGCTTGGTGGCAGTCGAGTGCCTAAGGCTAAGGATCTTTTGCAAGATAACCAGGACATTCTCAGGGAGCTTAAGGAGAATATATAATAGGAACAAAATCAACAAAAGTTGTATGCTGATCAGCACCAAGTGGAGAGGAGTTTTGAGGTTGGAGACATGGTATACTTGAGGCTCCAACCCTACAGGCAGTCCACTCTCAAGAAGAGTGTAGCAAAGAAGTTAAAACCCAGATTTTATGGTCCTTTCAGGATTATCAGACAAGTGGTTGAGGTGGCTTATGAGCTTAAGCTTCCATCAGATAGTCGGGTGCATAATATGTTCCATGTTTCCAAGCTGAAGAAAGCTCTTGGCCATAATATAGTTCCTTCTGCAAAGCTTCCACCACTAGATGAGGAGGGTAAGTTGATCCTAGTACCAGAGGCTATCATTGACACCTGGGAAAGGCATTTGAGGAAACGGGTTATCAGAGAGTACTTGGTCAAGTGAAGGAATCTGCCAGTTGAGGATGCCACATGGTAGAGTGAGTAAATATTGCAGCATCTAGAGTTGAGGTTGCTTGAGGACAAGCAATCTTGGGAAGGGCAGACTGTAATGTCCCCCACTTAGCTCATTACTCCAAGAGATCAGGATTCACCTATAACTCAACTTCCGTAGGCTAATGGATGTGGTTAGAAAGTCATTCCAGGGACTTACTATTTATAGTAAGTTGTGTCAGTGCTAGTTTCTATTTTTAGCAAGATAGTGCAGGAGCTAGGGCACGAGATCCGCCAGATCAAATCCTCTAGAGCTTTGTCGATTTAATATAAGTTAAATTAAAGATTTAACATATTATATTTTGGAGGTGACTTTAAGTTATATTATAACTTAACTTTATAACATTAAGTTATAACTTAAAGTGAAAATGTTATGTGCCTAGGGATGGGTGCCCACTTCATGGAGGGATAAGGGGTTGTTTAAAATTTAAAATTAATTAAAATCCCCTCAATCTTGGGCGTTGGAGATGAGGAAGATAAAAGAGCAAAAAGCAGCTTCATTTAGTTTTTATGCTTGCTTATGATATTTTTTCTCTGATATTGAGTTGCTCCAGCATTTGGGTTTTGAGCTTTTCTCTTGGTTTCTAGATCGAATCGCAGAGACAAAATCCTTTGCAGATTCGCCTTTCCTCGTGTATGAAAGAGTGCATCAGGAAGGGATTGAGGAGGCTTCATCCAAGAGTCTCACCAGTGCTTTCAGGAAACACATTCTGAGAAGATTTGAGCATAGAATGAAGCTACCTTTCTGAAGTTTTGATTTGCAGCAAAGGAAGAGATGTTGTTGATCAGATTGAGTACTTTGGAGAGGAGTTTTATGGCTGTGTTGATGCATTAAACATGGTCGTACACCTAGCTGCAAGTCATACCTCCTGTGCAGGGCCGTACCTTCTATCATGTATAGTTTCTTCACTTTGGGTGGTTGTTATCAGTCCAATAAGGGTTGAGTGGAGGCAAAGAACACATTCAGTCCAAAACAAAGAGAAAAGGAAGTGATTTTCTAGAGTTTGTTTGATGTTTAGTGTTGCTGCTAGGTCGTACAGTGCTGATATGGGGACGTGGGCAGTCTAGAGGTTCTCTTCACAATATTGTTTTATCAAAACTCATTCCTTCTGGGCATCTAGAGACTGTATCAACATTGCAACAATTGGGATTAGTATCATCTTTGTTTTGTATGAGATTTGAAGTGATTTTATGGCTTTGTAATGCTGCTACAATTTTTGGCAATCAAACAAGTTGAAGATTTCCAAGTGGGTATCTCATTTTAATTAGTTTCATTTCATTTTATGATCTGGGTTGCTTTTAGTTTGTGCAAATTCATTGTATATTTTTTGGGTTTGTTTATCTACTTCATATTACGCACATGCAATGCAAAAATCAAACATGCAAAACAACCCATAAACGCTAAACAACAAAAAATAAAAAATACACAAAAATTAGTCAAGAGGAAACACATACAGTGGGGTGTATGTTACACATCAAAAAGATGTGTGGTTCCTAGATAGTGGTTGCTCAAATCATATGACTAGTAAATCTGATCTCTTTGTCAAATTAGATGAATCTGTAAGAAGTCAAGTAAAATTTGGTGATGATACAAAGGTTGATGTGATGGGAAAGATACCTTGCTATAAAGACCAAGCAAGGATCTAAACTACTTATATTCATGATACTTTGCATGTGCCAAAATTACACCATAATCTTTTACGTATTGGGTAGCTTGTAGAAAAAAATTATAAAGTTGTGTTTGAAGATATGTCATATCCCCTATATTTGCATTACATTATACATTATGAATTATGTGTATGCTTTGTAACTTATGTATATCCAAGTGTATACTTTGCGATTTACCGATGACTTACATATATTCATATGTATACATGTATTCATATTCTGAGATTATTTGTTATACTTTCCCTATGATTTAACAAATATATATATATATATATATATATGATATAATAATAATATAGAACAATTATAAATTATATATATAAAAAATCATAATATATAAATATATATATATATAAGAGCCTAGAAACAATTATTATTATAATATATAAATGAGTATATTACGATATAAATATTAACCATATTAATACTATAAATAGAATATACTAGTACTATAAATATATAAAAATAAATATATTTATATATACTATAGAATAGGTAAATATAAAATATAAATATTTAAATATAATTAATATCATATAATTCTTAGTAGCAGCGGACAAGTTAAAAGAAAAAGGTATTAAAACAAAGATAAAAAAAGGCAGCGATCCATTAAAAGTGGTAAGTCAAAGATAATCAATGGTTAGTATGATTAAGGGCAGGGAATATCATTAAAAGACAAAGGAAGCAACGATTCCCATAAAGAGCATCTACTAATTCCATATTAAGGATCATTGACCAAAGACAAATTAGGATTGAAAACAATGATCATTAGAGCAACTATTGTATAACAAAAAAGTACAATCTGTAGGTGTATGAGTATACCTCTTGACTGAATCGCTTCCCTTGAGAAGAGGCATTTAAAATAGTATTTAAACAGGATATATCAGCACCGATGAGGGAAAAAAAGGAAGGTATTATCTGAGTTTTACTATATACATTATATATATGAGCAAAGTTGAAAATGGAATATCATTCAAAAGAAGAGTTAATAGCTAATATAAGGAATAATTCAGATATATATATATATATTTGAGGAGTAATGGTGTAGGGTGTGAAGAATAAAATATAGGATATATACACCAGCAGATATAAGTATGAATATGCAGATCTGAAGGGAGGAATATAGATACACAATTATGAGTTAAGAAGAAAATAACATCTGAAATGAATATATATATATATAGTATATTTATCAAGTGGGAAGAGAATATAATTTTGAGTGAAGGAAGAACATAAGGTCTGAATAAATATATATATATATATAAATTAAATTCAGATCTGCATAAATATAATATACAAAGACATATAGAACAGCTTTACATAAGAGGAAATTATAAATCTAGTGGCAACCTTGTAAGAAATTAGAATATACTCAAGATATACAATCAACACTAAAGGAAGACAATCCTTAGATCGCCAAGGATACAAAGGCAAGACTTACATACTGGTATGATATATCTAACCTTGTCTATTATGGTGAATGCCATGTGGTAAGTAATGACAAATGCATATTATCCTTAGTATCATTACATAAATATATATATACATATTAATGAAACTTGATAAGTGATGGCATAACCATCTCATCACTTCTATTTCCTATAACCATAGGATAGGTGGTCTTGTTAGGGAGAGGCGGGGTAATTCCATCACGATGGATTGGAGAGGGTTTAACGTGTTTTAGACAAGGATGCTAGGGAGAAGCGAAGTGATTCCATTCCCAATCGCATTGGAGAGGGTTCAACACGCCCTAGACAAATAATTCCCCATCCATGGTTAAGGATTAGAAGGGAGATGATATGGAAAGATGAATTTAGGTTGTTACTTCTATTTTCATCTATTACCTCATCCTTAAAGGAATGTTAGTTAGGTATTGTAGGGAGAGGTGGAGTAATTCCATCTGTATATAGACCCCAAGAGGCTATGACATAGTTCCCCAAGGCTGGGTCAAGAGATGGTTTCAGCGCGCCCTATACATGTAAAGCCTAGTTCCATGAGGAAGAATAATAAGGAAAATATGAATGTTGAATTATGGATGTATTATAGAATAGTTATCAATAATAAGTAACAATCGTGAAATGAATAGTACCTTCAACAAGGAATGATATAATTACATTATCATTGATATTATTTGATCTATCATTGAAATTTATTGATCTCTAATGTCTCTTTGAGATTCATTTCGCATGCAAATTCAGTTTTGAGAGTTACCACTAGAAAGGGGACATTACAAGATAACTGCTGCAAAATATTTGATAAATTAGCTAATTATTATCTTGTGGCAAAGGCTCCTATGATAGAGAACAGGTTATTTCCTCTCACATTAGTTTCAGCTAATGTGCATGCCTTCAAAGCAACTATAGATGATTTGTGGTTATGGGACAAGCGTTATGGACATTTGAGTTTTCAAGGATTGAGTTTGCTTCACAAAAAGAATATGGTGAGATGACTTCCAGTGATTCAGGCAAAAGAAGAAGTTTGTTCAAGGTGTCCACTTGGAAAGCAACACTAAGATAGTTTTCCAGTGAACAAATCATGGAGGGAAAAAGCTCCTCTTGACCTTGCGCGTATTGATATTTGTGGTGATATGTAAGAGCCATCTTTGGGTAAGAATCTTTATTTTTTGACTTTCATTAATGATTTTTCTTGCCACACATGGATCTATTTTCTTAAGTAGAAATGTGAAATGTTTGAATGCTTCAAAAAATTTAAGGCTATGGTTGAGAACCAAAGTGGGTATTATCTCAAAATACTCATAACAGATAGAGGGGGAGAATTCACTTCAAAATATTTTTCTTATTTTATAACAATTATGGCATCAAGAGACAGCTTACTGCATCTTATACTCCCCAACAAAATGGTATTGCAGAATGAAAGAACCACACCATAATGGAAAAATGGCATGAAGTATGTTGAAGTCAAAAAACCTTCCTAATTGTTATTGGGGAGAAGTGGTGGCAACAACAGTATACATCTAGAATCAAAGCCCCACAAAGCAATTCAGAACATTGCTCCAAAGGAAGATTAGAGTGGTCACAATCCTTCTATGGCTCATCTTCATGTATTTGGTTGTCTAGCATATGTTCATATTCTAGTTCAGAAGTGGAAGAAGTTGGATGCAAAATCCCAAGTTTGTATCTTTGTGGGATATTTTGATGCAACTAAAGGTTATAGGTTTTGTAATTCTTGACACAAAGCAATGGATTGTAAGTCTGGATGTTGTTTCTGATGAACGGGGAGTATGGCAATGGAAAAAAGGTGGACAACAAAAAATACCAGTAATTATGAACATAGAAGATGATAGTGTTCCTCTTCTCCCCATAAGCTTAAATGGAAGTTCAAGCTACAACAGTAGCTCAATTTTGAGTTCTACAAGCTCAAGTTCACCAAGTTCTTCTAGTAGCACAGATTCAAGTGATAGTTCTAGTCCAGGATCAAGTCCAAGATCTTAAAGAAAGGTATGAAGTTTAAATGAAATTTATCAGAGGAGTACTAACATAAATCTAGTTGTTAATTTTTCTTTACTTATCAAATTCAAGTTGAACCTTTTATGTATGAAGAAGCAATAAAAGAGAAAGTATGGATTGATGCTATGAATGAAGAGATGGAAGCAATAGATACAAATAATACATGGGAATTAGTAAAGCTTCCAAAAGATAAACAAGTGATTGGTGTCAAATGGATTTATAAGGTGAAATATTATGTTGATGGTTCTATCAAATTACACAAGGCAAGATTAGTTTCTAAGAGATTTGTACAAACACATGGAGTAGATTATTCAAAAACCTTCACTCCAGTTGCAAGACTTGATACCATCAAGATTATATTATCAAAATTGTTGCACAAAATAAGCAGCCTGCATATCAAATGGATGTAAAATTGGCCTTCCTTTATGGTTATATAGATGAGGAAGTCTATGTGGAACAACCTATGGGCTATGAAATTCTAGGGAAAAAATAATTGGTTTACAAGTTGAAGAAATCTCTTTATGGGTTGAAGCAAGCCCCTCGTGCTTGGTATGCAAGAAATTAATAGTTATTTCTTGAAGAAAGGATTCAGCATAAGCCCCTCAAAGCAAACCTTGTATGTCAAACATGTTGGTAATGATATTCTCATTGTTTACCTTTATGTTGATGATCTTATTTATACAAGTAATAGTATGAGAGGAACCTCCTGCAACAAAATAATGAAAAATGTAGGAAATAACAGATTTATATAAATAACAGAAACACAGAAGGAATTTATTGATCGCAGGCCACTTTGAGGGGGCTACCTCCTTTGAGCAAGCTCAATACAATAAATTCATGGATGCCTTCATTGGCCTCAACAGGTACTTATGTACTAAGTCTAATCTCAACAACTACTACTTCCCATGAATGTGGGATAATACAATATGCTTGCGGGATGACTTACAAAGCATATGCGTCCATAGCAACTAATATACTAACAAAGTAAAGAGAAGGGCTAACACGGGTTCTTAACACAGTAAAAATCATTTGGAGGAATTTCAAATAGAAATGAAATAGGAATTTGAAATGTTAGATTTGGAACTCATACATTAGTTTCTTGGTGTAGAAGTGCAGCAACAACCAAAAGGTATATTTATTTCTCAAACCAAATATATTGTTGATTTATTGAAAAAGTGTGGAATGATTTCATGCACAGCAGTTGCAACTCCTTTAGCCCTTGGTGAAAAATTAACCAAGGAAGATGCAAGTTCCAAAGTAGATGCCACTTTGTACAGAAGTTTTGTTGGGAGCCTCACATACTTCACTACAACTAGACCTTATAATACATATGTTGTGAGCCTCACATCTCAGTTCATGCAAGATCTACATGAGTCTCATTGACGTGTTGCAAATAGAATATCAAGGTATGTGAATGGAACTCATAATTTTGGCATCCATTAGTCTTCTACTAATAACTTTGAACTAGTTGGTTACATACATTCTGATTGCACTAGTTTAGTGGATTTAATAGAAAATTAACATCTGATTATGTTTTCTCATTTTCTTCTGGAGTTGTATCTTGGAGTAGTAAGAAGTAGGAAATCATGGCTCTTTATTTAACAGAAGTAGAATATATTGCTACCGCAGTAGCAGGTTGTCAATCCATCTAGATTAGATGGATCTTGGATGATCTACACTTCATACAAAAACATCCAACTACTCTTTTTGTGATAATAGTAGCACCATTATAATGACAAAAAATCTAGTGTCTCATGCTCAATTGAAACACATAGAGATCCAACATCATTTTATTCATGATTTGGTACAAGATGGACAAGTAGCATTGTAGTTCTATCCTACATCTGAACAAATCATTGATATCTTCACGAAATCACTTCTTGTTGCTGCTTTTGTCAATTTGAGAGATCAATTAGGACTCATCCTGATTGATCATCCAGGAGGAGATTGAACACATGCAAGGTGTGCATGATCAACAACCTTTTTCTATTTTTATTTTTAGTTTTAATAATGCATCATAATACATAATAACTGCATGTTTACGAAGTATAATTAGATTTTTATTTTTAGCTTTAAAACTTCTTTACCACAATGCTTTTTAGCTTTAGATGGAATGTAGAGAATCTATTTTATGTACATTATTGTGATCGTTGTTTTCTGTAGTGTAATGAACAACAATTCATAATAAAATATTCTCTTTCTACCTATGCCTATAAAAAAAAATTAAGTTTTGTATTTATGTTAAAGATTTCCACAGTATAGTGTAAGAGCTTTATTTATATTTCATTCAGTTTATATGTTGTACATTATGAATGAGGATAACTATACAATACAAAATAGAATAACAATAGTTAACACATGTATGTAAAGTTTCTAAAAGGATAAAGGATGATAAAACAATTCTTCATATATGGTTTTGATTAATAGAGAATAAGATATACCTAGTCGTTCCAACAACCATGAAGATGTTTGAAAATGATGGAAATTTATATTTGTATGCCTTGTTTCTAGAAAATGTGTTGTTTCAATTATTTCTCTATTTTTTATTGCTTTGAAATTAAACATGTTGCTGCTGAACAAATATATATTGTCAAGAGATTGGTACTTATTGGTACCAGCATGTCATTATTTAAAAAAGGTAGGAGATGGGTATTTGGAGATGCCAATTATATATACAAAGTTTGAATATATGTCAAGATAAGAAAGAGGAAAGATGAAAAGATTAATTATTTTATATTTTAATTTCTTTCACAATCAATATCATGACATTGAACTTTCAAGTTTTAACACACTAACACACAAAAAAATCATATAATATATTAAATACAATGTCAACATTCTAGACTCTTGACTCAAGAGTTCGTGCTACATATTGAAATTCTGATACACATACAAAAATAAAAAATAAAAATCTAAATTATCATATTATGTCATTGGAATTCCAGTCTTACATCAGCTATATGATAATTTTCTAGGTCCTCAGTTATGATGCTCTCTAGATACTCATCACACATAAGCTCACGTTCCTTTGTAGGCAATAGAATTGGGCATAAATCATTGAGGCCATTAGCATCAACCACTTCATTCTCTAAGGGTGCAACTACTCCATCAAGTAGAATTTGGTTCCACTTTGTTGAAGGACCCTCCTTGTACCCATGTTGTACATGAGAGAGAAGGTGAAATGAGCTATGAACGTAGACTACTAGGTTCTCTAATTTCTTTCACTCTAATCTATTCCTCTTCGATGAGTGAATGAAACCATTAGTCCAAATCCTCTCACGAGATGAAGAGTTGACTATTTGCACCATGAGAGCAATCTTATTGCAAATGATTGCAATTTAGGTGTTTCATTTCCATCATTTTGATGCCACTCTATATGATCTTTCTTTTCATGTATATCGTATAAGGCTTCCACAGAAGAAAAATCACCTTTTGGATGTGAAAACTTATTCCACTTTTAGTCATGATAATTGAAGCATCCTCACCTCAACTATAACTCTTTTTCATCACAACCCACAACCCCTTTATTGGATTTGTATCCTCATATGGAAGCCTTTACGTGGTCATTTATGTACCATACCACTTGGGATTTAAGGAATAGGAAACACAATGAAGGGGGTTGTTAAGTTTGTTCCATCTTCCATGTACCTTTCCTTCTATCAAAGGATATAGATAAGCATCCCTAACATCTATTATTTTCTTAATTCTTTCACACATAGAATTTATTTCTTCTAGAGTCACTAAGAGACTCATAGGCTCACAAGGTCCTTACAAAATGAAATAATTCTTCTACAAGGAGATTTAATAAAAACAAGCAATAATGTCAATACTCATATAATATGTGTAAAATATACAAAAGCCTCCTTGTATATGTAAGACACGGAGGAAGAAGGAAGGCTAGACTAAATGATTGACTACACCTCCAATGTGGTGACACATGTGAGCACACTTGAGATAAGTGTGGGGACACATCTTGTGTACTCATGACGTGAGGCCAAAAAAAAACTCTCTAAGTGATCTTAAGTGACTAGTATGAATAGAACTAACTAGCTAGGAGATTAACTAGTTAAGAAATAACAATTTTCACACTCAAACCTCCCCTTAAGTGATACTCATGGAGAAAGCTAAACACTAAAAATATGGGTCCTAGTAACAAGGCATAATGAGGTACGTATGTACAACAAAGTCATTGAAAAATGAAGAAAAGGAGAAAACCTCATGGGAAAAACTCAACTGCATGAGGCACAAGAAGCTGCAATACAATTATAAATGCAATAATAGAAATAATTTTTCTAGTGTCTATTGAAATGAGTTGCAATACTAGGGTACTCTAAAAATCCATTAGCAACTATCCTTTCCTTATGCTTCTCAACTTTCTCATCAGCATTAAACTTTTTCTTATAAACTTAATTCACACCAATTACCTCTTTTCTTGATACATTTATAAGATCATAAGTTTTTTTTTTTTTTTTTAAATACGCTTGGTAAACTTTTTAACGTGACCGGCGACGCTGGTGCGACATGCCCTCCGGGTGCACGCAAATGCTTTTGCCCAGAGCAATGAACCGGTGAGGCCACAACATGGGGGACCTCATCCCCTAGAAAGAAAACTTCAAACCCGCGAGCTCGTTGGCCCAGCGAAGGCGTAAAGCCTTGTGAGCTCGTTGGCCCAGCGAGGGTTTGAACTCTGGTGGCTGCCACTACAACCAAGCGACTTAACCACCGAACCATGCCATCATCAGCTATAAGATCATAAGTATTATTATTCTCTATAGCATCAATTTAATCATCCATGGGTTTCACCAAATTCTCATTCTCAATTGCTTCTTCAAAACATATCAAATCAACCTTAGTAAATAATGCAAAATAAAAAATCAAATCATCATCATCATGGACACTTTGGGTCACTTCATGTATATTTCTTAATCTTTTCATCTTCTTTGGTGTTGGAGAGGATTTTGAATATTCTTCTTGTACTTGGTGAAGTGGAAGAAGATGAAATAGTGCTAGTACTAGAAGTTGAAGCTTGATTAGTGTTATGGTGTAAAAAGTGCACACATGTCTTTTTACCTTCTTGTTTAGCTCTTAGGTCCCTGTGTTAACATTATACATTCTAAATGTTCATCCTGATGCAAAATTTGCCTGAAACCAATGTAAAATGGGAACAAGGGGCCCATATCTTATCTTACCCTGGACCAAAAATGAGCCTCAAGACTTGGACACAAGTGCCCAATTCTTCCCTAATTGGTTGGGGCAAATTTAATTGTATGTCATCTTAGGACCTTTAAAAGGGTTTCTCCTTGTCAGCTCTTTTGGTTTAATTTGACAAATGTTAGCAGGAAAGCATGTATAAGTGTGTTTTTGGATTCATTATGAACCTAGATAGAGATAGTTGACTTGGCGCATTGGAGTAAAGAGCATTCAAAGAATTCATTGTGATTTTAGAACAGATTTGTATAGTAATTGTGTGTGTTATTGTAGGTTTGAAACTTTATCATCTGTCTCTCCTTATGAGTTGAAGAGATTTTATCCTCCTACGGATCTCATCACATAGGTGATATCATTGTTGTTCATCATCATTTGATTCATTATATTAATTTTGTGTTTAGCCTCTACCTTGCAAGAGCACACTCTCTTTATCTATCAACGGTGTTGGGAAGCTTGAATTCTATTCCAGGATTTGACTGAGGCAAGTCCTTAAATACCATAACCCCCAAACCCCTTCTCTTCTTCTTGTGTGTAGGTTACAAGTGCGAGATCCAGGAAATATGAAGATACGGGAAGACTAAGCAAGGATCAGGGTTTTAGGATCTGACAGTAGTTCAGGGATATTCCTCTATGCAGGACTTAGGCACTGGTGCCCTAGTCTTTCTCCCCAAGAAGACTTCAGATTTGGCATCAGGGCAGTCTCCACAGCATTTCTCCAGTTTACAGTTTCTGAAGATTCAACCTTTTAGGACTTGGGCACTCCTGAAATAGTCCTTTGACTTCTCCGCTTCCAGGACACAGGTTCTCTCATCTTCCTGATCCTTCCTGTACAATTGGTTTTTGAAAATTTTTTATATCTTTTGTTATAATCAGATCAACATAGAACTAGGGTTTGGTACATTATTGTCCTAGGGTTTGATAAAAAGGCTTGATTAAGTCTAATATTTCCATAGCACTCCTGAGTACAAGATTTGTACCTAAGTCCACCTCCATTTGGTAGTGATTTGGCTCAGTCTTGTCCTTGAATATTATTGTGAAAGAGGGTTTGATCTACTATGCATGCTAGTCTCATCATTCACCTTTCTCATGTATAACATTTTGGTGGACCCATAGCTTCGAGAATTTGCATCTTGTTGATAGTTCAAATCAGATCTTGCATTGATTTCATTGCATATTTATCAATATTCATTTGAAAATCTTGCATTATTCCATATCATTTTTTTGAAAATTCATAATTTTGCAATTACACATTATGTATTTCAGCAAGTATAACTACTCTAATATTAATCTTATTGATAATCTCTTTGATTAGTGCATTGAGTGTTATAAAACTTTGCATGAGTTGTATAACCCATTTCCCTAACACTAACACCTTGGTACGAAGAAGTTGTAGACTAACATGGGTTCTAGTGCTTTCAATAGAAATGACATACAAACATCAAAAAATCCATTACTCAACTACTTTACGAAAGGTGAATCAACATCCTTGCAAGATATCATAAACACCATGTTGGTCTGAAGAACAAACATCTCATAATTCTAAAGATGTGATTGACATAGTTACACATGTGCCTAAAGATCAACTCAAGAAACTAGACAAACAAAGAGCTAATTTCCAACAAATTGTAGGAGGTGCACATCTAGCTCAAGAAGTGATACCTCTTGTTGATGGTATAAGAGGATTATTACAAGAAGGACAAGAAGGTGTTAACATGCTCCACAAAATAGCCCACATAGTGGATCATAACATTATGTCAGTGGCTAGCCACGTGAAGGTCATAGATAATGTGTCACCATCGAAGTATATAAGCTCACAAGTATCAGCACCCATATCGTCGACTACTACAATATCCACTTTTACATCATCAATTCTCACCACCAATGCATAAGCTTGTAGTAATGCTACCACTCCCATGGGAGCATCTACTGGAAACAATTACAAAGTCGTAGCATTTAATTATCAAAACTCAGTACCTCCTGTATCCATGCCCATGAATAATTATTCTCAACCACCCATTACCTCCACTTATTACCAACCACCTCTCAATTTCATGATTGTAGTATCAAATATGCTTGTCTCAAATCTGCAAACCATATCACCTAATGATGCCCTCCTCAACTAACTTTTGCAAAGTATGACATCCTTGTAGCAAAAAGTGACAAATCTGACTAATGCTTCCTCTCAACCTAATATACCAACAAATCATACTCGCAGTCCTTTATCTTATACAATCCTACGAGCTCAAATGCCTGACAAATTTGAGACTCCTCACTTTAAAAAGTATATTGACAAAGGTGATCCTAATACTCATGTAGCAACATTCACAACAATGTGTAGTGATTTCTTCTTTGATGAGGCATTGTTAGCAAAACTCTTTCCTCGTTCTCTCAAAGATACTGCTTTGGAATGGTTTTGCTCTCTAACTCCTAATTCAATACATTCCTTCTCACAGCTAGTTGATCAATTCTTACAACATTTCCAACCAAACATTGGACCTTCTATCTCATTGATTGATTTGGTCCATTGTAAACAAGGGCTGAAAGAAAAATTAATGGAATTCATTAGTCGATATCAAGCTCTCTTTGCACAAATACAATATCTAATTACAGATGAGGATATTCAAAAAGTATTCATTATGAATCTACAACCAAAAATACGTGATAAAATATTTTTGATGAAGTATAGTTCTTTTCAACATCTATGCACAGCTCTCTGAGATTACCAACTTTCGGCTAGTCAAGTATGAGAATCACAACTCATCGGATCTAGTTGG
Organism: Cunninghamia lanceolata; assembly: GCA_027924645.1. NCBI lineage: Eukaryota > Viridiplantae > Streptophyta > Pinopsida > Cupressales > Cupressaceae > Cunninghamia > Cunninghamia lanceolata. The sequence goes on along the minus strand of BSBN01000107.1, from coordinate 16,775,014 downwards.
TCAATCTACAGCTGGAACATCTCAGCACACATTTAAGAAGCATAACAAGAATTTCATCAAGATCAATGGGCAACATTCGAACAACTTTCAATCACAAGTGTCTGCCATTACAAAACCTAATCAGACACCATTTCAATTCAGGCAACAATATAGACAATTTACTCCATTATTGGATTCTCTCTATTCGATAATGACTCAAGCAGTAAACAAAAATCTTTTGAAGCTTCTTCTTGCTCATCCACTAGATAGTAGTAAGATGCAAGGACCTTCATTTGATGCTAATGCCTATTGTCACTATCATCACTCAGCGGGGCACAACACTAAAAGATGTATGCGTCTTAAACAAGAAATTAAAGACCTCATCGATTCTAACATAATACAAGTGACTATGTGAATGACAATGGAAATAAATCAGTAGCCCCTCTGAATCAAAATCTACAAATCTTCACTAATAATTTTCCTAAGCATAATGACAACAACATGGTGGAACAATAGAATGAAGTAGAGCATGAAGATGAATATCTTGAGTACGATGAAATAATTAACATAATAGAAGTAGCTAAGGCAAAAAATGAAGATCTACCTCAACCATGAGGAAAAGGTATATACACTAAGGTTCCTCCTTCATTATCCCTCAAGGATCGGGAGAACCAAAATGCACAAGATATGCAAATGGAGTAGCCTACATGTAATCACTTTAAGAAAGAGAAAGTTGTAATGATGAAAAGTATCCCATTTCATCATAGTTCATTCATCACGCAAAGCAAAATAACAAAGAAAAATAAAGGAAAAGAGCAAGGCATGAGTTATCTGCTGAAAAAGGTAATGATTCACCTCCCTGCAAGCATCAGAAGATTTCGAACATAAGCAATCTTGTGAAACAAGCATCATGCGACTACTTAGGTAATGAAAATCAAATAGGTATGAATCTCTCATCTATTCCACCACACTTGATAGAGCACCTCTCAAAGATGCTCACAATTTTGGTCTCCTCTTAAATAGATATATTTATATGTGTTGTGTTCCCCCGTATAGTGTTAAATGTTTGTTTAGGTCTCCCTGGATGACCCTTGATACTCTTGTAAGGTCAAGGATACAAGGAGACTACCTCTATTGTGATACTTCTTCTATTTGTTTCTCTATTCTTCTATTCTTCTCTCTCTTATTGCAATTGTTGTGTCTGGTGCCTTGGGGGCATAACGTTGTGGAAGTTGTTTTGGGGGCATCTTCCCATGTTGTGGACCTAGATCACTTTTGACTCCTCTCTCATTTTTCATGATTTAATTCTTCTGTGGCTCTACTAGTTGGTGGATGATGATAATAAATATACACTGATAAGGACCGTGCGTCCCTACAACAAGAATAAAAATGGACCCAATCCATATATCAAGATGGGGTTACTATGTTACTGACGTTTGACTAGTAGAATCACTTTGTGTTGTGATGTGAGCATGTATTGTATTGTGAAATTCTTGTAATAAACCTTTGCAATACTCTAAATCTATTTCTAGGCACTTTGGAATGTTTTTGTATCTTGCCTTGTAGCTACACTCAGTTTTGAGATACCTAAAGTATAACCTAATGGCTATACTCAATTCCGAACCCACAAGTTTAGCCTTGATTTATTAAGTGATATGTTAAATGATTTTTGTATAAGTTTCATGAGATGATTTGGTTATTATCTTAGCTTAAGACTTTCTAACCGAAGTTTGTTAATTGTTAGCTTATAATACTAATGTGAACTTTTATTGTGATTGTTGGGAACAATTGGCCATCGTGAGCACATGTCACTTTGGGGCATGGGCTTTGCGAAAGCTCTTGTTCCCTCGTGTGTTTTCAACCGTACCTTAAATGTGATTGCTACCAACAAGTGGGATCAATCAGTTTAAGGTGGGGGCATATATTGTGGTAAATGCTTGGATATCTTAGATAAAAGCATGTTTGTGTATGCTTCCTTTTCACTGTAAGGCATCTTTGTGATGCAGGTGGGGTTGTATACTTTGTTTTTTGTGTTGTGTATGCTTCCTTTTCACTGTAAGGCATCTCTGTGATGCAGGTGGGGTTGTATACTTTGTGCACATTGTTCCTTTTCACCATAAGGCGTCTTCGTGATGCAGGTGGGGTTGTATGTTTTTGAAAGCCCTTCTGCGGAAGGCGGAATTAAGTATTCCCTTGAGTGGTTGCACATCCTTTTAAAAGTCCTTTGTGGAGGCAAGGTTGGATCTTGATTTAGTCATCCTTAAGCATGTCTTTGGCGGTTGTGGTAGTGTAGCTCAACCATCAGGTTTGTTTGGTGTGTCTTATATGGCAACACATAGCAATGAGCTCCCCCCATCTATAAGAGTTGGATATGATAGAAGCCACCCAAGCTCTAGGACTTCATGAAAGCACAAGAGAGACAATGAGAGAATAATTCTATTCTATCAATGAATGCAAAATTGTTTATCTTATGTTACAATATACATGAAGAGCCTTTCTTATAAAGGCAAGGATGAGAGCTAAGATGTTGTCGTCATGTGACAAGTGTCTTAATCCTATGACATGTGACAACTATAGCACATGTGTAGGATAAGACAACTATAAGACAACCATCAACAACTAGAAATGACTAGAAACATCTAGTAGACTCACTAAGTCAACTTAACATGTGAAATATGTGTGAGAATATTATTTAACTAATAAATAGTTAAATTATATGAATTCTTCTCACAACAAGGGAAGCTAGATAGGAAATATCCCTATTCACACTAACACCATCGCCCATGTTTTATGTGTTTAAGACATATAGTGTGTCGATGACATACTCTACAGCACTCATGTATTCCATGTGTTTTATGTGTGTCTTCCTTGCATGTCTTGCATTTTTTAGTGGCAGTGCATAGCAATGAGCTCCCCCTATGCTATATGTTTTGCGTGTTTTGTGGCAGCGCATAGTAATGAGCTCCCCCCACGCTGTGTGTTTTGTGTTCTTTTGATGGCGACGCGTAGCAATGAGCTCCATCCATCGCCTAGTTAGAGTTATATAATTGTTTAATCATGTCTTCTCTTCATGTATGCCTAGTGTATTGCATGACTGCATTCATTCCTTCTTTGTGTATTGCATGCCTTTTTACTATCTTCTTTGTGTATTATGTGCTTCCTTATTGTATTCTTTGTGTTTTGCATGACTGCCAAGTGTTTTCTTATGTTTTCCTAAGCTTGGGGGCTATAAATGGTTCTCCAAACTTAGGGTGCATGTTCGCTCTAGTGTTTGATGTGTTTGATGTGCTTTGACCATACTTTAATGTATTTACTAATTGAAAGATCATACACACATTAAAGTGGGGGCTAAATGTTATGGAGTAAAAAGTAGACACATGTCTTTTTACCTCCTTGTTTAGCTCTTAGGTCCCCGTGTTAACATTATACATTCTAAATGTTCATCCCGATACAAAATTGCTTGAAACTAATACATAAATTGGGAACAAGGAGCCCATATCTTATCTTATCCCATACCAAAAAGGATCCTTAGGACTTGGGCGCCAGGGCCCAAGTCTTCCCTAATTGGTCAAGGCAACTTTAATTGTATGTCGACTTAGGACCTTTAAAAGGGTTTCTCCTTGTCAGCTCTTCTGGTTTAATTTGATGAATGTTAGCGGGAAAGCATATATAAGTGTGTTTTTGAATTCATTATGAACTTAGATAGAGATAGCCAACTTGAAGCATTGGAGTAAATAGCATTCAAAACATTCATTGTGATTCTAGAACACATTTGTATTGTCATTGTGTGTGTTGTTGTAGGTTTGAATTTATCATCTATCTCTCCTTATGAGTTGAAGAGCCTTCATCCTCCTAAGGGTCTCATCACATAGGTTATACCATTGTTGTTCATCATCATTTGATTCATCATATTCATTTTGTTTTTAGCCTCTGCCCTACAAGGGCACACTCTCTTTATCTATCAATGGTGTTGGGAAGCTTGAATGCTATCCCAGGATTTAACTGAGGCAAGTCCCTAAATGCCATAAATCCCAAACCCCTTTTCTTCTTCGTGTGTGTAGGTTAGAGGTGTGAGATCCAGAAAATATCATGATACAGGAAGACTAAGCAAGGATCAAAGTTTCGAGATCCGATTGCAATTCAGGGATATTCCTCTATGCAAGACTTGGGCGCTGGCGGTCTTGTTGCAAGTATGGGCCTAACCAGTGTTGTCATTGATGTCAACATACTCCTATTGCATTGATGAAAAGGATTGGATGAGCTAAGTGCTGAGGATATTGAGAAAATTAGTCCTAATCAAGAACAGAGAAGAACAGTGAAGACAATAAGGAAAAAGTCCAAAATAATATGAGAATCAGATGATGCGGTTTAATGTGTTTCTAGATATGTGTCTTAAGGTGATTAGTAAAGATTTCAGAGGTCCGCATGAAGATCTGAAGAAGTTGTGATCATTCAAGTAAAACCGGTTCTGGCAAGTGTGTAGAGGTGACAGAGTGACACAGATAGGTCCGGTAAGATCTGGAAATGCATTATCCTACTTTGCGGATTTGAGGGAGTGTTGAGGAAGTCTATGTGAAGTGTCAACTCGACTAGTTCATGGTTTGAAGCTCCGCAAGCATCTATTCTTTTGTAACAGTGGTGACAGACTGTGTTCTTGAGGTTTCGGATGAAGGAGAGAAGGATTTCAGTAAGTAGATGAAGTACGGATGTTCTTGGTGAGTCAGGCAATCTTGTGGAGGTCTTTGGATCGTGTCCAGCTCGTATTGATGGTCCGCATTGAAGTTGGAGCTCACAATTGAAGAAGAACCTTTGGATGATGATGTTCTTCCTAAGACTGGCCGACTGGATGTATTACACATCTAGCGGATGTTCTTGTAGATGTTTGCCGACTTAGATGATTGTTCCTAAGTTGATGCCTTGTATAAATAAGGGATTGTAAAGTCATTCCAAAGTGTATCTTTGTGTAGATGAGTGAGTGGTAGCAAGGAGGAGAATGAAAGGTAGAGCAGAAGTATTGGGCTTAAATGGAACTGATTCAAGCATGGTGAAGATGCTATTTTCTAGTTCAAGTATGTAATACTTATTCTTTTGTAGATAGTGTGTCTCTTGTAGGCAATGGGCCTCTTGTGAGCAGTGTGCTCAGGCAGTGAGCCCTAATTGGCATGTGTCATTTTGTTCTTTCTATTCTTCTAACAGAGAATACAATCTTGGGTTAATCACCCCATGGTTTTTCCCTTAACCGGGTTTTCCACGTCAAAATCTTGGTGTCTTATGTGTTGATGTGTTTCTTCTTTTGATTTAATTGCATTATGTTTCATAATTTATATACTACTAATCACTAAGAGGATTTAAGTGTGGAATTGTGAGAAAGTTTTGGACAACTAATTCACCCCCCCTCTCAGTTGTGTGCCCTAAGTCTAACAATTGGTATCAGAGCCAAGTTCCTCTAAAAGGAGCTTAACCGCTTGAGGTGATCCAGGATGTCGTCTTACAAGAAGGATAGTCCGAAGTTTGATGGAACCAATTTTAATCTTTGGAAAGGTCGCATGAAATGTCACTTGCAATGTATGGGAATGGCGTACTGGACCATGGCTACAACATAGTATACACCTCCTCAGGGTGGTCCGAAAACTGTAAATGAAATTACAGATGCTGAAAACAATCTGCGGACTATAGAAGCTCTTTTAAGCGCATTATTTGATTCAGAGCTCTCAAATGTTGACCTACCATCTTCTTTTGAGATTTGGCAAAAACTGGAACTTTTGCATGAAGGAGACAAGTATGTTAAATGTGCAAGGTTACAGAGTCTGAAAGGGAAGTTTGAAAATTTGAAGATGAGAGATGATGAAAATATTACTACGTTTATGCCAAGAGTAAATGAGATTGTTTGTGGAATTAGGAATGCTAGTGGAGTCTTGGATGAAAATAAGATTGTTGGCAAAATTCTCAGATCCCTTCCTGCCTCTTATAAAATCAAGGTTGCTGCCATTGAAGAATTCAGAGCCCATACAACTCTCACAAGAGATCAATTGGCTAGCAAATTGGCTACATTTGAAATGACCAAGTTTGGAGATGACCCCCCCAAGACTGAATCTACATTCAAAGCCAGTACCTCTGTAAAAGGTAAACAAAGGTTTGATCCAGGAGAGAACTCATCAAGGAAACTGTCATGGTATGAAAAAATAAGAAAAGACCTGGAAGAAGAAGAAGTAGAAACTGCTCAACTTGAAACCCTTATTGCAAAGAGACTGCCAAGAGGATCCGGTAAGTATGAAGGAAAATTGCCTTTTAAGTGTTTTAACTGCAATAAGATTGGTCATTTTGCCTCAAGGTGTCCGAAAAAATTTTCAAGGCCAAATCCTAACAGATCAAGGTTCTAAAAGAACTGCTACTATGTCCATGAAGAAGATGATAATGAAGGAGTAACAGATGATGAATCAGAATCAGGAAACAAATCTGAAAGTGATTGGGTGTTTATTGCCATCAAGAAAGAAGAACCAATATCCTCTGAATCTGTCAATCATAAAGTTGTAGAAAGAGCCCTAGCTACTCAAATTGAAGAAAAAGATGATTGGGTCACTGACAGTGGTTGCTCTCACCATATGACAGGTGACAAAAATAAGTTCATAGATTTGGAAAGGTATGAAGGAGGAGTGGTAAAATTTGGTGATAATTCTACTAGTAGAATTAGAGGAAGAGGAACTATTTCTTTTGATGGAAGGAACAAAACTGGTAATGTACTATATGTTGAAGGTTTGAAGCACAATCTTCTCAGTGTTGGACAGTTGGTGGACAAAGGCTATGATCTCCAGTTCAAGAATGGAAAATGCAAGATCTTTGAAAGTTTCAGAACAGAGATTGCATCTGGTACCCAAACTAAAGGTAATATCTTCCACTTGGTTGGTACTGGTAAAAGTTGCTTATTTGCTCAAGTTGATCAGAGCTGGTTATGGCATAGGAGAATGTGTCATGTGAATTTTGATAATATCATCAAGATAAGCAATACTCAAGTTGTAAGAGATCTTCCAAAATTGGTGAAACCTACAAATAGCTTGTGTAAAGAATGTCAGTTGGGTAAGCTGAGCAGAGTCACATTCAAGAGTAAGGAACTATCTTCTACAGGATTATTTGACTTAGTTCATACTAATATTTGTGGTCCGGCAAGAACCAAGAGTGTGCAAGGTGATAGATACTTCATGTTACTAATTGATGACTATTCTTGGATGATGTGGGTAACCTTTCTGAAAGAGAAATCAGAAGCTTTTGAGAAATTCAAAATATTCAAGGCCATGGTAGAGAATGAAACCGGATTAAAACTAAAATGTCTGAGGTCTGATAGAGGTGGGGAATTCACATCTAGTGAGTTCTTAGAGTTCTGTGAGAAACATGGAATAAAGAGACTGTTATTTACTCTTAGGACTCCACAGCAGAATGGAGTAGTGGAAAGAAAGAACCGGACCATCCAGGAAGCTTCTAGGACCATGATGATGGAAGAAAATGTTCCTCAGATCTATTGGAGAGAAGCTGTCAGCACTGCAGTCTATACTCTCAATCAAGTTCAAATTAGAAGCAATACCGATAAGACTCCTTATGAACTTTGGTTTGGCATCACTCCTACTATGATATATTTTAGAGTTTTTGGTAGCAAATGTTACATTAAAAGAGATGAAGATCTAGGAAAGTTTGATGCTAGAAGTGATGAAGAAATATTCTTGGGTTACTCTACTCAAAGCAAAGCATATCGGTGTTATAATAAGAGACTGAGAAAGATAATAGAAAGTACAAATGTGAAGGTTGATGAGGGAATTGAGAAACCCTCAAGGTTTTATGAATATGATGAAGATGATCAGAATGGTGCTCTGATTCAAGGAGCCCAAACCTCTTCTGAAAGTCAGATTCAAACTAATCCTTTAAATCAAGAAGAAGAGATAAGGCGGAATGAGCTTGATCAAGAAGCAGAAGTACAAGAAACTCCCAAAGTTCCAAGGTATGTAAGACTGAACCACTCTGAAAATCAGATCATAGGTGACAAAAGCAAAGGTGTGCAAACTAGAAAGAGAATTGCTCAAAATTCAGATGAGTATTGTCTGATTTTAAAGATTGAACCTAAGACAATAAATGAAGCCTGCAATGATGAAAACTGGACCAAAGCAATGGAGGAAGAGTTGATGCAAATTAAGAAAAATCACACTTGGGATCTTGTTCCCAAACCTAGAAACAAGAATGTGATTGGAACCAAATGGGTCTTCCGAAACAAATTAAATGAAGTTGGTGAAGTAATCAGAAATAAAGCCGGATTGGTCTGCAAGTGCTATTCTCAAATAGAAGGAATTGATTTTGAAGAAACTTTTGCTCCAGTGGCAAGAATTGAAGCAGTTAGATTATTTCTTGCATTTACTGCCTTCAAAGATTTCAAAGTATATTAGATGGATGTCAAGTCTGCCTTCCTAAATGGTGACTTGGAAGAAGAAGTGTACATTAAGCAACCGGATGGATTTCAATTGTCTGATCATGATGCTATGGTCTGCAAGTTGAAGAAAGCACTATATGGACTGAAGCAAGCCCCAAGAGACTGGTATGAAAGATTGGATAAGCATCTTTTGAAGATTAGTTTTAACAAAGGTACTGCTGACAGTAATTTGTATTTCAAAATTGATCATGAAAACATCTTGATTGTTGAAGTATTTGTTGATGATATCATTTTTGGAGGAAGAGATAGTATGTGTAAAACTTTTGCAAATCAAATGAAAAGTGAATTTGAGATGTCCATGCTTGGTGAAATAAATTTCTTCTTGGGTCTGCAAATCATTCAAACAAAGAAAGGAATCTTCATTTCTCAGACCAAATATGTTAAAGAATTGTTGAAGAAATTTGGGATGGAAAACTCAAAACCAATGAATACTCCCATGGAAACCAGATGTAAGTTGAGCAAAGATGATGACTCTCCTAAGGCTGATCAGACAAAGTACAGGTCAATGATTGGAGGACTATTGTATCTTACTCAAACTAGACCAGACATTATGCAGGATGTTGGTCTTGTTGCCAGATTTCAGGTTGATCCTAGAGAATCTCATGTCATGGCAATCAAGAGGAATTTTAGATATCTAAAAGGGACAGTTGAGTATGGTCTATGGTATCCTAGAGATCATGATTTCTCTCTTCATGCATATACAGATGCTGATTGGGCAAGAGATGTGGATGACCGGAAGAGTACCAGTGGTGGAGCATTCTTTTTGGGGAAGAGATTGGTTTCTTGGCTAAGCAAGAAACAAGAGGCAATATCACTGTCCACAACTGAAGCAGAATATATTGCAGCAGTAGGTAGTTGCACTCAGGTTTTGTGGATGAACCAAATGCTAAGAGACATAAGAGTGGAGTATGAGGAGCCTATCACAATTTTCTGTGATAATTCAAGTGCAATAAATATATCTAAGAATTCAGTGTTGCATTCAAAGACTAAGCGTATATCTATCAAGTTTCATTTTCTAAGAGAGTAAGTGCACAAGAATGAAGTCAGATTGGAGTTTGTGTCTTCCAAGGATCAGATTACAGATATCTTTACTAAACCTCTACCTAAGGACTCTTTTGATTTTCTCAGGGAGAAGTTAGGGGTTATTGCCCCTCCAGTAATGAACTAAGGTGCACTATTGTGCATCAGTCTAGTAGATATCACAGTCATATCTTGTGATCCAGATTGATGATGGGGAGCTACTACTCAGGGGGAGCAGCAGGTATGAATCTGAAGTGGTGGAATTGCAAGTATGTGCCCTTTGCCATTGATGTCAAAGGGGGAGAGAAGACATGTGAAAAACAAGTGGTTGTTGATCAAAGGGGGAGCAATAAAGGGAGAGAAGACATGGAAATGGTTGTTGCTGATAGGGGGAGTTGTGACAGTAAGGAGAAGTTCTTGTCTTGATGGTCAAAACAGATTTTCACATCATATGTTGCCATCAATGACAAAGGGGGAGATTGTTGAAAGTATGGGCCTAACCAGTGTTTTCATTGATGTCAACATACTCTTGTTGCATTGATGAAAAGGATTGGATGAGCTGAGTGCTAAGGATATTGAGAAAATTAGTCCTAATCAGGAACAAAGAAGAACAGTGAAGACAGTAAGGAAAAAGTCCAAGATAATATGAGAATCAGATGATGTGATTTAATGGGTTTCTAGATACATGTCTTAAGGTGATCCAGTAAAGATTTCAGAGGTCCGCATGAATATCTGAAGAAGTTGTGATCATTCAAGTAAAACCAGTTCTGGCAGGTGTGCAGAGGTGACAGAGTGACACAGATAGGTCCGGTAAGATCCAAAAATGCATTATCCTACTCTACGGATTTGAGGGAGTGTTGAGGAAGTCTATGTGAAGTGTCAACTTGACTGGTTCATGGTTTGAAGGTCTGCAAGCATCTATTCTTTTGTAACAGTGGTGACAGACTATGTTCTTGAGGTTCTGGATGAAGGAGAGAAGGATTTCAGTAAGCAGATGAAGTGTGGATGTTCTTGGTAAGTCAGGCAATCTTGTGGAGGTCTTTGGATCGTGTCCAACTCGTATTGATGGTCCGCATTGAAGTTGGAGCTCGCAATTGAAGAAGAACCTTTGGATGATGATGTTCTTCCTGAGACTGGCCGACTGGATGTATTACACATCTAGCGGATGTTCTTGTAGATGTTTGCCAACTTAGATGATTGTTCCTAAGTCGATGCCTTATATAAATAAGGGATTGTAAAGTCATTTCAAAGTGTATCCTTGTGTAGATGAGTGAGTGGTAGCAAGGAGGAGAGCGAAAGGTAGAGCAGAAGTATTGGGCTTAAATGGAACTGATTCAAGCATGGTGAAGATGCTATTTTCCAGTTCAAGTATGTAATACTTATTCTTTTGTAGACAGTGTGTCTCTTGTAGGCAGTGGGTCTCTTGTGAGCAGTGTGCTCGGGCAGTGAGCCCTAATTGGCATGTACCATTTTGTTATTTCTATTCTTCTAACAGAGAAAACAATCTTGAGTTAATCACCCCATGGTTTTTCCCTTAACTAGGTTTTCCACATCAAAATCTTGGTGTCTTATGTGTTGATGTGTTTCTACTTTTGATTTAATTGCATTATGTTTCATAATTAATATACTTCTAATCACTAAGAGGATTTAAGTGTGGAATTGTGAGAAAGTTTTGGACAACTGATTCACCCCCCCTCTCAGTTGTGTGCCCTAAGTCTAACAGGTCTAGTCTTTCTGCCTGAACAGACTTCAGATTTGGCATCAGGGCAGTCTCTACAACATTTCTCCAATTTACAGTTTCTGAAGATTCAACCTTTTAGGACTTGGGCACTCTTGAAATAGTCATCCAAAATCTCCACTTCTGGGATACATGTTCTATCATCTTCCTGATCCTTCTTGTACAATTGGTTTCTAGAGATTTGTTGTATATCTTCTGTTATAATCAGATCATCATAGAACTAGGGTTTGGTGCATTATTGTCCTAGGGTTTGATAAAAAGGCTTGATTAAATCTGATATTTCCATAGCACTCCTGAGTACAAGATCTGTAGCTAAGTCCACCTCCATATGGTAATGATTTGGCTCAGTCTTGTCCTTGAATGTTATTGTGAAAGAGGGTTTGATCTAGTGTGCATACTAGTCTCATCTTTCACCTTTCTCATGTATAACAATTAGAAATACTAGAGTTGTTGCTTAGTATAGGTGGTTGATTTTGATTTCTAATATGTTCATTAGTCTTTCATCTCAAGTTGCTACAGTTGTAAATTTTTACTCTAAATCCATTCTTCATCTTTAAGAAACTCCATATTTTTGTTGATTATGACTTGTTCTATGATTAGATTGTATTTACATCATATGCCTTTGATTGGTCACCATATCCCAGAAAAATATATCTTTTTGTTTTATCACCTAACTTATTTCTCCTTTCATTAGAAACATGTGCATATGTAATACACCCAAACACTTTTAAATGAGAAACACTATGATTATATTTACTCCATGCTTCTTGTGGTATTTTATCTTTTATACCTTTTGTAGGACAAAGACTCAAAAAATACATTGCAGAAGCTATGGATTTAGCCCGACTTATTTGGTGAACTTTTTGCTTTCATCATGCTTCTTTCCATCTTCATGATTGTTCTATTGTTCCTCTCAACAACTCCATTTTGCTATGGTGTATACCTTATAGTGAATTAATTATTGATTCTATTCTTTTAAAAATGTCATGGATTCATTAGACACATATTCAGCACCTCTATTTATTCTCAACACATATTCATTAGCGATGGAATAGGAATTTGAAATGTCAGATTTGTGACTCCTGCATTATTTTCTTGGTGTGGAAATGTAACAACAACCAAAAGGTACATTTATTTTTGAAACTAGGTGTGTTTCTGATTTATTGAAAAAGTTTACAATGACTTCATGCATAGTAGTTGCAACTCCTTTATCCCTCGGTGAAAAATTAACCAAGGAAGATGCAAGTTCTAAAGTAGATGTCACTTTGTATAGAAGTTTGGTTGGGAGTCTCATGTACCTCATACAACTAGACCTGATATTATGTATGATGTAAGCCTCATCTCTTAGTTCATGTAAGATCCACATGAGTCTCATTGGCACACTACAAAGAGAATATTGAGGTATGTGAGTAGAACTCACAATTTTGGCATCCATTATTCTTCTACTAAAAACTTTGAACTAGTTGGTTACACATATTTTGATTGGACTAGTTCAATGGATGATAGAAAATCAACATCCGGATATGTATTCTCATTTGGTTATAGAGTTGTATCTTGGATTAGTAAGAAGCAAGAAACCATGGCTCTTTCTTTAGCAATGTTATATGTGAAAAATAGAAGAGGGGATGAATGGTGTCCAAGTGTGTCAAATCAAACCCTCCTTTCACAATAATATTCAAGGACAAAGCCAAGCCAAATCACTACCAAGTGAAGGTGGATTTAGCTATAGACTTTGTTCTCTTGTTTTCTATGGAAAGATATGATTTAATCAGGTGTTTTTATCAAACCCTAGATCAACAATGCATAAAATCCTAGTTCTATGATGATCGAGGCATAACTTTCAAACGGTGATAGATACGAACAATCTGGAAGAACCTGATTATGGAAGCAGAGATGTTGGAGGATGACGGGGCAGGCACCCAAGTCCTTGGAGTCAAAATCCATCAAAGGTCAAAACTAAGAAAATGCTCCAAGGAATGCCCAGATGTTGTATCCAAGGCTTGATTTGTTGGGAAGACAACTGGAGGACTATGGGGCGAGTGCCCTAGTCCAGAAGGGAGGAATATTTGCAAGATTCTTTCGGATCCTTTATCATTCAAACTAATTTTTTGCACTTGTACTTTTCCAACTCCCACACTTGTAACCTGCACACATGAAGAAAAGGGGTTTAGGGGTTGTGGTGTTTAGGAGCTTGCCTCAGTCAAGCCCTGGAAGGACATTCAATTCTTCCAACACCTTTGTTAGATAGATTGCATGCCCAATGAGGGCAGAGGCCATATCCAATGATGAAATGAAATGATTGAAATGCAAATTGATGTCACCTTAGAGGTGAAGCCCTCATGAAGATGAAGATCCTTCAAATCATGAGGAGATGAATTGATGAAGCCAAATCTGAAACCAACAAACACAATAACAACACAAGCCTGCTTTGAAACACAATGAATGTCTTGAATGCCTTTGCTTTAAGATCATAAGTTCACCTTATCCATCTAGGTGTAAAATGAAGTCATAAACTCACTTATATGTGTTTTCCCGCTAACATTTGTAAATTAAATCAAGAGAGCCGACAAAGGGAAACCTTTTGAGAGGGCCCAAGATGACATGCATTAATTTTCACTATGACAAATTAGGCTAGACTGGATGTGGGCACCCAAGTCCCAAGGCCTTTGTTTGGTCATGAAGAATGGGGTCTTGAGTCCCATTTGGCATGGGTTTTGGGGGAAATTGCATCGGGATGAATATTTAACTTGCAAAGTGTTAACATGGGGAACTAGGAGCTAAACTAGGAGGTAAAAAGGCATAGGGAAACTTTTTACTCTATAACAAGCAGAAGTAGAATATATTGCTACCATAGCCACATGTTGTCAAGAAATTTAGATTAGATAGATCTTGGAGGATCTACACTTCATACAAAAACATCCAACTACTTTTTTCGTGATAATAGTAGCACCATTGCAATGACAAAAAATCCAATGTTTCATGGTTGATCAAAACACATAGAGATTCGGCATCATTTTATTCATGATTTGGTACAAGATGGACAAGTAGCATTGCAGTTTTGTCCTACATCTTAACAAATTGTTGATATATTCACAAAAGCTCTTCATGTTGCGGCTTTTGTCACTTTGAGAGATAAGTTAGGACTCATCCCCGTTGATCATCCAGGGGGAGATTGAAGTCATGCAAGGCGTGTATGATCAACAACCTTTTTCTATTTTTATTTTTAGTTATAATAATGCATGACAATGCACAATAATTGCATGTTTAAACAATATAATTAGAGTTTTATTTTTAGCTTTAAAACTACTTTCACTACAATGCTTTTGATCTTTAAACAGACTACAGAGAATCTCTTTTATATACATTATTTTGATCAAAGTTTTCTTTATTATAATGAACGACAATTCATAATAAAATGTTCTCTTTCTGCCTATGCATATAAAATTTGTTCCTTAAGTTCTCTATTTATGTTATTAAGGATTTCAATAGTACAGTGTAAGAGCTTTATTTATATTCCTTCATCTTGTACGTGGTACAATATGAATGAGGACAAGTGTACAATACAAAATCAGATAACAATAGTTAACACATGTATGTAGAGTTTCCACAAGGATAAAGGATGATAAAACAATTCTTAAGATATGTTTTCGATTAAAAGGGAAGAAGATATACCTAGTCCTTCCAACAACCATGAAGATGTTTGAAAATTGTGGAAATTTATATTTGTATGCCTTGTTTCTAAAATGACATGCTTCAACTATTTCTCTATTTTCTATTGCTTTGAAATTAAACATGCTACTACTAAACAAATATATATTGTTAGGAGATTGGTACTTACTAGTACCAACATGTCATTTTCTAAAAAAGTAGGAGACGGGTACTTGGAGATGCCAATTATATTTATAGAGTTTGAATATACGTCAAGCTCAACAAGAGGAAATATGAAAAGATTAATTGTTTGATATTTTAATTTATTTCACAATCAATATCATGTCATTAATATTTCAAGTTTAAATACACTAACACACAAAGGCTCATATAATATATTAAATATAATGTCAACAGTCCAGATTCTTAACTCAACAGTTCATGCTACATATTGAAATGTTGACACAATACAAACAACAAAAAATGGAAATCTAAATTATCATATTATGTTATACAATGGATGAAGTTCTACTCCTACATCAGCTATATGATCATTTTCTAGGGCCTCAGTTATGATGCTCTCTAGATACTCATCACAATCAGCTCACATTCCTTTGTAGGTAGTAGAATTGGGCATAAATCATTGAGGCCATTGGCATTGAGAATTTCATCCTCCAAGGGTGGAGCTACTCCAACAGGTAGAATTTGGTCCCACTTTGTTGAAGGACCCCTCCTTGAACCCCTGTTGTACATGAGAGAGAAAGTGAAATGAGCTATGCACGTAGACTAGGTTCTCTGCATTCTTCAACTCTAATTGATTCCTCTTCGATGAGTGAATGAAACCATAAGTGGTCCAATTCCTCTCACGAGATGAAGAGTTGACTATTTGTGAGAACAATCTTATCACAAATGATTGCAATTAAGGTGTTTCATTTCCATCATTTGGATGCCACTCTATAGGGTTTTTCTTTGCATGCATATCATATAAGGCTTCTATAGAAGAAAAATCACCTTGCCAACATGAGAACTTATTCCACTTAGTCGTGATAATTGAAGCATCCTCACCTCAGCTATAACTCTTTTTCACCATAGCCCAAAACCCCTTTATTGGCTCTATATCCTCATATGGAAGCCTTTTCATGGTCACTTCTATACCATACCACTTGGGATTTAAGGAATAAGAAACACAATGAAGGGGTTGTTAAGTTTGTTCCATCTTCCATGTACCTTTCCTTCTATCAAAGGATATAGAGAAGCATCCCTAACATTTGTTATTTTCTTAATTCTTTCACACATAGAATTTATTTCTACTAGAGTCACCAAGAGACTCACAAGATCACAAGGTCCTTGCAAAATGAAATAATTCTTCTATGTACAAGGAGATTTAAGGAAAAAACAAGCTATAATGTCAATACTCATACAATATGTGTAAAATATACAAAAGCCTCATTGTATATGTAGGACAAGGAGGAAGAAGGAAGTTTGGACTAAATGATTGACTACACCTCCAATGTGGTGACATATGTGAGCACACTTTGGACAAGTGTGGGGATACATGTTGTGCACTCATGACTTGAGACAAATTCTCTAAGTGATCTTAAGTGACTACTGTGAATAAGACTAACTAGCTAGGAGATTAACTAGTTAAGAAATGACAATTTTCACACTCAAACCTCCCCTTCAATTATACTCAGGGAGAAAGAAAACACTAAAAATATGGGTCCCAGCAATAAGGCTTAATGATGTACACATGTACAAAAAAGTCCCTAAAAGTAAAGAAAAGGAGAAAACCCCATGGAAAAAACTCAACTTTGTGAGGCATAAGAAGTTGCAATACAATTATAAACACTATAATAGATATTTTTCCATAGTCCATTGAAATGAGTTGAAATACTGGGGTACTTTGAAAATCCCTTAGCAACTGGCCTTGCTTTATGCTTCTCAACTTTCACATCAGCATTGAACTTTGTCTTATAAACTCAATTCACACCAATTACATATTTTCTTGATGATACATTTGTTGAACACAATGAGGTACTGAGAGGGGGAGTGAATCAGCACATACTAAAACTTAAACAAATATTTGCAAAAAAAATTGAATTATTTAGAGAATAGAAATTAAATCATACAACACAAGAAACAACATGAGAACACCAAGACTTTTACGTGGAAAACCCTAAAACAGGGAAAAACCATGGTGAGTATTAGCTCACAATATATTATGCTCACTGCAAAAATGTTACAACTTTGTTTTTGGGCTACAAACCAAGGAAGCTACTACTCTCTGTACTTTGTGCTTACAAAAATTACAACTTTAATTTAGGGTAGAACCTAAGGAAGCTACTACTCCTTGAATATTCTACTCACTGCATTTAGGATTTACAAAGATAGATATATGGATTGTTGCAAAATAGACATCTAACTTATGCTGATAATGCAGTCTTCTTGTCCTGCTCAAAACATGCCCTCAAACTAATTCTGCACACTTCATATCTTGCCTGCTACTATATCATATTCACACTCGCATATTCACACCATAAATGAATTTGATCTTCTATAAATATCCTCTGCAACACTCCAAAACACTAATTAGGTCGGCATCATACACATCATTGGATGAAACGTGTAACTCTTCAAATGTCAGCCTCAATACATACAATATGATAAGAAAACTTGTTGCAGACCTCAGGACTTCATGATAGTATTCAAAACATATCTCTTCACATCTTCCAAATTCAAAGCAATAGATCAGGATCTACCACACATATCAGAGACTTAACCTATCGGCTCAAACTGCTCAAGACTGCTAACTATTCATCTTCACACTACCAAGGAGAAGCCTAGATCTTCATTCAGACCAAGAATTTAATCATGTACAATCTCAACATCATCCATTCACCTTTTTTCTGAAGTATCAGATCAATCTATGGAACTGTACAATAAGAAATATGATGAACTACAGGAAACAGAACATTCCAGACCACATGTGACACTTCATAACTCAAGATATAGCATTGTAGTACAAGAAAATAAGGAATATATGCATATGGATTAAACCTGAGATATATTGGAACATGTCATACATCCGTACAAACTTTTATTATTGATCTATATATATTTCATCTTTCATAAAAGCTCAAACATGTGTATTTAGGCTTCGGAACAGTCTATATTGCCTCTATCACTTGATTGCTAACTTTGCGAACCACCAGACCACTTGATACTTCATCATAGCATGACTTATACATCTTTGACCCTATCTTGAGAACCGCATGACAAAATAATGTCTTCTGGAGGAATGCAGAGCATTCTATTAAGTCTCCATCATTTATTTGCCCTGTCTAAGTAGTAACCGGTACTCTGTACCTTGTAAATTTTTCTACTAAAGATGTGAAGACCTGAAAACTTGGATATATCATTTCAATACGTAGATAAACTTGTCTTTAGAACTACAAGATCAAATCTTTCTCTGCGGAAAAATGCAGATCGAAACAATGTTACTTTGCCTTGGGATATGCATTGTGAATGCCTTAGATAGATTTTTGGTATTTATCATTAAGTACAGTACTCCAAACTAATGAGATATACATGTAGGGATACTAGAAATATGCAAGAACATGAGTATTTACTTTTGCATCATGCTCAGACACAAAATTGATCACCTCACCATACTTAGACTATTTTCTCTTCTCTTGGACCGGTTTGCCTTGACCATGCTGACTCTACCTCTATACAAGTTTGTCCTTATATTTCCATATACTATGTTGACATCAATGACAACACATATTGCCAACAATCTCCCCCTTTGACATCAAGGACAAAGGTCTTGATATCCTTTGCTTGTATCAATTCAAAAATTGTATAGACTCCCCCTTACAAAATGATTTCTAAAACTATACTCCCTTGAGATGAAGATTCCTCAAAAATAGATGCTATGTACATGGTGTGACTCTACTATCCTTCGTAAGACTATATACATCAAAAATTGTCTTATTTACATTACTCTTACAACTCATTTGGATGGTATAATGGCCTTGTAGATTACCTTGAGTTGTAGAAGAGTTGTTGTCCAGTTGGCACTTTCTGAGGCAAGCATATGGTTCTAGCATTCACTGCATGCATAGCTTCTCAGCTTCCTCTATGCTTCTTGGGGTTTTCATCTTTTGATCTACCTTTTATGCTTCCCCTCGTAGACCAGACAATGAGGCAAGTCTCAGATTCACTGCCTCTCTCAACTAACCAAAATGTTTCTTTAGGTTTTCTCTTTGGTCCTGCAGTTGAGATAACTATGCATAAAGGTTTTTCAATTGAGCTCTTGTTACTCCATTTTTATCCTTAGACAAATCATACACACCAGCCATCTGAATGATTTGTGCCTCAATAGTATCCATTTGAGCTTTGATATTCTTTGTTGAGTTTGGCCAATTTAGGCAGAACAGATATAATGTGGTGGCCTCATCAATGCAATTCTTGAACTTCTTCAAATTTTCTTTAAGTTTATTATGTGCATTAGCACATTTATCAATCATCTCAGCCATTCTCTTATCACTTATTCTTTTTGTTACCTCTTGTTTTCCTTTTTGCTTTATGTAGGAAGAATAACCTTTGAAGGAATCCATTAACAACTTAAGCTTTTGCTCCAAAGGCAGAGAGGGGTCAATGGTTACCTCTGGTAACCCTTCTTGAATCACTTTCATAGCATCCTCTACCGCACTAGATTTCTTCAAGTTTTCTTGTAAAAACTCTTTCCTTGCAAAGTCATACAGTATATCACCAGGTTGCAATTTGTGAAAAGGAGAGATGTTTGCCAAGTCAATTTGTCCTTTGCAAGTTGGAATCTGCAGCAATTGAGGGGTAATGACTGGCTAAAATTATATTTGTAATTTCAATAGGTCTTTGAAAGAATCTGTCTCTAATGCACTTTGACCTATATCTTCTATTCCTTCTGATTGCTCTCCCTCCTCTGTTTCTTCCTTATCCTCTTTATCTTTTTGTTCCTTATTCATTTCTGAAGCTTTTTCTTTCTACTTTTCCTTAGGATTATCTTCTTTTCTTTTCTCATCCTTCCTTATATTCTCCAAAGGAGAACTGTCATGTTTTGTACCTATATTTGTATTATCTAGAGGAGGTGTACTTGCTTTATCTTGACCCTCAATATCTGGTGGTCCAATATCCTCAGGAAGAGCAATCTCCTCATTCTTCTTAGGCTTGTCACTACTTTCCTCATTGCCTTCAAAGGCAAACTAATCATATATGTCTTCAATGATTTCCCCATCAATTTTCATCTCCTTAAGAATTTCAACAGTTTTCTTTAGTGTTTCCTTTTCCAATCTCTTTATTTCTTCATTGTCTTTTGACATTAGAATATTCAATCTCCTTTTAGTCCAGAACACTTTTGCTATAGTTTTAGGTATTTTGATCTTTTCTTCCTTAGAGATGGAAGGACAAACCTTTTCAAGAGCCCAATTCTTCATCTTAGCATCTTCATCCATAGCTTCATTTCTCCTTTTAGTAAGAACTTCAGTAACACTCTCAGGCAATTGATGATTGATACCAATCAAAGCAACATTTAAGGCTCCCATGTATTTGACTATTGCTTCCTCAATAGTAGATTTGTCATTTGATGGCCTCTCATCATAGAGTTCAACAACTTCTTTCAGAGCAACATGTGTTGTGTCTTGCACACACGCCCCATTTTGCCAAATGGAGACCCCCATTTTTGCCTTTGGCTTGGTCTCAAATTTTGATGTTCTTGCTTGAGAGGGAATGAAGTCCTGATTATTTGATGATTTATCTTGTGCTTGGGCAATTTGGCTTGATTAAATGTCCTTTGGTCATTGAATTTGGAATGATTTGATTGCATTTGAATTTAAGAAAAGGCCCCCTTAGTGCTTTTGCGCTAAAATCATGCCTCACTGTAGTTTGTGCTAAAATCCTATGTCACAGGATATAGCTCTAAATATTTGCTTCATTAGACTCAGCACTAAAAATACATGTCACTTGACTTTGAGCTAGAAAGTCACTTCACTGGATAAAGCACTAAAATTTGTCGTCACTGGATATATCCCATGACCTCACAAAGTTCTGCTAAAGGCTATACTTAACAAACTCTTAAGGTAAGCGGGTGTTTACCCCTCCACTAGACATTGCGCTAAATATCAATGTCACATGACATGTCCGGTGGCAAGCCTTTTTCCCGCACATCCTGTCCTGAGCCATTTCCCTACTTTTTTGACCCTCGGTGCATTACACTCTATCCTTTGATAGAGGCATTTGTGGCACTATCAGAAGAGGTTTAAAAGGGCCAAATTCATTGTTTCTCTTCATTTGCATTCAAATTGAGCTTTGGTGTCTTCGAGGTGAACATAAAATGACCCCCTTACAAGTGATTTCTTAGTTTACCGAGTGAATTCAAGCTCACTTTGTCGTCAGCCTGCAAGCTCTCACAATTATTTTAATGCATACACAGGTCGGTCTTTGATTTCACTTCTTTAAATTTCATTCGGAAATGTCTATTTTGAAGAGATCTAATGTCTCAAATTACTGCTTGGAACCTCATTCATTTATTTCATTGGTTTTGTTCATAGCCATCGGGTTGACATGCTCTATCGGGTTGACATGCTCTAGCTTCTCCGATCGATATGTATCATACTGATATGATATGTCTATCGGCAAAAGGTTGGCCGTCAACTGAGTCCGTGGTAGTCACTCCGATAGTTTGGGTTACTCCAATGGAAGTTGGCATCAGAGATCAATGTATCGGCGTGAGAACTACTATCGGCCCAGCTTTGAGAAATCACTCTGATAGTTTTTGAGTTACTCCGATGGAAGTTAGCATCGGAGATCAATGTATTGGCATGAGACGCATTGTCAGTCTAAGGTTTGGGAGTCCCTCCGATGTTAACTGTCACTCCAATGAAGGGTTGTTGGCGTCGGCGTGAGAAGTGTTGTCGGTCTTAGTTTTGGAAGTCCTTCCGATGTTAATTGTCACTCTGATGAAGGGTTGGCGAAGCGTTGGCGTCGGTAGGACAAGGAAACATTAGTGTAAATGGTGGAGTGATCTCTGATGGTTTGAGCTATCCCGATGAAGCTTAGATTGGCATTGTCGGCAACAAAATTGCTGACAATAGTCTTACAGTGTGTTTGGGTATATAAACCTGGATGTTAAACTCGACCTGGTGAATGTGGGACTAAAGGTTTCACATGAATATGAACAGTTGCGACGGTTGGAAGATAGCGATGCTGGGTCAATTGAAATGAACAGTTAGGGCAGAAGTTAAAAATGATTTTGCTCTTAAAGGCTGTAAATATATACAGATCTGGTGATGTCATCTAAGTTGATGAAGAGATTCGATCATATTGTTTAATTTGTAGATGTACAGTGGAATTGAACTATTTTGTATGATTTGAGAATCGATACCTGAGCGAGAAGGCTGTAAACTTTATTGTAATCTTTCTAAGCTTACTGTAAATAAAGATTGTCTCTCTTGTGGTGGTGGGTTTTTTACTCGAAAGGGTTTTCCCACGTACATCTGGTGTTGTTCTCTATTATCTTGCATGTTTATTCTATTTTTCTGGTGTGTTCATCTGTGTATTTGAATTAAACGTTACCTATCTACATTATCCCCTTTGAATTGACATTAGGGAAGCTGTATTCTGCACCTCTACTTTCCTTACATATTTTTACTCCATCATTTGCCTGTATTCGCTTAATTGATTTTATTCATTTGAATTGGCACGTTTGAGGATGTAAGTAAAACCCTGAGTTTTGTTTTCAATCATTTATTTCATTTAAACTCAATCATTAGGGTTTTGTGAAGAAATGTTATGTTTTGAGTCAATTTGATGTTTGGTTGTTGTTGTATGCATGGGAGAGAATTTAGAATTAGTGCATAGATAAATAGGCTAAATTTTACAAATTTTTGCCCCACAAAATGTGCCCTAGGACAAATAATTGACAATGGTGTGACTTTAGAACCTTAGTAGATATATCATTTGGACTTTAGAAACACCGCTAAGGAGATTTATACTATGCACTCAACACTTAGTGAATTTTGCATTTAGGTCACTTACGTGGAAATCACCCTCCTCTAGATTCGACTCGATGACTTGTATTTTCCTCGCTCGCCCCTTAAAGAATTTATGACTTATTGAATACTTTGACACATTTTAGGGTGAGTTTGTGTTAATTCTTCATGTCACCGGACATGTCTAGTGACCTTCCATTTGCCCGCCAATCCTGTGAAGGCCCTTTCACCTGGTTTGTCGACTTAGAAATCCTTAGTGCTAAAACTCTTCCTCACAGGATATGTCCTGTAATACTTGCTTTCCCTGCTCATCCGACAAGGTTGACTTTTCCCACTAACCTTTAGTCCTTTTTTTGACTGCACTAAAAGGTTAAATGATAGGAATGCATCCGGTGAAGTTGGATTTCTCTGCAACTATGGTGAGGACCTAAAAGCCCACGGATCCGGTGATCTGATAAAGTCCCACTTTTCCTTGTTAAGGTAGAAAAACCATTCTTGAGTCATAATGCCTAGTTTAATTGAAGGGTTTGGTCTACATTTCATCTATTGCATCATGTTAAAATTCTTTGATTGTGCTCAATATAAATTTAGAATATTTATTGGCATCAATTTATGCATTGCATAGTGATATCCAGTGACAAGGCAAAGGCCCACTTTTCATTGCAGTTACTTTAGTTCATGGCTTAGGAAAATGAAATGCATAAGGAATGTAACTTGATATCTTACATCTCCTTAGGGATAAGAATCTAGGTTATAAGCAAAAAATTGAGGATTTACTAGATATTTTAATCACTGCATAAGCATATCCTATGAAGGGGCAAAACTCCACTTTAGGTCCTAAACCCTGCATTCAACGTCATAATAAAATCTAGATGGTTGCAAACAGTTAGATACATGATTTCTTAGTAACTTTAGACTGTTTAGCATCATGAAAACTAGGTTTGGATCGATGAACTAGTATTTTGAAAGGTTATTCATTAGGGTTTTTTCCTGCAAGATAAATGTTTTCTAGGGTTGTAAACATGAAGTATGAATTAAAGGGAATCCCTCTGGTAACTAAGATCACTTCAGCATGGAATAACATAGGAGACACTAATCTAGGACACATTGACTTGGATGAGTTCAAACTTCGGATCTTTGGACCCAACCCAACCAAGTGGGCCAAGAAGATAAGGGACAATGGAATAGCATAGGTTGTAGTTTTTCCCACTTTTGTACAGTGCCCTAAGATGATAATAGCATGTGGAGAAAGGTACCACCCAGAGACAAGATCAGTAGTTACACAAGATGGCAGAGTGATAGCTAGATTCACTACACTGGCCCTTGATGAGGCCTTTGATATCCCTCTTGCTCCAACACTGACTGTATTGAGGATGACACACAACCAGAATATGTATAACCAAGGGCAAGAAGATTGCAAAAGGGTCATTAATGATAAATGGGTAAAGCAAAAGAGAGCAGCCATGTCTAAGCTCCCTCAAGTATTATACAAAAGTGACTTTAAAGAGGAAATAGGTGACTTGGTCACTCTCTTGAGCAGAATCATGGGGCTGCTTTCTACTTCTACTTTTGAAGGATGGATGTTTGCTAACACTGAAGAAATCCTTACTAGAGAGATGAAAATACACTGGGCCAAAATTTTGAGTGATAATATCCATGAGGATTTTGTAGCCTTGAAACAAGATGAAGTTTTTCGATGGGCTTCCTATGTGGTTTATATGTTGGCAAGAAACTTTGCCTATGTTGGCCTCTCTAAATTGGTAGAAGTGGGTAATGTTGATAGGCAGTTGGAGATCTCCCAATCACTGGTACATTATAAGAGGGTCAATGATGCATTTACAATGCATATTACAAGAATGTTGTAGGGAGATATGTCTAGGAGAATATCTCTAAAGGCTGCTAATGTAGTGCAGACCTATAGTAGGTGGTATATCCAATTTCCCAAATTCACCTACATTAGAGTTCAAGGTTTCATAGGGGCACCCTACAAGCTACCCAAGTACCCAACTGACAAGGTGGTGCTCCTAGAACTGACAAGGTAGTTGTGTACCTGTCATGGGCAATTAAAGCACTTGCATAGGGCTTCCATCAAGTTCCCTATCCTCTTGGGAAGGGGTCTTTTCTCTTGTGTGACTATAGGAGCAACAGAAAATTCAAACATTGAGCTCCAATCACTAAACTTGAACTTTTACAAAGCAAGGACTCATTTTGATCCTTTTGGCACCATTGAGGGACATGTGAGTAAGAATTTATTCCACAAGGAACATTTGGAGGACTTCTGGGCAAACTATCCAAATGAACATGAAGTTATAAGAAGAACATGCTCAAGGATGCCCCTCAATTATATAAGAATGTTCAATATTGCCTTGGTACCAAATCAATTAACAAATGATGGTAATGTGGTCTAATAGGAGGCATGAAGGGTAGTGTTTGGATAGCCCATCCCACCACCAAATTGAGGTGAGGTTGAGGAGAGCTCCATGGAGGAAGTACCTCTCTAATTCAGTAGATTATGGGTCAGAGACCAGGTGGCTCAATTGATTGCAGCAAGAGTAGCCCTAACCTACACCCATCAACTTCAGGAGCGAGACAGTGATGATGAAAAAGATGAACCCATAGAGAATAAAAGCTAGAACAAGAAGCTACATGTGGTACAATCCAAGAGGTAGATAGTGAAGAAACAGAAGATGATAATCCTCTTACAAATAAGAAAGGAAAATCTAAGGTTTGCTAAGGAACCTCCTAAGAAGCAAAAGAAGGGCAGCCAATCCCTGATAAAAATAATAAGTTCTAAGAGAAAATCTATGCCCAGTAGTAAGGGAGAAGGTTCAAAAGAAAAAAAGGTAAAAGGATAGCAGAATGTGCAAGTGACAGATTCTTCATTTGTTGGTGCAGTACCTCCTATCACCTCTTCTGCTCTTGTACAACTTAGTGATGTTTCTTCTTCATCTGTTGTATCCAATGCTACACCTCTTGTCTCTTAAACTATCACAATTGTATCCTCTTCCCATGTTTTGCCTATAGTTGCATCATTGACCCTTCCTCCACCTTCTACTTCCATGCCTTCCATCAATCTATCCACCCCTTCCACTTCTTCATCCTCTCTACCTTCCATTTCCATTCCTTTCATTACCCCCACCACCTCATCATCCTCTTCTTGCCTCTCATCCATCAATCCTCCCATTCTCTCTTCACCTTCACCCTCCATCTTACTCTCATCTTCACTCCCTACTCTTCCTTCCATATCACCTCTTGTCATTCTTTTCTTACCTTCCATCTCTACTATTCTGTCACCTCCTTCTTTCTCTTTACCACCCTTGAACCTTGCCAATCCCATCATTCTTTCTTTAATGTTTTCACCTCCCTCCATTCCTTCTTCCTTAGCTTTTGCAACATTTGTAAACCTATCTTGTGTATAAGTTCCCTATTCAGCTATTGATTCTTTGATGGTAGTCAATAACTCCTTGACTTAGCCATTCCGAGATACCAAGGATGTGCCCAGACCTTCCTCTCCCAAAGTGCCTTTGCTGGAAGGAATTGAAAAGGTATGTCCTAAACTAAATATTGTCATGGAAGAGGAGGTTGTGATTGAAGGTGTAACAAATGATCCTCCAACAGATCTGAGCACAATAGAGATAGTGGACTTGGATGATAGTCCAACCAAAGAAGATATAGATAACACTATAATTGACACAGTTGAACAAAACATGACACAGGATTTGTAGCAAATAGGCTAGCCTAATTCACCTCCAAAGGCAGATATAGGGGTTACTGGGTGTCAGGACAACATAGATAAGGGTGCAGAGTCTAGTGGCAGTATTCTTTCAGATTCTTTGAATAAAGGAGATAGCCACATTGGCTCTCCTAGTCATTCTTTGGCAATTCCCCCTTGGTTGTAGTAGAGGATTAATACTCAACGTCCCAAGGTCGAGGTAGTAGAGCTAAATTTGGATAACTTTTTGGCAAGGATAGAGAAGCCTAAGAAGCAAGAAAAAGCTAAAATTTAGTCAAGAATCTATAAGGATGCTTTGAGCTCTCATATAGCAGAGGTTGCAATTCCTCCTGCACAGGGCAATATAGAAGACATTAGACCTGACGATTATACTATTTCTACTCTCAACCTAGGCCCTACATCAAAGACCCAAGTTGTTGAGGAATTTAAGGATTTAGTGTCTAACATTCTATATAAAATAAATAAAGATGAGCTAACAAAGAAATAGCTCAAGGATTACAATGAGGAGTTGAAAGCTTGCATTAGATATATGATAAAGCCTTCTCATACTGATGATGGAACAGCCATAGCCCCATCCATCCTTTCCAAGGAAGAACCTACATATTTTGATGGCATAAGGTTGATTGCTTCAGTCACTGAGGATTGGGTTAGAGGAGTTTACCTAGATGGTTGTGCAGTGATGGATGATATAGAAGAGATCCATAAATACTTTTGTGCTCTCAAATCTGAGTGAGATGAAGTACTGGAAGATTACAATGACTATGATGATTATTATTCGCACATGCATCCTCGAGTATTAATGATGAGCAAATTTTCTGAGGAAGTTCTGCTAGAGGAGCAAATTTTGACTAAGGATAAGCTGCAAATACCAGAGCAATGGCTGGAGATGTTGAAACTCATGAGAGAAATTTTTGATCTAGCAAATACAGAGGTTGAGATAGCTAAAGCGCAACTAATGGAGGTAATTTATAGCCTCAATGATCTTTTGAGAGCCACCACGAAACTGTATTTGGATGATACGGCCCTGATTGATATTGAAGAGTGCAAAAAGCAACTCGGCAAGGTAGTGGAAGGAGATTCTTTGCCATTTTGTTTAGTAGACCTTGACAGAGTTGCTAACCTGAGAGCTCTATTCAAAGACTTCACGAAGAGCAGGAAGTCTAAATTTGTGGTATATCACAAATTTTCCTGTCAATAGACACCATTAAATTTAGAATTAATTTTGTCAAAGATCTTCAGCCAGTAGAGATCAATCTGACGCTACAAGCCTTACTCACCTTCAAAAATAGGGAAGCAGAAAAGAATAAAGTTAACTTGGATGGAGAAAGTCAGCATCCAAGTGACTCAGGGGCCATATAAGTCAAATGTCAAGTCCAGCTCAACCACCAACTGCAAAAAGTGCCACATGTCTTTTCATGTTGTTTTATGCATTATAGAAGGGTTTTGTCTTTATATACAACCCAAAAATTATCTATTTTGTCCTATTCTAATGCATTGTAAAGTTGTATTTCATCTTTTTCCTAAAGGACAAAAGCAAATCTAGGATTGTAACAACCCACCATCCAATATTCAATGTAATTGTTGTCCTTATTTTCCTCTGTCCAGAGTTAAATAGCTCACCTTATATATTCCTTGAATATCCTTTAGAAAGTGACCCTACAAAGCTTAAATTATTCAAAAAACCCATGCTCTACCTTGCCAAAAATCTCAAAATCTTGGTGGGAGAATCCTTAAAGAAAACCCAGAAAAACCCAGAAATCTTTTGTCTCCAATTGTTTCCTATCGTAGAGATTTCTCAGTTTTATACTTAGCCATTTTTCATGTATATGATGATGACGTCATCCTTGTTTTGGGATTTTCTATCACTTGGTCGCATTGTATCTTAGATACATTTTTCCTTGTATCTTGGTCATGTACAAAAGTGAATGTACATTGGGTTCGTTGAAGGTAGTGTTGTATGCATCTCCGTTTGTATATTGCATATACAATACAATATACAAGAGCTTATGCAAAATATGAGGTCCGCTTTTGTATATCAGGCGATTGTATCTCGTTTATAAATGCAGATACAAGGCGACATGCAAGGGTCAGATACAAAGGGTGGGGTCTACCCATTGTATGTATATGCGATTGTATCTTTGCATATACAATCCTATATACAATGGCGTATACAATCCTGAGATACAATCCTGAACCCGAAAGAATATGTAGTTTGGTTCATAAAGGTCAGATGCAATGTTTGTATGCAAGTGTTTGTATGCAGTTTTGTTTGTATATTTCACATTGTATATGCGATATACAAAAGGTTAGATACAACAAGGATATACAATGCGGACCCGACTGGGAAATTAAATTTGGCAAAACTCAGCGGTGGGTTTCGCAGTTGTATGTCAAAGTGCATGTATATGCTGATATGCAAAAAGAAAAGATACAAGGCCAGACCTGTTTCAAAGTTTCATTCTGGTTGATAATCATTTGAGTTCCACATTGTATGTACATGCGATTGTATCTCATATACAATCACAGATACAAAGTCACATACAATGGACTTTCGGCGAGACAAACCTTATCGGTGGCTCAATTTGAGGTCTTTCCGATGGCCGATAAGGCATGCAAATGTTCAGCGATGGGTCCCAGGTTCAGCTCAACGGAAAATCAAATGATGACACGTGTCATGGCCCACTTTTGTATAAAGGCAATTGTATTGTATATACATTTGCATATACAAAAGGTGATTCAAAGACCAATTAAAATACCGAATCAAAAGCACATACAATGGACATTTCGGCAAGACCTTTGTATATCGGTATGACTTAGATGAGGTCACCCCGACAGCTCGATATATACAAAATTTGCATATGCAAAAAAGCAAAAGAAGAGATCGCATAGGTGCAAAGTTGAACAGTTTGAAGGACCCGATATGCAGGTGATGTCATCCAGATCTCCTCTTCGACCAGGTTCTTTAGGATGATGACGTCATCATGATTTTCAAAGTATGTCCATTTGTTTTTGTAAGTCTATATGCATACAAACAACGGCCCTTTTGCAGCAAAGATAAATATTATGGCATGCATTCAAATTTGTAGCTTCAAACAAGGAATTTAGGGGTCGATTGTATCAGATGCAGGGCCCAATCATTCAACAAATTCAAGTGATCAGATGCCAGATTTAGAGGATTTAGGAATCTACAGTGTTGTAAAACTTTGTTAGAGAGTTTGCATCCTGCTTGTGTGTAATGCAAATCTGATTCCTCACCTACCCTTTCCAGATATTTGTAGCATTCATTGCTACAGATCGAACAACTCAGCTATTTCGCATTAATGACCAGAAATATCTCTCATCTGCTCTATTCCCGTTGTCCACACCATAACTTCTGGCAAGTCAGCACTCCCTTCAGACGTAGATATTTTCTAACAGAGCCCATGGGGCGACTTGATTATAGTCGACTTAAGTCAAATAAAAAATGCTATATATAGACGAACATGAGATGTAAAGGGGGTTGGGAGATTTAGTAATCTATGCTTCTGATTCCAAACAAAGCATTCCTCTATTGTAAGCTTGCCTTCTAACTAAATACATGTTGGTTATATTACCTCTTCATGCTATTTTGACTCTATGTGATCTAAGGATGATGTGTTCGTGAATGTTTAATTCTTTCTAGTCATCTCTTGTTCCTTGCCTCTGTTAAAATCAGTTTGATCTGTGTATGTTTATTAGTTGTATCTAGTCATTTTGTGCATTTTCTCAGTTCTATGAGGGCTCTTTTATTCGACCTGGTGAATCACCCTTATTTTCATTTTTTCCTGTTTTATCTTTCATTTTAAAAAAAAGCATTCCTTCTCCCTTTTCCTCTGCAAATCCAGTAGATTTTAGGTGATAACCATCTAAGAAGCCGACCTTCTCCGGAGGTTCTTTCCAAACACAGGTGACCCACAGACCTTGGAAAGATCCCATGTTTCTCCAGATTGCCAAGTTTTAAAACTCAGCAAGGGTGAAAATCTGGGTGATAATAGTTTTGGCACGCCCGGTGGGACAAATCTGTTCGAGTCCGAATAGTGCTATGTTACAATCATATTGTTGGTTTTGATATGCTACCAACATTATCAGGCCTTTTAGGGATAGTTGAGCATATCTGGTGACTCATATTGAGAAAGGGACAAGGAGATCAATGCTGTCACACATTTTATGAGAAGGATACAGACTCAGAGTTTGAGTTCATTTAATTAGTTGCAGCTGTCTCTACCTAGAAGACATAGTAGAACTATGGTAAGAACTCCGGTTTCAAAAAGAATACAATCAACCCCACCAAGTTTTAGGCCAGTAGTACCTGTAGTTCCTGCACCAGTTCAAGCAAACCCACCTCCAGTTGTTCCAATGGCAAGGAATCAACCATTTGTGGCTTTTGATGGGGGCAACCCATTGAACTTGACAGTGCATGATAATATACCCATGGCAGCTTTGAAGAGTCTGCCCTATTTCACTGGGGAGGATCAAACTACCCCAATCGAACACATTAGAGACGTAGCTTCTCTATGTGGTGTTCATCATGTAACTCAAGAAAATGTAGCCATTAGGCTACTGGTTGCCTCATTTAAAGGAAAAGTGTTACAGTGGTTCAAAAGTTTACCAGTGCAAACCATTGCAACTTGGGATGATCTGGGTGATAAGTTAAACAAACAATTCCAAGATAAGTCGGATAACTTATCGCTAGTTGAACAATTGACTACGATAAAGAGAGCTCCCCAGTAGCAAATGATGGATTTTAATTTCTAGTTTCAGAAGACATGGAACAGAATCCCTGCCATAGTAAGGCCTTCATCAGAATACACATTTCTATATTTTTTGACAGCTCTTAATAGTGACATTTCAGTAATGATACAATCAATGGGAGGTACAAATTTACCTGATGCATATGAAATAGCTATTAGAGCAGAAAATAGCCTGATTCAGGATGGGAAAATAGCACCTAGACCACCAGTGCCCATTTTTCCTGAAATTCAAGCTTCAATGCCTTTGTCGATCCCATCTTTTGCCCCTTTACCTATTGTAGCAGCATTGCCAAGTACTGCCAATCCTGAGAATGTTGTTTCTAGCTCATCACAAGAGTTAAGAGAGATTAAAAATAGCCAACAGAAAATAGTGAACATCCTACAAACTTTTGGGAATGATCTGATGAATATCAAAAAGTAGCAGTCCCAGAACAGGCAGCCTTATCAGCCACTCAGCCAAGGGCAAAATCAGTCTTATCAAGGGCAAAATTAGTCTTATCAAGGGCAAAACCAGCCATACCAAGCTAATAGGCCACCTTATCAAAGCAATTACCAGGGTGCTAGGCAGAATGTGAACCAGAGGCCTTTCCAACCTTACAATCTTGCACCCATTAATGCAGTTAGAGACCTTGTCCCTGTTCAGAACAACCTTGCAGCTAAGTATGAATGGTGTTTTCCATGCAATCAGCCACACAGTTAGGCAACCTATCCAAATGGAGTGATAAATCAGGCTCTAATGGTGCAAAATGTTATAGTTTCACAACCAAACACACCTAATGATGTGGCTGTACAGCAGCAAGAACAGCCTCAGAATGATACTGCCTTCCTAAACTGGTAGGAAGATGAGTTATGCGGCGTAAACAGAGATGATACTTCAGTTGCAGCAAATACGAGAGCTAAAAAGAGGGGTTATGAGATAGATCAAGCAACAAAAAGGGGAAAAGGACCTGTTGATCCTTCTACATCCCAGATTCCCCATATTTTGCAAAGGAATACTCAAGCAACTGCCAGGGAACAACCTCATTTGCAGGTTGATATTGCTGCTACAAAGTCACATCAGAAGGTAAACGTCACTTCACCTTTTAATATCATTGAAAATATGAAGAAGATGAATGTGACAATATCTATGTGGGATTCCTTAGCCATCCCAGGTCAAAAGGACATGTTACAATTTGCCTTGTCTAATTTAAAAGTGTCAAATGATGCAACTGTTGACTTAGCTAGGGCTATTCTTACCAATTCATCCTAGGACAATAGTAAACAGCCA
The DNA here is from genome assembly GCA_027924645.1 of Cunninghamia lanceolata. NCBI lineage: Eukaryota > Viridiplantae > Streptophyta > Pinopsida > Cupressales > Cupressaceae > Cunninghamia > Cunninghamia lanceolata. Next base: position 16,742,363 of record BSBN01000107.1, on the reverse strand, counting down.
AACAAAAGTGCTAAACCACTTCCATTTTATGTTTCATTAATAATAGGAGACAAGTTAGTACATAACTGCATGGTGGATAGTGGTGCAAGTAGTTCTGTAATGCCAAAACAGATTGCAAACCAATTAGGATTGAAATACCAGCCCCTTACGAAGGGTGTACTCCAGCTAGATGGCACAGTTGTTAACACTGTAGGTGTGATTAAAGATCTAGGTCTCACTTTGCATACCTGCCTAAATCTTTCCATTTCCCAAGAGGTGTTCATCATAGATCTACCTCCTTATTTTGCCATGTGTTTGTCAAGAGAGTTCACAGCCAAGATAGGAGGATATTTATCCTCAGACTGGTCCCACATGTTTTTTAGGACCCGATATGGTACAAAAGTGACCATAAAATCTGAATTGCTTGCCAAGGATCACATAGAGCCCTATGTCCCAAGTGTTGTTAATGCAAATTGCATTATTTCTGATGATCTTGATCTTGTTGCTACTCAAGAACTGCAAGTTGGGAGTATACCAGAGGTGTTGTTAAAGGAGTGGGCCTTAGAAAATATTGTAGATGATCTTGAAGGACACATTCAAGAAACTGGTATGGGGGTTTACATACTGCATGAACCTGAAACAGCAATTCCAAACCTTGTAAAGAGTGCAAAACATCAGATAGAACAGCAAGATGAGGTATGGAAAATGTACTTTGATGGCTCTAGGAATAGGAATGGATCTGGTGGTGGTGCAATGCTTGTGTCTCCATAGGGTGACAGATATTATTCTGCTTTTCATTTTGCTTTTTCGTGTACAAATAACACTGCTGAGTATGAAGGGTTGATTCAGGGTTTGCAGTGGGCAAGAAAGAGGAAAATTGGTTGTTTGCAGGTGTATGGGGACAGCAAACTTATTGTGAATTAGATGAGGGGACTACATTTTACAAAGAATGATGCTTTGAAATGCTATAAACATAGGGTATGGGATAAGATTGAGGAGTTTGATGTTTTCAATCTAATCTCTATTCCAAGAAATGAAAACAATCATGCAGATAGGTTAGCTACAATTGGGGCTCAATTCGATATCCCTAGTGATATTCAAAGAGAAAAGGTACAGGCTCATGTGAAGATAGTTGATAGGCCCTCTATTCCTGACAATAACATTCATTGGCAGGTTTGCAGTGGGCAAGAAAGAGGAAAATTGGTTGTACAAATAACACTGCTGAGTATGAAGGGTTGATTCAGGGTTTGCAGTGGGCAAGAAAGAGGAAAATTGGTTGTTTGCAGGTGTATGGGGACAGCGAACTTACTGTGAATTAGATGAGGGGATTGCATTTTACAAAGAATGATGCTTTGAAATGCTATAAACCTAGGGTATGGGATATGATTGAGGAGTTTGATGCTTTCAATCTAATCTCTATTCCAAGAAATTAGAACAATCATGCAGATAGGTTAGCTACAATTGGGGCTCAGTTCGATATCCCTAGTGATATTCAAAGAGAAAAGGTACAGGCTCATGTGAAGATAGTTGATAGGCCCTCTATTCCTGACAATAACATTCATTGGCAGGTTTTTTAGAGTGATGAGTAGGTTCTACGTTTCCTATAAGAAGAGGATGAGTTCTCTGTGATGAATCAGAACAAACTCAAACAACAATATGGTGATCATGAGGTTTTTTAGTTAAGGACTAATAAGCTGCCCAGAGGGTTGGTAACCTTGGAATCCATTTTTGGTACTGATGATTAGCTGAAAAAAAGCAAAACTAGCATGCAGGTCAAAGAGGAACATTATGAGGAGCTGGAAATTTTCAAAGGCAAGCTTCTCAAAATTGGTAAAATCTGTTCACCTGAGGATAGGAAAGATTTTATTGCTCTTTGTCAAAAATTTGAGGCTGTGTTTGCTTGGGAATACTTAGACTTAAAAGGGTTTGACCCTCATATTGCCCAGCATACTATAGAGTTAGAGCTAGGTGTGAAACCTGTGAGCTAGAAACAAAGACCTTTAAATCCAAAACTTGAGCCTCTGATGATTAAAGAATTAACCAAGCTGATCGAGGGAAACATCATTTTTTCGATCAAGCATACTTCTTGGGTCTCCAATCTTGTTCCTTTGAGGAAGAAGAATGGAGAGATTAGGCTATGCATTGATTTTAGAGACCTTAATAGAGCCTCCCTGAAGGATCACTACCCGCTGCCCTCAATGGAGCAAATTCTGCAAGTAGTAGCTAGTTCAGAAAGATTCTCCTTACTTGATGGATATTCTGATTATAATCAAGTATTAGTCAAGGAAGAAGATCAGTTTAAAACTGCTTTTACCACCAAATGGGGCACCATGGCCTACAGAATGATGCCTTTTGGTCTGTCAAATGCTGGCTCTACTTTTCAGAGAGTTATGGATATGGCTTTTAAAGGTTTGCTTTATAAATTGGTACTTGTGTACCTTGATGACATCATAATTTTCTCTAAGGATGCAACTAAACATTTATCCCACCTGAAACAAGTATTTGAGAGATGTAAAGAGTTTGGGATATCTCTCAATCCCAAGAAATGTATTTTTCTTGTACATGAAGGAAAGCTTTTAGGACACATTGTGTCAAAGGAGGGAGTTACCATTGATACAGAAAGAGTAAGAGCTATTTTGGAGCTACCTTTACCTAGTCACAAGAAAGGACTACAAAGTTTTATTGGCAGAATTAATTTTCTACGAAGATTTATACCTGAGATTGCAAATTTATTGAAGCCATTGACCTCTATGTTAAAGAAAAATGTAGTTTTCAGTTGGACAAAAGAGGCCAAACTCAGCTTTGAGTCCATAAAAGAAGTGTTATCGGCTACACCAACTCTGGTAAATCTTGATTTCTCAAAAGAGTTTATTTTGTATGCTTATGGCAGTTTAGATACAATTTCTGCAATTCTGGTACAGCAGCAAAGTGAAGGCTTTGAACAGCCAATTGCTTTCTTTAGTCAAGGACTGGAGGAGTATGAACAGAGGTATAGTTTCATTGAAAAACATGTCCTTGCAGTGGTAAAAAGTCTCAAGAAGTTTAGGCATCTTATTTCTAACAATAAGGTACATTTGATGGTTGCTCACCCTGTCGTGAAAGAGTTTCTGTTAGGTAAGGATGTTAATGAGAAAAGGGCTAGTTGTATTACCAAAGTCATGGAATATGACGTAGATATCAAGATAACCAAGCTCATCAGAGGTAGAGAAATCAGTGAACAACTTGCTACTAGGTCTGAAAATGAAACGGAGAAGGAAGAAGAGGTCCTTCTGACCATTGAAGATGAACAGTAGGATGATACAACAGTAGTTGGAACAGGTTGGGTTAATGACATGACTCATTTTTTACAAACTGGTGAATGTCCAGCAGGTTTAGATAGAACCAAGAGAAGATATTTTAGACTGTAGTCTATTCCATATGTTTTAATTAATGCTATCCTTTTCAGAAAAGATTTTAATGGTGTGTTGTTAAGATGCATTGATAATGATCAAACTAACAAGGTGTTGCATGAGTTTCATGATGGAACAGCAGGGGGTCTTTTTTTCCCAAGAACTACTGCTTGGAAAATAATGAGAGCTGGCTATTACTGGCCCAACTTATTCAAGGATGCCCATGCATGGGCCAGAAAGTGTGTAAAGTGCGCCATTTTTGCAGGCAAAGAAAGGCTGCCAGCTTTACCTCTACAGCCAATTCAAGTAGAACATCCCTTCATGAGATGGGGCATTGATTTTATAGGTCCCATTAACCCACCATCAAGTGCAAGTCATAGATGGGTACTTACAGCAACAAACTATTTCACAAGGTGGACTGAAGCAATGGCTTTGAAGGAATCCAATGAGAACGTTGTTTTGAACTTTTATTGTGATTTGGTATCTAGATTTGGGGAGTACCTGAGTCAGTAATCTCTGATAATGCTTTAGCCTTTGTCGGATTGAAGATAATTGACTGGGCTGTGAATAATGGAATCTATTTGAACACTTCATCAAATTATTACCCACAGGGTAATGGTTTGGCTGAATCCACACATAAGAATCTCATAAGGATTATCAAAGATCAATGGAGGACAACCAGAGAACCTGGCACACCAATCTGAAATATGCTTTATGGGCAGATAGAATAACTCCCAAGAGGTCTATTGGAAACTCCCCATATATGTTAGTTTATGGAAAAGAGGTAAGACTGCCTATATCTGTAGAGCTACCAACACTTGATATCATAAATCAACTGGAGATGTTTGAAGAAGAAGATCCCATGGCTATCAGATATGCTCAACTTATGGAGCTTGAAGAGATCAGAGATAAAGCTATGAAAGCTATGGAGTGTCATCAGCTTCAAACAAAAAGAATTTTTGATAAGAAGGCCACTCCCAAAAATTTTAGGGAGGGTGATATGGTTCTCAAATGGGATGAGTTGAAAAGTAGGCCAGGGAAGCACTCCAAGTTTGACAGCATGTGGAGTGGCCCATTTATCATTACTAAATGCAAGGAGCACAATGCATTTCAATTATCAAACATGGATAGAGAAAATTTACCTATCCCAGTCAATGGGATACACCTGAAGAAGTGTTTTGAGGTATGAATTGCCTTGTAAAGCAGTAGATTAGGTCTCTTGCTTTCAATAAGTGCTAATGCACAATAGTTTATATACCTTTTGTTTTCCCTAAGTGTTGTCTAGCATAGTTAGGTGAGTTTCTTTCAGCATTTTTTTTTGGTTTTGGTCTTCCAAGTGTTCTTCATTGCTGACATGCTGAGTTACTGAGGTCAAGATTGATTGTCAAAGTGTTTAAGTCTCTGTATGACCCTGTGCCCAATGGATGCTTAAGGCCACTGGTCTGATGTTTAGCAGGCAAACATCCCTGAGAAGTCACCAAAATGTTGTCCTATTTTTCCACTGTCCAGAGTTAAATAGCTCACCTTGTATATTCCTTGAATATCCTTTAGAAAGTGACCCTACAAAACTTAAATTCGTCAAAAAAACTCATGCTCTACCTTGCCAAAAATCCCAAAATCTTTTTGGGAGAATCCTTAAAGAAAACCCAGAAAAACCCAGAAATGTTTTGTCTCCAATTGTTTCCTATCTCAGAGATTTCTCAGTTTTATACTTAGCCATTTTTCATGTATATGATGATGACGCCATCCTTGTTTTGGGGTTTTCTGTCACTTGGTCGCATTGTATCTCAGATACATTTTTCCTTGTATCTTGGTCATGCACAAAAATGAATGTACATCGGGTTCGTTGAAGGTAGTGTTGTATGCATCTTCGTTTGTATATTGTATATACAATACAATATACAAGAGCTTATGCAAAATATGAGGTCCACTTTTGTATATCGGGTGATTGTATCTCATATATAAGCGTAGATACAAGGCAACATGCAAGGGTTAGATACAAAGGGTGGGGTCCGCCTATTGTATGTATATGCAATTGTATCTTTGCACATACAATCCTATATACAATGGCATATACAATCCTGAGATACAATCCCGGACCTGAAAGAATATGCAGTTTGGTTCATAAAGGTCAGATGCAATGTTTGTATGCAAATGTTTGTATGCAAGTGTTTGTATGCAGTTTTGTTTGTATATTTCGCATTGTATATGCGATATACAAAAGGTTAGATACAACAATGATATACAATGCAAACCCGACTGGGAAATTAAATTTGGCAAAACTCAGCGGTGGGTTCCGCAATTCTATGTCAAAGTGCATGTATATGCTGATATGCAAAAAGAAAAGATACAAGGCCGGACCTGTTTCAAAGTTTCATTCTGGTTGATAATCCTTTGAGTTCTGTATTATATGTACATGCGATTGTATCTCATATACAATCGCAGATACAAAGTCACATACAATGGACTTTCGGTGAGACAAACCTTATCAGTGGCTCAATTTGAGGTCTTTCCGATGGCCGATAAGGCATGCAAATGTTCAGCGATGGGTCCCAGGTTCAGCTCAGTGGCAAATCATATGATGACACGTATCATGGCCCGCTTTGTATAAAGGTAATTGTATTGTATATACATTTGCATATACAAAAGGTGATTCAAAAGCCGATTAAAATGCCGAATCAAAAGTACATACAATGGACATTTTGACAAGACCTTTGTATATCGGTATGACTCAGATGAGGTCGCCCCGACAGCCCGATATATACAAAATTTGCATATGCAAAAAAGCAAATGAAGAGATCGCATAGGTGTAAAGTTGAACAGTTTGAAGGACCCGATATGCAGGTGATGTCATCCAGATCTCCTCTTCGACCAGGTTCTTTAGGATGATGATGTCATCATGATTTTCAAAGTACATCCATTTGTTTTTGTATGTCTGTATGCATACAAACAATAGCCCTTTTGCAGCAAAGATAAATCTTACGGCATGCATTCAAATTTGTAGCTTCAAACAAGGAATTTAGGGGCTGATTGTATCAGATGCAGGGCCTGATCATTCAACAAATTCAAGTGATCAGATGCCAGATTTAGAGGATTCAAGAATCTACAGTGCCGTAAAACTTTGTTAGAGAGTTTGTATCCTGCTTGTGTGCAATGCAAATCTGATTCCTCACCTACCCTTTCCAGATATTTGTAGCATTCATTGCTACAAATCGAACAACTCGGCTATTTCGCATTGATGACTAGAAATATCTCGCATCTGCTCTGTTCCTGTTTTCCATGCCATAACTTCTAGCAAGTTAGCACTCCCTTCAAACGTAGATATTTTCTGACAAAGCCCATGGGGTGAATTGATTGTAGCCGACTTAAGTCAAATAAAAAAATGCTATATATAGAAGAACATGAGATGTAAAGGGGGTTGGGAGATTTAGTAATCTATGCTTCTGATTCCAAACAAAGCATTCCTCTATTGTAACCTTGCCTTCTGACTAAATACATGCTAGTTATATTACCTCTTCATGCTATTTTGACTCTGTGTGATCTAAGGATGATGTGTTCGTGAATGTTTAATTCCTTCTAGTCATCTCTTGTTCCTTGCCTCTGTTAAAATCAGTTTGATCTGTGTATGTTTATTGGTTGTATCTAGTCATTTTGTGCATTTTCTCAGTTCTATGAGGGCTCTTTTATTCGACCTGGTGAATCACCCTTATTTTCAATTTTTCCTATTTTATCTTTCATTTTAAAAAAAAGCATTCCTTCTCCCTTTTCCTCTGCAAATCCAGTAGATTTTAGGTGATAACCAGCTAGGAAGCCGGCCTTCTCCGGAGGTTCTTTCCAAACACAGGTGACCCACAGACCTTGGAAAGATCCCATGTTTCTCCAGATTGCCAAGTTTTACAACTTAGCAAGGGTGCAAATCTGGGTGATAATAGTAATCAAATCTGAGCCATTGGTGTTGAGTTAATCTCCACCGTTCCTTCAAAAATCTGGTATGCCTGCCCATCTATAAAAGGGTAGTCATTTTCTCTCTTTGTAAATAAGATTGGACAATGAATTGTTGAGACTCTACCAAAATATTGATCAGTACAAAATAGGTTTTATAGGAGTTGTTAGAAATTATGTTCTTGAGTTGTCTTGCTTTGGATTTCATAGTTCATTTCAATCTGAAATTAGATAAAGTACAGTTGCAATGGTGAATGTATGCTTTGATATTTGATGAATGCCCTGGTTCATACCATTTGTTCTTGTTGATTGTAAGTAACTTTGCATGGTTAGTCTGAACCTTATTAAGTGAATTTAGTTAGATTACATGACATTAATTGAGTTGCTCCAGTAATTGGGTGTTTAATGAATGTATGTGATTTGAAAATCTCAAATTACCTTTGAAGATTGCATCATTTATGTAGCATTGTGGTTATAGCCTAGTTAAGCATAAATTGGTTTATCAAGGGTGTTTGTCTATCTGCTGCATTTCATTCCAGTTGTGATTTGTCCTTAGGTTTCATATCCATCTCCCTGCCCTTTAACCTTTTTACATTTTCTTTACATAAAATTTGATTAGACTTAGGATTTTAAAGCAGTGTCATATTGTCTATCTGCTAATAAATTTTAGACTTAACAATCTACATCACTTAGGGTTTCTACACACTTATTGTTGTCATAAATTCACAAACCCTACATTGCATGTAAGTCCCCTTGGTTGGAATAGCAAAGTACATATCCATTGAGTTATCCTGCAAATCAAGCCCTGACCGTATAAACCTTGGGGCAGTCCTATTCTGAAGTTTTGGGATAGGATTCCTTTCAAGAGAGGTGAGATATCCAATATCTTACCTACATTGATGTGTGCTAAAATCACCATCAACACCATGTTCTGTAATTGCATTAACTGTGGCTTCAAGTTGTAAGGGCACATAATCAGATTTCTTACCCTTCTTTGTTTTTCCTTTTTTCTTTCTCCTTTGAGGTCTCTCCTTCTTCAACTTCTTCTCTAGTTCTTTTCTTCTTTCTTTCCAAAGCCTCAATCTCTTCTTCTTTTTCTTCTTCTTCTTCAATATTTACAAGATTTATCTTGCCTCTTCTAGCCCGACTCTTCTGTCTAGGCTTCTTCTTCTCAGTGGTTTGAATTTGTTCAAGGATTTATGTGGTACTTCTTTTGCCAGGAAATGAAGATCTAGATGGAATAGAGGAAGTTGTTGTAGCTGATGTTGATCTACTTGTTCTTATTGGCAGTTGTTTGATGTTTAGTGCTGTTGTTGGGTCATAAGTGCTGATATGGGGACGTGGGCAGTCTAGACGTTCTCTTCATAATATTGTTTTATCAAAACTCATTTCCTCTGGGCGTCTAGAGATTGTATCAACATTGCAACAATTGGGATTAGTATCATCTTTGTTTTGTATGAGATTTGGAGTGATTTTATGTCTTTGTAATGCTGCTATAATTTTTGTCAATCAAACAAGTTGAAGATTTCCAAGTGGGTATCTCATTTTAATTAGTTTCATTACATTTTATGATCTGGGTTGCTTTTAGTTTGTGCAAATTCATTGTATATTTTTTGGGTTTGTTTATCTACGTCATATTATGCACATGCAATGCAAAAATCAAACATGCAAAACAACCCATAAACCCTAAACAACAGAAAACAAAAAATACACAAAAATTAGTCAGGATGAAACACATACAATGGGGTGTATGTTAAAGTGGTATCAGAGCTAAAAATCTTGCCATCCTGTGAGGTTAATATGACATGCAGATGGTAAAAATGAGACATGTGACGTACAGATAGATATCCCTTTAGAAATACCAGGGCAAGGCAGGGAACACAGTTTCTGTAGTTGATAGAACCAGAGAATCCTGTGCCACAAACAGATCCATTTGAGTCAGAGATAGAGGTTGCTGCTACTGAGGATGATTCCCTAGTTTCATGAACAGATCTATTTTCAGGTGAACTACCTCCAGTTCCAAAACCTATAGAAGAAATGGGTGATAGGGAGGTTGAGGAAGAAATGGGTGATAGGGAGGTTGAGGAGCCCAGCATGCGAGAGATCATGAATGTGCTCACCAAGAGCTCAATGGCCCTAGAAAGGGAATTGAGGGATTCTTAACAGGGGATGATGGAAACACAGGCAGAGATAGGACATACCCTCACACAATTGCGAGATGGGTTGAATATCAGGGATAATCGCCTTGACAAAAACAAGTATAATGGAGGAGATAGGAATAGAAATAATGACAGTGATAGACATAGAGACAATGATGGTGATAGGAACAGAAACAATGACGGAGATAGGAACCGGCATAATGTGGGTGATAGACATAATGGTGACAGGAACCAGGGAAACAGGAATAATGGGGACAGGAACCAGGGTGATAAATACAGGTTCAAAGATGATGAGGACAAGGCCTCAATGACTCATAAGAGGGCTTCAAAGTTTACAGCAGGTGACAGACCTAGCATTCCGACCTTTGTTCCCAGGAAAGTTCTTGAACAGGATCCCACATAGGCTGAGTTTCAAGAGGAGATTCTGAGGAATTGGAGAGCTTCTAGTGCGGAGTTTAGGGCTGAGATGACCTTTGCAGAGTACTCTGACATTAGGATTAACAATAGACCTTGCAGAGGAGGTAGACATCAGAACTAGGAGTTATAGAAAAAGGTGAGTAAGATGACACTTCCCTATTTTGATGGATCAGGAAAGACCACTGCTAGAGCTTGGGTTCAGAAACTAGACAGCTACCTGTAGATCAGTCCAATGCTTGAGGAGGATGCCATTACCTATGCAGCTTTGCATTTGGAGGGGGTAGCACACACTGGGTCATGATCAAATTACCTCATACGTGGAGTTCATAGCTAGATTGATTGATAGATTTTATAAGAAAGATCAAAAGTTACAGTTTAAGGAGTTAGCACAGCTGAGGCAGAGTGGTTCGGTTGACTCCTACATTTCTGAGTTCTAGGACTTGTCAGTTATGGTCCCAGATATTTTTGAGCACAGATTGGTTATTGTCTTCATTGATGGATTATCAGACCCACTTCATGGTTGGGTTAAGGGTTTTGACCCTGCTACACTCCAAGAGGACATGAAAAAGGCCCAAGACATGGAGTCATCAGTGTGGAGAAGCAAATTTTAGTCTAAGGGATTTCCACACAGGAGGTATAAGTAAAAGGAGAAGAGACCCTTCCATAGAGATTTGGAGCAGCATAAGGAGAGGTCAAACAGGTTGACTGAAGATTAGCTCAATGAGTACAGGAAGAAGAAACTTTGCTTTCATTGCAAAGAACCATGGGATTCCTCGCATAAGTGTCCACACAAGGCTAAGGCCAAATTGATCGAGTACTATTCATCTGAAGGGACTCAATCAGAGGCATCCGATTCAGACTCAGATTGACCTTTCGATCATGGCGATAGTGATGACGAGAGGCTTCACAGCACAGTGCTTGCAGTGGAAGTGTTATTGCCCAATTATCTAGTTTCCAGAAGGTTGGTTCTTTTAGGGTGCGTGGTGTGCTCGGTGGACAGCGCATCATTACCCTCATTGATACAGGAGCTACTCACAATTTTATTGACGAGGGGTTGGTAGCTCACAGGGGGTTGAAGACAGAGGAATTCAAAGGCTTTAAGGTGATGGTGGCTGACGGATTCAAAATGTAGTCTAGCTGGAAGATAATAGGATTGAAGATCATCATGGGTGATTACGAGTTGGTTGATGACTTCTATGTGGTTGGAATTGGGGATACAGATGTGTTACTTGGCATGCATTAGATGAGCCAATTAGAGAAATTCACCATGAATGTTAAGAAGATGGAAATGAGGTTTGAATGTAATGGAAAGAAAATTTGCCTTAGGGGTATTTCAGATGGTGGACCTTGAGTAGTATCACTGAAGAGAATGGAGAGACTTTTGAGACATGACCAGGTTGAGTGGGCAGAAGAGTGCCTTATTATGTAGAGTCCCCACCACGACAGAAGGACAGCTATCATCTTGATCTTTAGAACTTGCTAACCAAGCACAATAAAGTGCTTGGGGATATACCACCAGGAGTACCTCCTGATAGAGGCATAGAGCATGTGATCGAGTTAGAGGATGGGACCAAGCTGTTGGCAAGAGACATTGGAGCTTCATGACTGTTGTCATTGATGGCAACAAAGTTCATCCCACACATCCACAGGACATGATGTGCTTATACCAAAAGTTAGATTGAAGAGTGTTGTGGTCCGGTAAGCAAGAACAGAGCATGCAGAAGGTCTGACAGTCAGGTCCAGATCTGTTAAAGGAAGTATCTCTGGAAAGTGTGAACTTGGGGAAGTCAAGAGGAGTACCTTGACTGATAGATTCTAGGAATTGAGCCTCCAGTGATGAAGGAATAAAGAGATATGAGCATTCAAGTATTAGGGTCCTGTTTGGCAGAACAGACAGAGGAAGAACTGACCGGCAAAGCATCAAACATTATTCTGGATGAGATGTTGATGGTGATAAAGATTCTTAAGGTATCACTCTTGTTTGGCTGACTTGTTAGATGACTTGCATAAGTTCCTTTTTGATCCGCATCACTTGGTAAGCAAGGATTCAGCTGATAGACTAAAGTTTAGGAAATATTGACCTTTTCGGATGCCGACTAGAAAGAGTATGAAATCCCTTATGCGGATATATATACATGATGAATTTCAATGAGAAGGTGTGTGTTGTATTGTTACAAGTGCGAAGAAAAGTAGAAGTGTAGAGGGAAAGTAGTAAGGAAGGTCTGGTATGTGAAAAGATAGCAGAACAAAGGAAGAGGAAGGATGAAGTGTAGCAGATCAGTATACTGAGCCTAACCGGAACTGAACTCCAGCATGTGTGGATGCTTCACATTAGTTTAAGTATCTTAATATTCTTGTTACAACTTGTAGACAGTGAGTCTCTTATGAGCAATGTGCTCGGGCAGTGAGCCCTAATTGGCAAGTGCCTTTTTGTATTTCTATTCTTCTAACAGAGAATACAATCTTGGGTTAATCACCCCATGGTTGTCTCCCTTAATAGGGTTTCCACATCAAAAATATTGTGTCATGTGTATTTCCATTTCGTGGTTATGTTTGCTTATTTGAATTGATGCTGCATTAATTATTAAGAAACTTCAGAAAGCTGAAATAATTAAGATAACTGATTCACCCCCCCTCTCAGTTATCAACAATTGGTATCAGAGCCAGTTCCTCTCAACAGAGCCTAACAGCTTGAGGAAGACCTGGGAATTCAAATGGATGCATATGGTATGAAGGAGCAACTTAAGTCTGCCCTAGATGATCTTGAGCAATCAAATTCTGAAATCAATGAGTTGAAGGAAAGACTCAAACAGGCTGATGATTTCATAAATGAATTAAAAGAGAAACTAAGTCTCTCTATGAAAAAGAGAAAGGAGCTACTTCAGCAACTAGCAAGACAAAGTGAAGCCAATGATACAAATGGAGATCTGAAGGAGAAAACCAAGTTATGTGAAAAGTTATCAAAAGAAATCATTATGGTAAGACATGAAATGGAATCAAGAGCTATGAAGTTTACCCAAGAGATTGAAGAAAAAAGAAAAACTGAAGATGATCTAAGACATTCTCTCAAGGAAAAATCAGAAGATTGCCACAAGATGGATAGAATTATCAGACATCTTGAATCTGATCTTGAAGATACTAAAGATAATGAAGAAAAACTTGAGGATCAAATTGTCTCTCTCAAAAAGGATCTTCAAACAGCAAATGAATATAAAGAGAAATTCAAGATAAATTCTACTCAACTTAAAGTTCTTCTTGAAAGTCAAAAGAGGGTAGATGACAACTGTGGTTTGGGATATGAGAAAGGTGAAAGCTCCGGATCCGGTCAGAAGAATTTTGGATCAGAAAATCCAAGGAACAGGCCCAGAAGACCTCCGGTAAGACAGCCTAATGCTCAAAGATCTCCATCATTCAATGGATACTACCACAACTGCAATAACTTTGGTCATAGAGCTAATTAGTGTAGAAAGAGAATGAATCAGACTAATACATCCTTCTCCAAACAGTGTTTCAACTGCAAAAGGTATGGTCACAAATCTCATGAATGCAGAAATATGCAAATGAACAATTCATTCAATGGTAGATGCTTTGCATGCAATAGAATGGGTTGTATGGCTAATCAATGCAGATCAAGAGGATATCAATCAAATATGCAAAGAAATGTTGTTTGCCAAATTTGCAATAGATCCGGCCATATTGCAAAATTCTGTAGAAACAAGAATCAGGACAAAAGAGGTCTAGTACATTATAATCAAAATCAAGATAAGGGAAAACAAAAAGTGAATGTGGATGAAATTCAAAGTGAGATGAACAAGATTTGGGTGAAGAAAAGTACAGAAAATGTAGGTGATGGATTCGCACCAAACTCTGGTGTTGATATTCCTTCCAAAAATTGAAAAATGAGCTCTGGCTCAGGGGAAGACACAAAGAAAACCATTTTTCCTTAGCCAGTCAATTGGTGCCGGAACTGGCACAAGGAGATTTACGGATTAGAGGGTTCATAAGAGAAACATCTAAACAAACTATGGTTAAGATTTGGAAGATCCGCAAGATGTTTAGATCAAGATTGATCCCGATCTTCAAATCATCTGAATAAGGCAAACCGGAATGACTTAGGTCGAGCATTTATTGCAACTTGATATTAGGGTTTGTGGAGCAATATAAGGGTTTTCTCATTAAGCATTTGTTCATTCTGCATTCAAGAAGAAACAAAAAGAAGCTCTGCAACAGAAATTCCTCAAGCCCTACAGAATCTGATTCATCCAACAATTGATCCGGCTCACCTCGTGTAACCTAGAAGCGTAAAAGGTATTTTCCATTCTTAATATCTCTCTACAAATCTTTGAAATATGGCTACTCCAAATGTAGTGAAGATTTCTAATAGGCCTTGCCCTAAATTTAAGAAGCATCCATATAAATCCCTAGAAGTTGATCCCCTAGGCGCCTTGTCAAGCATTCTGCATGGGGTTTTGCATGTAGAAGATGTTAGGGCATATATTCATGCGAGTATTGAAGAATTTGGGGAATCTAAGTTGGTCGATATCTATCACAAGCAATTGATAGATGACTCATTTGAACTCAAAACCCAGTATAAAGCTATTCGAGATAAACATTTTGCACAGTGCATTCATTTCCCCTATTTTTCAGAAGATGAATGGGTCCGGTATATTCTGAGCTGAATGCATGACAACTTCATGTGGTTGAACAAGCTGTTTAAAATCACTAAGGATGCCATTAAGGCTGTAACCGGATTACACTCAACCGGTGAGATGCCCATTCTCAAATCTGTCAAAAACCAAATTGTAATTGAGGCTACCGGATCAAAGTTTGATAAAAGAGCAATGACTATAGAGGATATCATAGATCCAGATATCAAGTTTGCATCAATGATAATTGGATATAAGATATATCACTCCAGCAGGGAGAATTCAGTTTCCAGAACTGCTATATATACTGCTTATGAAATGTTGAGGAAGAATGTAGACTATGATCTGTGTGAGCTCCTTCTGAACCAACTCTTGGAGAATCTACAGAAGATAAAGAAGGATAAGAAGAACTTCAAATATGGTGGTTTGATCCTTTGTCTTTTCTTTTATTACATGAATGAGCTTCCCGGATCCAGTGGCTAGGTATGGCAAAATGATAGACCAGTAGCCATTCAGATCAGAGATTATATACATGGGCTTGGTGATGCCAAGGCACAAAATACAATTCTCTGGGGATATTTCAAATACTTTTAGAACATGATGCAAGCTAGAGAGAGAATTCCCCAATCTCTAGTTGAGAAATACAAAGACACAGTATGCTTTATGGTAGAAACTGATCAGTGCCTAATGGAGGCAGTGGAACTAAGAATAGTGTGGATCATGCCAATGGGGTATGAGGTGGATGAGAAAATCATAGAGCTACATGTTTAGCACATGTTGAGTCAACCAAAGGATCCTAAAGCAGAAAGGTTTGGAACCTTTGAAGAATTAAGTATAAAAATCCATGTGGAACTCAGACAACCGGAGATAAAGAGAAAAGTGAGAAAAGAGGTAGAAGATTTTGCAAAGAGGCATGGAATCTCAAAAGAAGCACTTGATGCACATAGAGAAAAGATGGAAAGGGCAGAAAAAGAGAAGGAAGAAGCAGAAAAGGAAAGTGATCCAGTAAAAGCCTCCTCCCAAACCAGATCCTCTAAGAGGTCTGCACCTAATAAGACCTCAAAGGCATCAAAACCGGAAGCAAAATCATCCAGTAAAGAAGAGAAAAGAACTAAGACAAAGGCCACAAGGTCTTACTTCAGTCAGAAAGACGAAGAAGAGACAGAATCTGATGAAGAAATCAAGAAGATGAAGAAGAAGAAAGTATCAGGTGCAGATAAGGTGGCAGAGGCAGGAGAGTTTGTTGAAAAGCCCACTCTAGCCCCAGATGATGTAATCAAAGTTGTGACTATGGATGGGGACCTGCAACCAATAATAGAATTCTATGATGCATATAATGATGCAGATAGAAAAATCTTGGAGGAAGCCATAGTTAAATACTTGAACATATACAATAAAGCCTTGATTGAAATAATTTCTCTAATTCCTAAAAGCTTGGAAAAGGAACTTGAAATGAGAAAAGAAAATGCTAAGGCTAAGGACTTAGAAATTAGAGAACAGATAGCCATTTAGCTCTACCCTTCAATTACTCCAAAACAAATGGGTATGATCTTCAAAGATTACAAGAATGAGTTCCGAAGTAAGACTAGAATGAATCAACTCATGCTAGGAGAAACTGATAAAGTGGCAAAAGAAACAGAAGAAATCCTGCCAAATACATACTCAAGATTCAACATTCCTATTATAGAGGACTTGGGTGTTGATCCCTCAGCTACAAGTGTGGAAAAAGAATCTACTGAGGCAATGACAGAAGAAGTAATGGACACCGGTGAAGAAAAAGATAAGGATTTGGAATCCTCTGCTCCGAAAGAGGTGGCCCGTGAACAAACAAACATCACTCCTCCGGTTTCTCCTGCTGACTCCGGATCCAAAGGAGAAGAAAGGATAAAGGAGAAAGAAAAAGAAGTGAAGGGAAAAGAAGATGACAGCTCTAAAACTACAGAAGAAAAGAAAACTCTGTTCTGGCAAGAGACACTGCAGAAATTGTCAAAGAATTCTTAAACAAAGAGACAATGGAAATTGATGAACTAGAACTTCTACTAGGACCATTTGATTTTGATTCTCTTTCCCCGGTACAAACAATGAAGATAGCTTCACTTGCTAATGCTAAGGCAAAAGAAAAACCCCTGAAGTCTCACATGGAAGACTGTGAGCTAAGAGAAGCTGCATCCGGTGTGCTTGAAAAGATCATGCCATCTTTTCTGAAGGATTCATCACCTTCCTTATCAGGTAATCTTAAGTCTCTTGTTAGTTCAGTCAGCACTCATTTTGAGTCCTTAGAGAAATCAGCTAAGGAAAAGGTCCAGAAAGAGTTTTTGGATAAAAGATTTTCTGAGTTACAAGGTTTTATAAGTAATGATAGGAGAAATATGGATATTGGAATAAAGAGCCTAGAAAATGCTCTTAAAGATGGAGGAGATATCTATAAATTTTGTTTATCCTGGCCTAAAGTGACCAAGGGTATTGAGAAGAAAGTAAAGGAACAAGAGGTTAAACTATCAAGCCTCTCTCAGATTTTTTATCCTCTCACTATATCCATAGTAAACCAAGAATGTCAAACCATTGTAGTCATGAATGAAATTAAGAAACTTGAAAAGGAGAGGAAGAACATAATAAGCAGGATGGGTGAACTTAGAGGGATCATTATCCCTAAGTTAGAAGTCATGCATGAGGCTCTAACTGATGCTCAGACCACTGCCCGAACCAGTGATCCAACAGATCTTAAAAGGGCAGAAGCTTTTGCATTCTTGTTGAGTGGTCACATCTCAATTTTGGACAAGCTGAAACAGAGTTGGGTGACACAAGTTGTGCAGTTAAAGACAACTTTTGCAGACATACTACAATATGTGTGAGTACAACCGGTTTATATACTTATGCGGCTAAGTATAGTTGATTTGTTTTTGGGCAATTTTGGTGTGCGAACCCTACCCTTTGCCATTGATGTCAAAGGGGGAGTGAGAAACAGTGAAAAATGTGGAATCCAGCTAAGGAGGAGCTGCGGTAAAATGTACAGTAGAAGAGAGCATCAGCCAAGGGGGAGTATAGTATACACTTAGTCATTTTTCACTAAGTGTTGCCATCAATGCCAAAGGGGGAGATTGTTGGCAAGAGACACATTGGAGCTTCATGACTGTTGTCATTGATGGCAACAAAGTTCATTCCACACATCCACAAAACATGATGTGCTTATATCGGAAGTCAAATTGAAGAGTGTTGTGGTCCGGTAAGCAAGAACAGAGCATGCAGAAGGTCTGACAGTCATGTCCGGATCTATTAAAGGAAGTATCTCTAGAAAGTGCAGACTTGGGGAAGTCAAGAGGAGTACCTTGACTAATAGATTCCAGGAATTGAGCCTCTGGTGATGAAGGAATAAAGAGATAAGAGCATTCAAGTATTAGGGTCCTGTTTGGTAGAACAGACAGAGGAAGAACTGACCCGTAGAGCATCAGACATTATTCCGGATAAGATGCTGATGGTAATAAAGATTCTTAAGGTATCACTCTTGTTTGGCCGACTTGTTAGATGACTTGCATAAGTTCCTTTTTGATCCGCATCACTTGGTAAGCAAGGATTTAGCCAACAGACTAAAGTTTAGGAAATATTGACCTTTCTGGATGCCGACTAGAAAGAGTATGAAATCCCTTATGCGGATATATATACATGATGAATTTCGATGAGAAGGTGTGTGTTGTATTGTTACAAGTGCGAAGAAAAGCAGAAGTGTAGAGGGAAAGTAGTAAGGAAGGTCCGGTATGTGAAAAGACAGCTGAACAAAGGAAGAGGAAGGATGAAGTGTAGCAGATCAGTATACTGAGCCTAACCGGAACTGAACTCCAGCATGTGTGGATGTTTCACATCAGTTTAAGTATCTTAATATTCTTGTTACAACTTGTAGACAGTGAGTCTCTTATGAGCAGTGTGCTCGGGCAGTGAGCCCTAATTGGCAAGTGCCTTTTTGTATTTCTATTCTTCTAACAGAGAATACAATCTTGGGTTAATCACCCCGTGGTTTTCTCCCTTAACAGGGTTTCCACGTCAAAAATATTGCGTCATGTGTATTTCCATTTCATGGTTATGTTTGCTCATTTGAATTGATGTTGCATTAATTATTAAGAAAGTTCAGAAAGCTGAAATAATTAAGATAACTGATTCACCCCCCCTCTCAGTTATCAACACAAGCCTATCATGATCACTCCTTACCATCATCTAAAGAGGCTTAAGGATGAAATTGAGAAAACAATCAAAGAGCTTCTGGAGATGGGACACATTCGGCCCAGCAAGAGCCCATTTGCTTCTGCAGTTATACTTGTCAAAAAGAAGGATGGGACTATTAGGATGTGTATAGATTACAGGGCCTTAAATAAGAAGACCATCAAAAATAGGTATCCAATTCTGAGGATAGATGAGTTGATAGATGAGTTACATGGTGCTTATTATTTTTCTAAAATTGACTTGAGATCTGGGTATCACCAAATCCACATGAGGGCCGAGGACATAGAAAAAATGGCTTTCAAATGTCATTATGGTCACTTTGAGTTCCTAGTGATGCCCTTTGGTTTGACCAATGCACCTGCTACTTTCCAAAGTTGTATGAACTAGATTTTTAGATAGCAGCTTAAGAAGTTTGTTCTGATTTTCTTTGATGACATATAGATTTTCAGCAGAACTTGGGAGGACCACATGAGACACCTTGAGGAGGTGCTAAGCATTTTGGAGAGTAAATCACTTTATGCCAAGGAGTCAAAATGTGATTTTGGTATGATAGAATTACTCTACCTTGGCCACATTATCAGTGTTGATGGGGTTAGAATGGATCCAAAGAAGATAAAGGTGATTGTTGATTAGCCTCCACCCACAAACCTCACACAGCTTAAGGGTTTTTTTGGGCTTTGTGGATTCTATAGACAGTTTGTGAAAGGGTTCTCTCAGACAACTGCACCATTAACAGATCTAACAAAGAAGGAAGCCTTTGAATGGAACGACAGGACTCAGAAGTGCTTTGATAACTTCAAGCACTTGATGACTACATGCCCAGTGCTTGTTATCCCAGATTTCACTAAACTATTTGAGTTACAGTGTGATGCTTTTGGAGAGGGGATAGGAGTGATTATCATGTAGGAGAAGCACCTGAAAGCTTTTGAGAGTAGGAAGCTTCGAGGTGTAGAGAGGATTTACTCAGTTTATGACTGAGAGATGTTGGCCATTATGCATGCATTGGCCAAATTCAGGCCATATTTGGTTGGGGGTAAGTTCATAATCAGGACTGATCATAACAACATTAAATATTTCATGAAACAGAAGGACCTAAATGACAGACAGCAAAAGTGGGTTAGGAAATTATAGGCATATGATTTTGACATTAAGTATGTCAAAGGTAAAAGGAACATAGTTGCAGATGCCTTGTCACGACGACCGCACTTGTGTTTAGTTGGGGAGATCTCTGCTGATTGGAGGGAGATGATTATAGCAGAGTATGTTAAGGACTCTTGGGTAGCAGGAGTCATTAAGGGCGCAATCAGAGATAAGAGATATTCTGTGGTGATTGATTTGATCATGTACAAAGACAGGATATTTTTGGTGCCCAACTCATAGTTTAAGCATAAAGTAATCAAAACTTTCCATGATACACCAATGGCTGGCCATCCTGGATTCTTTAAGACATACGAACAAATTCAGGAGAGGTTCACATGGAAAGTATTGAAGGATGAAGTGCAGAAGTATGTTCGTGAGTGTCCCATTTGCCAACAAAACAAGCATGAGCATACCTTTCCTGCAGGTTTACTATAGCCATTACCCATTCCCAATCAGAAGTGGGAATGTATCACCATGGACTTTATGACAGGGTTACCTAAGGTGCAGGGAAAAGATTGTATTTATGAGGTGGTCGACAGACTCACCAAATTTGCACACTTCTTTGCAATTTTAGCAACCTCTACAACTACTTAGGTGGCTGATTTGTTTTTTCAGGAGATATTCAAGTTGCATGGGGTACCCAAGAGCATTGTCAGCGACAACGACAACAAGTTCCTGAGTATATTTTGGTAGGAGTTTTTTAGATTATGTGGCACAGAGTTAACTCCAAGCACCAAGTACCACCCGCAGACAAACGGGCAAATAGAGGTGGTGAACAAATGGTTAGAAGGATACCTGCGTAATTACGTTTCAAGGCAGCAGAAGGCCTGGATCAAATGGTTGCACCTAGGGGAGTACTAATACAATACTACACATCACATGTCTATCCAAATGACTCCTTTTAGGGCACTATATGGTTACGATGCCCCATGCTTTATAGATCTCTTGCTTGGTGGTAGTCGAGTGCCTAAGGCTAAGGATCTTTTGCAAGATAGCCAGGACATTCTCAGGGAGCTTAAGGAGAATATACAGCAGGCATAGAATCAACATAAGTTGTATGTTGCTCAGCACCAAGTGGAGACGAGTTTTAAGGTTGGAGACATGGTATACTTGAGGCTCCAACCCTACAGGCAATCCACTCTCAAGAAGAGTGGAGCAAAGAAGTTAAAATCTAGATTTTATGGTCCTTTCAGGATTATCAGACAAGTGGGTGAGGTGGCTTATGAGCTTGAGCTTGCATCAGATAGTCGGGTGCATAATATGTTCCATGTTTCTAGGCTGAAGAAATCTCTTGGCCATAATATAGTTCCTTCTGCAGAGCTTCCACCACTGGATGAGGAGGGTAAGTTGATCCTAGTACCAGAGGCTATCATTGACAACTGGGAAAGGCATTTGAGGAAGCGGGTTATCAGAGAGTACTTGGTCAAGTGAAAGAATATGCTAGTTGAGGATGCCACATGGGAGAGTGAGCAGATATTGCAGCATCCAGAGTTGAGGTTGCTTGAGGACAAGCAATCTTGGGAAGGGTAGACTGTAATGTCCCCCACTTAGCTCATTACTCCAGGAGATCAGGATTAGCCTATAACTCAACTTCCGTAGGCTAATGGATGTGGTTAGAAAGTCATTCCAGGGACTTACTATTTGTAAGGGTAAAATGCGAATCAATCAAATTGAATTATATAAAACCCAAACATCAACAGAATAAAAGAGAGCAAGAAAGATTGAATGAAAAGCAATGAATAACACAAAGCAAACCTTCCCTGAATCGATGCTTCTGTTGTTCGCCTATTACAACCGTCCTTTTGCTAATGAAGTAGGCCCTCAGAGAGTGCACTCCTTTAGTTGTGTTCAAGGAAGTCAATGGTAAATGGCTGTTGTGATACGCAATGAAGATGAGCTTCAAAGCAAGTATGTGATCTCAAGCTAGTGAATGGTAAAAGGGTGCCAAAGGCGCGCTGGTGAATTTCTATAGAGTAACAATATCAAAAGCCTGGATGATTAGAGTGGAGGGATGAAGCTTCATTTATAGACTTGGAAGAATGGGAATCAACGGTTGAGAGGAGATATGAAGATCAACGGCTGAGAATGGTTGAGGAATGTGCAACTAGTAGAAATGTGACAAGTGTCCTAGCTCCATCATGAAAGAGGGGATGTGATAAAATTGATTGGAGAGTTAACTCCATTGACTGAACAGTTAACAAACTTGATTGATCAGTTAGAAGAGTGGATTATGGGATTGACTGAATTGATTGACCAGTGAACTGGGTTGATTGAGGAGTCAACATAATAGATTGACCAGTGAACTCAAATGACTAATTAGTTAACAGATTTGATTGATTAGTTAACTAACTGCTGATTTGAGAAGAAATAGGCCATGTGGGTGAGAGAAAAATAGGTAATTAAATATTAAATATATTTAATTACATGTGCAACCTGATGAGGTCGACAAGGTGAGGTGGAAAAGGTGAGGTGTAAAGGTGAGGTGGATTTTTGAATTTAGAACTTAGGATAGAGGAATTTGGATTAATTAAATAATTTATGATTATTTAATTGGGTAGGACATTTAGAAGAATTTTAATTAAATAAATTCAATTTATTTAATTATGGAACAGTGAATCGATTAAATAAATTTAGAATATTTATTTAATTGGTAGAAGAATGGAATAAATATTTAGAATATTTATTTAGGATGATTCGTGTCATTTTTAGGCATATACACTATTTATAGTGAGTCGTGTCATCGCTAGTTTCTATTTTTAGCAGGGCACTGCAGGAGCCAAGGCACGAGATCTGTTGAATCAAATCCTCTAGAGCTTTGTCGATTTAATATAAGTTAAATTAAAGATTTAACTTATTATATTTTGGAGGTGACTTTAAGTTATATATAACTTAACTTTATAACATTAAGTTATAACTTAAAGTGAAAATGTTATGTGCCTAGGGATGGGTGCCCACTTCATGGAGGGATAAGGGGTTGTTTAAAATTTAAAATTAATTAAAATCTCCTCAATCTTGGGCGTTGGAGATGAGGAAGATAAAAGAGCAAAATGGAGCTTCATTTGGTTTTTATGCTTGCTTATGATATTTTTTCTCTGATATTGAGTTGCTCCGGTATTGGGGTTTTAAGCTTGGCTCTTGGTTTCTAGATTGAATCGCAGAGACAAAATCCTTTGCAGATTCGCCTTTCCTCGTGTATGAAAGATTACATCAGGAAGGGATTGAGGAGGCTTCATCCAAGAGTCTCACTGGTGCTTTCAAGAAACACATTCTGAGAAGATTTGAGCATAGAATGAAGATATCTTTCTGAAGTTTTGATTTGCAGCAAAGGAAGAGATGTTGATCAGATTGAGTGCTTTGGAGAGGAGTTTTATGGCTGTGTTGATGCATTAAACCTGGTCGTATACCTAGCTGCAGGTCATACCTTCTGTGCAGGGTCGTACCTTCTATCATCTATAGTTTCTTCACTTTGGGTGGTTGTTATCAGTCCAATAAGGGTTGATTAGAGGCAGAGAAAAGGAAGTGATTTTCTAGAGTTTGTTTGATGTTTAGTGTTGTTGCTAGGTCGAATAGTGCTGATATGGGGACGTGGGCAGTCTAGAGGTTCTCTTCACAATATTGTTTTATCAAAACTCATTCCTTCTGGGCGTCTAGAGACTGTATCAACATTGCAACAATTGGGATTAGTATCATCTTTGTTTTGTATGAGATTTGAAGTGATTTTATGGCTTTCTAATGCTACTACAATTTCTAGCAATCAAACAAGTTGAAGATTTCCAAGTGGGTATCTCATTTTAATTAGTTTCAATGCATTTTATGATCTGGGTTGCTTTTAGTTTATGCAAATTCATTGTATATTTTCTAGGTTTGTTTATCTACTTCATATTACGCACATACAATGCAAAAATCAACCATGCAAAATAACCCATAAACCCTAAACAACAGAAAACAAAAAATACACAAAAATTAGTGAGGAGGAAACACATACAATGGGGTGTATGTTACACATCAAAAAGATGTGTAGTTCCTAGATAGTGGTTCCTCAAATCATATGACTAGTAAATCTAATCTCTTTGTCAAATTAGATGAATCTGTAAGAAGTCAAGTAAAATTTGGTGATGATACAAAGGTTGATGTGATGGGAAAGGTACCCTTGCTATAAAGACTAAGCAAGGATCTACACTACTTATATTCATGATACTTCGCATGTGCCAAAATTACACCATAATCTTTTAAGTATTGGGTAGCTTGTAGAAAAAAATTATAAAGTTGTGTTTGAAGATATGTCATATCCCCTATATTTGCATTACATTATACATTATGAATTATGTGTATGCTTTGTAACTTATGTATATCCAAGTGTATACTTTGCAATTTACTGATGACTTACATATATTCATATGTATACATGTATTCATATTGTGAGATTATTTGTTATACTTTCCCTATCATTTAACAAATATATATATGATATAATAATAATATAGAACAATTATAAATTATATATATATATAATCATAATATATAAATATATATATAAGAGCTTAGAAACAATTATTATTATAATATATAAATGAGTATATTACGATATAAATATTAACCATATTAATACTATAAATAGAATATACTAGTACTATAAATATATAAAAATAAATATATTTATATATATTATATACTATAGAATAGGTAAATATAAAATATAAATATTAATCATATAAATATTTAAATATAATTAATATCATATAAGTCTTAGTAGCAGCGGACAAGTTAAAAGAAAAAGGTATTAAAACAAAGATAAAAAAAGGCAGCGATCCATTAAAAGTGGTAAGTCAAAGATAATCAATGGTTAGTATGATTAAGGGCAATGAATATCATTAAAAGATAAAGGAAGCAACGATTCCCATAAAGAGCATCTACTAATTCCATATTAAGGATCATTGACCAAAGACAAATTAGGATTGAAAACAGCGCTCATTAGAGCAACTATTGTATAACAAAAAGGTACAATCTGTAGGTGTATGAGTATACCTCTTGACTGAATCGCTTCCCTTGAGAAGATGCATTTAAAATAGCATTTAAAGAGGATATATCAGCACCAATGAGGGAAAAAAAGGAAGGTATTATCTGAGTTTTACTATATATATTATATATATGAGCAAAGTTGAAAATGGAATATCATTCAAAAGAAGAGTTAAGAGCTGATATAAGGAATAATTCAGATATATATATATATATATTTATTTGAGGAGTGATGGTGTAGGGTGTGAAGAATAAAATATAGGATATATACACCAGCAGATATAAGTGTGAATATGCAGATCTGAAGGGAGGAATATAGATACACAATTATGAGTTAAGAAGAAAATAACATCTGAAATGAATATATATATGTAGTATATTTATCAAGTGGGAAGAGAATATAATTTTGAGTGAAGGAAGAACATAAGGTCTTAATAAATATATATATATATGAATTAAAGTCAGATCTACATAAATATAATATACAAAGACATATAGAACAGCTTTACATAAGAGGGAAATTCTAAATCTAGTGGCAACCTTGTAAGAAATTAGAATATACTCAAGATATACAATCAACACTAAAGGAAGACAATCCTTAGATCGCCAAGGATACAAAAGCAAGACTTACATACTGGTATGATATATCTAACCTTGTCTATTATGGTGAATGTCATGTGGTAAGTAATGACAAATGCATATTATCCTTAGTATCATTACATAAAAATATAAATACATATTAATGAAACTTGATAAGTGATGGCCTAACCATCTCATCACTTCTATTTCCTATAACCATAGGATAGGTGGTCTTGTTAGGGAGAGGCAAGGTAATTCCATCACGATGGATTGGAGAGGGTTTAACGTGCCCTAGACAAGGATGCTAGGGAGAAGCGAAGTAATTCCATTCCCAATCGCATTGAAGAGGGTTCAACACGTCCTAGACAAATAATTCCCCATCCATGGTTAAGGATTAGAAGGGAGATGATATGGAAAGATAAATTTAGGTTGTTACTTCTATTTTCCTCTATTACCTCATCCTTAAAGGAATGTTAGTTAGGTATTGTAGGGAGAGGTGGAGTAATTCCATCTGTATATAGGCCTCAAGAGGCTGGGACGTAGTTCCCCAAGGCTGGGTCAAGAGATGGTTTCAGCGCGCCCTATACATGTAAAGCCTAGTTCCATGAGGAAGAATAATAAGGAAAATATGAATGTTGAATTATGGATGTATTATAGAATAGTTATCAATAATAAGTAACAATCGTGAAATGAGTAATACCTTCGACAAGGAATGATATAATTACATTATCATTGATATTATTTGATCTATCATTGAAATTTATTGATCTCTAACGTCTCTAATGTCTCTTTGAGAATCATTTCGAATGCAGATTCAGTTTTGAGAGTTACCACTAGAAAGGGGACATTACAAGATAACTACTGCAAAATATTTGATAAATCAGCTAATTATCATCTTGTGGCAAAGGCTCCTATGATAGAGAACGGGTTATTTCCTCACATTACTTTCAGCTAATGTGCATGCCCTCAAAGCAACCATAGATGATTTGTGGTTATGGGACAAGTGTTATGGACATTTGAGTTTTCAAGTATTGAGTTTACTTCACAAAAAGAATATGGTGAGATGACTTCCAGTGATTCAGGCAAAAGAAGAAGTTTGTTCAAGGTGTGCACTTGGCAAGCAACACTGAGATAGTTTTCCAGTGAACAAATCATGGAGGGAAAAAGCTCCTCTTGACCTTGCACATATTGATAATTGTGGTGATATGCAAGAGCCGTCTTTGGGTAAGAATCTTTATTTTTTGACTTTCATTAA
The DNA here is from genome assembly GCA_027924645.1 of Cunninghamia lanceolata. Lineage (NCBI taxonomy): Eukaryota > Viridiplantae > Streptophyta > Pinopsida > Cupressales > Cupressaceae > Cunninghamia > Cunninghamia lanceolata. Next base: position 16,715,629 of record BSBN01000107.1, on the reverse strand, counting down.
TGATTTTTCTTGCCACACATGGATCTATTTTCTTAAGCAGAAATATGAAATGTTTGAATGCTTCAAAAAATTGAAGGCTATGGTTGAGAACCAAGTGGGTATTATCTCAAAATACTCATAATAGATAGAGGGGGAGAACTCACTTCAAAATATTTTTCTTATTTTATAACAATTATGGCATCAAGAGACAGCTTACTGCATCTTATAGTCCCCAACAAAATGGTATTGCAGAATGAAAGAACCACACCATAATGGAAAAATGGCATGAAGTATGTTGAAGTTAAAAAACATTCCTAATTGTTATTGGGGAGAAGTGGTGGCAACAATAGTATACATCTAGAATCAAAGCCCCACAAAGCAATTCAAAACATTTCTCCAAAGGAAGCTTGGAGTGGTCACAATCTTTCTATGGCTCATCTTCATGTATTTGGTTGTCTAGTATATGTTCATATTCTAGTTCAGAAGTAGAAGAAGTTGGATACAAAATCCCAACTTTGTATCTTTGTGGGATATTTTGATGCAACTAAATGTTATAGATTTTATAATTCTTGACACAAAGCAATGGATTGTAAGTCTGGATGTTGTTTCTGATGAACGGGGAGTATGGCAATGGAAAAAAGGTGTACAACAAAAAATACCAGTAATTATAAACGTAGAAGATGATAGTGTTCCTCCTCTCCCCATAAGCTTAAATGGAAGTTCAAGCTACAACAGTAGCTCAATTTTGAGTTCTACAAGCTCAAGTTCACCAAGTTCTTCTAGTAGCACAGATTCAAGTGATAGTTCTAGTCCAGGATCAAGTCCAAGATCTTAAAGAAAGGTATGAAGTTTAAATGAAATTTATCAAAGGAGTACTAACATAAATTTAGTTGTTAATTTTTCTTTGCTTATCAAATTCAAGTTGAACCTTTTATGTATGAAGAAGCAATAAAAGAGAAAGTATGGATTGATGTTATGAATGAAGAGATGGAAGCAATAGATACAAATAATACATGGGAATTAGTAAAGCTTCCAAAAGATAAACAAGTGATTGGTGTCAAATGGATTTATAAGGTGAAATATTATGTTGATGGTTCTATCAAATGGCACAAGGCAAGATTAGTTTCTAAGAGATTTGTACAAACACATGGAGTAGATTATTCAAAAACCTTCACTCCAGTTGCAAGACTTGATACCATCAAGATTATATTGTCAAAATTGTTGTACAAAATAAGTAGCCTGCATATCAAATGGATGTAAAATTGGCCTTCCTTAGTGGTTATATAGATGAGGAAGTCTATGTGGAAAAACCTATGGGCTATGAAATTCTAGGGAAAGAACAATTGGTTTATAAGTTGAAGAAAGCTCTTTATGGGTTGAAGCAAGCCCCTTGTGCTTGGCATGCAAGAAATTAATAGTTATTTCTTGAAGAAAGGATTCAGCATAAGCCCCTCAAAGCAAACCTTGTATGTCAAACATGTTGGTAATGATATTCTCATTGTTTACCTTTATGTTGATGATCTTATTTATACAAGTAATAGTATGAGAGGAACCTCCTGCAACAAAATAATGAAAAATACATGAAATAATAGATTTATATAAATAGTAGAAACACAGAAGGAATTTATTGATCACAGGTCACTTCAAGGGGGCAACCTCCTTTGAGCAAGCTCAATACAATAAATTCATGCATGCCTTCATTGGCCTCTATTGGGACAGGAAAATTTAAAATTTTCTTTTATTCTTACGAACCCATATCTGACCAAATCAAAAAACATTATGCCCAAAATCATGATGATAACTGGTCTATTCCATAAAAATCACAAACTTTCACCACAAGTGAGTGTATCACTCACTAAACTACACTATAATGAAGAGCTTCAATTCCTAAGCTTCGGCAAGACCTCCCTTTTGTTATATTGATCCATGCTCTACGAGAAACTAGTTAAAATGGCTATCAGCATGAGAATAAGGATTAGGGAGCATATTTTAGAAAACACCGATGGAGAAAGTGGCACTAATGACCTTTAATCAGAGAGAGAACGCGTGGTCACGCGGTATAAGGAAAGACTATTGGAGAATACTCTGAAAACCCTCCCGACGGTGTAAGTCATACCGATGGAGGAGTTTGGTAGGACTCTCACCGATCATCTAGTGGAACAAAGGGAACTAGCAATCATCGGTAGGAGATAAGCATCGGAATGAAAAATTAAGGAGTTTCTGATACTCTAATGTCTCAGCGATTAACGAAAAGTGTTTCGATATAAGTCATGCCGACATGTATGGAACATAAGAACCATTAGAGAAAGAAAATGAATCAAAACAAAGCTTACAAGTCTGGCTGAAGCAATACTCACAACGATGTTGGTGACATGTTGTGAAGGTCTCTCCAATCCAGGATATAAAAGGCTATTGGGGAAACAACCACGATCAGGTAACTCAAAATATGTTATCCCGATGACAATGATGGTCACAATGACATAACTAATCCCGATGACAATGATGGTCACATTCATCGACGAGACTCTCCTCGATAGTCATATCGGAGACACTTAGGAGATCGGGGAAGAATGTTATTCACATAGCGATGAAGAAAGTCATGCCGATGGCAACCATGCCCACTTCCACATCGGATAAACCTTTAAAATATCTTGCCGATACAAACTCATAAATAAAATATCATATCGAGGAGACAATTGAAGGGTTACAGCGATTGATTCACGAGCAAACATTCGCGCCATAAGAAGATATTAAAATCACCATGACATTATGAAAATCATGTTGACGAGAGAAGTTATGACGATGTGACATTTCACAACGATCAAGAAAATTGAAATGCTCGAACAATTAATTGCAAACGATGAAGAAATCCTTTGAGATACCATTCAAAATCACTACAATTAAGTTTGAAAGAATTGTCTGAGAAGAGCCTACAAGTGGAGACTTGGAGGAGAAAATAGGGGAATTTGATCAGAGCCTCCAATAACAGGTACCCATATACTAACCTTTGTACAGTAGCTTACAATTTGAATTTGCTGTCCAAAAAACTAAAATGGAAAGGAAAGGGAAAGGAAAGGGCAGAAAACCACATGGTGATACCAGTAAACCTAAAAAACAAAAAATTGACAAAACCACTGAGGAAAAAACAAAGGAGAGAAAACTGAACCAAGACTTAATTGATCAACTACCTGGATCAACTCCCAAAGCCCGAAGGTCTGCACAACTTAGGGCAGAAGTGGAGAAACTAGAAGACAAGTGTAAATACATAGGAAACATTTGGACTCCAATTAGAGGTTATGAACTGTTTAAATTCCACTACAACAGAAGATTCAGGAATTTTCTAGTATCTAACCCATGGCACCTAAACTTAGGCAAATTGGTTGTTCCTGATGTGTTTCTAAATGCAGAACTCCTCCAACTTCTGGCTAGACAGTATAATCCAAGCCTCAAGGCCATATGCAACCCACAGGGAGAGCCTATTATACATCTATCTAAGAATGCCATTTGTGAGGTTTTTGACTTGGATGATTTGTGCACTGTCCCCATAGTTTATGAGGATTTGGATAAAGAGTACAACAGAATGGATACTACATACAATGGATGGAGATTGCCTATTCACAGGCCTAGGACAAAGGGAGAAATGGTGCCTCTCAATGAAAATGATGGCCCTCCATTTCATGTGTCATTATTTGAACCTTACATACAATACACTTACTACTCTATGGGCCAGGTCCTAGGATCAGAGGTCCCTGATTTCATGACAATTCCTCTGATGGTGATAGTCACAGATGTCCAGTGCCACAATGCCAGGCAGTTTGATTATGTTGCCTATGTTTTTAATAGAATTGATTCTGGTCTGACCGCAATAAAGAACAATGCCCCATCAGTTTCCTTTGAACATTACTCACTTCTCATGCACATGGTGCTCTATTATGGCCAGGAGGTGGGGTTATGGCCAAATGAATTCAAACTTGTTCCAGTAGACCAGAGGGGGAAAAAGTCACCCGTGCAGATGTGGACTAGAATATGGGATAGTAGATATGCCCATTCTAGCTATGTGCAATTTGAAGAATATTGTGTGAAAGTATTATATAGATATTTCAGTCATCCCTGTGAGTATTCATTATCAAATGAAATAAAGAGGTTTCTTAGACCTAAAGATTTTGGCGATCCCCCTACTGTTACTCACAACTGGGGAGACTGGTATTGTTTTGAGGATGCTACTATGGTCAGAGTTTATGGTTTTGAGGATACTCCTTTTATCTTGCCTAAGACTGTCCCTAACAGAATTGCCTATTTAGAAATAGTTAGGCAAATGAATTGTTCAAATGTGATGCACTTGAGCTCTCATGACAAATAGTCTTTTATGCCTAGTACTCTTTGCTTTGGAGATTTTACTATGGTATCCAAGGAGGGGTATGGTCTCATTATAGATAAGCTGATGCATTACAATATGAGATGTGCTGAGGAAAGAAAAGGGTTTGATCTTGAGGGTTTCATTGACCTTGCTCGGAGAAAATAGAACCTTAGTGCATACACACATATCCCTTATCCCCATGATGATATCATCAGGAATCTGGAAGAGACTAAAGTTGAATTCGTGGTTGAAAAATATAATAGGGACCTAGATGAGAAGAGCAAACAGCTTGCAGAGATTGAGTTGTTTTCCTCTGGTAATGAAGGACCTGCAGAGGAAGAAGCACCACATCAATAAACAACTATGCTATCTAAAAGAAGAATACAATGCCATCAGTCTCCTGGTATAGCACATGATGAGGAGGGATCTATTGATGAAGATCCAAGACAAATAGCATACGATTCTTTTATTTTAGATGATAAATTTATTCATTCTAAAGAATTCAAATCATTTTTATATAAATGCAAAGGGAAAGAAATTAGATAGTCAGTTGATGATATCTTTGCCAACAATGAAAGACAATTACTTGATATGTTGAAGACAATAGTGGATAATGAATTACAAAATATGACCCCTAGTAAGGGTAGACAGCTACTCAAAGAAGCAGGGGTTATGATCTTTCCTGGTCTTGATTTGAATTCTGCTCTAGTATTTGATAGTTTTCTGCATAACATAGATGATAAATACAAGCTCACTCCAGAAGGTGTCATTGAAGTATATATGGGCACCAAATATAATAACGATGAAAATTCATTAATGATATGGGCCCTGTATCCTCCCCATAAGAAGACAACCATTATAAACACTGAGAAGACTTTTGGCCATGTCATGACTTTGAAGGCAGGGGAGACTAGCCCCTTGATCACTACAGACATTGGCATTAATGTTGCGAAGCTGAATAAGGCACAGGCTCAGATGTTAATCAAAGAAAGAGATACATACAAATTGAGTTGTGAGAGATTAACCAAAGAAAATGACTATTTGAAAGATGTTGTTAAGAGCACCTTCGGCGGGTCAGTAAAAAGATTAACTCAGGGAGAAAGCTCACAAAGTACCCAACCACCGTCTATTGACCAGATTGCTCAAATCCAGATTGATACATTTGCCACAGTACTCTAGAATAGGCTTACCAACATGATGCATTGGCTGAACCAATTTTGGGATAATTATTCTCAAAATTATAAAGCATTTCAAGAGCATGAGAGGCTTGACAAAAGGTTGTAGGAGAAACTAAATGAGACATAGAGTAAAGATACTTCTAACATTATAGGTACCTCCAGTGCAAAAGAATTGATCGAGCAGCATCAGAAGTTTATGACCAACTTAAGAGTGATGCCAAAGAATGTGTTGAACCCTCAAAAGCAAGAGTGCCCACGTTGTTCAAGAGCGATAAAGAATTAAAGAGCAAAGAGGAATGGAGTAGAGACTGTCAAGCAATATTGCATGAAGCCTTAGAATCTCTTAAGGATAAAGACTCTGCATCTAGGGAAGCCTGCAAGCATTTAGAGAAGATGGTTACGATGGATGTGATCACAAGAAACACTATAGAATTTACCGATTCACATCATAGCCAGGAGTACTTGGATCACATTGCTCAGTTATACTTGTGGTTGAATAGAGCCTAAGCATTATTATTTTATTGTTGTTATGTTAATCAAGTTGATTCCCAAAAGACTTCTTTGAAGAGTTATGTCTCTTCATAAGTATTCCTATATAAGTTGAACATATGATGCTGAATTATCATCTTCAGCAGTAGAATATAATACAAAAAGTTTACAATGTTTTTTTTAAAAGACCATGTTGCAAGTATATTATTAAAGAAGTAAATTGAAGTTCTCTGATTCTGTGGTTTTATTCTGGCATCAATTGTTTGTTAAAATTACTCAATTATATGGTTGTCTCAAGTTCAGTATTTCCTTGTTATTCAAATTGATATATCAAGTATATAGTTAATTTGTCAATACACATTTGCTGTATCTATGTGATTGAATAAATTGGTTTCCATTAGAGGAATTAAAAATCCTTCTAATCAGTCACAGTAACCTGGAAGTGTTAGTTTGGATTACTAAGAAGAACCATATAGTTAGGATTTCCATTTTGTCTCCAAGTTAATATTATGTGTTATTCTTGCACATTTCATTCAATTGGTTCCTTCAAGAAAGGATTAAATTACCTTCTGGTGAATAACAAAAAATCTGATTATATTGGTTAGATTATTAAGAGTTTGTCAGTCATTTCCTTGCACATTTATACAAGTTATAAACCAAAATATTGTGCCAAACAGTTAGAGTTACTGCCCACTATAAGCCACTAGTCTTAGTCTTCCATTTGACTCTATTTACCTAATAAGGCACTGGTCTTATTCCAATCCATCATTTAAAAACCCCCTTTTATTATCTAAGCATAGTCATAGAATTCACCTTGATATTGCTTATACAATTTATACCAACCATTCATTAGATATTAGGTATAGAATTAGTTAGCAAGCTTTCATCTATTCTACAACATTTGCCGCTGTAGGTAGATTCATTTACTTAAAACATTTACACTCAGTCTGCTTTAATTTCCAAGGTTCACCCGCCTAGGTGTAGTAGGACCTAAAGTGCAGGGAGGCATCAAACCCTAAAGGTTGATTCCATCACGTTAGTTCAAAAACGTTGCAAATCTAAGCATAGAGCCTGGCATCCTCTTAGGATTAGCAACCTGCATTTTTGAGACCTAACAAATTGGCGACTCTACTGAAGAATAAATAAAAGACCTTAGTAACAAACCATTCCTTTTATAGAGTCATTTCAGAAACTTTAATTTGGTAACTCTGTTGGCAAAAAAAAATCTAGAAAGATAAATTATAAACTTTTTCCTATTTACAAAATAGGTGGTGACTCTAGAAACTGTTATAACAAAAAGTTGATTCCAAATGGATGGTAGGAGATCCAAGATGGAAGGCAAGAAATTGCAATCATCTCCACCAATTAGAAACATCTCCAAGAGAAATGGAACATCAAATTATTCTCACCAGAATAATAACCAGGAGGCTCAAGAGGATAATTTTGAGCAAACTATAATAACTCACAATAGTTTCACACCTCTACATGAATCAAATGAAAATATCAATGGGGTAAATGATGACATATTGGCAAAATACAGACCTGATCCTCAAGCACAGCTTGAGTGTGAAGCACGGGCCATGAGGGAAATCAATCAAAGGCAAGCTGAATATGATTTTAAAATGTCATTACAGCAAGGAGAAGGGGTAAAACATGGATTCTCAACTCAAGAAATAAATGAAAGCCCAAACAATTCAAGAGGTATGAATCAAGCACAGCAGGATCTGCTTAGGCTCCAGGAAGAACTTGAAATGATCAAGATAGAGGAAACTAAGAGGTTATTGCAACAAGAGATTCAACAGATAAAGAGTAGGGCTAAAATAGCCCCCCCAAAATATGTACCTCCACATAGGGGAAACACTTCGAGGAATCCACAGCAAAATTTACACAAAAATACAGGTGGTGCTTCAAATTCACAAGCATCCAGAGGTCATCAAAATACCATTCCTAAAAATCCTAGACCACCTCCCATGCATAATACCTCTCAACATATGGCTAATCCTTACCCACCCCCTGGCCAACAATATTATAGACCAAAAAATCCTTATATAAATCCCCACATAAACCCACAGCAGCAATATGCTTATCATCAGCCTCTAGGTGGATATAATTACTATCCTAACCCACCACCCATGAATTTTCCACCTCAAAACCTCACAAACATATGTAGCCAATTTGATCTGACTGGATATCAGTTGTATCCATATCCTATGGATAGTAATTGGAGAAATATAGTCCCCAAGTTCACTGGGAACAGTGCAATATTAGCTAAAGAGCACATCAGAAGCTTCAATGCTTTCGTACAAGATATTGGTATGGATTATGAAGACATTAGAATGAGGTTATTCATGATGTCCCTGATTGAAGATGCAAGAGACTGGTTCAACAGTTTACCTAATGCTTCAATCAGTTCAATAACTGATTTCCACAATCAATTCAAAGAGCAGTATGGCAATCAATATGCCCTTGAGTTTGCATTGCACGAATTGATAAGCATCCAGAAATACCAGAATGAATCAGCGTATGACTTCAATCTGAAATTTTCCAAATTACACAACAAAATACCACATGGATCTAAATTGACTGACCCAGTAGCATTGAGCATTTATCTAAAAGCATTTGATCCCAAGACAGGGTATGAACTTAGAAATCGGTGCCCTACAACCCTGGCTAAAGCACATAAAGTGGCATTAACTATTGAGAACAATAGGAAAGCTGCAGGTATGGTTAGCAAGAGGGATAACCCTAGAAATCCTCAGAACCCAAACATTCAGCAGACTAAACAAGAAGGTCAGCATAGACATGAGAGGCCCAAGTTGCATGATATGTCATATAATACAAATTGGAAAGATGGGAGACCCATTGAAAACAACAGAAAGCAACATTATGGAAAAGATATCCTTGACCCTCTAAAAAGAAATGTGGCACATATGGTAGAAGATAAAACTTGGTGTCTGGTGTGCAATCTACCACATTCACCTGAATATTGTGAGGTGGCTAGAACAGTACAACAAGAAGAAGCATTATACAATTATAACAGAGACAATCACATAATAAACATGATGCAAGATACACCATATATGTTGAATGAAGACTATTCTTCTACAGAGGAAGAGGGATATGAAATGTGGGAAATCAGAGACATCATATCAATATGGGAAAACATGAAGTGTTCTCAGATCAGGAGGATGGTTATGAGGAACCTACCTATTATAACAATTAGCCATATGATCAGTGGAGAAAGCCCACTGAAAATGAAAAAGAAGCTCTTACAATAGCTACAATAGATCAAGCTAAAAATGCCTATAACTTTAGGAATAGGACAGTGAATGTTGAACAAGGAACACCTGGGAGTGTCTTTATAAAAGATCATAATTACAAAAGGAATAATGCAAAGTCATCATCCAAAGAACCAGAAAAGGCTGATAAAAATAAAACGAAAGATAAATCACAAAATCAAGAAAAGGAACATATAAAGATAGAAAAGAATGATCAGACTATGGCCCATTCATTTGACATTGCTCATGCAATATCTCAGGTAAAGATATCAGTTCCACTTCTAGAAATGAAGATACACAAATACAGGAATACAATAGTTAAATTGATTTCAGATATACCAAATCAAAAACATAAAGGATCAAAGAATAGAAAAAACAATGTTCACCAAGAAACATTCCAAATTTCTGAGGTATACCTAGGTGATACATTGACAAAGAATCCCTCACAGGTGGACCCTTTCTACACTACATTATTGATCAAAAATAGGATAGTGAGGAACTGCATGATTGATTCAGGTGCGGCCATGAATATCATGCCAATAGCAGTTATGAAAGAACTGGGAATGTGGGTTGACACTACATTTGATAGGTGTTATGCAATGGATAATAGATCCATCCCAGTCGTTGGTATTATGAGGGATGTGGAGATAAAACTTGCCTCATACCCTGAAGCAACTTATAACATTGATATTACTGTGGTTGACATCCCACCATATTATGGAATGCTTCTATCGAGATAATGGGCTGCAATGGCAGGAGGGAATGTCCAATTGGACTTATCATATGCCACAATACCAGTGGGGGGTAAAGAGATCAAGCTGTGTAGGGAGCCAAGATATGAGAACATTATAGAATGCTTGGATCAACATCAAATAAATTTCTTTTGTGATACAGATTTGGGAGCCTTCAAGGTTGAAAAAAATCAGCCAGAATTGCAGAATACTGATCCAATACATGTTGAATCTAAGAAAGAAGAAAATGATGTGTGGAAGATGTACTTTGATGGTGCATGTAGCAAAATGGGAAATGGGGCCGGAGTAGTATTTATCTCACCAGCAGGTAAAACTTTCAAATATTCCTTTCTATTAACATTTGAATGCACAAACAATCTAGCAGAATACGAGGATTTGCTCATTGGTTTAAATATAGCCACCAAGCATAAGATAAAGAAGTTAGCTATATATGGTGATTCAGAATTGGTTACTTCCCAAGTGAGAGAGAAATACCTATCAAAAAACAAGAGGTTGAGACAGTACAAAAATGTAGTATGGGATGATATTGAGTTATTTGATGCCTTTTCAATCAACTAGATTGATAGGTCAAAAAACATTATGGCAGATTTTCTAGCGAATATCGCATTAAAAAGGGATGATGTCACATTAGGAGGTATTACAGAAGTTGAATTCAAAACCAGACCCACTATCCCAGATAATGTACATAATTGGCAAGTGTTTGATAATGATGCTGATATAATCAAATTCCTGCATTGTGCTGATTATTATGAAAACCAAGAGATTGATTTCAATGCATTTGTAGAAGAACATGATGGGAAGGAAACCCTTTTTGGTCAAGAGATAGTTCAGTTGAAAACAAATAAAATACCTAAGGGACTTATAGCATTGGAAAAGGCATTTGATGGACATGATAGATTTAAAATGAAAGACACACCAGTGGTGCAAAATGACCTTGAAGAGATTCATTTGGGGACACAGGCAGCCCCAAAGAATGTATATATTGGAAAGAATCTTAACCCCAAAATCAGGAGTAGGATCATCAACTTACTTAGGAAGTATAGACACGTATTTGCCTGGTCATATGATGATTTAAAAGCATATAGGGAGGATCTTTTTCAGCATGAAATACCATTAAAACCAGATGCTAAACCATTCAGGCAAAAATAGAGGCCTATCAATCCTACATTAGCTCCTAAGATACTTGAAGAACTCACAAAATTAAGAGATGGAGCTATCATTAAACCCGTCAGGCATTCTTCTTGGGTTTCTAACTTGGTGCCTGTTAGGAAAAAGAATAGTGATATTAGATTATGTGTGGACTTCAGGAATTTAAACAAATCTTCTCTTAAGGACAACTATCCCCTCCCTAATATGGAAGCAATATTACAAAAGGTTACCGGATGTGAACTATTGTCAATGATGGATGGCTTTTCAGGATATAACCAGGTGAAAGTCAAAGAATCAGAACAATATAAGACTACATTGACCACACCATGGGGAACATACATATATTTAAGAATGCCATTCGGGCTCACTAATGTTGGAGCAACATTCCAAAGAGCAATGGATGTGGCATTTGCTGAATTGATTAATAAAATCATGATAGTATATCAGGATGACATGACACCATATTCCAAAAGGGCTGAGGATCATTGTGCACATTTAGAACAAATATTTATTAAAGCCCTAGAATATGGGATTTCGTTGAATCCTAAGAAATGCCATTTCGTAGTGACAGAGGGGAAGTTGCTTGGTCACATAGTTTCAAAAGATGGAGTGAGAATAGATCCTGAGAGACTAAAAGCAATTGACCAAGTTCCTATTCCTAAAAATATGAAATCTATAGAGTCATTTTTTGGCCAAATTGACTTTGTTAGGAGGTTCATATCAAATTTTGCAGAAATTGTTAGTCCCATATCTAGAATGTTGAAGAAAAATTCAGAAGTGAAGTGGACCACAGAAACAGTGGAGGCATTTGCTACCATTAAGAAGGCAATCAAAGAAGCCCATGTTCTAATGTCTCCTAATTTTAGTAAGCCATTCCAACTATTCTCATTCACCTCTTATCATACAGTTGCAGCAGTACTATTGTAGGAAAATAATGATGGACATGAACAATCCATTTCATTTTTCAGCAAATCTCTTCAAAATGTAGAATTAAAATATGACATTGTTGAGAAACAGGCATATGCATTAGTGAAGACAGTTAAAACTTTTAGGCCATACTTGGTGGGAGCTGAAATCATAGCATATGTGCCTAATGCTGTAGTAAAAGATGTATTGGTCCAAATTAAAGTCACAGGTAGAAGATGCAGATGGATCAATAGAATTCAGGAGTTCAATATTGAAATCCATATCACTAAACTAGTGAGAGGACAAGGTCTTGCTAGGTTAATGGCTGAAAGTAATCTCGAGGCTTCTTAGATATGTAGTGCTAATGATGTTGATAATACAAGTTCTAGCATTGAGCATACTCCATGGTATACTGACATCATATATTATCTAAAACACATGAAATGTCCTGAGGGGTATGATGATAACAAAAGGACACTTAAATTACAGGCCTCAAAATATGTATTTATTGATGGGGATCTTTACTAGAAGAATATGGATGGAATTCTACTATTATGCCTAGATGAACATCAATCAAAACATATCATGAAAGAGTTACATGAAGGCATGTGTGGAGGTCATTTTTCAGTAAAGACTACAGCCCACAAGATCTTAAGGGCTGGATACTATTGGCCTAGAGTTTTTAATGATTCATATCATTACACTAGAAAATGTGAAGCATGTCAAAAATTTTCAGGAAAGTTGAAATATCAGGGAGCACTACCCTTGAAACCCACGCAAGTGGAGGCTCCATTCTATTAGTGGGGTATTGACTTCATAGGAGAAATTGTGGAGAAGTCAAGTGGTGGACACAAATGGATTTTAGTGGCGACAGATTACTTCACAAAATGGGTGGAAGTAATCCCAACCAAACAAGCAACAAGCAGGGTGGTGATTAACTTTCTGATGGAAAATATTATATTCAGATTTGGCATTCTAGTAAGGTTAATCACGGACAATGGGATGTGTTTCAGGTCTAATGAATTCAAAAATTTCTATAGTACACATGGCATCACTGTGTCCTATGCTGCCCCTTATCATCCACAAGCAAACAGACAGGCAGAATCCAGCAACAAAAGCCTTCTGAAAATTATAAAGAGAATGTTGGATGGAAACAAGAAAGCATGGGATTCAAAGTTAAGAATGATTGTATGGGTTGATAGGATTACTGTGAAAAGAGCAATTGGGAGATCTTTTGAACTAGTGTATGGAACACAAGCAAGAATACCATTAGAAAATCTCCTACCAATTTACAAATTTGTTCTTCAGGAAGATTTAAACATTCCTGAACCAATGGAAGAAAGATTAGAACATCTTACAGAACTTGATGAAACAAGGAGACTAGCCCAAAGGCAAAATATCAATTTGCAATCACAAGTGAAATTCTTTTTGACAAGAAGGCCAAAGATAGGAAGTTTGAGATAAATGACTTAGTACTGATGTGGAATGCTAGGTGCCAAGAGAAAGGAAAGCATGGAAAGTTTAAAGCTTTATGGCTAGGTCCTTTTGTTATAACTAGCAAAGGAGGTGATGACTCTTCCTATTTGCAAAACATGTCCGGAGAAGAGCAGGAACTGCCTGTGCATGGGCAATATCTGAAACCTTTCTTTTCATAATCATGCATAAAGAGGATTGAGTGTTGCTAGTGCATGGACAACCCTTAAATAATTCTCAAAATACTTTTATTCCATGCACAGTAGTCTAGGGAAAATCAAAAGAGATTAGAATCTACCAGTACATGGACAGTCCTATGAATCTCTATTAAAAAAAAAATCTTTTCCATGTACAGTAGTATAGGATCATCCCAATTCCCCATCATCACCTCCATCTCCCATTCTAATAAAATCATCATCCCAAATAAATAAAACATATGGTCTACTCCCCTAAGAGATCTGAATTCTTGTTATACTCACAAGGAGTACACATCCCAGACAGAGCCACTATTGGGACAGGAAAATTTAAAATTTTCTTGTATTCTTACGCACCCATATCTGACCAAATCAGAAAAAATTATGCCCAAAATCATGATGATAACTGGTCTATTCCATAAAAATCACAAACTTTCACCACAAGTGAGTGTATCACTCACTAAACTACACTATAATGAAGAGCTTCGATTCCTAAGCTTCGGCAAGACCTCCCTTTTGTTATATCGATCCATGCTCTACGAGAAACTGGTTGAAATGGCTATCGGCATGAGAATAAGGATCGGGGAGAATATTTTAGAAAACACCGATGGAGAAAGTGGCACTGATGACCTTTAATCGGAGAGAGAACGCGTGGTCACACCGAACGGTATAAGGAAAGACTAACGGAGAATACTCTGAAAACCCTCCTGACAGTGTAAGTCATACCGATGGAGGAGTTCGATAGGACTCTCACCGATCATCCAGTGGAACAGAGGGAACTAGTAGTCACCGGCAAGAGATAAGCATAGAAATGAAAAATTAAGGAGTTTTCGATACTCTAATGTCTCAGTGATTAACGAAAAGTGTTTCGGTATAAGTCATGCCGACATGTATGGAACATAAGAACCATTGGCGAAAGCAAATGAATCAGAACAAAGCTTACAAGTCTAGCCAAAGCAATACTCACAATGATGTCGGTTACATGTTGTGAAGGTCTCTCTGATCCAGGATATAAAAGGCTATCAGGGAAACAACCACGATCGGGTAACTCAAAATATGTTATCCCGATGACATAACTAATCCTGATGACAATGATGGTCACATTCATCGACAAGACTCTCCCCGATAGTCATATCGGAGACACTTAGGAGATCGGAGAAGAATGTTATTCAAACAACGATGAAGAAAGTCATGCTGATAGCAACCATGCCCACTTCCACATTGGATAAACCTTTAGAATATCTTGCCAATACAAACTCATAAATGAAATATCACATCGAGGAGACAATTGAAGGGTTATAGCGATTGATTCATGAGCAAACGTTCGCGCCATAAGAAGATATTAAAATCACCCTGACAGTATGAAAATCATGCCGACGAGAGAAGTTATGACGATGTGACATTTCACAATGATCAAGAAATTTGAAATGCTAGAACAATTAATTGCAGACGATGAAGAAATCTTTTGAGATACCATTCAAAATCATTACAATTAAGTTTGAAAGAATTGTCTGAGAAGAGCCTACAAGCAGAGACTTGGAGGAGAAAACAGGGGAATACGATCAAAGCCTCCGATAACAGGTACCCATATACTAACCTCTGTGCAGTAGCTTACAATTCGAATTTGTTGTCCAAAAAACTAAAATGGAAACTCTGGGGAAAGGAAAGGGCAGAAAACCACAGGGTGATACCTGTAAACCTAAAAAATAAAAAATTGACAAAATCCCTGAGGAAAAAACAAAGGAGAGAAAATGAGCCAAGACTTAATTGATCAACTACCTGGATCAACTCCCAAAGCCCGAAGGTCTGCACAACTTAGGGCAGAAGTGGAGAAACTAGAAGACAATTGTAAATACATAGGAAATGTTTGGACTCCAATTAGAGGTTATGAACTGTTTAAATTCCACTACAATAGAAGATTCAAGAAGTTTCCAGTATCTAACCCATGGCACCTAAACTTAGGCAAATTGGTTGTTCCTGATGTGTTTCTAAATGTAGAACTCCTCCAACTTCTAGCTAGGCAGTATAATCCAAGCCTCGAGGCCATATGCAACCCATGGGGGGAGCCTATTATACATTTATCTAAGAATGCCATTTGTGAGGTTTTTGACTTGGATGATTTGTGCACTGTCCCCATAGTTTATGAGGATTTGGATAAAGAATACTAGAGAATGGATACTACATACAATGGATGGAGATTGCCTATTCACAGACCTAGGGCAGAGGGAGAAATGGTGCCTCTCAGTGAAAATGATGGCCCTCCATTTCATGTGTCATTATTTGAACCTTACATACAATACACTTACTACTCTGTGGGCTAGGTCCTAGGATCAGAGGTCCCTGATTTCATGACAATTCCTCTAATGGTGATAGCCACAGATGTCCAGTGCCACAATGCCAGGCAGTTTGATTATGCTGCCTATGTTTTTAATAGAATTGATTCTGGTCTGACCGCAATAAAGAACAATGCCCCATCAGTTTCCTTTGAAAATTACTCACTTCTCATGCACATGGTACTCTATTATGGCCAGGAGGTGGGGTTATGGCCAAATGAATTCAAACTTGTTCTAGTAGACCAGAGGGGGAAAAAGTCACCCGTGCAGATGTGGACTAGAATATGGGATAGTAGATATGCCCATTCTAGCTATGTGCAATTTGAAGAATATTGTGTGAAAGTATTATATAGATATTTCAGTCATCCCTATGAGTATTCATTATCAAATGAAATAAAGAGGTTTCTTAGACCTAAATATTTTGGCGGTCCCCCTACTGTTACTCACAACTAGGGAGACTGGTATTGTTTTTAGGATGCTACTATGGTCAAAGTTTATGGTTTTGAGGATACTCCTTTTATCTTGCCTAAGACTATCCCTAACAGAATTGCCTATTTAGAAATAGTTAGGCAAATGAATTGTTCAAATGTGATGCACTTGAGCTCTCATGACAAACAGTCTTTTATGCCTAGTACTCTTTGCTTTAGAGATTTTACTGTGGTATCCAAGGAGGGGTATGGTCTCATTATACATAAGCTAATGCATTGCAATATGAGATGTGCTGAGGCAAGAAAAGGGTTTGATCTTGAGGGTTTCATTGACCTTGCTCAGAGAAAATAGAACCTTAGTGGATACACACATATCCCTTATCCCCATGATGATATCATCAGGAATCTGGAAGAGACTAAAGTTGAATTGGTGGTTGAAAAATATAACAGGGACCTAGATGAGAAGAGGAAATAGCTTGCAGAGATTGAGTTGTTATCCTCTGGTGATGAAGGACCTACAGAGGAAGAAGCACCACATCAACAAATAGCTATGATATCTAAAAGAAGAATACAATGCCATCAGTCTCTTGGTATAGCACATGATGAGGAGAGATCTATTGATGAAGATCCAAGACAAATAGCATACGATTCTTTTATTTTAGATGATAAATTTATTCATTCTAAAGAATTCAAATCATTTTTATATAAATGCAAAGAGAAAGAAATCAGGGAGTCAGTCGATGATATCTCTGCCAACAATGAAAGACAGTTACTTGATATGTTGAAGACAACAGTGGATAATGAATTACAAGATATGACCCCTAGTAAGGGTAGATAGCTGCTCAAAGAAGCAGGGGTTATGATCTTTCCTGGTCTTGATTTGAATTTTGCTCTAGTATTTGATAGTTTTCTGCATAACACAGATGATATACAAGCTCACTCCAGAAGGTGTCACTGAAGTATATATGGGCACCAAATATAATAACAATGAAAATTCATTAATGATATGGGCCCTGTATCCTCCCCATAAGAAGACAGCCATTATAGACACTGAGAAGACTTTTGGCCATGTCATGACTTTGAAGGTAGGGGAGACTGACCCCTTGATCACTGCAGACATTGGCATTAATGTTGCTAAGCTGAATAAGGCACAGGCTCAGATGTTAATCAAAGAAAGGGATGCATACAAACTAAGTTGTGAGAGATTAACCAAAGAAAATGACTATTTGAAAGATGTTGTTAAGAGCACCTTTGGGGGGTCAGTAAAAAGATTAACTCAGGGCGAAAGCTCACAAAGCACCCAACCACCATCTATTGACTAGATTGCTCAAATCCAAATTGATACACTTGCCACAGTACTCCAGAACAGGCATACCAACATGATGCATTGGCTGAACCAATTTTGGGATAATTATTCTCAAAATTATAAAGCAATTCAGGAGCATGAGAGGCTTGACAAAAGGCTGTAGGAGAAACTAAATGAGACACAGAGTAAAGATACTTCTAACATTACAGGTACCTTCAGTGCAAAAGAATTGATCAAACAGCATCAAAAGTATTATGACCAACTTAAGAGTGATGCCAAAGAATGTGTTGAACCCTCAAAAGCACGAGTGCCCATGTTGTTCAAGAGTGATAAAGAATTAAAGAGCAAAGACGAATGGAGCAGAGACTATCAAGCAATATTGAATGAAGCCTTAGAAGCTCTTAAGGATAAAGACTCTGCATCTAGGGAATCCTGCAAGCATTTAGAGAAGATGGTTACGATGGATGTGATCACAAGAAATGCTATAGAATTTACTGATTCACATCGCAGCCAGGAGTACTTGGATCACATTGCTCAGCTATACTTGTCGTTGACTAGAGCCTAAGCATTGTTATTTTATTGTTGTTATGTCAATCAAGTTGATTCCCAAAAGACTTCTTTGAAGAGTTATGTCTATTCATAAGTATTCCTATATAAGTTGAACATATGATGCTGAATTATCATCATCAACAATAGAATATAATACAAAAAGTTTACAATGTTTTTTTTAAAATACCATGTTCAGCAATAGAATATTATTAAAGAAGTAAATTGAAGTTCTCTGATTCTGTGGTTTTATTCTGGCATCAATTGTTTGTTAAAATTACTCAATTATATGGTTATCTCCAGTTCAGTATTTCCTTGTTATTCAAATTGATATATCAAGTATATAGTTAATTTGTCAATACACATTTGTTGTATCTGTGTGATTGAATAAATTGGTTTCCATTAGAGGAATTAAAAATCCTTCTGATCAGTCACAGTAACCTGGAAGTGTTAGTTAGGATTACTAAGAAGAACCATATAATTAGGATTGCCATTCTGTCTCCAAGTTAATATTATCTGTTATTTTTGCACATTTCATTCAATTGGTTCCTTCAAGAAAGGATTAAATTACCTTCTGGTGAATAACAAGAAATCTGATTATATTGGTTGGATTATGAAGAAGAGTTTGTCAGTCATTTCCTTGCACGTTTATACAAGTTATAAACCAAAATATTGTGCCAAACAGTTAGAGTTACTGCCCACTATAAGCCTCTAGTCTTAGTCTTCCATTTGACTTTGTTTACCTAAAAAGGCACTGGTCTTATTCCAATTCATCATTTAAAAACCCCCTTTTATTATCTAAGCATAGTCATAAAATTCACCTTGATATTGCTTATACAATTTATACCAACCATTCATCAGATATTAGATATAGAATTAGTTAGCAAGCTTTCATCTATTCTACACCATTTGCCGTTGTAGGTAGATTCATTTACTTAAAACATTTACACTCAGTCTGCTTTAATTTCCATGGTTCACCCGCCTAGGTGTAGCAGGACCTAAAGTGCAGGGAGTCATCAAACCCTAAAGGTTGATTCCATCGCGTTAGTTCAAAAATGTTGTGAATCTAAGCATAGAGCCTGGCATCCTCTTAGGATTAGCAACCTACATTTTTGAGACCTAACAGCCTCAACACGTACTTATGTACTAAGTCTAATCTCAACAACTACTACTTCCCATGAATGTGGTATAATACAATATGCTCACAGGATGACTTACAAAGCATATGCGTCCATAGCAACAAATATACTAACAAAGTAAAGAGAAGGGCTAACACGGGTTCTTAACACAGTAAAAATCATTTGGAGGAATTTCAAATAGAAATGAAATAGGAATTTGAAATGTCAGATTTGGAACTCATACATTAGTTTCTTGGTGTGGAAGTGCAGCAACAACCAAAAGGTATATTTATTTCTCAAACCAAATATGTTGTTGATTTATTGAAAAAGTGTGGAATGATTTCATGCACATCAGTTGCAACTCCTTTAGCCCTTGGTGAAAAATTAACCAAGGAAGATGCAAGTTCCAAAGTAGATGTCACTTTGTACAGAAGTTTTGTTGGGTGCCTCACGTACTTCACTACAACTAGACCTTATAATACATATGCTGTGAGCCTCACATCTCAATTCATGCAAGATCTACATGAGTCTCATTGACGTGTTGCAAATAGAATATCAAGGTATGTGAATGGAACTCATAATTTTGGCATCCATTATTCTTCTGCTAACAACTTTGAACTAGTTGGTTACATAGATTCTGATTGGGCTGGTTTAGTGGATTCAATAGAAAATCAACATTTGGTTATGTTTTCTCATTTGCTTCTGGAGTTGTATCTTGGAGTAGTAAGAAGGAGGAAATCATGGTTCTTTATTAAACAGAAGTAGAATATATTGCTACCGCAGTAGCAGATTGTCAATCCATCTAGATTAGATGGATCTTGGATGATCTACACTTCATACAAAAACATCCAACTACTCTTTTTGTGATAATAGTAGCACCATTATAATGACAAAAAATCTAGTGTCTCATGCTCAATTGAAACACATAGAGATCCAACATCATTTTATTCATGATTTCTTACAAGATGGACAAGTAGCATTGTAGTTCTATCCTACATCTGAACAAATCATTGATATCTTCATGAAATCACTTCTTGTTGTTGCTTTTGTCAGTTTGAGAGATCAGTTAGGACTCATCCTGATTGATAATCTAGGAGGAGATTGAATGTATGCAAGGTGTGCATGATCAACAACCTTTTTCTATTTTTATTTTTAGTTTTAATAATGCATCGTAATACATAATAACTGCATGTTTACGCAGTATAATTAGATTTTTATTTTTAGCTTTAAAACTTCTTTTGCCACAATGCTTTTTAGCTTTAGATGGAATGTAGAGAATCTATTTTATGTACATTATTGTGATCGTTGTTTTCTGTAGTGTAATGAACAACAATTCATAATAAAATGTTCTCTTTCTACCTATACCTATAAAATAAAAATTTAGTTATGTATTTATGTTGTTAAAGATTTCCATAGTATAGTGTAAGAGCTTTATTTATATTTCATTCAGTTTATATGTGGTACAGTATGAATGAGGATAACTGTACAATACAAAATAGAATAACAATAGTTAACACATGTATGTAAAGTTTCTACAAGGATAAAGGATGATAAAACAATTATTCATATATGTTTTTTATTAATAGAGAATAAGATATACCTAGTCGTTCCAACAACCATGAAGATGTTTGAAAATGATGGAAATTTATATTTGTATGCCTTGTTTCTAGAAATTGCATTGTTTCAATTATTTCTCTATTTTTTATTGCTTTGAAATTAAACATGCTACTGCTAAACAAATATATATTGTCAAGAGATTGATACTTATTGGTACCAGCATGTCATTATTTGAAAAAGTTAGGAGATGGGTATTTGGAGATGCCAATTATATATACAGAGTTTGAATATACGTCAAGATAAGAAAGAGGAAAGATGAAAAGATTAATTGTTTTATATTTTAATTTCTTTCACAATCAATATCATGACATTGAACTTTCAAGTTTTAACACACTAACACACAAAAAAATCATATAATATATTAAATACAATGTCAACATTCTAGACTCTTGACTCAAGAGTTCATGCTACATATTGAAATTCTGATACACATACAAAAATAAAAAATAAAAATCTAAATTATCATATTATGTCATTGGAATTCTAGTCTTACATCAGCTATATGATAATTTTCTAGGTCCTCAGTTATGATGCTCTCTAGATACTCATCACAATTAAGCTCACATTCTTTTGTAGGCAATAGAATTGGGCATAAATCATTGAGGCCATTACCATCAACCACTTCATTCTCTAAGGGTGCAACTACTCCATCAGGTAGAATTTGATCCCACTTTGTTGAAGGACCCTCCTTGTACCCATGTTGTACATGAGAGAGAAGGTGAAATGAGCTATGAACGTAGACTACTAGGTTCTCTAATTTCTTCGACTCTAATCTATTCCTCTTCGATGAGTGGATGAAACCATTAGTCCAAATCCTCTCACGAGATGAAGAGTTGACTATTTGCACCATGAGAGCAATCTTATTGCAAATGATTGCAATTTAGGTGTTTCATTTCCATCATTTTGATGCCACTCTATATGATCTTTCTTTTCATGTATATCATATAAGGCTTCCACAGAAGAAAAATCACCTTTTGGATGTGAAAACTTATTCCACTTTTAGTCATGATAATTGAAGCATCCTCACCTCAACTATAACTCTTTTTCACCACAACCCAAAACCCCTTTATTGGATCTGTATCCTCATATGGAATCCTTTACGTGGTCATTTTTGTACCATACCACTTGGGATTTAAGGAATAGGAAACACAATGAAGGGGGTTGTTAAGTTTGTTCCATCTTCCATGTACCATTCCTTCTATCAAACGATATAGATAAGCATCCCTAACATCTATTATTTTCTTAATTATTTCACACATAGAATTTATTTCTTCTAGAGTCACTAAGAGACTCATAGGCTCACAAGGTCCTTACAAAATGAAATAATTCTTCTATAAGGAGATTTAATAAAAACAAGCAATAATGTCAATACTCATATAATATGTGTAAAATATACAAAAGCCTCCTTGTATATGTAAGACATGGAGGAAGAAGGAAGGCTAGACTAAATGATTGACTACACCTCCAATGTGGTGACACATGTGAGCACACTTGAGACAAGTGTGGGGACACATCTTGTGCACTCATGACGTGAGACTAAAAAAAATTCTCTAAGTGATCTTAAGTGACTAGTATGAATAGAACTAACTAGCTAGGAGATTAACTAGTTAAGAAATAACAATTTTCACACCCAAACCTCCCCTTAAGTGATACTCATGGAGAAAGCTAAACACTAAAAATATGGGTCCTAGCAACAAGGCATAATGAGGTACGTATGTACAACAAAGTCATTGAAAAATGAAGAAAAAGAGAACCTCATGGGAAAAACTCAACTGCATGGGGCACAACAAGATGCAATACAATTTTAAATGCAATAATAGAAATAATTGTTCTAGTGTCCATTGAAATGAGTTGCAATACTAGGGTACTCTAAAAATCCATTAGCAACTATCCTTTCCTTATGCTTCTCAACTTTCTCATCAGCATTAAACTTTGTCTTATAAACTTAATTCACACCAATTACCTCTTTTCTTGATACATTTATAAGATCATAAGTATTATTATTCTCTATAGCATCAATTTCATCATCCATGGGTTTCACCAAATTCGCATTCTCAATTGCTTCTTCAAAACATATCAAATCAACCTTAGTAAATAATGCAAAATAAAAAATCAAATCACCATCATCATGGACACTTTGGGTCACTTCATATATATTTCTTAATCTTTTCATCTTCTTTGGTGTTGGAGAGGATTTTGAAATGGCCCTTCTTCTTGTACTTGGTGAAGTGGAAGAAGATGAAATAGGGCTAGTACTAGAAGTTGAAGCTTGATTAGTGTTATGGTGTAAAAAGTGGACACATGTCTTTTTATCTTCTTGTTTAGCTATTAGGTCCCCATGTTAACATTATACATTCTAAATGTTCATCCTGATGCAAAATTTGCTCGAAACCAATGTAAAATGGGAACAAGGGGCCCATATCTTATCTTACCCTGGACCAAAAAGGAGCCTCAAGACTTGGACGCAAGCACCCAATTCTTCCCTAATTGGTCAGGGAAAAGTTAATTGTATGTCAGCTTAGGACCTTTAAAAGGGTTTCTCCTTGTCGGCACTTTTGGTTTAATTTGACAAATGTTAGCAGGAAAGCATGTATAAGTGTGTTTTTGGATTCATTATGAACCTAGATAAAGATAGCCGACTTGAAGCATTGGAGTAAAGAGCATTCAAAGAATTCATTGTGATCTTAGAACAGATTTGTATTGTCATTGTGTGTGTTTATGTAGGTTTGAAACTTTATCATATGTCTCTCCTTATGAGTTGAAGAGCCTTCATCCTCCTAAGGATCTCATCACATAGGTGATATCATTGTTGTTCATCATCATTTGATTCATTATATTGATTTTTGTGTTTAGCTTCTACCTTGCAAGAGCACACTCTCTTTATCTATCAATGGTGTTGGGAAGCTTGAATGCTATCCTAGGATTTGACTAAGGCAAGTCCCTAAATATCATAACCCCCAAACCCTTTTTCTTCTTCTTGTGTGTAGGTTACAGGTGCGAGATCCAGGAAATATGAAGATACAGGAAGACTAAGCAAGGATCAGGGTTTTGGGATATGACATTAGTTTGGGGATATTCCTATATGTAGGACTTAGGCACTGGTGCCCTAGTCTTTCTACCCAAGCAGACTTCAGATTTGGCATCAAGACAGTCTCCACAACATTTCTCTAGTTTACAATTTCTGAAGATTCAACCTTTTAGGACTTGGGCACTCTTGAAATAGTCCTTTGACTTCTCCGCTTCCAGGACATAGGTTCTCTCATCTTCCTGATCCTTCCTGTACAATTGGTTTCTAGAAATTTTTTATATATTTTGTTATAATCAGATCATCATAGAACTAGGGTTTGGTGCATTATTGTCCTAGGGTTTGATAAAAAGGCTTGATTAAATCTAATATTTCCATAGCACTCCTGAGTACAAGATTTGTACCTAAATCCACCTCCATTTGGTAGTGATTTGGCTCAGTCTTGTCCTTGAAAGTTATTGTGAAAGAGGGTTTGATCTACTATGCATGCTAGTCTCATCATTCACCTTTCTCATGTATAACATTTTGGTGAACCCGTAGCTTCGAGAATTTGCATCTTGTTGATAGTTCAAATTAGATCTTGCATTGATTTCATTGCATATTTATCAATATTCATTTGAAAATCTTGCATTATTCCATATCATTGGTTTGAAAATTCATAATTTTGCAATTACACATTATGTATTTCAGCAAGTATAACTACTCTAATATTAATCTTATTGATAATCTCTTTGATTAGTGCATTAAGTGTTATAAAACTTTGCATGAGTTGTATAACCCATTTCCCTAACACTAACACCTTGGTAAGAAGAAGTTATAGACTAACATGGGTTCTAGTGCTTTCAATAGCAACGACATACAAACATCAAAAAATCCATTACTCAACTACTTTACGAAAGGTGAATCAACATCCTTGCAAGATATCATAAACACCAACATGTTGGTCTGAAGAACAAACATCTCATGATTCTGAAGATGTGATTGACATAGTTACACATGTGCCTAAAGATCAACTCAAGAAACTAGACAAACAAAGAGCTAATTTCCAACAAATTGTAGGAGGTGCACATCTAGCTCAAGAAGTGATACCTCTTGTTGATGGTATAAGAGGATTATTACAAGAAGAACAAGAAGGTGTTAACATGCTCCACAAAATAGCCCACATAGTGGATCATAACATTATTTTAGCAGCTAGCCGCGCAAAGGTCATAGAAAATGTGTCACCACCAAAGTATATAAGCTTACAAGTATCGGCACCCATACCGTCGACTACTAGAATATCCACTTTTACATCATCAATTCTCACCACCAATGCATACGCTTGTAGTAATGCTACCACTCCCATGGGAGCATCTACTGGAAACAATTACAAAGTCGTAGCATTTAATTATCAAAACTCAGCACCTCCTGTATCCATGCACGTGAATAATTATTCTCAACCACCCATTACCTCCACTTATTACCAACCACCTCTCAATTTCATGATTGTAGTATCAAATATGCTTGTCTCAAATCTGCAAACCACATCACCTAATGATGCCCTCCTCAACTAACTTTTGAAGAGTATGAAATCCTTGTAGCAAAAAGTGACAAATCTGACTAATGCTTCCTCTCAACCTAATATACCAACAAATCATGCTCGTAGTCCTTTATCTTATACAATCCTATGAGCTCAAATGCCTAACAAATTTGAGACTCCTCGCTTTAAAAAGTATATTGGTAAAGGTGATCCTAATACTCATGTAGCAACATTCACAACAATGTGTAGTGATTTCTTCTTTGATGAGGCATTGTTAGCAAAACTCTTTCCTCGTTCTCTCAAAGATACCACTTTGGAATGGTTTTGCTCTCTACCTCCTAATTCAATACATTCCTTCTCATAGCTAGTTGATCAATTCTTACAACATTTCCAACCAAACATTGGACCTTCTATCTCATTGATTGATTTGGTCCATTGTAAACAAGGGCTGAAAGAAAAATTAATGGAATTCATTAGTCGATATCAAGCTCTCTTTGCACAAATACAATATTTGATTACAGATGAGAATATTCAAAAAGTATTCATTCTGAACCTACAACCAAAAATACGTGATAAAATATTGTTGATGAAGTATAGTTCTTTTCAACATCTATGCACAGCTCTCTGAGATTACCAACTTTTGGCTAGTCAAGTATGAGAATCACAAATCATCAGATCCAGTTGGTCAATCCACAACTAGAACATCTCAGCACACATTTAAGAAGCATAACAAGAATTTCATCAAGATCAATGGGCAACATTCGAACGACTTTCACACAAGTTTGTGCCATTACAAAACCTAATCAGACACCATTTCAATTCAGGCAACAATATAGACAATTTACTCCATTATTGGATTCTCTCTATTCGATAATGACTCAAGCAGTAAACAAAAATCTTTTGAAGCTTCTTCTTGCTCATCCACTAGATAGTAGTAATATGCAAGGACCTTCATTTGATGCTAATGCCTATTGTCACTATCATCGCTCAACAGGGCACGACACTAAAAGATGTATGCGTCTTAAACAAGAAATTCAAGACCTCATCGATTCTAACATAATACAAGTGAACGGTGTGAATGACAATGGAAATAAATCAATAGCCCCTCTGAATCAAAATCTACAAATCTTCACTAATAATTTTCCTAAGCATAATGACAACAACATGGTGGAACAATAGAATGAAGTAGAGCATGAAGATGAATATCTTGAGTACGATGAAATAATTAGCATAATAGAAGTAGCTAAGGCAGAAAATGAAGATCTACCTTGACCATGAGGAAAAGGTATCTACACTAAGGTTTCTCCTTCGTTATCCCTCAAGGATCGGGAGAACCAAAATGCACAAGATATGCAAATGGAGTAGCCTACATGTAATCACTTTAAGAAAGAGAAAGTTGTAATGATGAAAAGTATCCCATTTCATCATGAGTAGTTCATTCATCACACAAATCAAAATAAGAAAGAAAAATAAAGGAAAAGAGCAAGGCATGAGTTACCTGCTGAAAAAGGTAATGATTCACCTCCCCGCAAGCATCAAAAGATTTCAAACATAAGCAATCTTGTGAAACAAGCATCATGCGACTACTTAGGTAATGAAAATCAAATAGGTATGAATCTCTCATCTATTCCACCACACTTGGTAGAGCACCTCTCAAAGATGCTCATAATTTTGGTCTCCTCTTAAATAGATATATTTATATATGTTGTGTTGTGTTGTGTTCCCCCGTATAGTGTTAAATGTTTGTTTAGGTCTCCTTGGATGACCCTTGATACTCTTGTAAGGTCAAGGATACAAGGAGACTGCCTCTATTGTGATACTTCTTCTATTTGTTTCTCTATTCTTCTATTCTTCTCTCTCGTATTGCAATTGTTGTGTGTGGTACCTTGGGGGCATAACGTTGTGGAAGTTGTCTTGGGGGCATCTTCCCACGTTGTGGACCTAGATCACTTTTGACTTCTCTCTCATTTTTCATGATTTCATTCTTCTGTGGCTCTACTAGTTGGTGGATGATGATAATAAATATACACTAATAAGGACTGTGCGTCCCTACAACAAGAATAAAAATGGACCCAATCCATTTATCAAGATGGGGTTACTATGTTACTGATGTTTAACTGGTAGAATCACTTTGTGTTGTGATGTGAGAATGTATCGTATTGCAAAATTCTTGTAATAAACCTTTACAATACTCTAAATCTATTTCTAGGCACTTTGGAATGGTTTTGTATCTCACCTTGTAGCTAACATTTGTAAATTAAATCAAGAGAGCCGACAAAGGGAAACCTTTTGAGAGGGCCCAAGATGACAAGCATTAATTTTCACTTTGAAAAATTAGGCTAGATTGGGTGTGGGCACCCAAGTCCCAAGGCCTTTGTTTGGTCATGAAGAATGGGGCCTTGAGTACCATTTGACATGGGTTTCGGGGGAAATTGCATCGAGATAAATATTTAACTTGCAAAGTGTTAACATGGGGACCGAGGAGCTAAACTAGGAGGTAAAAAGGCATAGGGAAACTTTTTACTCCATAACAAGCAGAAGTAGAATATATTGCTACCATAGCCACATGTTGTCAAGAAATTTGGATTAGATAGATCTTGGAGCATCTACACTTGATACAAAAACATCCAACTACTTTTTTCGTGATAATAGTAGTACCATTGCAATGACAAAAAATCCAATATTTCATGGTCGATCAAAACACATAGATATTCGGCATCATTTTATTCATGATTTGGTACAAGATGGACAAGTAGCATTACAGTTTTGTCCCACATCTTAACAAATTGTTGATATATTCACAAAAGCTCTTCATGTTGCTGCTTTTTTTACTTTGAGAGATAAGTTAGGACTCATCCCCATTGATCATCCAGGGGAAGATTGAAGTCATGCAAGGTGTGCATGATCAACAAGCTTTTTCTATTTTTATTTTTAATTATAATAATGCATGACAATGCACAATAATTGCATGTTTAAACAATATAATTAGAGTTTTATTTTTAGCTTTAAAACTACTTTCACTACAATGCTTTTGATCTTTAAACAGACTATAGAGAATCTCTTTTATATACATTATTTTGATCAATGTTTTCTTTATTATAATGAACGACAATTCATAATAAAATGTTCTCTTTCTGCCTATGCATATAAAATTTGTTCCTTAAGTTCTCTATTTATGTTATTAAGGATTTCAATAGTACAGTGTAAGAGCTTTATTTATATTCCTTCAGCTTGTACATGGTACAATATGAATGAGGACAAGTGTACAATACAAAATCAGATAACAATAGTTAACACATGTATGTAGAGTTTCCACAAGGATAAAGGATGACAAAACAATTCTTCAGATATGTTTTCGATTAAAAGGGAATAAGATATACCTAGTCATTCCAACAACCATGAAGATGTTTGAAAATTGTGGAAATTTATATTTGTATGCCTTATTTCTAAAATGACATGCTTCAACTATTTCTCTTTTTTCTATTGCTTTGAAATTAAACATGCTGCTACTAAACAAATATATATTGTTAGGAGATTGGTACTTACTAGTACCAACATGTCATTTTCTAAAAAAGTAGGAGACGGGTACTTGGAGATGCCAATTATATTTATAGAGTATGAATATACGTCAAGCTCAACAAGAGGAAATATGAAAAGATTAATTGTTTGATATTTTAATTTATTTCACAATCAATATCATGACATTAAAATTTCAAGTTTAAATACACTAACACACAAAGGCTCATATAATATATTAAATACAATGTCAACATTCTAGATTCTTGACTCAAGAGTTCATGCTACATATTGAAATGTTGACACAATACAAACAACAAAAAATGGAAATCTAAATTATCATATTATGTCATACAATGGATGGAGTTCCACTCCTACATCAGCTATATGATCATTTTCTAGGGCCTCAGTTATGATGCTCTCTAGATACTCATCACAATCAGCTCACATTCCTTTGTAGGTAGTAGAATTGGGCATAAATCATTGAGGCCATTGGCATTGAGAACTTCATCCTCCAAGGGTGAAGCTACTCCATCAGGTAGAATTTGGTCCCACTTTGTTGAAGGACCCCTCCTTGAACCCCTGTTGTACATGAGAGAGAAAGTGAAATGAGCTATGCACGTAGACTAGGTTCTCTACATTCTTCAACTCTAATTGATTCCTCTTCGATGAGTGAATGAAACCATAAGTGGTCCAATTCCTCTCACGAGATGAAGAGTTGACTATTTGTGAGAGCAATCTTATCACAAATGATTGCAATTAATGTGTTTCATTTCCATCATTTTGATGCCACTCTATAGGGTTTTTCTTTGCATGCTTATCATATAAGGCTTCTATAGAAGAAAAATCACCTTGCCAACATGAGAACTTATTCCACTTAGTCGTGATAATTGAAGCATCCTCACCTAAGCTATAACTCTTTTTCACCACAGCCCAAAACCCCTTTATTGGCTCTATATCCTCATATGGAAGCCTTTTCATGGTCACTTCTATACCATACCACTTGGGATTTAAGGCATAAGAAACACAATGAAGGGGATGTTAAGTTTGTTCCATCTTCCATGTACCTTTCCTTCTATCAAAGGATATAGAGAAGCATCCCTAACATCTGTTATTTTCTTAATTCTTTCACACATAGAATTTATTTCTACTAGAGTCACCAAGAGAATGACAAGATCACAAGGTCCTTGCAAAATGAAATAATTCTTCTATGTACAAAGAGATTTAAGGAAAAGACAAGCTATAATGTCAATACTCATACAATATGTGTAAAATATACAAAATCCTCCTTGTATATGTAGGACAAGGAGGAAGAAGGAAGTTTGGACTAAATGATTGACTACACCTCCAATGTGGTGACACATGTGAGCACACTTTAGACAAGTGTGGGGATACATGTTGTGCACTCATGACTTGAGACAAATTCTCTAAGTGATCTTAAGTGACTACTATGAATAAGACTAACTAGCTAGGAGATTAACTAGTTAAGAAATGACAATTTTCACACTCAAACCTCCCCTTCAATTATACTCAGGGAGAAAGAAAACACTAAAAATATGGGTCCCAGCAACAAGGCTTAATGATGTACACATGTACAAAAAAGTCCCTAAAAGTAAAGAAAAGGAGAAAACCCCATGGAAAAAACTCAACTTTGTGAGGCATAAGAAGTTGCAATACAATTATAAACACTATAATAGATATTTTTCCATAGTCCATTGAAATGAGTTGAAATACTGGGGTACTTTGAAAATCCCTTAGCAACTGGCCTTGCTTTATGCTTCTCAACTTTCACATCAGCATTGAACTTTGTCTTATAAACTCAATTCACACCAATTACATATTTTCTTGATGATACATTTGTTGAACACAATGAGGTACTGAGAGGGGGAGTGAATCAGCACATACTAAAACTTAAAGAAATATTTGCAAATAAAATTGAATTATTTAGAGAATAGAAATTAAATCATGCAACACAAGAAACAATACGAGAACACCAAGACTTTTACGTGGAAAACCCTAAAATAAGGAAAAACCATGGTGAGTATTAGCTCACAATATATTATGCTCACTGCAAAAATGTTACAACTTTGTTTTTGGGCTACAAACCAAGGAAGCTACTACTCCCTATACTTTGTGCTTACAACAATTACAACTTTAATTTAGGGTAGAACCTAAGGAAGCTACTACTCCTTGAATATTCTGCTCATTGCATTTAGGATTTACAAAGATAGATATATGGATTGTTGCAAAATAGACATCTGACTTATGTTGATAATGCAGTCTTCTTGTCCTGCTCAAAACATGCCCTCAAACTGATTCTGCACACTTCATATCTTGCCTGCTGCTATATCATATTCACACTCACATATTCACACCACAAATGAATTTGATCTTCTATAAATATCCTCCACAACACTTCAAAACACTAATTAGGTCGGCATCATACACATCATTGGATGAAACGTGTAACTCTTCAAATGTTGGCCTCAATACATACATTATGATAAGAAAACTTGTTGTAGACCTCAAGACTTCATGAAAGTATTCAAAACATATCTCTTCACATCTTCCAAATTCAAAGAAATAGATCAGGATCTACCACACATATCAAAGACTTAACCTGTCGGCTCAAACTGCTCAAGACTATTAACTGTTCATCTTCACACTACCGAGGAGAAGCCTAGATCTTCATGCAGACCAAGAATTAATCATGTACAATCTCAACATCATCCATTCACCTTTTTTCTGAAGTATCAGATTAATCTATGCAACCGCACAATAAGAAATATGATGAACTACAGGAAACAGAACATTCCAGACCACATGTGACACTTCATAACTCAAGATATAGCATTACAGTACAAGAAAATAAGGAATATATGCATGTGGATTAAACCTGAGATATATTGGAACATGTAAGACATCCATACAAACTTTTATTATTGATATATATATATATATATATATCATCTTTCGAAAAAGCTCAAACATGTGTATTTAGGCTTCGGAACAATCTATATTGCCTCTATCAATTGATTGCTAACTTTGCGAACCACCAAACCACTTGAGAATAATGCTACTGCCTAACAGCAACATGTCCAAGAAAGAGTATCATTAATGATCATGCTTAACAGATCCTATGATGCAATCTATTTCCCTTTGTATCTGATCAAAAGCCTATTTAACCACTCCTTGAGCAGACGCAATAAATCAGACACACAGTATGCATACACTGAAAAACTTGGAAGTCCTTGACAACCTTGTTTGAAAGGAAAACAAATGACATATAGGAGACAATCAGAAACAATACACACACAGGTGTTTTTCATTTAAAATCAATCTGCATAGAAGGTCATTACAGAGAAAATCACCATTTACAATCCAAGATAGATTAGTACACCAGACTAAGGACCGAGTCTGTAGCAAAAAATGCCTTTCAAAATGTGAACACCTTATGTTCAGAGTCAGAGCCGAAAGCCCAAAAAACCTCCAACCTCTAAAAAGTAACATAGCCAAAACTATTTATACAGAACCGTGTACATTCAACAATTAATTACATGGCCAGAAGTCAAAAATTTGCCAGATACATCCATCAGAGGGAATGGCGCTCAGAAGCCATCAATGCAGCAGACAAGGGAGGCCTCGAGCCTTGCGCCGCCATCAGGAAGTCTTCACTTAAAAATTAGGCAACTTGATCATGTGTACCATCGCCCATACCCCCGCTACAGTCGCCATTGATGGCTCAACCACCTGCGGCCTACCTGGAAACTGTCACTGCGTTCAAATGGAAGTTTCCCGCCAAAACGCGTTTACCACAGGTTCAAAAAAATGTAGGAAGAATAGTCCCACATGCATGTTGCCGAGACCACTTCATCATTTTAAAAACACGGCTGCATGTATAACAAATGTCGAGCACTTTTGCCACGCTCGACG
The DNA here is from genome assembly GCA_027924645.1 of Cunninghamia lanceolata. Taxonomy (NCBI): domain Eukaryota; kingdom Viridiplantae; phylum Streptophyta; class Pinopsida; order Cupressales; family Cupressaceae; genus Cunninghamia; species Cunninghamia lanceolata. The sequence continues at coordinate 16,682,533 of BSBN01000107.1, read as the reverse complement.
CATAAGCCTTTGTCCAAAGCCTATCGCCAAGACCCGAGCCATCGGCACACTCCCAAATCCTCCTGCCGACATCAATAGTCTCTCCGATGCCTATCGCAATTCCCTGTCGTCCAGACTACTACCATCGGACTAGCCACAAAAACCTCTCGCCGATCTCAATCGTCTCACCGACGACACCTCCGCAAGCCTCTGACTTCCACATCGGCTAGAGAAGACCCATCGGCGGACCCTCCAACTGCTAGCCCGATATGCAATCTTACTCTGATGGCATTCCCCATCAGGCAAACTCCTTACATCGGCGGCCCAAAAATTTGCTTCGTCAATAGCCAAACACACGCTGATGGACATCCATCGGCCAGACCAAAACAATCCGAGCACTCAAGAAATCTTTCGCCGATGAAGCCAATCACTCCGATAAGACCAAAAACATAAAGCTTTGAACCATTGAACCGGTTCAAGTGGGTGGTTCAAAGGAGAGGTTCAACCGAGAAGTTCAAAGACACAGTTGGAGCGCTTCAAAATGAACTTTCGCCAAAAGGCCAAGTACCAAAAACATAAAGCCTTGAACCGTTGAACCCCGAACCAAAACAAAAAGGTTCAAGCGGGAGGTTCAATGATGCAATATTTACGCAAGGCAAATGCATAATGCGACCCGTTAGAAGAAAATTGAACCCTGAACCGCTGAACCACTGAACTTAGAGAAAAAAGGGTTCAAGTTCAAACTGAAATGTCAAAGACACAAAAACGAACCCATGCCGATGGAGAAAAGACGAAGACCCCTCCTCAAGAAATGAGATGCAGATGCTGAAAAACACTGAAGGGGTGCCAAAACTTAGAACCTTTTGGATATTTTGGGATGGTGCCTACATGAAAATTGCTAAATTAACTGACAGTGAATTCAAGCACCAACAGTGGCTCTGATTGGGGACGTGCAGGTGCAAGACTGCAGCGAGAACCCCAGATCTCTGGGATGCAGACCAGTGCCTTATCCATTGGGCATAGAGTCATGAAGTTACCATGATCTGCATCACCAATCAAACTTGATGACCTAAGGCCACCAAGAAAAGGAAAACCAATATTTCCCCTTGTCAAACACCTTGTTCTCATCTGCATACACTGGGTCAAGCCTGAGAGTGCTACCATGATCTGACCATAAGCTACCTTGGTCATTTGCATGTTCAACCTTCTGATTTATTTTGTCACTGTCAACCTTATGCAAACAACCCTCAGCATCAGGCAACAAATGGATGCAGAATGTATCAAGCAATGCATAGTCAAATGGAATATAACACATGTTATCATTTGTATCAGCATTATGCATTGCAAAATGATCTCCTAGCTGGACTGAAAATTGAAAGCACTCAAAGTCCACCACACAACTAGGAAAAACAGAGCTCTCTTTATACGCTGGCCTCTCAAAAGAAAAGCTTTCAAATTCACAATTGTGCACATCATGCACACAACCAATAGCAGCACCAAACTGGAAAAGATCAGGCTCTGGCATCTTTTTACAATCTGGCACATCTTTACAATCAATTACCTGATGTATGTTGTTTCCTCTTTCATCAGGATGAGAAACAGAATCCAAGTCAAAAATAGTACTCAAGCCTTCACCATACTCAAATAGATCCTCATCATCATATGTGTCAAAAATGGGTGATCCAGGTACATAAGTTTCATCATAGTATGCCATTGGTTCATGGGCAATAGAGCACGCATTTTCATCACCAATGGATTCACTCTGTGGAGGAGTATCAGCCTGTGTGTCATAAGCAAAACAGCCATCGAATGAAAAACAATCATGCTCTGCACTAGCACTTATTTCAATTTCTGACTGCTCTTCATGATCTCCATGTGTTTGAAAGGTAGGCAATGGGTCACACATGGGATTATTTTTCTGTTTGCTTATACCTTCTTTGTCTTGAGTACAATACTCACAATTGTCTCCATAGGTCCATTCCAAAAGTTGCTCATTACTGTCCACAACCTCGTTGTTGTTTTCATGGCCAGCTGCCTCATCATTGCAATGGGAGTCTTCATTAGTTCCTTCATTGGCATCCTCAATTGGTGAACAATCCAGTTGAGCTGTATTGTTAGCATTATGTTTAAATACAACAGTCTCAACCTCTATGCTTTCATTTTCATTTTTATCTGCACATGTTGCTTTAATTATATGGTCATTTGTAGCTTCACAACTATTTTTCACACCAAAGCCTGTGGACAGGGGTTTCAACAAGTGCTCATTTCTGATTTTTTCTATATTTTCTACGAACTTGTATGCCATCTGCATACTTGTCACCTTGAAATCCCTCAGTAATGCACTAGAGCCCTCCTCAAAAGCCTCAAAGAATATGCCTACACAGGCTGAAATATCAGGTCTGAAGACTTCTGGGATTTGTGCAAAGGCTACTGCAAACCTATGACTGAAAACAACACATGGCTCTTCATCTTGTTTTCTGATTCTCATCAATTCTGCAACAAGATCAACCGGTTCTTTTGCAAATTCTTCCTTGAAATAGTCAGCAAGCTCATCCCAACAGGCAAAGGATCTTTTTGAAAAGCTCAAATACCAGTCTTTTGCTTTTGCATCAAAGGACCTAACAAAAAACCTCATCCACATATCCTCATCTCTGAATGAATGCTTTCCCATGAACTCATGAAAATTTTGGATATGTGCATTCCCATCACATACACTGTGACCACTAAATCTGGGCATCTGACAGTATATCCTAGCAGGCATAGTTTCTACTTTATAGTCAACCCATGACAAATCTAATTGGTCATACAAAGGATCAAAAGGGGTGGCAGGAGGTTTAGCTTTCTGACTGGCAGACACAACAGGGTTATTATTTTTTAACTGGGCCTGCTCAGCCTCTAAGAATATCAACCTATTTCTTATCTCTTCTATTCTTTTATCCAACATTTCACCGCTGAGTATGGGATAATTCATACTTGGATTCATAAAAATTTTACTCTTAGACATCCTTTGTCTGCCTAAGACCTAAGGCTTCCCCTGGCATCTAACTTATGCAGTAAAATAGCAAATATAAAGGGGAAGGAACAAGGTACCTTTTCTCATACAGATGCTGAAGTCTGAACAGCACATTTTTGTCACAACACACATCAACTTTTCATGTGCATTTAGATCTTTTGTAGAGTCGCCACCTCTCCAGAGAGGACAAAATTTACAGCAGCTAAAAGCTCAACACATATTTTTCTGAGTTCATACCACCAACAGAGCATCATCATTCACATGAAAGACTCCCCAGCAGAGTCACCATTTTGTTGGTTTTTGCTTCTGAATCAGCATTAGGGTTTGCCAGTTCTAATGCACAGGCAGATTCAGCCAACTGAATACAGGAGGTTACGTGAGCTCCTCCCCTTCACTTCTGGTTCTGCCGCACCAAGGGGGGTGTCCCTATTTGATAAAAGTATAACCTTGACTAGCTCAATGACAGAAGGATTTAACTTGACGGCAACAGGCAGAATACTCTCATGTATGGACCAAGATTTGTGTAACAAATCACAAGGTTGGCAACATTCTTGGACATAATGTCTGGTTAGGTATGAGAGCATGCAGAGGTTCCTAATCCTAATCCTACAACTAATAGGTGGAAGTGATGAGATGGGTTGAAATGGTGTTTGGAGTGATGGGACTTTCCTAGACCCATTGAACAGACAAATTCCCAAACCAGTGCCTTATCTGGGTAGCAGAGTCATATCTAAGACTGTAAATGTCTCCCCATGACAACATAAATTCATATCTAGAGGACCTGAGAATAATGCTACTGCCTGACAGCAACATGTCCAAGAAAGAGTATCATTAATGATCATGCTTAACAGATCCTATGATGCAATCTATTTCCCTTTGTATCTGATCAAAAGCCTATTTAACCACTCCTTGAGCAGACGCAATAAATTAGACACACAGTATGCATACACTGAAAAACTTGGAAGTCCTTGACAACCTTGTTTGAAAGGAAAACAAAAGACATACAGGAGACAATCAGAAACAATACACACACAGGTGTTTTTCATTTAAAATCAATCTGCATAGAAGGTCATCACAGAGAAAATCATCATTTACAATCCAACATAGATTAGTACACCAGACTAAGGACCGAGTCTGTAGCAAAAAATGTCTTTCAAAATGTGAACACCTTATGTTCAGAGTCAGAGCCGAAAGCCCAAAAAACCTCCAACCTCTAAAAAGTAACACAGCCAAAACCATTTATACAGAACCGTGTATATTCAGCAATTAATTACATGGCCAGAAGTCAAAAATTTGCCAGATACATCCATCAGAGGGAATGGAACTCAGAAGCCATCAATGCAGCAGACAAGGGAGGCCTCGAGCCTTGCACCGCCATCAGGAAGTCTTCACTCAAAAAGCAGGCAACCTGATCATATGTACCATCGCCCATACCCCCGCTACAGTCGCCATTGATGGCTCAACCACCTGCGGCCTACCTGGAAACTATCGCTGTGTTCAAATGGAAGTTTCCCGCCAAAACGCGTTTACCACAAGTTCAAAAAAATGCAGGAAGAATAGTCCCACAAGCATGTTGCCGAGACCACTTCATCATTTTAAAAACACGGCCGCATGTATAACAAATATCGAGCGCTTTTGCCACGCTCGATGCATAAGCCTTTGTCCAAAGCCTATCGCCAAGACCCGAGCCATCGGCACACTCCCAAATCCTCCTGCCAACATCAATAGTCCCTCTGATGCCTATCGCAATTCCCTGTCGGCCAGACTACTACCATCAGACTAGCCACAAAAACCTCTCGCCGATCTCAATCGTCTCACCGACAACACCTCCGCAAGCCTCTGACTTCCACATCGGCCAGAGAAGACCCATCGGCGGACCCTCCAACTACTAGCCCGATATGCAATCTTACTCCGATGGCATTCCCCATCGGACAAACTCCTTACATCGGCGGCCCAAAAATTTGCTTTGTCGATAGCCAAACACACACCGATGGACATCCATCGGCCAAACCAAAACAATCGGAGCACTCAAGAAATCTTTCGCCGATGAAGCCAATCACTCCTATAAGACCAAAAACATAAAGCTTTGAACCATTGAACTGGTTCAAGCGGGTGGTTCAAAGGAGAGGTCCAACCGAGAAGTTCAAAGACACAGTCGGAGCGCTTCAAAATGAACTTTCGCCAAAAGGCCAAGTACCAAAAACATAAAGCCTTGAACCGTTGAACCCTAAACCAAAACAAAAAGGTTCAAGCGGGAGGTTCAATGATGCAATATTTACGCAAGGCAAATGCATAATGCGACCCGTTAGAAGAAAATTGAACCCTGAACCGCTGAACCACTGAACTTAAAGAAAAAAGGGTTCAAGTTCAAACCAAAATGTCGAAGACACAAAAATGAACCCATGCCGATGGAGAAAACACGAAGACCCCTCCTCAAGAAATGAGATGTAGATGCTGAAAAACACTGAAGGGGTGCCAAAACTTAGAACCTTTTGGATATTTTGGGATGGTGCCTGCATGAAAATTGCTAAATTAACTGACAGTGAATTCAGGCACCAACACTTCCCCTCGTAGACCAGACAATGAGGCAAGTCTCAGATTCACTGCCTCTCTCAACTAACCAAAATGTTTCTTTAGGTTTTCTCTCTGGTCCTGCAGTTGAGATAACTATGCATAAAGGTTTTTCAATTGATCTCTTATTACTCCATTTTTATCCTTAGACAAATCATACACACCAGCCATCTGAATGATTTGTGCCTCAATAGTATCCATTTGAGCTTTGATATTTTTTGTTGAGTTTGGCCAATTTAGGCAGAACAGATATAGTGTGGTGGCCTCATCAATGCAATCCTTGAACTTCTTCAAAATTTCTTTAAGTTTATTATGTGCATTAGCACATTTATCAATCATCTCAGCCATTCTCTTATCACTTATTCTTTTTGTTACCTCTTGTTTTCCTTTTTGCTTTATGTAGGAAGAATAACCTTTGAAGGAATCCATTAACAACTTAAGCTTTTGCTCCGAAGGCAGAGAGGGGTCAATGGTTACCTCTGGTAACCCTTCTTGAATCACTTTCATAGCATCCTCTACCGCACTGGATTTCTTCAAGTTTTCTTGTAAAAACTCTTTCCTTACAAAGTCATGCAGTATATCACCAAGCTGCAATTTGTGAAAAGGAGAGATGTTTGCCAAGTCAATTTGTCCTTTGCAAGTTGGAATTTGCAGCAATTGAGGGGTGATGACTGGCTGAAATTTATATTGGTAATTTCAATAGGTCTTTGGAAGAATCTGTCTCTAATGCACTTTGATCTATATCTTCTATTCCTTCTTATTGCTCTCCCTCCTCTATTTCTTCCTTATCCTCTTTATCTTTTTGTTCCTCATTCATTTCTGAAGCTTTTTCTTTCTACTTTTCCTCAGGATTATCTTCTTTTCTTTGCTCATCTTTCCTTATATTCTCTGGAGGAGAACTGTCATGTTTTGTACCTATATTTGTATTATCTGGAGGAGGGGTACTTGCTTTATCTTGACCCTCAATATCTGGTGCTCCAATATCCTCAGGAAAAGCAATCTCCTCATTCTTCTTAGGCTTGTCACTACTTTCCTCATTGCCTTCAGAGGCAAACTGATCAGATATGTCTTCAATGATTTCCCCATCAATTTTCATCTCCTTAAGAATTTCAGCAGTTTTCTTTAGTGTTTCCTTTTCCAATCTCTTTATTTCTTCATTGTCTTTTGACATTAGAATATTCAATCTCCTTTTAGTCCTGAACACTTTTGCTATAGTTTTAGGTATTTTGACCTTTTCTTCCTTAGAGATGGAAGGACAAACCTTTTCAAGAGCCCAATTCTTCATCTCAGCATCTTTATCCATAGCTTCATTTCTCCTTTTAGTAAGAACTTCAGCAACACTCTCAGGCAATTGATGACTGATACCAATCAAAGCAACATTTAAGGCTCCCATGTATTTGACTATTGCTTCCTCAATAGTAGATTTGTCATTTGATGGCCTCTCATCATAGAGTTCAACAACTTCTTTCAGAGCACTATGTGTTGTGACTTGCACACAAGCCCCATTTTGCCAAATGGAGACCCCCATTTTTGCCTTTGGCTTGGTCTCAAAATTTGATGTTCTTGCTTGAGAGGGAATGAAGTCTTGATTATTTGATGATTTATCTTATGCTTGGGCAATTTGGCTTGATTAAATGTCCTTTGGTCATTGAATTTGGAATGATTTGATTGTATTTGAATTTAAGAAAAGGCCCCATTAGTGCTTTTGCACTAAAATCATGCCTCACTGTAGTTTGTGCTAAAATCCTATGTCACAAGATATAGCTCTAAATATTTGCTTCATCAGACTCAGCGCTAAAAATACATGTCACTTGACTTTGAGCTAGAAAGTCACTTCACCAGATAAAGCGCTAAAATTTGTCATCACTGGATATATCCCATGACCTCACAAAGTTCTCCTAAAGGCTATACTTAACAAACTCTTAAGGTAAGCGGGTGTTTACCCCTCCACTGGACATTGTGCTAAATATCAATGTCACATGACATGTCTGGTGGCGAGCCTTTTTTCCGCACATCCCGTCCTGAGCCATTTCCCTTCCTTTTTGACCCTCGGTGCATTACACTCTGGCCAAATTCATTATTTCTCTTCATTTGTTTTCAAATTGAGCTTTGTTGTCTTCAAGGCAAACATAAAATGACCCCCTTGCAAGTGATTTCTTGGTTTACCGAGTGAATTCAAGCTCACTTTGTCATCAACCTGCAAGCTCTCACAATTATTTTAATGCATACACAGGTCGGTCTTTGATTTCACTTCTTTAAATTTCATTTGGAAATGTCTATTTTTACTGCATCATTTGCCTGTATTTGCTTAATTGATTTTATTCATTTGAATTGGCACGTTTGAGGATGTAAGTAAAACCCTGAGTTTTGTTTTCAATCATTTATTTCATTTAAACTCAATCGTTAGGGTTTTGTGAAGAAATGTTATGTTTTGAGTCAATTTGATGTTTGGTTGTTGTCGTATGCATGGGAGAGAATTTAGAATTAGGGCATAGATAAATAGGCTAAATTTCACAAATTTTTGCCCCACAAAATGTGCCCTAGGAAAAATAACAGATAATGGCGTGACTTTAGAACCTTAGTAGATATATCATTTCGACTTTAGAAACACCGCTAAGGAGATTTATACTATGCACTCAACACTTAGTGAATTTTGCATTTAGGTCACTTACGTGGAAATCACCCTCCTCTAGATTCGACTCGATGACTTGTATTTTCCTCGCTCGCCCCTTAAAGCGTTTATGACTTATTGAATACTTTGACATGTTTTAGGGTGAGTTTGTGTTAATTCTTCATGTCACCGGACATGTCTGGTGACCTTCCATTTCCCCGCCAATCCTGTGAAGGCCCTTTCACCTAGTTTGTCGACTTAGAAATCCTTAGTGCTAAAACTCTTCCTCACAGGATATGTCCTGTAATACTCGTTGTCCCTGCTCATCCGACAAGGTTGACTTTCCCCACTAACCCTTAGTCCTTTTCTTTACTACACTAAAAGGTTAAATGATAGGAATGCATCCGGTGAAGTTGGATTTCTCTGCAGCTATGGTGAGGGCCTAAAAGCCCGCAGATCCGGTGATCTGCTAAAGTCCCACTTTTCCTTGTTAAGGCTAGAAAAGCCATTCTTGAGTCATAATGCCTGGTTTAATTGAAGGGTTTGGTCTCCATTTCATCTATTACATCATGTTAAAATTCTTTGATTGTGCTCAATATAAATTTAGAATATTTATTGGCATCAATTTATGCATTGCATAGTGATAAACAGTGATAGGGCAAAGGCCCACTTTTCATTACAGTTACTTTAGTTCATGGCTTAGGAAAATGAAATGCATAAGAAATGTAACTTGATATCTTACATCTCCTTAGGGATAAGAATCTAGGTTATGAGCAAAAAAATTGAGGATTTACTAGATATTTTAGTCACTGCATAAGCATATCCTATGAAGGGGTAAAACTCCACTTTAGGTCCTAAACCCTGCATTAAACGTCATAATAAAATCTAGATGGTTGCAAACAGTTAGATACATGATTTCTTAGTAACTTTAGACTGTTTAGCATCATGAAAACTAGGTTTGGATCAATGAACTAGTATTTTGGAAGGTTATTCATTAGGGTTTTTTCCTACAGGATAAATGTCTTCTAGGGTTGTAAACATGAAGTATGAATTAAATGGAATCCCTTCGGTAACTATGATCACTTCAGCATGGAATAACATAGGAGACACTAATCTAGGATACATTGACTTGGATGAGTTCAGACTTCGGATCTTTGGACCTAACCCAACCAAGTGGGCCAAGAAGATAAGGGACAATGGAATAGCATAGGCTGTAGTTTTTCCCACTTTTGTACAGTGCCCTAAGATGATAATAGCATGTGGAGAAAGGTACCACCTAGAGACAAGATCAGTAGTTACGCAAGATGGCAGAGTGATAGCTAGATTCACTACACTGGCCCTTGATGAAGCCTTTGATATCCCTCTTGCTCCAACACTGACTGTATTGAGGAAGACACACAACCAGAACATGTATAACCAAGGGCAAGAAGCCTGCAAAAGTGTCATTAATGATAAATGGGTGAAGCAAAAGAGAGCAGCCATGTCTTAGCTTCCTCAAGTATTATACAAAAGTGGCTTTAAAGAGGAAATAGGTGACTTGGTCACTCTCTTGAGCAGAATCATGGGGCTGCTTTCTGCTTCTACTTTTGAAGGATGGATGTTTTCTAACATTGAAGAAATCCTTACTAGAGATATGAAAATACACTGGGCCCAAATTTTGAGTGATAATATCCATGAGGCTTTTGTAACCTTGAAACAAGATGAGGTTTTTCGATGGACTTCCTATGTGGTTTATAAGTTGGCAAGAAACTTTGCCTATGCTAGCCTCTCTAAATTGGTAGAAGTGGGTAATGTTGATAGGCAGTTGGAGATCTCCCAATCACTGGTACATTATAAGAGGGTCAATGATGCATTTACGATGCATATTACAAGAATGTTGCAGGGAGATATGTCTAGGAGAATATCTCTAGAGGCTGCTAATGTAGTGCAGACCTATAGTAGGTGGTATATCCAATTTTGCAAATTCACCTACATTAGATTTCAAGGTTTCACAAGGGCACCCTACAAGCTACTCAAGTACCCAGCTAACAAGGTGGTGCTCCTAGAATTGACAAGGTAGTTGTGTACTTGTCATGGGCAATTAAAGCACTTGCATAGGGCTTCCATCGAGTTCCCTATCCTATTGGGAAGGGGTCTTTTCTCTTGTGTGACTATAGGAGCAACAGAACATTCAAACAGTGAGCTCCTATCACTATACTTGAACTTTTACAAAGCAAGGACTCATTTTGATCCTTTTGGCACCATTGAGAGACATGTGAGTAAGAAGTTATTCCACAAGGAACATTTGGAGGACTTCTAGGCAAACTATCCAGATGAACATGAAGTTATAAGAAGAACATGCTCAAGGATGCCCCTTAATTATATAAGAATGTTCAATATTGCCTTGGTACCAGATCAATTAACAAATGATGGTAATGTGGTCTAATAGGAGGCATGAAGGGTAGTGTCTGGACAGCCCATCCCACCACCAAATTGGGATGAGGTTGAGGAGAGCTCCATGGAGGAAGTGCCTATCTGATTCATAAGACTATGGGTCAGAGACCAGGTGGCTCAATTGATTACAGCAAGAGTAGCCCTAACCTAGACCCATCAACTTCAGGAGTGAGACAGTGATGATGAAAAAGATGAGCCCATAGAGAATAAAAGCTAGAACAAGGAGCTACAGGAGGTACAATCCAAGAGGTAGATAGTGAAGAAATAGAAGATGATAATCCTCTTACAAATAAGAAAGGAAAATCTAAGGTTGTTAAGAAACCTCCTAAGAAGCAAAAGAAGGGTAGCCAATCCTCGATAAAAACAGTAAGTTCTAAGAGAAAATCTATGCCCATTAGTAAGGAAGAAGGTTCAAAAGAAAAAAAGGTAAAAGGATAGCAGAATGTGCAAGTGACAGATTCTTCATCTATTGGTGCAGTACCTCCTATCACCTCTTCTGCTCCTATACAACTTAGTGATGTTTCTTCTTCCTCTGTTGTATCCAATGCTACACCTCTTGTCTCTTAAACTATCACAATTGTATCCTCTTCCCATGTTTTCCCTATAGTTGCATCATTGACCCTTCCTCCACCTTCTACTTCCATGCCTTCCATCAATCTATCCACCCCTTCCACTTCTTTATCCTCTCTACCTTCCATTTCTATTCCTTTCATTACCCCCACCACCTCATCATCCTATTCTTCCCTCTCATCCATCTGTCTTCCCATTCCCTCTTCACCTTCACCCTCCATCTTACTCTCATCTTCACTCCCTGCTCTTCCTTCCATATCACCTCTTGTCATTCTTTTCTTACCTCCCATCTCTACTATTCTGTCACCTCCTTCTTTCTCTTTACCACCCTTGAACCTTGCCAATCCCATCATTCTTTCTTCAATGTTTTCACCTCCCTCCATTCCTTCTTCCTTAGCTTTTGCAACATTTGCAAACCTATCCTTTGTACAAGTTCCCTATTCAGCTGTTGATTCTTTGATGGTAGTCAATAACTCCTTGACTCATCCATTCCGAGATACCAAGGATGTGCCCAAACCTTCCTCTCCCAAAGTGCCTTTGCTGGAAGGAATTTAAAAGGTATGTGCTAAACTAAATATTGTCGTGGAAGAGGAGGTTGTGATTGAAGATGTAACAAATGATCCTCCAACAGATCCGAGCACAATAGAGATAGTGGACTTGGATGATAGTCCAACCAAAGAAGATATAGATAACACTATAATTGACACGGTTGAACAAAACATGACACATGATTTGCAGCAAATAGGCCAGCCTAATTCACCTCCAAAGGTAGATATAGTGGTTACTGGGCGTCAAGACAACATAGATAAGGGTGCAGAGTCTAGTGGCAGTATTCTTTCATATTCTTTGAATAAAGGAGATAGCCACATTGGCTCTCCTAGTCATTCTTTGGTAGTTCCCCCTTGGTTGTAGTAGAGGATTAATACTCAACCTCCCAAGGTCGAGGTAGTAGAGCTAAATTTGGATAACTTTTTGGCAAGGATAGAGAAGCCTAAGAAGCAAAAAAAAGCTAAAATTTAGTCAAGAATCTATAAGGATGATTTGAGCTCTCATATAGCAGAGGTTGCAATTCCTCCTGCATAGGGCAATATAGAAGACATTAGACCTGAAGATTATACTATTTCTACTCTCAACCTAGGCCCTGCATCAAAGACCCAAGTTGTTGAGGAATTTAAGGATTCAGTGTCTAACATTCTGGACAGAATAAATAAAGATGAGCTAACAAAGAAATAGTTCAAGGATTATAATGAGTTTAAAGCCTACATTAGATATATGATAAAGCCTTCTCATACTGATGATGAAACATCCATAGCCCCATCCATCCTTTCCAAGGAAGAACCTACATATTTTGATGGAATAAGGTTGATTTCTTTAGTCACTGAGTATTGGGTTAGAGGAGTTTACCTGGATGGTTGTGCAATGATGGATGATATAGAAGAGATCCATAAGTACTTTTGTGCTCTCAAATCTGAGTGAGATGAAGTGCTGGAAGATTACAATAACTATGATGATTATTATTCACACATGCATCCTCAAGTATTAATGATGAGCAAATTTTATGAGGAAGTTCTGCTAGAGGAGCAAATTTTGACTAAGGATAAGCTACAAATGCCAGAGCATTAGCTGGAGATGTTGAAACTCACGAGAGAAATTTTTGATCTACGAAAGACAGAGGTTGAGACAGCTAAAGTACAACTAATGGAGGTAATTTATAGCCTCAATGATCTTTTGAGAGCCACCATGAACTTGTATTTGGATGATATGGCCCTGATTGATATTGAAGAGTGTAAAAAGCAGCTCAGCAAGGTAGTGGAAGGAGATTCTTTGCCATTTTGTTTAGTAGACCTTGACAGAGTTGTTAACCTGAGAGCTCTATTCAAAGACTTCATGAAGAGTAGGAGGTATAAATTGGTGGTATATCACAAATTTTCCTGGTCAATAGACACCATTAAATTCAAAATTAATTTTGTCAAAGATCTTGAGCTAGCAGAGATCAATCTGACGCTATAGGCCTTACTCACCTACATAAATAGGGAAGCACAAAAGAATAAACTTAACTTGGATGGAGAAAGTCAGCATCCAAGCGAATCAAGGGCCATATAAGTCAAATGTCAAGTCCAACTCAACCACCAACTCCAAAAAGTGCCACATGTCTTTTCCTGTTGTTTTATGCATTATAGAAGGGTTTTGTCTTTATATACAACCCAAAAAATGTCTATTTTGTCCTATTCTAATGCATTGTAAAGTTGTATTTCGTCTTTTTCCTAAAGGACAAAAGCAAATCTAGGATTGTAACAACCCACCATCCAATATTCAATATAATTAAATCTGAGCCATTGGTGTTGAGTTAATCTCCACCGTTCCTTCAAAAATCGGGTATGCCTGCCCATCTATAAAAGGGTAGTCATTTTTGTTGATAACTGAGAGGGGGGGTGAATCAATTATCCTAATTATTTCTGCTTTCTAAACTTTCTTAATAATCAATGCAGCATTAATTTAATTAAGCAAACATAACCATGAAATGGAAATATACATGACACAATATTTTTGACGTGGAAACCCTGTTAAGGGAAAAAACCACGGGGTGATTAACCCAAGATTGTATTCTCTGTTAGAAGAATGGAAATACAAAATGGCACTTGCCAATTAGGGCTCACTGCCTGATCACACTGTTCACAAGAGGCACACTGCCTATAGGAGATACACTGTCTACAAGAAAGGAAGATAACACAATGTTTAAACTGATGAGAAGCATCCACACATGCTGAGGTTCAGTTCCGGTTAAGCTTAGTAAACTAATCTGCTGCACTTCATTCTTACTCTCTCTTGATGCAGCTGTACTGTCACATTCCAGACCTCTTCTACTATCTTCACTCTGCTCTTATGCTTTTCTTCGCACTACACAATACACCACGCACACTCTCATATCTAAATCAATCCTATATATATATATATATATATCCGCACAAGTGATTTCATCACCTTTCTAGTCGGCATCCGGAACAGTTAATAATTTCCTCAAACTCTGATCTGTCGGCTAAATCCTTGCACACCAAGTAATGCAGATCAAGCATATACTTGTAGAAGTCATCAATCATGTCAGCCAAACATAACTTATGCCTTAAGAACCTTTTCCATCATCAGTAACACATTCGAAATAATGTCTGATGTTCTGCCAATCAGTTCTTCCTCTGTTCACACTGTCACTTGAGAACCCAACATTCAAGCATTCATATTTCTTTATCCTTTCCACACTGGAGGCTCAAACCCTGGAATCTATCAGTCAAGATACTCCTCTTAACTTCCCCAAATCCGCACTTCACTGAGATACTTCTACTGAGAGATCTGGACCTGTTTGTCAGACCTTACTAACTGCTCTGTTCTTGCTTACCGGACCTCAACACTTCTTCAATCTGACTTCCGGTGAGGACCTATCATGTCTTGCGAATGTGTGGGATAACCTTTGTTGCCATCAATGACAACATTCATGAGTCCATATAGTGTCTCTTGCCAACAATTTTCTCTCTTTGTAAGTAAGATTGGACAATGAATTGTTGAGACTCTACCAAAATATTGATCAATACAAAATAGGTTTTACAGGAGTTGTTGGAAATTATGTTCTTGTGGTGTCTTGCTTTGGATTTCATGGTTCATTTCAATCTAAAATTAGATAAAGTACAGTTGCAATGGTGAATGTATGCTTTGATATTTGATGAATGCCCTGGTCCATACCATTTGTTCTTGCTAATTGTAAGTAACTTTGCATGGTTAGTCTGAACCTTATTAAGTGAATTTAGTTAGATTACATGACATTAATTGAGTTGCTCCAGTAATTGGGTGTATAATGAATGTATGTGATTTGAAAATCTCAAATTACCTTTGAAGATTGCATCATTTTTGTAGCATTGTGGTTATAACCTGGTTAAGCATAAATTGGTTTATCAAGGGTGTTTGTCTATCTGCTGCATTTCATTCTAGTTGTGATTTGTCCTTAGGTTTCATATCCATCTCCCTGCCCTTTAACCATTTTACATTTTCTTTACATAAAATCTAATTAGACTTAGGATTTTAAAGCAACATCATATTTTCTATCTGCTAATATATTTTAGACCTAACAGTCTGCATCACTTTCTACACACTTATTGTTGTCATAATTTCACAAACCCTACATTGCATGTAAGCCCCCTTGGTTGGAATAGCAAAGTACATATCCATTGAGTTATCCTGCAAGTCAAGACCTAACAGTATAAACATTGGGGCAGTCCTATTCTGAAGTTTTGGGATAGGATTCCTTTCAAGAGAGGTGAGATATCCCATATCTTACCTATGTTGATGTCTGCTAGAATCACCATCAACACCATGTTATGTGATTGCATTAACTGTGACTTCAAGTTGTAAGGGCACATAATCAAATTTCTTACCCTTCTTTGCTTTTCCTTTTTTCTTTCTCCTTTGAGGTCTCTCCTTCTTCAACTTCTTCTCTAGTTCTTTTCTTCTTTCTTTCCAAAGCCTCAATATCTTCTTCTTTTTCTTCTTCTTCTTCAATATTTACAAGATTTATCTTGCCTCTTCTAGCCTGACTCTTCTGTCTAGGCTTCTTCTTCTCAGTGGTCTGAGTTTGTTCAAGGATTTATGTGGTACTTCTTTTGCCATGAAATGAAGATCTAGACGGAATAGAGGAAGTGGTTGTAGCTGATGTTGATCTACTTGTTCTTCTTGGCAATTGTGCAGAGGAAATGGTTTTTGCTTCTCCTACAGAGCCTTCAGGAGATTTGAGTATCTTTTCTAGGTCAGATTTCATTTTCTCTACCTTAGATTTTATCTTTTCTGATTTCTCCTCTACATCTCTTTTAACTGATTTGTTGATGATTTCATCATCTGTGCCAAATCTTTCAGTGGAAGAGTCCTTAGGTTTGCTTAGTAGCATATCAGCATAACCTATCAAATCAAATTCTAAAATATCATATGGTAAGGTTGCAATCCAAAATGTCCTAGGCTCAACAACCTCCATATAACAGTTATCTTTGTCAACCATAAATGTTATGTCATTTTTATATTTCTCCACTACCTTAGTAGGTATCCTATCTCTAGATTGCATATCATTTTGGAATGTCTTAAAGAATCCCCAAAATAAAGTGGTGCAATGCTTATGATCAGGGAAACTTCTCATGTAATCCTTGATTTGGTGGGCAACATGGGTATTTGGATTCCATACCATTCCCTTCATTGAAGGCAATTCTTTCAAAATGTAAAACATGAGACATATAATCAAAGAGTCATATTGAAATTTGTATTTTGATTCCTTTGTCCTCTTCAGGTTGTCTAGAAGTTGTGTTAGATTCAGGACAGACAACTGAGAGGGGGGGTGAATCAGTTGTCCAAAACCTGCTTCTAATTCAAACAATTAAATCCTCTTGTTATTTAATAGCATATCAATTAATCACTCATGAAAGCATAAAGCACAAACACCAGAGCAGATACACATCAACACATGAGACACCAAGATTTTGACGTGGAAAACCCGGTCAAGGGAAAAACCACGGGGTGATTAACCCAAGGATTATTCTCTATTAGAAGAATAAGAAAAATAGATGGCACATGCCAATTAGGGCTCACTGCCCAAGCACACTGCTCACAAGAGGCACACTGCCTACAAGAGACACACTGTCTACAAAGTAACAAGTATCACAAACTTGAACTGGAGATTGACATCTTTACCATGCCTGGATTAGTTCTATTTAAGCCCAAAAACTTATGTTTTACCTTTCGCTCTTTGCTTCACTACCACACACTCATCTTGCAGTCACACTTTGATATGACTTCACAATCCCTTATTTATACACGACATCAACTTAGGAACAAACATCTAAGTCGACAAACAACCACAAGATCTTTTGCAAGGTGTATAATTCATCTGGTCGGCCAGTCACAGAAAGAACACCAACAACTGGTGGTTATCCATCAAATCCAAACTCTAACTTCAATGCAGACCACCAACATGAACTGGACATGATCCAGCAATCATCATAAACTTCCCTAAAACACTGAGAACATCCGCACTTTATCAGCTTACTAGAATTCTTCTCTTCTTCATCTAGAACTTCAAGAACACAGTTTATCATCACTGTCATAATGAAAAAAGTGCTTCCAAACCTCCAAACCATGAACAAATCTAGTTGTCACTTCACACGGACTTCTTCAACACTCCCTCCAATCCGCAGAATGAGATAAGGCAATGCCAGAGCTCATCGGACCAATCTGTGACACTCTGTCACCACTGAACATCTGTCAGAACTGGTTCTACTTGAGCGATCATAAATTCCTTAGATCTTCATGCGGACCTCTAAAATCTTGACAGCAACATCTCAAGACTCATATCTACAAACCCTTTAAACCGCATCCTCTGATCCTCAACCTATCTTGGACTTTTACCTTGTCATCATCACTGTTCTTCACTGTTCCTGATTGAGACTAATTTTCTCAATATCCTCAGCACACAGCTCATCCAGTCCTTCTCATTAATGCAACCTGAGTATGTTGACATCAATGACAACACCGGTTAGGCCCATACTTGCAACAATCTCCCCCATTGTCATTGATGGCAACATATGATGTGAAAAACCATCAAGACAAGAACTTATCCTTTCTGTCACAGCTCCCCCTAATAGCAACAACCCTTCACATGTCTTCTCTTCCTTTACTACTCCCCCTTTGATCATCAACTACTTGTTTTTCACATGTCTTCTCTCCCCCTTTGACATCAATGGCAAAGGGCTCATACTTGCAATTCTAACACATCAGAATCATACTAGCTGCTCCCCCTGAGTAGCAGCTTCCCATCACCAATCTGGATCACAAGATATGACTGTGATATCCACTAGACTGATGCACATTAGTGCATCCTAGTTCATCACCGGAGGGGCAATAACCCCTAACTTCTCCCTGAGATACTCAAAAGAGTCCTTGGGAATAGGTTTAGTAAAAATATCTACAAGCTGATCCTTGGAGGGCACATACTCCAATCTGACTTCACCCTTGTTCACTTGCTCTCTCAGAAAGTGAAACTTGATAGATATATGCTTAGTCTTAGAATGCAACACCGGATTCTTAGAAATATTTATTGCACTTGAATTATCACAGAAAATTGTGATAGGCTCCTCATATTGTACTTGAATATCTCTTAGCATCTACTTCATCCACAAAACTTGAGTGCAACTTCCTGCTGTTACAATGTATTCTGCTTCAGTTGTAGACAGGGATATTGCCTCTTGTTTCTTACTTAGCCAAGAAACCAACCTTTTTCCCAAAAAGAATGCTCCTCCACTTGTACTCTTCCTATCATCCACATCTCCTGCCCAATCTGCATCTGTATATGCATGAAGAGAAAAATTATGATCTTTAGGATACCATAGACCATACCCAACTGTTCCTTTTAAGTACCTAAAAATTCTTTTGATTGCCATGACATGGGATTCTCTGGGATCAGCCTGAAATCTTGCCACAAGACCAACAGCCTACATTATATCTGGTCTAGTATGAGTGAGATACAATAATCCTCCAATCATTGATCTGTACTTGGTCTGGTTTGTCTTAGGAGAGTCATCATCTTTGATCAACTTACATCCGGTTGCCATGGGAGTGTTCATTGGCTTTGAATCTTCCATTCCAAATTTCCTCAACAATTCTTTCACATATTTGGTCTGAGAGATAAAGATTCCTTTCTTTGTCTGAGTAATTTGCAGACCCAAGAAGAAATTCATTTCACCGAGCATTGACATTTCAAACTCACTTTTCATTTGATTTGCAAAGGTTTTACACATACTGTCTCTTCCTCCAAAGATGATATCATTAACAAATACTTCAACAATCAAGATGTTTTCATAATCAATTTTGAAATATAGGTTACTATCAGCAGTACCTTTATTGAAACCAATCTTCAAAAGATGTTTGTCCAGCCTCTCATACCATGCTCTTGGGGCTTGCTTTAGACCATACAGTGCCTTCTTTAATTTGCAGACCATATCACCATGCTCAGATAACTGAAATCCATCTAGTTGTTCAATGTACACTTCTTCTTCTAAGTCACCATTCAGGAAAGCAGATTTGACATCCATCTGATACACTTTGAAATCCTTGAAGGCAGCAAATGCAAGAAATAGTCTGACTGCTTCAATTCTTGCCACCAGAGCAAAGGTTTCTTCAAAATCAATCCCTTCTATTTGAGAGTAGCCTTGGCAGACTAATCTGGCCTTATTTCTGATTACTTCACCAACTTCATTTAGTTTGTTCCGGAAGACCCATTTGGTTCCAATCACATTCTTGTTTCTAGGTCTAGGAACAAGATCCCAAGTGTGATTTTTCTCAATTTGCATCAACTCTTCCTCCATTGCTTTGGTCCAATTTTCATCATTGTAGGCTTCATTTATTGTCTTAGGTTCAATCTTTGAAATCAGACAATATTCATCTGAATTTTGAGCAATTTTCCTTGTAGTTTGCACACCTTTGTTTTTGTCACCTATGATCTGATCTTTAGAGTGGTTCAGTCTTACATACCTTGGAACTTTGGGGGTCTCTTGCACTTCTGCTTCTTGATCAGGCTCATTCAGAACTATCTCTTCTTCCTGATTTACCGGATCAGTCTGAATCTGACTTTCAGGAGAGGATTGAGCTTCTTGAATCAGAACATCATTCTGATCATCTTCATCATACTCATAAGACCTTGAGGGTTTCTCTATTCCCTCATCAACCTTCACATTTGTACTTTCTATCATCTTTCTTAGTCTCTTGTTATAACACTGGTATGCTTTGCTTTGAGTAGAGTAACCCAAGAATATTCCTTCATCACTTCTAGCATCAAACTTGCCTAAATCTTCATCTCTTTTGATGTAACATTTGCTACCAAAGACTCTGAAATATCTTACAATAGGAGTAATGCCAAACCAAAGTTCATAAGGAGTCTTAATAGTATTGCTTCTGATTTGAACTTGATTGAGGGTATAGACTGCAGTGCTGACAGCTTCTCTCGAAAACATCTAGGGAACATTTGCTTCCATCATCATTATCCTGGATGCTTCCTGGATGGTCCGGTTCTTTCTCTCTACTACTCCATTCTGCTGTGGAGTCCTAGGAGCAAATAACTGTCTCTTTATACCATGCTTCTCACAAAAATCTATGAATTCACCAGATGTGAATTCACCCCCTCTATCAGACCTTAGACATTTCAGTTTTAATCCAGTTTGATTCTCTACCATAGCCTTGAAGATTTTGAACTTCTCAAAAGCTTCTGATTTCTCCTTCAGAAAGGTAACCCACATCATCCGGGAATGGTCATCAATCAGTAACATGAAATATCTATCACCTTGCATACTCTTGATTCTTGTCAGACCACATAGATCAGTATGAACTAATTCCAATAATCTGGTAGAGGACTGATCCTTGCTTTTGAATGAGACTCTGCTCTATTTACCCAGCTGACATTCTTTGCACAAACTATTTATAGGTTTTACCAATTTTGGAAGATCTCTTACAGCCTAAGTATTGCTTATCTTGATGATGTTATCAAAATTTACATGACACATCCTTCTATGCCATAACCAACTCTGATCAACTTGAACAAATAGACAACTTTTATTAGCACCAACTAGATGGAAGATATTACCTTTTGTTTGAGTACCGGATGCAATCTCAGTTCTGGAGCTTTCAAAGATCCTGCATTTTCCATTCTTGAACCGAAGATCATAACCTTTGTCTACCAACTGTCCAACACTCAGACGATTGTGCTTCAATCCTTCAACATACAATACATTACCAGTTTTGTTCTTTCCATCAAAAGAAATAGTTCCCCTACCTCTGATTCTACCAGCAGAATTATCACCAAACTTTACCATTCCTCCTTCATACCTTTCCAAATCTAAGAACTTGTTCTTGTCACCTGTCATATGGTGAGAGCATCCACTGTCAATAACCCAATCATCCTTTTCTTCAACTTGGGCAGCCAAAGCTCTTTCTACAACCTTATGATTGATAGATTCAGAGGATATTGGATCTTCTTCCTTGGTGGCAATAAACACCCATTCATTTCTGGATTTGTTTCCTATCTCTGATTCATCATCTGTTACTCCTTCATTATCATCTTCTTCATGAACATAATAACAATTCTTTTGGAACCTTTGTCTATTAGAATTTGACCTTGTAGATCTTTCTGGACATCTTGAGGCAAAATGACCAATCTTATTGTAGTTGAAGCACTTAAAGGGTAATTTTCCTTCATACTTACCGGATCCTCTTAGCAGTCTCTTTGCAATGAGAGCTTCAAGTTGAGTTGTTTCTACTTCTTCCACTTCCATGTCTCTTCTTGCTTGATCATACCATGACAGCTTCCTTGAAGAGTTTTCTCCCGGATCAAATCTTTGTTTACCTTTCAGAGAGGCACTGGCTTTGAATGCAGATTCAGTCTTGGGGGGATCATCTCCAAACTCAGTCATGTCAAATGCAGCCAATTTGCCAGCCAATTGGTCTCCTGTGACAGTTGTATGGGCTCTGAATTCATCAATGGCAGCAACCTTGATTTTGTAGGCAGTAGGAAGAGATCTGAGAATTTTGCCAACAATCTCATTTTCATCCAAGACTCCACCAACATTCCTAATTCCACATATCAGCTCATTTACTCTTGGCATAAAGGTAGAAATATTTTCATCATCTCTCATCTTCAGTCTTTCAAATTTTCCTTTTAGACTCTGCAATCTTGCACACTTAACATACTCATCTCCTTCATGCAGAAGTTCCAATTTGATCCAGATCTCATAGGCAGTTGGCAGGTCAATAACATTTGAGAGCTCTGAGTCAGTTAATGCGCTTAAAAGAGCCTCTTTGGTTCGCAGATTGTTTTCAACATCTGTGATTTCATTTAGAGTTGTTGGACCACCCTGTGGAGGTGCATACGCTCTTGTGACCATGGACCAGTATGCCTTTCCCATACACTACAAGTGACATTTCATGCGACCTTTCCAAAGAGAGAAGTTGGTTCCATCAAACTTCAGACTATCCTTCTTGTATGACAACATCCTGGATCTCCTCAAGCGGCTAAGCTCCTTTTAGAGGAACTTGGCTTTGATACCGATTGTTGGATTCAGGACAGACAACTGAGAGGGGGGGTGAATCAGTTGTCCAAAACTTGCTTCTAATTCAAACACTTAAATCCTCTTGTTATTTAATAGCATATTAATTAATCACTCATGAAAGCATAAAGCACAAACACCAGAGCAGATATACATCAACACATGAGACACCAAGATTTTGCTGTGGAAAACCTGGTCAAGGGAAAAACCATGGGGTGATTAACCCAAGGATTATTCTCTGTTAAAAGAATAAGAAAAATAGATGGCACATGCCAATTAGGGCTCACTTCTCGAGCAAACTGCTCACAAGAGGCACACTACCTACAAGAGACACACTGTCTACAAAGTAACAAGTATCACAAACTTGAACTGGAGATTGACATCTTTACCATGCTTGGATTAGTTCCATTGAAGCCCAAAAATTTTTGTTCTACCTTTAGCTCTTCGCTTCACTACCACACACTCATCTTGCAGTCACACTTTGAAATGACTTCACAATCCCTTATTTATACACGACATCAACTTAGGAACAAACATCTAAGTCGGCAAACAACCACAAGATCTTTCGCACAACATGTATAATTCATCTGGTCAGCCAGTCACAGAAAGAACACCAACAACCAGTGGTTATCCATCAAATCCAAACTCTAACTTCAATGTGGACTGCCAACATGAACTGGACATGATCCAGTGATCATCATAACCTTCCCTAAAACACTGAGAACATCCGCACTTTATCAGCTTACTGGAATTCTTCTCTTCTTCATCTGAAACTTCAAGAACACAGTCTGTCATCACTGTCATAATGAAAAAGGTGCTTCCAAACCTCCAAACCATGAACAAATCTAGTTGTCACTTCACACAGACTTCTTCAACACTCCCTCCAATCCATAGAATGAGATAAGGCAATGCCGGAGCTCACCGGACCAATCTGTGACACTCTGTCACCATTGAACATCTGTCAGAACCGGTTCTACTTGAGCAACCGTAACTTCTTCAGATCTTCATACGGACCTCTGAAATCTTGACAGGAACATCTCAAGACTCATATTTACAAACCCTTTAAACTGCATCCTCTGATCCTCAACCTATCTTGGACTTTTACGTTGTCATCATTACTGTTCTTCACTATTCCTGATTGAGACTGATTTTCTCAATATCCTCAACACACAGCTCATCGAGTCCTTCTCATTAATGCAACCTGAGTATGTTGACATCAATGACAACACCGGTTAGGCCCATACTTGCACCAAGTTGTTGTCGCAGAAGCTCACATAGGTCAAAATCTTTTCCTTCTTTGACCATTTGATAGGCTGTATATATTGTTGTTGTAGAGGTAGAGTTTTCCCTGTTAGTGTAGTAAATCTTGTATGCAATGTTCATGGTTGCATATCGAACCCCCAAATCTTCAATATCATCTACAATTAATGTCCTCTTGTCAACCTTTTCTCCAGTGAGCTTCATCAATTCTTCATTCTTAACTAATTTCAGAACAAGCACTGATCCAGAGGAGCATAAACCAATCACAGCCTTTATAGCATCCTTAGTGATTAGATAGGGTTGATCTAAACATAAGAAGTCTCCATGAATTCAACTTAGGGCTATTCTCACCCAAGATTCTTCATATCAAAAATTTGGAAAACCCTTCTAGATATCTAGGTGCTTAGCAACAATGTTGGCAAATTCAGGTTTTAACTGAAAGTCATCTCCCAACAAATTATCATTCTTGTATTGTTCAAGTATCAAATGATCATATTCATCAATCGATGAATGAGTATATATCTGAATGTCTTCAGTATGCAATACATTTGTAGGAACATGTGAGAAGGCACCAACTTCATCAGTCACGATGGACTTAAATGGATGCTTCTTAAATTTTGGCCTTGGCCTTGTTGACGCCTGAATTGACTGGTAGTTTTTTGAAAAATTTTCATTCAGGCACTCTCCCTAAGTATCCAAAAAATGCTCTAAGTAACGGACCTCCTCAGTATTTTTCAGCTGCATCATCATATTTTCTTGAGGAGGAGGTCATCATCATCATGTTTGTTTCCATGAAGGTCAGCATCATCATGTTCTCCTTCGACCGGTTTCTCATCGTCATCATCATATTTCGCTGTCGGGTGATGTTCGGGTTTTATCATGATGATGCTGCCGAGCTACAGTGCGCCCTCATCTGCTTGCGAGGGTGATGTTTCAAAGTCTCCGGTGATCTTCCATTTATCACCTTGCACGAGCATGATGATGATGTTGCTTATTCTTTCAATTGCTCGACCTAACTTGTTTTTTCCTAAGGGTCGTGTTCATCATCATCATATTTCCAGTTATCATCCTGCTGCTTGCGGAGGTCATCATATTTTCTGCCTTCATGATATTTCGCCGGGGTGATATTTTTATCATCGGGTGATCTTGGTTATGATCATCCTGATGATGTTGTTGAAGAGTTCTAAGTGCGACCCGATATTCACTAGGGTCATCATATTTTGAACGCCAGGATGATCTTAGTCAATATCATCCTGATGATGTTGTATCACTTCTTGTTCGTTGTTTCTTCATCCTGATGATGCTGACGTCATCCGTATATCAGGGTGATATTTTTCTTTCTGCCTATCTGCATCATGATATTCGCGAAGGAGGGGGTGATATTTTCATATCACCCGGATATATGTTTGTTTGTTCGAGCATCATGATGATGCTAATATTAAGGAGATATCCGCCTGCTAGCTTCGCGCATTATCTACTGGGGGTGATCTTTTCAAGCAGCATCATCATATTCAGTTTTCGCCCCGATCTTACAGAGGAGCTACAGTGCAACCTGATGTTCGAACGTCAGGAGGATATTTCCAAATATCCGGTTGTCTTCCGAATATCATGATGATGTTAATATGATGATGACGTCATCAAGGTCCGCGGGGGTCATATTTCTAACAACTGATCATCTTGAAGAGACCTCCTGATATTTGCAAACATGATGATGACGTCATCCGGATATGAGGAGGTGTGCAGTAGGCAGATATGATGATGACGTCAGCAGGATATGATGATGACGTCATCAGGATATTCATCGGCCAGACTTTTGTTATAAGCTCAGCAGGAGGATGTTCCTCCGAAGGATCAGGTTGTGCCGATTATCATGAAGGCTATATTTCAAATATCATGATGACGTCAGGGTGATTTTTCGAACAACAGGATATCACGCTGCTGGAAGATGATGATGATGAAGTCTATACTAGTGTCGTCAGGAGCAAAAGCACCGACATGATATATGCTCATGACCTAGTATATAAGGTGTTATTGAGGTCATCGCGGGGTGCATGTGGGATATTGTTATCCTGCATTTTCAAACATCATGATGATGAATCTTGGCGGGAAGCGGTTGCGACTGTCTGTTTGATGTTCTTCCCGAGGCCGCGGGTTGGTGCGCCATCAATGGCGATTGTTGCAGAGGTATGGGCGATGGCGTGGACGAATGTTGTACCTGATTGAAGATCTGAATCCCTAGGCGGCGGCGCAAGGCTCAAAAAATCTTCCTGTCTCCTCCCCTACCTGCTGCATTCAAGTTTGAGCGCCATTTCTATGGTACTGTATATCTGGCAGGAATTTTGGTCAACCTGGTAGTTGATGCTGAAGACACCCTCCTGCTATATAAAGCAGGTTGTGTTGTTCATTTGTGATTGTTGAAAGTTGTAGATTTTTGGCTCTGTAATCCAAAACCAGCTGATCTGGTTGCTCTGTACAGTTTTTCTTGTGAGTTTATGTATCTCCTGTTGTAGGACTTGGCATGAATCCACTGGTTTCATGGTTGATCTTATATGAGTAATGCTACCTTAGCATGTGTTGTGTTAATTCTGTCTCCAGTATTGCATGTATCCTTCTTCTGGATCTGGATGTTTGCTTATGTTTAGATTCTAGAGCATAGAATTCCTATGTTGAATGTCTGATCTTTTGACCTCTGCTCAAGGGGCAGATTAAACTGTTTTCAGGTTGAACATTGGGAAGGGTATACTGCAGTAGGGATGCCATAAGTAGAGATAGCTCAACACTCTATATTGGGAGATATCTGTAAGGCAGATATCATGTGTATCCCCCTGAAATCCAGTTTTAGCTATTTATGCTGATCATTCACAGGTGTATGTCTACCGACTCCAAGCCCTGGATAGGCACCAATCATGCTGTGTTTTTGTGTTATACACCATGTCCAGCTTTGCATCCAAATTCATATCAAACCATTTCACACCTCCACCTGTTAGTTGTAGGAGTAGGATTAGGAACCCCCTGCATGCTCTCATACCCAACCAGACATCATGTCCAAGAATGTTGCCAGCCTTGTGATCTATCATACAGATCTTGGTCCATACATGAGAGTATTCTGCCTGTTGTTGTCAAGTTAGATCCTTCTATCTTTGAGCTAGTTAAGGTTACATCTTGAGTTATAGGGATACCCCCCTTGGTGCGGCAGAACCAGAAGTGAAGGGGAGGAGCTCACGCAACCTCCTGTATTCAGTTGGCCTGAATCTGCCTGTGCATTAGAAGTGGTAAACCCTAATGCTGATTCAGAAGAAATGTCAACAAATTGGCGACTCTGCTGGGGATGGACTAAAAAATGATATACTTGTGGCCCATCCGAGTCACTAACAAAATGATGCTCTGCTGGTGGAATGAACCTGGAAAAGTAGCTTTCAGCTATTGAAAATTTTGTCCTCTCTGGAGAGGTGGCGACTCTGCAAAAAATATCCAAATGCACATGTAAGATGGATGTATGTGATGTGACAGAAAGGTGTTCATTTTTCTGCATCTGTATGAGAAAAGGTACCTTGTTCCTTCCCCCTTTTATTTGCTATTTTACTGCATAGGTTAGATGCCAGGGGAAGCCTTAGGTCTTAGACAGACAAACCATGTCTAAGAGTAAGATTTTTGTGAATCCAAGTATGAGTTATCCCACACTCAGTGGTGAAATGTTGGATAAAGGAATAGAGGAGATAAGAAATAGGTTGATATTCTTAGAGGCTGAGCAAGCCCAGTTAAGAAGCAGTAACCCTGTTGTGTCTGCCAGTCAGAAAGCTAAACCTCCTGTCAGCCCTTTTGATCCTTTGTATGACCAACTGGATTTGTCATGGGTGGACTATAAAGTAGAAACTATGCCTGCTAGGATATACTGTCAGATGCCTAGATTTAGTGGTCACAATGTATGTGATGGGAATGCACATATCCAAAATTTTCAAAGTTTTATGGGAAAACATTCATTCAGAGATGAGGATATGTGGATGAGGTTTCTTGTTAGGTCCTTTGATGCAAAAGCAAAAGACTGGTATTTGAGCTTTCCAAAGAGATCCTTTGCCTGTTGGGATGAACTTGCTGACTGTTTCAAAGAAGAATTTGCAAAAGAACCGGCTGATCTTGTTGCAGAATTGATGAGAATCAGAAAACAAGATGAAGAGCCATGTGTTGATTTCAGTCATAGGTTTGCAGTAGCCCTTTCACATGTCCCTGAAAGTTTCAGACCTGATATTTCAGCCTGTGTTGGCACATTCTTTGAAGCTTTTGAGGAGGGCTCTAGTGCATTACTGAGGGATTTCAAGGTGACAAGTATGCAGATGGCATACAGGTTCATTGAGAATGTAGAAGAAATGAGAAATATGCACCTGCTGAAACCCCTCTCCCCAGGCCTCGGTGTGAAAAATGGTTATGAAGCTGCAAATGACCAAGTCATGAAGGCATCATGTGAAGATGAAAAGATGAATGTTGAGGATGCCAGTGAAAGGACTAATGAGGATTCCCATTGCAATCATGAGGCATCTGACCATGAAGACAACAACAAGGTTGTGGACAGCAATGAGCAATTTTTAGAATGGACCTGTGGAGACAACTGTGAGTATTGTACTCAAGACAGAGAAGATATAAGCAATCAGAGAAACAGTCCTATGTGTGACCCATTGCCTATCTTTCAAACACATGGAGATCATGAAGAGCAGTCAGAAATTGAAATAAGTGCTAGTTCAGAGCATGATTGTTTTTCATTTGATGGCTGTTTTGCTTATGACACACAGGCTGATACTCCTCCACAGAGTGAATCCATTGATGATGAAGAGATGTGCTCTGCTGCCCATGAACAAATGGCATACTCTGATGAAACTGATGCACCTGGGTCACCCATTTATGACACATATGGTGATGAGGATCTGTCTGAGTATGGTGGGGATCTAGACACTATTTTTGGCTTGGATTCTGTTTCTCATCATGATGAAAGAGGAAACAACATACATCAGGTAAGTGACTGTGAAGATGTGCCTGATTTGAAAGAGATGCCAGAGCCTGATCTTTTCCAGCCTGGTGCTGCTGATTGTTGTGTACATGATGTACACAATTGTGATTTTGAAAGCTTTTCTTTTAATGAGCCAGCATATAATACAATGAGCCCTGATCTTCCTAGTTGTGTGGTAGACTTTGAGTGTTTCCTATTTTCAGTCCAGCTAGGAGATCATGTTGCAATGCATGATGATGATACAGATGATAACCTGTATTCCATACCATTTGAGCATGCATTGCCTGATATATTCTGCACCCACATGTCACATGATGCTGAGGGTTATCTGCACAAGGGTGATAATGACAAGCCAAATCAGAGGGTTGAATTTGCAGATGACAAGATTTGTTTGTGGGTAGGTCTTTGTAGTATCTCCAAGCTTGACCCAGTGCATGCAGATGAAAACAAGATATTTGACAAAGGGAGATACATGTTTTTCTTTTCTTGGTGGCCTTAGGCCATCAAGTGTGTTGGGTGATGCAGGTCAGTGCAGTATTTGACTCTGTGCCCAATGGATAAGGGACTGGTCTGCATCCCAGAGATCTGGGGTTCTCGCTGCAGTCTTTCACCTGCACGTCCCCAGACAGAGCCACTGTTGACGCCTGAATTGACTGGTAGTTTTTTGAAAAATTTTCATTCAGGCACTCTCCCTAAGTATCCAAAAAATGCTCTAAGTAACGGACCTCCTCAGTATTTTTCAGCTGCATCATCATATTTTCTTGAGGAGGAGGTCATCATCATCATGTTTGTTTCCATGAAGGTCAGCATCATCATGTTCTCCTTCGACCGGTTTCTCATCGTCATCATCATATTTCGCTGTCGGGTGATGTTCGGGTTTTATCATGATGATGCTGCCGAGCTACAGTGCGCCCTCATCTGCTTGCGAGGGTGATGTTTCAAAGTCTCCGGTGATCTTCCATTTATCACCTTGCGCGAGCATGATGATGATGTTGCTTATTCTTTCAATTGCTCGACCTAACTTGTTTTTTCCTAAGGGTCGTGTTCATCATCATCATATTTCCAGTTATCATCCTGCTGCTTGCGGAGGTCATCATATTTTCTGCCTTCATGATATTTCGCCGGGGTGATATTTTTATCATCGGGTGATCTTGGTTATGATCATCCTGATGATGTTGTTGAAGAGTTCTAAGTGCGACCCGATATTCACTAGGGTCATCATATTTTGAACGCCAGGATGATCTTAGTCAATATCATCCTGATGATGTTGTATCACTTCTTGTTCGTTGTTTCTTCATCCTGATGATGCTGACGTCATCCGTATATCAGGGTGATATTTTTCTTTCTGCCTATCTGCATCATGATATTCGTGAAGGAGGGGGTGATATTTTCATATCACCCGGATATATGTTTGTTTGTTCGAGCATCATGATGATGCTAATATTAAGGAGATATCCGCCTGCTAGCTTCGCGCATTATCTACTGGGGGTGATCTTTTCAAGCAGCATCATCATATTCAGTTTTCGCCCCGATCTTACAGAGGAGCTACAGTGCAACCTGATGTTCGAACGTCAGGAGGATATTTCCAAATATCCGGTTGTCTTCCGAATATCATGATGATGTTAATATGATGATGACGTCATCAAGGTCCGCGGGGGTCATATTTCTAACAACTGATCATCTTGAAGAGACCTCCTGATATTTGCAAACATGATGATGACATCATCCGGATATGAGGAGGTGTGCAGTAGGCAGATATGATGATGACGTCAGCAGGATATGATGATGACGTCATCAGGATGTTCATCGGCCAGACTTTTGTTATAAGCTCAGCAGGAGGATGTTCCTCCGAAGGATCAGGTTGTGCCGATTATCATGAAGGCTATATTTCAAATATCATGATGACGTCAGGGTGATTTTTCGAACAACAGGATATCACGCTGCTGGAAGATGATGATGATGAAGTCTATACTAGTGTCGTCAGGAGCAAAAGCACCGACATGATATATGCTCATGACCTAGTATATAAGGTGTTATTGAGGTCATCGCGGGGTGCATGTGGGATATTGTTATCCTGCATTTTCAAACATCATGATGATGAATCTTGGCGGGAAGCGGTTGCGACTGTCTGTTTGATGTTCTTCCCGAGGCCGCGGGTTGGTGCGCCATCAATGGCGATTGTTGCAGAGGTATGGGCGATGGCGTGGACGAATGTTGTACCTGATTGAAGATCTGAATCCCTAGGCGGCGGCGCAAGGCTCGAAAAATCTTCCTGTCTCCTCCCCTACCTGCTGCATTCAAGTTTGAGCGCCATTTCTATGGTACTGTATATCTGGCAGGAATTTTGGTCAACCTGGTAGTTGATGCTGAAGACACCCTCCTGCTATATAAAGCAGGTTGTGTTGTTCATTTGTGGTTGTTGAAAGTTGTAGATTTTTGGCTCTGTAATCCAAAACCAGCTGATCTGGTTGCTCTGTACAGTTTTTCTTGTGAGTTTATGTATCTCCTGTTGTAGGACTTGGCATGAATCCACTGGTTTCATGGTTGATCTTATATGAGTAATGCTACCTTAGCATGTGTTGTGTTAATTCTGTCTCCAGTATTGCATGTATCCTTCTTCTGGATCTGGATGTTTGCTTATGTTTAGATTCTAGAGCATAGAATTCCTATGTTGAATGTCTGATCTTTTGACCTCTGCTCAAGGGGCAGATTAAACTGTTTTCAGGTTGAACATTGGGAAGGGTATACTGCAGTAGGGATGCCATAAGTAGAGATAGCTCAACACTCTATATTGGGAGATATCTGTAAGGCAGATATCATGTGTATCCCCCTGAAATCCAGTTTTAGCTATTTATGCTGATCATTCACAGGTGTATGTCTACCGACTCCAAGCCCTGGATAGGCACCAATCATGCTGTGTTTTTGTGTTATACACCATGTCCAGCTTTGCATCCAAATTCATATCAAACCATTTCACACCTCCACCTGTTAGTTGTAGGAGTAGGATTAGGAACCCCCTGCATGCTCTCATACCCAACCAGACATCATGTCCAAGAATGTTGCCAGCCTTGTGATCTATCATACAGATCTTGGTCCATACATGAGAGTATTCTGCCTGTTGTTGTCAAGTTAGATCCTTCTATCTTTGAGCTAGTCAAGGTTACATCTTGAGTTATAGGGATACCCCCCTTGGTGCGGCAGAACCAGAAGTGAAGGGGAGGAGCTCACGCAACCTCCTGTATTCAGTTGGCCTGAATCTGCCTGTGCATTAGAAGTGGCAAACCCTAATGCTGATTCAGAAGAAATGTCAACAGGCCTCTCAACCACATCTATCACAACTGGTGTCACCATTATAGTATCTTTAGGAACTATGGTTTTAATTAGTGAAAATGATAAATACATGAAGATGTAGAGAATAGGGTTTGCTCCAACACTTGCTGAGAATATTCTACTCTTATTTATCTCCTCAACTTGCTTAGCTTTGTTCAAATGAGATAAAAAATTATCAAACATTGCCTATATAGCCCTTTCACCAACCAATTTTGCTCTACATTAATTGCCTTCCCAGTTTTGACCTAGTTCGCCCTTTTCATATGCAGAAACCAATAATCATACATCAGTCCTCTACAACTTAATCAATTGTTTCAAAAATTTGACCAAATCTCTTCATATCATCATCTTAATGTGTCTGTACCAATTATATCCAGAATGTTGAGGAATTCAGCATCACATTCATTCAGGGGTTTTGAAGAAACTTGCAATTGTGACTCCCCCTAAATCAGTACCTTATCCTTTTAGTTACTAGAAGATCCATCTACACTAGACAGAGGTCTGGAAACTTCACATTCTTCCTTCTTCTTCCATACTTTGCTCATTTCCTTCTTTTGCTGAGCAATATCAACCTTCTTTTGAGGAGAAAGCCTTACATACTTTCCAGAATACCCTATTTGATTTCACTTATGATAGGTGAATTTTGATTGTTGAGCATTACCGTTTCTCCTCACCTTAGATCTGCAATTAGTTGCCTTGTGGCCAAATTTGTTACAAGTGTAACAATATCCATGAAAGGGTTGAGCATTATCCCTATTATTCCTTGACATTTTATTTTTGCATTCACTAGCCTTATGTCCCATCTTATTGCAAGCATAACACCTTATAGAGTTCTGACTTAACTTACTCCCACATTTAGCAACTTTTTGACCAACCTTA
This sequence comes from Cunninghamia lanceolata, assembly GCA_027924645.1. Classification (NCBI taxonomy): domain Eukaryota; kingdom Viridiplantae; phylum Streptophyta; class Pinopsida; order Cupressales; family Cupressaceae; genus Cunninghamia; species Cunninghamia lanceolata. The sequence goes on along the minus strand of BSBN01000107.1, from coordinate 16,649,771 downwards.
TTGCAAGTATAACACCTTACAACATTTTGATTCATCTTACTTCTACAATTAGTAGCTTTGTGACCAATTTTATTACAAGCGTAGCAATTTCCATTGAAACCTTAAGGATACCTGATAGGAGCAGTTTGTTTAGGTGTAGGTTTCCTAAAATTCTTCTTCATATTCTTCTTTTGTCTCCAGACAAGAGTGAATTTATCTTATTTTGTATCTCTTGAGGCATTCTTCTTAGGATCTTCAGTGCAGGCCTCTCCCTTCTTTATTTTAGACTTTCTTCTTGATTGGAAGTTATCATATAAATTTGTAGAAGCATTGATCATAGGACTCTTCCCCTTTTCATAACCAAGGCCTGATTTTTCTTTTGTTGGATTTTGAGACTTAATTATCTCATCAAGGATTTTAGATCCTCCTTTTAGTTTTAGTCTTTTGCCAATCTGTTCTTTTGCCTTTTCCAGTTCTTTCCTTAGAGTGACAACTTCTTCCTCAAGTTTTGAGCATTCAGCTAATTTCTCATAGAGCTTGATATTTAAGCAATCTTCAATCCTCTTTTCTTCTTCAACCATGACTTTCAATTTTGAGATCATTTCTTCTACCTCCTTGAGCTTTATGTCACCTCCTTTATCTCCTTCTATTAGAGCTTTCAGTTTGCCAATTTCTTCTTTTGATTATTTGGCCTTTGTCTTCAATTTGTCAATTGTCTCCTTTAATTTCTCAAGCATGTCTTCATATTCTATATTCAGTTCTCTTGCTTCATCTAGTTCATCAAGGGCTGACTTGAGTTCTCCCTCAAGGTCTACTTCACAATCATTTAGATCAAGATCCCAACCTTCAGGTTCCATTGCTTCTAGATCTGGTTCTAGTACAAATACATCATTGTCCATAATTTTAGATTCCATGTGTTCAACTGCAAGATCTACCTTAGCTGTTAGGCTTCTAAAAAGGCACTTAGCTCTGATACCAATTGTTGAACACAATGAGGTGCTAACAGGGGGATGAATCAACACATACTAAAACTTAAACAAATATTTGCAGATAAAACTAAATTACTTAGAGAACATAAAGTAAATCATGCAACACAAGAACACCAATATTTTTACATGGAAAACCCTAAAATAGGGAAAAACCACGGTGAGTGTTAGCTCACAATATATTATGGTCACTGTAAAAATGTTACAACTTTGTTTTTGGGTTGCAACCCAAGGAAGCTACTACTCCATGTACTTTGTGCTTACAACAATTACAACTTTGATTTAGGGCAGAACCCAAGGAAGCTACTACTCCTTGAATATTCTACTCAGTGCATTCAGGATTTACAAAGATAGATATATGGACTGCTGCAAAATAGACATCTGACTTATGTTGATAATGCAGTCTTCTTTGTCCTGCTCAAAACATGTCTTCAATATGATTCTACACACTTCATATCTTGCCTGTTACTATATCATATTCACACTCACATCTTCACACCACAAATGAATTTGATCTTCTATAAATATCCTTCACAACACTTCAAAACACCAATTAGGTCAGCATCATAAACATCATTGGATGAAACATGTAACTCTTCAAAGATTGGCCTCAATACATACAATATGATAAGAAAACTTGTTGCAGACCTCAAGACTTCATGAAAGTATTCAAAACATATCTCTTCACATCTTCAAAAGTTAAAGCAATAGATCAAGATCCACCACACATATCAGAGACTTAACCTGTCAGCTCATACTGTTAAAAACTGCTAGCTGTTTGTCTTCACACTACCGAGGAGAAGCCAAGATCTTCATGCAGACCAAGAATTTAATCATGTACAATCTCAACATCATCCATTCACCTTTATGTTGAAGTATCAGATCAATATATACAACCGCACAATAAGAAATATGATGAACTACAGGAAACAAAACATTCTGGACCACATGTGACACTTCATAACTCAAGATATAGCATTGCGATATAGGAAAATAAGGAATATTTGCATGTGGATTAAACCTGAGATATATTGGAACATGTAGGACCTCCACACAAACTTTTATGATTGGTACATATATATTTAATCTTCTGCAAAAGCTCAAACATGTGTATTTAGGCTTCAGAATAGTCTATATTGCCTCTATCACTTGATTGCTGACTTTGCGGACCACCAAACCACTTGATACTTTATCATAGCAGACTTATACATCTCTGAGCTTGTCCTTAGAACTGCATGAAAAAATAATGTCTTCTAGAGGAATGCGGAACATTCCATTAAGTCTCCATCATTGCTTTCCCTTGTCTAAGTAGTAACCGATACTCTGTCCCTTGTAACTTTTTTTGTTGAAGATGTGAAGACCTAAAAACTTGGATATATCATTTCAATACCTGGATAAACTTGTCTTCAAAACCACAAGATCAAATCTTGCTCTACGGAGAAATGCAGACCGAAATAATGTTACTCTGCCCTGGGATATGCACTATGAATGCCTTAGACAAATTTTTGGTATTTATCATTAAGTACGGTACTCCAAACTGATGAGATATACATGTAGGGATACTAGAAACATGCAAGAACATGAGTATTTACCTCCATATCATGCTCAGACACAAAACTGATCACCTCACAATACTTAGATTGTTTTCTCTTCTCCCAGACTGGTTTGCCTTGACCACGCTGACTCTACCTCTATAAAAGTTTGTCCTTATATCTCCATATACTATGTTGACATAAATGACAACACATATTTCCAACAACATTTACACGATCACAAGTATTATTATTCTCTATAGTGTAATGTAGTAAATTATCACCGCTTACAATTTCACGCTAGGTTTAGCACTTAGTTTAGCATGTATGTTTGTCTATGCTTGATATGTGCGTATTTCACTACTTTGCTAAGAAACTTGGTTAAGTCCCTTATTAGCAGGCCTTTCAAGGACACTTTTGTTGAAAGTAAGGAATACTGAGAGGGGGGTGAATCAGTATTCCGCAAAACCACTTGTTAACTTGTTTGTTAATCCAATTTCCAAAATTAATAACATGAAAACAGAACAAGCATAAGAACAGCAACCATAAAGACATAACACATAGACACTAGGATTTACGTGCAAAACCCAAAGAGGGAAAAACCATGGTGAGTGTTAGCTCACAATATATTAAGATAGCTCAATACTGAATTACAAGAAGGCTCATGCCTTAGGGATCACTGCCCAGGGCTCACTTCCCTATGAAGAAGTGCTCACTGCACAAAGGCTCACTGCCAAGAGAAAAGAAGAGAGAATAAGGATTGGTTCACTTCTAGAAGATGAACTGTTGTAAATGCATCTACCACATACTGGATCATAGTTCCATTGAAGGTTCAATATATAGATTCAAAGGTCTTCATTTATTCTGCCCTGCTTCTCAACTTAACTATATATACTCTGTTTTATGTCCTTGTTCAACTTTTTCTGTTCTGCACTTTGCTCATAATCCTTTACACTTTGAATTCACACTTAATTCCACACACTTCTACATCGCAATCCATCGAGTATTTATATCTGCAACAAGATTCATTTCATAATCAGGTCCACAAGCCAGACATGAAGCGTGTATGCAATATATTCTACTTTGTCGACTAGATCATGTTTACAAATAGTAATGCGGATCCAAACAATCATTGTATAATCTTCATACAAGTCGGCACCACACATATAACTGCTTAGATTTATTTTTCGAGCAATATACCTTCTCCGCATAAGAATCTAATTATCTGTCGGCTTGTCTCTTCAGAACATGCTTGACCTAATCAACTGTTACACCAAAATTCTTACTGCGGACCAAAGAATCACATCAACCATTCCTCATACCTCACAGATCATATCTTACCAACCGCAAGTCATGATGTCCTTCTGTGGTGAAATGCAGAACTTAGAATTCACTCTTCTGCCTTGGTGAAGTATTGGTAATACCAATTGCCAGAACTTAGAGTTTTGTAGACAATCTTCTGGATCACTTTAGACTCTATAACTCATCAATTGTATGCTTCTGACACCTATCAATACTGTCTCAAAATCACATACTAATACAATCACTTGCGAAGAAATGTGGACCAAAATACTTATGCACTCTAAACTGTTCCTGACTTAAATGTGTTCACTCGGACTTAAGGCAATCACAACTTGTCTTCCAGAAGTCATCAGGACTTGTAATCTTAAACATAGTATCTCCAAACAATCCTGAATAACATACCTGAACCACATACCTTGACCATCAACTACGGAGGAATACCACTTGAGTTTCTACTACTAACTCTGTGTTGCCAGTACTTAGCCATTCTACCTTAGTCTTTTGTGTCTGGACTAGAACCTTGTATGCAGGTTGTTCCAAGTTGAGTTCCCAATCATCCTTAGCTCCATCATGCTCTGTTTGCCTTGTTGCCATCAATGACAACATTACCCAATCAGTAGTGTCTCTTGACTATGTTGCCAACAATCTCCCCCTTTGGCATTGATGGCAACACTTAGTGAAAAATGTGTATCTACTCCCCCTTACTCTGTATTTCTTCTCCCCCTAAGGTGTTTGCCCATTTTTCATTGGTCTCCTTCTTCCCCTTTGACATCAATGGCAAAGGGTATATGTACAAAAGTCAAAATTATGTCAAAACTGCAAAAATTTTCATACTCTGCCACATATGTACACATACAATCTTCAACTTAATTAGTTGTAGGTGAGAGGATATCCTTATACACAATCTTTAATTGTGTAATCTCTTCATCCCATCGTTTCTTGGCTCTTTCCAAAATTTGGATGTGACCATTTATTAAAAAGACTGGTTTTTATGCCTTTTGCACATCAGAATTTGTGTCAATTTGTGAAGTTGTCTGTGCTTTTGTTGCAATACTGATCATTGAATCTAGCTTAGGACTAATTAGTCCCTCTCAACTGACACATTTTATTTTTCATCTGATCCCTCTTATTTATAATATCACTTAACTCATTATGAATATTAATTACTTGTATTTCTTTGTTGCTCACCAACTCAGCTGCTGGAGATCAAATGATTTAGAAATATTTATTAGCTGCTATTTTAAATCCTTCACCTTTTCTTCTAGCTCTTTTGTGGCTACCGGCCAAGATAGACAAAATTTATACAGATCACTTGCTTCTTTGATAGCACTCTGCATGCCTTTCATTTTATTGTCTAGTAGAGCCCTGTCATTCACTGTCATAGTCTTCAACTCATTTAACCTTTTCTCATCAAATTCTTGTCTCACTTTTGTCTCAACAGATTTCTCAAAAGATTCAAAATGCTCACTTACGAAATTTATGAGTCCCTTTAGTTGACTTATAGAAGACAAAGAGGTGTCCTGATATGATGGCATCAACTTCTCTAAAATGCTAGATGCCTCACCAATTAGTTCAATGTCCTATATGTGAGACTTCAAAATTTCTTCATGTGCCTTTGCTTGCACAATTGAAACTAATTTAAATTTCTGTACAGGAGACATTGAATCCAGATTTATTGGTCCTTGCAAAAATTCAGGCTCATCCAAGACCTGTTTCTCTTTCTCCAAAAAGTTTTTAATCAATTTTGCAGTGTCTCTTGCTATACCAGAGACATCTTTTTCTTGGTTTAGTTTCAAAGAATCTAAATCCATAGCTTCATTTGCACCATCTTTTTGTTCTAGTGCAGGGATTTTTCTATCTTTTTTCTCTTCTTGATCATCATCTTTATCTATCTTTTTTAGTTTTCTCCATTTCTGTCTTGCCACTTGTTTGTTGCTCTAGAGGGAGACTAGTATCAATAATTGTAGCAGGGGCTTCCTTCTTTTTAGCCACTTTGTTAGTTAACCCTTGGTCCAAATTCACTTTCGGAACAGATGTATCATCTCCAGCATTTGTTTCATCAATGTCATATATAGTTGGAAGATGATGATCCCTTAACACTTTCAAGGTGATTTCCTCTGTATCCTTGGCTACTTTCTCAATGTCATCTGACACGAGAGTATTCATCCTTTTCTTTGATCTGAATTCCTTTTGCAGTACTTTGGAGATTTTTGCTTTGTCTTCTGGTGAGATCTCTAGACATAATTTTATCAATGTATATTCTTTGAGCTCCACATCCTTGGCCATAGAAGCTTCCTTTCTAGCAATCATTATATTGCCCAAGTTGTTTGGGAGATCAGTAATAATCTCAATAAGTGCTTTGTTATAGATGTTCAAGTATCTAACAACAACAATCTCAATAATTCTTTTATCTAGATCATTGTACTCATCATATAGTTGGGCTATAGGTTTTAAGTTTCCATCAACAGTTATAGCCTTTAGGACATCCTCAAGATTTATAGTGGCTTCTCCTGACTCATCTTGCCCTGGCCTTCTTTCAACTTTACCTTTCCCAAAAGGTTTCTTCTTGCTGCTTCCAGAGGCTTTGGTGGCCTCAGTTTTCATTTTCTTCACTTCTTCATCTGATTCAATCTCTTCCTCATCAACTCCTATACTAACTTACATTCTATGAACTTTGGTTTTCTATCTCTTGTGACTTGTTGAATAGGTTTCCACATTTGCAGATGGTGTAGAACTGGAGGACATAGATGCAGTTCCTGCAGACGTAGAACCTCTAGTTCTTCTTTTGGTTACTATTGAGTTCTTTGGTTGCCCCTTTGGCTCTTCCGGAGCCTTGACTGGTTCATTTTATTTTCTCTCTTTTATTTTTCTCTGTGCTTGTGCCTTTTCTTTTGTCTCTTTAATTTATGTTTTCGTGAAACCCCTTTTTAGGGCATAATCCTCTGTGATCTTCTGGGCCCTTCTTGAGATTTCAGGTTTTCTCAGCTCAACATGTATTGTTGCAGATAGTTCCTCATAAGTCCCAAATCTTTCTTCATTGGGATCTCTAGGTTTGCTTAACATATGTTGGGCATAATTTTCCAATATTCCTCCATCTACCTCATAGCCTATTGGCATAATCCATACTATTCTAGGCTCAACTACCTCCATCAAGCATTGGTCTTTCGTCACAATAAAGCAGATAGTGTCCTTGTATTTTTCAACAACTGATCTAGGGATCCTTTCCTTGGATTGCATTAACTTTTGGAAATTTTTGAAATAGCCCCATAGGGTTGAGTTTTGTGCATCAATATTACCTAAGTTACTCAACTGGTTTCTAATATGAACTGCAACTGGTTTGTCTTCAGTCCAAAAATAATTCTTCATGTCAGGTAACACTTACATAAAATAAAAAAATAAGCATAGGATCAATGTATCGAATTTGAAGGGGTATTTGTTATCTTTTATTTTCTTCAAATTCTCCATTAACTACTATCGGAGCAGTTCACATAGGTCATATTCTACATTTTCTTTAATCATTTGATAGGCAGTATAAATGGCTGTACCGGAGACAAAATTTTGCTTGGTTTGTGAAGTAGACCTTATAGCCAATTACCGTGGATGTAAATCTGACTGCATGATCTTCCATATCACTGATAGTCAATGCCCTTTTATCAAATTTTGCTCTGGTGGCTTTCATTACTATGTCATTTTTCACAACCTTCAATACAAGTACTGTACCAATAGAATTTAGTCCTGTGACAACCCTTATGGCATCTTTAGTGATCTTGAATGTAGATTGGAGCCAAATAAACTCATCATGAATTCGTCTTAAGACATATCAGACCCATTCATCTTCCACAAAAACTAGGAAATCTATACACTGAATAAGCTTCTTCTCTTCCAGTACTTTGAATTCTTCCTTTAGATCAAGTTTATTGTCACTCAGATGATTTAGATATAGTTCTTTGAGTTGACTACCTCTGAGTTCTTCTAAGGGAACATGTATATAAGCCCTAACGTCCTCTGCATGTATTACACCAAATGGAGTTTCTGAAAATGCACCATTTGGGTCAACCTCTGTTGGTTTGAATGGGTGCTTCTTGAATTTTGTCCATGCTCTTTTGGTTATATCAATCACATTTGGGGTTGCCATTTTTTGCAAAAGTTTAGATAAATTCACAGTAGGGTTTTGAATATGAAAAATACCTTTCTTCTCTGAATTAGGGTTTTCTTTGGTCTTGTCTTAGTTTGCTTTGGATCACCAAGTTGCTTGGAATTTGGCTTCAATTTTCCTTTGACACTTGATAGTTTGAATGCAAAATGATTAATCTTTTATGAATCCAAGCCTTTTAATCCCTTGAAGCCTTAACTTAATCGTCATAAATGCGGTCTTTCAAAAAGATGTCAAACACTTCTCTGTTAGCCACAGTCAATCCAAATTGCTCTGCAATGCTCCGTATTGATCCTATTCTTCCAGAATTTCCTTCAAAAGATCTGTCATATGAATCCTTTCAACATCTCTTCATGCTGGATCTCAGCACTGACAGTCTGGCTAGGGATTAAGATTTTCATTGCAGCTCCCCCTGAGCCAGAGCTCACAAGTTCACTTCCCAAAGGAAGTATCTGCACCAGATGCTAGTGCGGATCCATCCTTGACTTGAATTACTTTTTTCTTGATCCAGATCTTGTCCATTTCTTTCTTAGTTTCAACCGGATCAACATTTTCTTTTCCCTTATCATTCCTCTACTCTATTTTCCTTTCTTCAACATAGTAGTTTCTTTTCACATTCTTGCTTCTGCAAAATCTTGCAACATGTCCAAACTTGTTGCAATTGTAGCACATAATGTTTCCCTATCCTTGATTCCTGTCTCTGAATGAATTCATCCTTGATCTACATTGTTAGCGATGTGTTTAATTCTATTGCAAGAAAAACATCTTCCATTGAATGATTGAGTATTCCTTGAATTGTGAAAGCCATTTCTTACCAGACTTTTGCATTCATTTGATCTATGACCAATTTTCTTGCAATTGAAACATTGACCAGAGAATGATGGAACATTTTGATTCTAATTTATTCTACTACACTAAGTAGCCTTATGACCAAACTTTTTACAATTAAAACAATGGCCATTGAAAGATGGGCACCTTTGAGCATTTGGTTGTCTGACTGGAGGTCTTCTTTGATTCCTGAATTGGTTCCCTTTGTTTTGCTTCATCTGAAAGTTTTCTTGATCTAATTTTGAACTTTCTCCTTTCTCAAATCCTAAGCCTTGCCTATCATCTGAACTCTTTTGACTGGCAATCATCTCATCAAGTTTTGCAAAACTTATCTTGAACTTTTCTTCATAGCTCTTGGCTTTTTCCAAGTCTATTTTTAGGCTCACAACTTCTTTTTCTAGTTTGACACATTCTTCTATATTGTTGTTTACCATCAGATTTAGATCTTCTACTTTAGCTCTTTTAATAACTTCCACTTTCAAATCGTCCAGGGTCTCATTTGTTGATATCAATTGTTCACTAACATCTCTATATTTTTCTTTGAATTTCTTGACTTGTTCTTTCTGCTTTAGAATGCATTCATCAGCTTCTTGAATGTTATCCTTCAGATCCCTGATTTCTGCTTCAAATTTTTCAAGATCAATAAGAGCTACTTCTATTTCAACATTGTTTGAGAGATTTCCAAATCTTCTAGCTGCCATGAGTAAACTTTCCCAGATCTTCCTCAAGTTGTTAGGCTTCGTCCAAGGAACCTTTCTCTAATACTAATTGTTGAAAGTAAGGAATACTAAGAGGGGGGTGAATCAATATTCCACAAAACCACTTGTTAACTTGTTTGTTAATCTAATTTCTAAAATTAATAACATGAAAGCAAACAAGCATAAGAACAACAACCATAAAGACATAACACATAGACACTAGGATTTTTACATGGAAAATCCAAAGAGGGAAAAACCACGGTGAGTGTTTGCTCACAATATATTAAGATAGCTCAATACCGAATTACAAGAAGGCTCATTGCCTTAGGGCTCACTGCACAAAGGCTCACTACCAAGAGAAAAGAAGAAAGAAGAGGGATTGGCTCACTGCTAGAAGATGAAGTACTGTAAATGCATCTACCACATGATGGATCGTAGTTCCATTGAAGGTTCAATATACAGATTCAAAGGTCTTCATTTATTCTGCCCTACTTCTCAACTTAAGTACATATACTCTATTTGCTGTCCTTGTTCAACTTTTTCTGTTCTACACTCTGCTCATAATCCTTTACATTTCAAATTCACACTTAATTCTACACACTTCTACATCTCAATCCATCAAGTATTTATATCTGCAACAAGATTCATTTCATAATAAGGTCGGCAAGCCAGACATGAAGCATGTATGCAATGTATTCTACCTTGTCAGCTAGATCATGTGTACAAATAGTAATGCAGATCCAAACAATCATTGTATAATCTTCATTCAAGTTGGCACCACATATATAACCACTTAGATTTATTATTCAAGCAATATACCTTCTCCACATAAGAATCTAACTTCCCGTCGGCTTGTCTCTTCAGAACATGCTTGACCTAATCAACTGTTACACCAAAATTCTTATTGCAGACCAAAGAATCAAATCAACCATTCCTCATACCTCACATATCATATCTTACCAACCACAGGTCATGATGTCCTTATGTGATGAAATGCGGAACTTAGAATTCACTCTTCTACCTTGGTGAAGTACTAGCAATACCAACTGCCAGAACTTGGAGTTTTGTAGACAATCTTCCAGATCTCTTCAAACTTTATAACTCATCCATTGTATGCTTCTGAAACCTATCCATACTACCTCAAAACCGCATATTAATACAATCACTTGTGGAGAAATGTGGACCAAAATACTCATGCACTCTACACTGTTCCTGACTTAACTGTGTTCACCCGGACTTAAGCCAATCACAACTTGTCTTCCAGAAGTCATCAAGACTTGTAATCTTGAACATAGTATCTGCAAACAATCCTAAATAACATACCTGAACTGCATACCTTGACCATCAACTGTGGAGGAATACCACTTGAGTTTTTGCTACTAACTCCGTGTTGTCAGTACTTAGCCATTCTTCCTTAGTCTTTTGTGTCCAGACCAGAACCTTGTATGCAGGTTGTTCCAAGTTGAGTTCCCAATCATTCTTAGCTCCATCATGCTTTGTTTGCCTTGTTGCCATCAATGACAACATTACCCAATCAGCAGTGTCTCTTGACTATGTTGCCAACAACTTTTCACCAGGAAACTAGCACCCCACACTAGCGTCCTATCTGTTGGCACCAAAATAATTTGAATATCGAAAGGTTAGCCTCGTTGCATTAAGTGACAAATCTTGTCAGCCTTACCCAATTATGCCCCTGAAAAGTACTTGAGATTCATATATAAACAACCCTCTCTCCCTCATTTAGGGAGGAGGACACATAGTGACAAGTTTTACAACTTCTAGCATATGAGAGTAAGTGTACAAAGATGGGGGACCAAAAGGGGGTCTTAAGTGGCCACTTTTTTCTAAAATTAGGAAAGACTGATGTTGGATGTGAAATTGAAGATAGTAATTACACTCAAAATTTGAAGATGCAACAAAAACAAGAGTCGTAGTGCTCCAAATCTAGTTTCTAAAATACTATTTTTTTAAAAAAAATGGTTGAGATTAAAGGGTTCAAAAAGGGAGGCCACACAAATTGGTCCTAATTTTTAAAAAAAAAACATAACATAGCGTCTGGTGTGGCCCCCCTAAAATGTTAATTTGTTTTTAGTATTTCAAAAATTGCTTTGGTGAGAAATTAGCTAACACCATTTAGTTTATCTCTAATTTTTCTGATAACTTTTTCATGAATAATTGGTTTTTTACTAATTTTCAATGTGGACACATCCTAAAAAATAGAAAACTGAGCGTGCCCCCCCCTAAAATTTTTGAAAACTAATCGAAAATCCAATTTTTTTAATACATGTAGAATGGAGTCTAGTTTTTAAAAATGTAATTTATTTAAAATTTTGATGAATGATTAAAAAAACATGAAAAATACCACACACTAGTTTTTGACAAAAAACGGATACACTAACAAAAGAAATTAAAGATGAAAACCTTAACATACTCAAAATGTGAAAAAAAATTATATGGTTAGAAAGCTAAGAGAGCTTAACATTATCGTGGTATTTTTTCAACTTGTAATTGAAACAAGTACAAATCTAATGGGGAGCATGCTCAAGGTTATGTAATTTTTTTTACAATCTACAAAAACACATCTTTGGACATTCAAAACTCCGTCCAAGCCTTTGGGTTGGAAGCCCAAGACAAATCCAAGCCAAAGGCTTGGAAATTACCAAAGCAAACAATAACATGAGTGTGCTATAATGTGCTTGCATTATTGTGAAATAAAATCATCTCACCCTTACCTTCTCTCTCTGTGGAAACTTTTGATAGATATCAAATTATAATCATCCCAGGTAGCATTTTCCTCTGGATACTGGTCCCATTGGACCTTGCACTAGGTAACCTCTCTGTCATGCAGGTGGAGATTGTGTATCTCAAGCACTTTGAGAGGCTCTATCATAACCACCCCTGGGTCCTGTACCTATAGAGCATTCCAATCAAGTATGTGATTAGATCCTAATATATATTTCCTCAAATATGACACATGGAAAACATCATGCATTCTAGCAAGGGTTGGTGATAGAGTTATCCTGTAAGCAACCGGATTAACCACTTCTAGGACTTCAAAATGTCCAACATATCTAGGTGCTAGTTTGGAAGACTTTCCAAACTTAATTGGAACTTAATTGTGCTCTTGTGTGGTTTAACTCTTAAGAGAAATTTATCTCCTACTAAAAATTGTCAGGGTATTTTCTTGGCATAAGCATAGCTTTTCTGTCTATCATTTACTTCTGCCAATCTTTTCCTGATCAGCTTTACTTGCTCTTCCATTTTCGAAAGCATTTTTGGCCCAAGGAAAATCCTATCCTCTAGCTTATCCCAACTTATAGGAGTTTGACACTTTCTATCGTACAATGCTTCGAATGGAGCCATCTTAATTAAAAAATGATAAGAATTATTATATGCAAATTCAACTAGTAGAAGATACTCTTCCCACTTACATTGTTGATCCATGCAATACATCATCAAGAAATTCTCCAGTATTTGATTTACTCTCTTAGTTTGTCCATCCGTTTCTGGATGATAGGTTGAGATTATATATTTAGTTGTGTTCCCAAAGATGAAAACAAAGTTTGCTAAAACTTTAAAGTTATCTGAGCATCTCTATTTAAAATTATCTCTTCGGGAATCCCATGCAATCTAAAAGCTTCTTGCATGAAATTCTTCGCTAAGATGGGTGTTCCATCTATAAGATTACCAAGTATATAATGAGCTACCTTAGAAAGTTTATCCACTACTACGAGAATAGCATCATGCTTATAGCAGGACATAGGTAAACCTTGGACAAAATCCATACTAATAACTTGCCATTTCCATTCAGGTATGTCATGAGGATACAAAAGTCTAGCCAAATACTAGTGTTTAGCCTTAACTCGCTGACACTCTAGGCATCCTACCACAAATCTTGCAGCATCATTTTTCATTCCCTTCCAAAAATATAAGGGTTTCACATCAACTAACAACTTTTTCACTCCAGGGTGACCTGAATATGGTGCAAAATGTGCTTCTTTCCACACAATTCTTCTTAAATCTCCCTGATTTGGAACATATATTATGTTATTGAATCTCAATAACCCATCAGGTTCAAATTAAAATCCATCATACCTTGTATCTTGAGGATTTTCTATTAGAGCTTTCAAAATTTGCTCATAATATTCATCACCAATCAAATTATTCAATATCTAAGCTCTGAAATCAAAGTGCACTAATATTATTGCTGATATGTGCCTTCTTTGACTCAAGGCATCAGCCACTCAATTTTCCTTACCCTTAATGTAGTTAACCTCAAAATCATAGTCAGAGATGAGCTCTAACCATCTTCTTTGTCAGGTGTTAAGGTTAGGTTGCATGAAGATGTACTTCAAACCGTGATTATCAGATTTTAATTCAAATTGCTTCCCCAACAAATAATGCCTCCATACTTGGAGAACATGCACAATTGCAGCTAATTCCAAATCATGAGGGGCATAATTCTTCTCATAAGGTCACAAATTCTTGGACTCATAGGCTACAACGTGGTCTTCTTGCATAAGCACTCCTCCTAACCCTTCTCCTAAAGCGTCGGTCACAACAAAAAAATGACCCTATGGGTCTAGCACTTTAAGAATCGGTGTTGAATTCAACTTCCTTTTAAGAATATTAAAAGCTTCTTCACACTTATCAGACCATTCAAATCTCTTTCCTTTTCTATTCAAGGAAGTGATAGGATGAGCAATTCTAGAAAAGTTCAAAATGAACTTCCTATAATACCCTGCTAATCCCATAAAACTATGCACTTCATGCATGTTTTTAGGAGTAGGCCATTCTAAAATAGCCTTTATCTTCAATGGATCTACATAAATTCATTTAGCTGATATGATATGACCCAATTATTGCACCTCTTTTTCAAAGAAAGTACATTTGGATAACTTTCCATAAAGTTTATGCTCCCTGAGTCGTTGTAGAACTATCCACAAATGTTGATGATGTTCCTCCTCATTACAAGAGTAGATTAAAATATCATCTAAAAACACTAGAACAAATTTGTCTAGACAGTCTCTAAAAACATTGTTCATCCAATTCATAAATGTTGCAAGAGCATTGGTCAAACCAAAAGGTAAGACTGTGAACTCATAATGCCCATACCTTGTTTGAAAGGTTATCTTGTGAATATCTTCTTCCTTCAATCTCAACTGATGATAACCTGACCTAAGGTCAATTTTGGAAAATACAGCGGCATCACGCATTTGATCAAAAAGATCATCTATGCGCGGTAGAGGATACTTGTTCTTAATCGTTTCTTTGTTAAGCATACGATATAATCTATACAAAGACACAAAGTGCCATCTTTCTTCTTAATAAATATTTTAACTCCATCAACTCAGTAGTGGTCATCCGATAAGATGCTTTGGATGTTGTTTTAGAACCAAGAATAATATCTATTGCAAAATCAAAAACTCTCTTTGGGGGCAGACCTAGAAGGTCTTCCAGAAACACATCCCGAAAATCTTGAAGAAAAGGGTACTCTTCAAAAGTAGTTTCCTTTAATTCCTTCCCCTCTTCATCTTTCACTTCCTCCATTTTAACTACAAACATCTGGCATCCTTTCTATTTTTCTATTTTCAATTGCATCACGGAAATTTTCCTAATTTTTATTTCTCGCTAAAAACCTTGTATAAGGAAAACATTTTCATCATTATCAATGCACTCTACTATTTTGGAAAGACAATCAACTTTTTCCCTATGTTGAGATAGCCATGTCATCCTTAAGATGACATCATAGTATCCTAGAGGTGCTACATATAGGCTGACCTCTGTGGAAAAAGTAGGTAGGGTTAATCTGGCTTCAAACAAGCATTGCTCTACCTGAGCTCTTGACTGGTTTGCGAACTCTACTGTCCATGATTTAGCCATGAAACTAGCTTTCCTAGACATTTTATCAAGTATTCTAGGGTTCATAGAATTTTTAGTTGCCCCTGTATCTATAAGAATAGAAATTGGGGTTCTAAAAAGAGTACATGCGGTTTCAATAGGAGTAACCTAATACTTAGCTTGATGACTATCAAGGGCAACATGAATCCTTTGCTAAAAAGTTATTTGTTGTGAGGGTAAAGGTTTTCCTCCGTAAGAATTCCCTTGAGTCTTCATGGGGCACTTATTAGCATAATGATCTCCTCCACACATGAAACATCCTTTAGGAGGACCTCTTTTCCAAAAGATTGGTTGGTATTATCATCATTCTTTTTAGGATTAAAATCCTTGTTTCCATCCTTGGATCCATTTCTATTAAATCTAAAACTTTTACCATGATTCCTTTCTCTGGGTTCCTGGTTCTTGTTCCTCTTTTTGAAGGTTGCCGATGGATAACTCTAGTTAAATTTCCTTCAAGATCTTTCTCGATACACAAAGATAGATTTGAGCTTCTGCTCTTGCTTGATGGCTTTCTCAAAAACTTGCTCCATGGTTGTGGGTCCATGACCATCCACTTCTCTGCCAATCTAATTATTCAAGACTATGATAAACTTCTTTATTCTAAATCTCTCATCCTTTTGATATTGTGGCACATACTTCAATAACCTAGTAAATTTTTCCCAATATTCAGTGACAGTCATGTCTCCTTGATGCAAATTTTGAAAATCAGTTAATTTCTAGTCAAAGTAAAGTTGGGGCAACCACCTTTTCCTGAATATGACCACAAATTGATCCCAAGTTAGGCTCAAGGAACTCAATCCTAATTCCATTTTCTTATTCATCCACCACGTGGATGCTTTTCTAGCTAACTGGTATGCTCCCCATACAGCCTTGGTGATCTCAGAATAATTTCTTATCTCAAAATATTTTTCCATCTCTGTCAACCAAGCCTCAACTGCATCTCAACTCACTGTTCCATCAAACTTAGGAGGTATTACTTTCTTCATATCTCAGGCTAGCTCATTGGTAAGATGAGTTTTTGCCTCAAAACAAATTTGTGAGTCTTGATTCTTTACTCTAGGTTCACCATGAAAACCAGATTCTTCTCTCCTTTTAGAGTATTGTTCTTTATTGGTTTCTCCCCCTCTAACTTCTTGTTCCAGGGTTTCCAATCTTCCTTTTGTTTCATTCAAAATTGACAAAACTTGATCTAATTTTTCCATGGGGTTATTCTCAGGTTCTGGGCCATCCAGGTTTCCTCCTGGTTGGTTTTCAGAGTGTTCCACAACAATACCACACCTAATCATTGCATATAAATTTATCTAAACATGTGACTTTTTGATACACTATCATAAAAGTACAAGTTCATAAATGCAGAAAATCAGAAATTCATCACATAAACATTTTCTTACTCAAAAATCCAAAACTTTACTTTATTCACTTTCTAGATCTTTACGTCCTTATTCAAATACAAAACTTTTTGTGAAAAGAAAATGTCTACATATCACTTTCTAACAGAGGAAATTCCTCTGGTTCCTTCTCTCCATAAGAATCGAGTAACACAAACTTAGCAGGTGGATGTACTCGTGAGCACTCTTTCAATACCTCTAGACTCATAACAGATGCATCCTAACCACACCCGAAAGGCATGTCACGATGTGTGGATGGTTTACTAATCTTAACAATAGTAGGGGTTGATAATCTTTTTACCTCCTCAACTCTTTTCCTCCTTTCCAAGCAGATATGTTTGAGTGCATTAGCTAGTGTTCCAAAATTAGTGAGCCAAGCTTCCTTTGCATAACTCACTATATATTCAGTCTTTGGTTCAAGAAATGGCTCTTTCTTAATAGTGATCTTAGGCATCTTACTAAGTTTTGTTTTCTTGGCTCACTTTCTTTTCCTTCTATTTCCTATCATTCTGGCACAAGAACAAATGTTTTAACATTAACATATCTTGTGAAACCTTGCAATGAGCTCCAAGGTCCAAGTGCTGAACTCGGTAGCTCTGATACCATACGTAACATCCCAACTAGAATATTAGATAAACTTAAACATAATTAAGCAAATATTCTCACTTTTTTAAAGAAAATACTAGAGAAATATCCATAACCAATATATTACATTTGCAATATCCAAGTACAATATACATGTTTCAAAAGAAGGTAGCTTCACATGTGACTAGTTAATTGCACATATATCTCAATTTGTCATATTTCTTATGACTTACAATTTGTATCAATATCATATACAAAATAAGCAATGTGTTCTTATTCACAAGTCATCAATAGTCAACTGCAGGGGAGAGAGAGAGAGAGAGAGAGAGAGAGAGAGAGAGAGAGAGAGAGAGAGAGAGAGAGAGAGAGAGAGAGAGAGAGAGAGAGAGAGAGAGAGAGAGAGCATCACCCTGGTGCTTTTCCTCCAACCACAGACTGGCGGTCCCTCGCTCACCTTCCTTTCTGGAAGTGGCCCTTCCCTTCACGAGGGTATTAGATAATGAGAATCAACTAATTCCATATGCCATCTGAGAACCAGTGATATGTCCTAGCTAATGACAATCAGTTTTTCAACTCTAGTCTAGCTTTAGCTATGTATGACCCATTCTGATTGTTTAGCTTATCTGGTACACCGTGAATCGACAATGCAAGTAGTGACTTTTGCATTACTTTGGCCAAAGTTTCATATATATAAATAGTCGTATGTTCACTCACTCTTTTCTCGACTTGGAGACAACATTCTTATTTCTCTATTTAAGTCGTATAAATAAATAATTCTTTTCGAATTTCTTATACCATACTAGTCATAAAGACATATCATAATCCTTATCTACTAGTCATTTTGACAAGTCTAAGGTGAGAGCTTAGGTGACTATATAACACGCATTGAGTCCCTCTTTGCATCCTTGCAATCACGGGTCTATGACATCCTGTCATCTACTCAATGCCTTGTCAATCTATTCTAATGCTCACTTGTACAATCTTCTATACATGCAAGATTTTGACATTTAAGCCATAGGGATTTTATGATTAAAAACTCTATATGTCTTAGTCTAAGAATATAATCATTCAACTCATAATTTGTCAAAGATAAATAATAATTTCATGTACCATCGAATTGAATACACTTCCTCATGTATATCAAAGAGATATCATATTAATAAAGTAATCTATATTATGACTTATCATTACCATAGTGAGTATATCCCTTGACTATCTTGTGGCTAATCTTAGCCTAAGTTAGGGTTAAAGATCATTCCTCTATAAAACTAGAATATGCATATTTTAGAATAACTCAAGAATAGCTTCTAGAAACAACTCATTCATCTTTATATACTTGAAGATAATAGTCTAATGTCAAGTGCTCCTACACAATGACTTTGACTCCAAACTAGCTTCTTTTTAAGATTTTCCAAAACACTCTATATCTTCATGATTAGCCACTGTTGTGGGATGAGTACTTTGTTTCACAACAATGACCTTCATTTAGGTGTCTCTTAGTTTTCATTGGCTCATAATAAAATTTCTACGACCAAACTTGGTTTTTATCTAGTAGTCGAACACTTCTCAATCGACTTATTCCTTACATAGTCAGGCTCTAAGTTTCCTCGGCACACTCGACCACACTTAAGGCACAACTAGCCTATTATAAATAATAATGTGGGCATAATATATAACACAGTCGGCATATCATGTATGATATAGTCGGCCAAGTATAAATAACATAGTCGGCCTATCATGTATGATACAATCGGTCTATCATGTATGATATAGTTGGCCAAGTATAAATAACATAGTCGGCCTATCATGTATGATAAAGTTGGTCTATCATGTATGATACAATAAGCTTATCATGTATATGATACAGTAAGCTTAATATATATAACACAATGAGCTTAATATATATAACATAGTGAGCTTAATACATAACAAGGTAAGGTTGTAATACAAGTATCTACATTAAATATCTTAGGCACAATCTTGACTATTAACCTGCGAAGCTATTCCTGCTTCACTATCAAAGAAAAGATATAAAATATCTGAGACATGGCCGTAAGATTCCTTACTCAGAAGTGTCGAACTATTTAATACTTCCAAGCATAGACTATACGATAAGGATTGACAAATAACAGAGTTATACATACTGTTCCTCTTTCTAATAATGATATTCCTCTGTAGAAGATATACATCTAATCCACATTCAAAATTGTATAGAGATAATCCATTTTGCCATACGAAAAACTAACACAATTCTATTTACTCTTTCTATGCTAATTGATCTATTCGAAAGCAAGGCTGTTATTCAGACTCTATCATAGTCTACAAATTGTAGTAAACTTACCTGTATGATAAAACAAATCGAGTTCTTAATCGTAGTCACCTTGCTGCATATCCTTTGTTCTTCCCTAGCTCCTGAGCTCTTCCCTCTTCGCATACACAAGACCTTTCCTCTCTCCTACTTAACCCACTCAGCAACAGTTATGGGTAGATAATAATTGCATCACCCCAAGATTCTCTTTACCACTCTTGCGAGGCTTAGCATGTAGGGATTAGTAGGGAGTATGGAGCAACATCTCCCTCTCCCATTCCCTTAGCATCTAGGGAGTACACTAAGGAGGATTAAAGAGAGACTCCAACAAGATTTAAACTCACGACAATATTATTAATAATAACTATGATAATAATAATATAATAATAACTTTGTAGATAGACATAACACACTTATTTGAAAGATGTCGATATTGCGTACTCCCAAACACTAATTTTGTTCATTGGAAGCACAATTATCGATGGAGAATTCTCACAAGTCGACTAAGATCTTGACAACAAAATTAAACATGTTTAGTCGATTTACACACGTCGATTTGACATCCAAAGGCTTACACCATGCTTCTATCAGATGACGAAAAGGATTTAACCTTCGTTGTAATGATGACATAGCTGACAAGAATAAACATGGTCTCTCTACTAAGTATATGTGTGTGTGTGTTTCTAGATGGCATAAGGATCGTTGCATTCACACAACCTAGCATCCTCTCCATGGTGATAGTCTCTCTCCTTATATCAGAGGGAAAACAACATTGTTCCTGCATCCACCTCAGTTACATGATGGTAGTTAGTCCATTTCATCATTTTAACCACATGTTCAATAATGATGTCATAAACAATTATTTCTTGCATATAAATTGATATAAAGTAAATGCATTTCCCATCATTACTATAATCATAATATTTTCTTTGACTAACTATCTGTCTCCTTGAAAATAATGAAAATAAATACATTAGTTTTAAAAATGGGGTGTGACACAAGGAAGCCTCCAAAACTAATGGATGCAATCTTGAAGGCTTCTTTGAATAGGCCAAAGACTTAGTTGATTGGTAGAATGAGGGGCCATGAGTGACACTAATGTGTCCGGAACCAAAAGGAGGCTTGTTTAAATACCATGACACCCGTGGCTCATCCTTTGAGCTACACAAACCATGAAAGGTAATTAAAAACTTGAAGATACATCTCAGAGTTTCAAGGGGTTTAGAGTCCAAAGAGAATAACTGAAAAAGATCCCAAGAAATCCATTTATTTTAGCCTAAATTACATGAAGGGAGTGTACGTGGAAAACACACTACACCCATTTTAATGTTGTAGTCCCTTTTACAAGGGAACCATAAGCCAAACAAGAGTTGTGGGCCCTTACACATATATTGAAATAAAAAAATAGTAGCCTTGTGTAACTATACAACTAACTAATTTTTTTCCTTAGAGGTAAACTTTTTTTATTTTGACAATTTGATAGTTGATCCTAGGGTTTTGCTTGGGTTTTTACATCTTCTCGATGCAATTGCACTGTTTGTTTGGCCCAAAAAAACCCCAAAACTTGGGCTACCTATAAAAACCAAGCATGCACACTTATAAAGCCCCAATTGTAAAATATCTTCCTAGAGTATGATTTTAGCAAAATAAAAGTCATAAGTGACTTTCCTAATTCTCTTAGACATAATAGAATAGTTGAAAATGCTTGTATTACCAAAAAGTTGCTGACACCTAGAATACAAAATACCAAAATGAAATTTTAGAGACATTACTTTTTCTATCAAATCATTTTGATTCTATAGATCATTTGAAGATGCAAGAGAAGAGCATACTTGATTTTAAGGAAAATGCATGAAAAGTGATTAGAATTTTCTCGTCTATCATCTAGACTGTAAAGAAGTCATCAGAAAAAAAATAGGGAACACAAGGCTATTAAGAATCCAAAGCAACATGGAGAGTTTCAAGCACATATCTTCCACTAGCGAACAAAAACATGGCAAGTGTGGGTCGACATTTTTTGCCCGTAGATTTGTGGGTTTTGTTTATATGTACATTTGTTTTTATGTTGTTTGAGTGATTGAGAAATGAATAATATTTTTTTTGTTCATTTTTCTGTTTAATGATGGTAATGCTTGAATTACTTGGGATCTCGACTATTAGATTCATTATAAGAGCTTTGGCTTTTCTTGTGTCCTTTTAAAACTAATTAGTGGGTGGTTAGGTGGAGCTCATGGTAGCTGCATACTATAAAAGCCTTTTAAATTTTGCAGTAGCAATTAATTGAATCAGATGGGTTTCTTGCTATGATTTTGAGCTTCACAAGGCTTCTTTCACTGTTAAAAATGGTTTGTTGTAGCCTAAAGTTGAACCCACTTATTCAATGCAATTAGACCTTTTGGGCACTGAGATTGATTCTGGATTAGTTACAGTTTATGTTTGGCCATTGTCAATGAAGAAAAGAAAGAGATGTTTTATGTTTTACTTCATGATTTAGAGAAGGCTTTAGCAATGTTTTAGGCTGCAGAGCTAAAAAAAGGCATCAGAAGAGGTTTTTGTTGTTGATAAGATTAGGGATTATTGTGTTAAAATAAGGAAGAAAGAGAGAAGACAACATGTTGGGTAAGTTGCATCATGTTAGTTCAATGCAACAAGGAGAACCATCAATATGTCTTAGATGGGTTTTAGTTCTTGTAGCCCAAGGAAAATAGAGGTCGACTGGCCTTCCTGTTGCTTCACAATTGATGGCACTTGGATCTGGTCATAAAAATGTGCCAAACTCAATCTTGGTGGCAAAAGTGCAGTAGTGGGGTGGTTTTGAGTAATCAACATCAGTTCTTTGCTTTGGGTGTCCTCCCTTAGGACATGGGGGTGCCTAAATTGCTACACTGAACTCAACCACCATTCATAGGGTCACATGGGTAGGTCCAATTTCACTTCCATTTAGGCAATTCAAATATGTAGAGCTACAAACTAATTACAAATTTTGTTGGGGCTACCAGTGAAATTAGAGATCATTTATTGATTATGATGGAGGTCACCCCTTATGGAGGTGGATTATTTAGTACTATCTATGGTGCACAAGTGGTTGAACCTGCTCATTTTCTTTAGGTGTACTTTTTATGTAGAAATCACCTTTTGCACGGTCAAGATATCTCTATGTATAGGTATAATAGCTTAGTTTTATCTAGAAGGATATCTATTCTCAATTATGGATCAATGTAATAGGTATTTAACAAAGAAAACCATGATTTTAGAAAATTCTAAAATTCAACTAGGTTTAGGTTTCAAATAAATTGCATATTGATTTTTTGAAGTCGATTTCTTAATCTATAGCATTTGAAATTTTGATATGGCCATTCTTTGTTGATTTGGTGAACTCTCGTAGGCACCCATTTTGGTAGGGAGACTTATCATATGAGATGCATAGAGGTGAACCTCATAGTTCAACCATTTCCAAGGCTAGGTCATTCTTCTAGTAATTAGGTATAATATGAGGCTTGTGTCAACCAGTATGTATGCCATACAAAAAAATATGGTTAAATGATTTGATTAGACTAAGTAATAAGAGATTCAGAAATTTATTAGACAACTAATATAAGAAAATACATTATGAAATCACATTGGATTAAAATTATGACTTATTAATAGTTTCATCGAGGTCTAAGAGAAGAGTAGAGATAATTAGAATGTAAAGGTGGGGTGGTAGTAGTAAAAGAAGAAAGAATAGGGGTATGGATGACTTGATCCAGAAGATCATGGTCAAAGCAAGGAGAAGTGCAAGAGAAAGATAGATATGAAAGAGGGAACTCGGATGTGGGAAAAATGATGTCAATGCCACTAGGAGCAAGAGATGCAAAGATGGATGGATGAGCTCATGTCATAAAAATAAAAAATGTCACTAAGAGAAACATGGTAGGTGTGGACGAAATAAAAAAATAATTGTAGAATCAATCATATGATGATGTAGGAAAGTCCAAGAGAGATCATCAAATAATCAAATGGGAAAGATGTGGAGGAGGAGCATCATCTAAGAGAATGGGTGGGATAGAGACAATCAAGCATGGGCCACGTGTCTAAAACAAGTGGAGTAGGAGGAAAAGAAGTGTCGCTAGGTGGATCACTATCATGGTCTATAGAAGATTATTCTTATAGTGGTAGAGAACAAGGGAACTCCTGTGCTAAATCATATGTTACACTCTCCTAAATCTTATATAGCCTCGGGGTTTCATATTTACACATTACATAGATATAGACATCTCAGATACATTGTTTACATTTAGGAGTAAGTTTAGATTTCTACATATTGTTCTATATAATTCTGTATGATGTTCATGATTGCTATGATGATACATGTCAAGAGTCACCAGTTAATGCTATATCAAGACCTTTAAATGATCCACGTGGCGCTCCTATCAAACAACTTTTCAAATATATTTATTTAATTTTGAAACTTTATCATAGATTAGCAAGTCAATAAACTTTTTTCAAAAATTGATTAACAACTACTTTTAATGTTGTATCAAATTTTTATAGATTACTTATGATTGCAACTTAAGACCTCTTATAAAATGTGTGTCTAGTGACCCATACTGCTTTCAAATTTATAAGACATTCTACATAAATTGCAATCCCGTAACTATTACACTTGTAAAGTGCTAGTTTCTATTACTTTTTCCCAACATCTCTGGCAACGTCTATCCAGAATTCAAGATGCACATTTGACCGTATTTATTAATTAATTGAAATTCATAATACAAGAGTATTCTGAATTTCAATTAATTAATAAATACGGTCAAATGTGGCCGACCCGAACGTTTGAAACTTTAGCTAAGCCATAACGGTCAACTCCATCTCTACTGCCCACGCTGGAGCAAGCTTATAACTACTGTCAAATATGCAATTATCTACTAAATGAGGCCATGGCCCCGGAGATTTTAGGTCTACACTCTCAAGCCCTACACTGTCATACAAACTTTCATCAACACTATCGTCAGAGCCCAAGGCCTCCATCTTCTGTATTCTCACAGGGCATACTCCAGAGAAAGAAAAAGATCAAGCTCACGAATGTGCTCAACCAGAGTGATTTGACCACAGCCGAGGATGGTAAATACAAAAAAACCACTGCATTTCAATCATCTACCGTTTGTGGGTGTGGTTTATGCAATCGAAGGCAATTACTAGGTGCTCTTGTATCGATTCCACCGATCTCTCGTTGTGCCAAGGCCGATTCATCATCGTCAGACCTAATTTCCAATGCCCTGGTGAGTCAATGCTTTATGCTTTTGGCATGTACCAATGTTTTTAGATGTCATGGTTTAAGAGGGATCGTTGTTGTTTAGCTTTCTTCATTAAAAAAAAAAAAATGGTAATTAAATTTTGCTGCAATTATCAATCGTAAACGCCGCTCAGACGTAAAACAATTTGCTCTTTATGTTGTATTACTGGCTGTAATAAACTGGACTGGTTTTTTTTTTCTCCATTAAGTTTGAGGCCCATTCTTCAGATTTTTAAAGATGGGTCGTGCTAAAATGTAACCCATGTTGTTACAACACAACGTTGTCACACGCCCACTAGGGTTATGAGCTTAAAGAGGACTTGGACCTGGGTAAAGGGTCATGGGCTCCCTTATAGAGAACATGAACTTGGGTCAAGCTCAATATGTTCCTCAATGCCATTTCGGCATAAAGCCTTGGCAACTGGACTGGTATTGTAAAGATATATTCTGTTGCTATTTTTGTTCTCCGGTTCCGGGTTTTCAAATCGAATTGTGCAGCTTTCTGCCACTCTAGTACTGCTATAGCTATTCTTATTGCTGCTATAGCCAATGCCTAATCAGATAGGTCCAACCCTCTTGCTTGTTATATAGAGGCGAGACTATTGCTGTTTTACCTTTTGCTGGCCTGGGTGATTCCACTGCAACTAGGAGTAACTCCTAGGTCATTAGAATTGTCAGACCTCTACTCACTGGTGCCCTTGCTGAAGAATTTCTCGTAGAGTGTTTCTCAACAGCCAAGCTTTCAACTTGTGTATCTTAATAAGCATGAGTTAATCTTTGCTCCCTGAGCCTCACCAACCTGAAAGTGAAAAGGTATGTTTTTAAACTTTTATATTTTAAATCTCAACGTGGTTACCATGGAAAGTCTTTTCTTCCTTTATTAGGTTCTGAAATGTTTCATAACTCTGAAATGGTGTTTTGTAGCTTGAGTTTCTGTAATGGCAAAACAGCAGTTTCATGTAGATCAATCCACAGTGCCATATAGTTCACAAGGTAATTCAAGGCAATTATGTCAGCTGATGTTCATTTTTTCCCCTATGTCATGATGGAGGTCTGTATGATATCTGGTAAACTCTAGAGGAATTGATGTTGTAACTACCAAGTGAGAAATTCTACCCAGTTATTACGAGAATTCTACTTGCTCTTCTGGTCAATTGCAAATAATACAATTAGTAAATCTGTGTAAAATGATTTCCTCAGCATACTTTTAAACTCTTCGATCAGGTGAGCACTAAAGCTATGGGCATATATGATTCTGATTTATTCATCAATCAGGTTTCTCTAATGAGCACAGCCTTGAGTTAATTTGTATTCTAAACAGAATTATGACTGGTTCCTTCAATTATGTGGTTGACAAGTTATATCATGTTAGCAGCCCAAATTCTCGTTCTGAACTAATAGATGTATATGCCATATGAAGTTGTGTTTTTACTAACACTGAACTATATTTGCAGGAAGTTATGAATGAGGTTCATCCTCCCAGACCGGCTTGGTATGAGAAGTTTTATGCCTATGCCTTAGACAAAGGAATGGAATCTTACGAGGCAGAGGTGAGTTATCACATGGACTGGCTCAGACAGTGTTCTGCTTGTCTATTTTTGGAAATTTTAGAGTTAAATATTTATGTTCTACTATTGATAATCTATTTTTGTACTTATAAAAAATCTTTGTCTGATAATCAGGTTCATTTGAACTTGATTTTAAATTTCTGGTTGTATCAGAGCAAGATGCCAGTCAATATTAGGAAACAGAAGAACAGTACTTTTCAAAGGAAGTTTGTATTATTGGGATTAGCATCCTGATTTATGTCCATTTTGCATTTAAATTATTTGAACTTCATTCCCTTTTGTGCTTCTGTCTTCACTGTTGCGAAAAGCAGGTATTATGCCAGAAATGAGGCTTAGGAGTTGAATATTGTTGTGAATTAACTATGCAACTTCAGAGAGGGAGATAAAAATACACAAAGTTCATTTGAGAATTTTATTTCTAGAATTCAGTCACAAAGGTTCAAATCACTCTGTGCCATGTCAGGCTTACATTGTGAAGGTAGGGGCAATAATTTTAAAGTGAATACTTAATTGTTAGTGTGAATAGGGTTACTTTGCCATCTAGTTCTTTCTTAACTTGTTCTCCGCTTAGCTCTTTTCACACTAGGTTAAGTTTACTTAGAGACTTTTTTCCTTTATCCCATATTGGTTGTGGTTTTAGTCTCTTGGGTGGAAAATCCTATATGCACCCACCTCTTGCTCTCATATGAGCATCTCATTTTTCATTGTATGCTTTGCATTCTCTTGAGTTGAATACAGTTTATTTGGCTTATATCTAATTTCTTTCTTTGCGAAACTTTATTCATTCACATTCTTGGGTGGCTTTTTAGCCAAATCTTACATGGTATCAGTGCGGTTGTGACTTGTGGGTTAGCATTTTTCTTTAGAAACTTGGGAGTGTAGGGCTGTTTTTTGAAGCACGAGTATGCTCTTCTCTTGAATCTTCGGATGATCTAGAGAATCAGAAAAGTGTAGAGAAAATACTAGTTTCTGAGGGGGGTTTCTTGTTATGACTTGCCAGTTGCAGGTGTTTTTGGAGCTTCCTGGAGACATTCTGAGCTCACGGTTGAGTCTAAAGCAGCCGAGATAGTCAGGTTTGCCTTTTGTTTCGTCCAATTTGGACACCAAAAGCCAGATTTGTGAGGGTTTGAAGTTGGAGGTTCGTTGCCAGATCTAGTGAAGAATCCCGCACCCCCAAGAGAGACCGAAGATGAACATACTTGCTCTCAGTGAAAGGTTTGGTGAAGATATCTCCAACCTGCTCTGCTGTAGGACAATACTGCAAATCGACGACCTGCCCCTGAATCAACTCCTTGAGAAAATGCATGTGGATCTCGATGTGTTTGGTTTGCTGATGATAAACCGGGTTCTTTGAGATCTGGTTGGCGCTCTGGTTGTCACAGTAGATGATTGATGGCTTCTAAAAGTGATGCCAAGTTCAGTGAGGATATTCTAAAGCCTTAGTGGCGGCATTAACAACCCCTCGATACTCAACCTCAGTCGAAGAAAGAGCAATGGCATGTTGCTTCTTCCTCTGCCAACAAATGGGACCAAAACCAAGGTGAAAGCTATAGCTAGATGTGGACTTGTGATCATCAAGATCACCAACTTAATCATAATCTGTGTATCCAACCAAATCTGAACCTGTGTCCACTGCATAGTGAATCCTGTACCTGTGAGTGCCTTGTATGTAGTGCAAGATGCTGCTAACGCCTTAGTGGCGGAATTAACAACCCCCCGATACTCAACTTCAGTCGAAGAAAGAGCAATGGCATGTTGCTTCTTGCTCTACCAACAAATGGGACCAAAACCAAGGTGAAAGCTGTAGCTAGATGTGGACTTGCGATCATCAAGATCACCGACTCAATCAGAATCCGTGTATCCAACCAAATTTGAACCTGTGTCCACTACATAGTGAATCTCGTACTTGTGAGTGCCCTGTATGTAGTGCAAGATGCGTTTGGCAGCCTTCCAATGAAGCTCATGTGGCTTCGTCATGAAGCACGAAACAATGCCAACTGCAAAGGAAATGTTAGGGCGAGTATGAGTTAGGTAGATGAGGCTACCAACAAGATGACGATACAAAGTAGCATCAACAAGTGGTGTGGAACACTTCGCCTCAAGCTTGACTCCTGACAGAAAGGGAGTCAGTGAAAGCTTACAATCAGCCATGTGAAATTGAGCCAAAAGATCAAAAGCATACTTGGGCTACGCAAGAGAGATCCCAGAAGAGGTTTGAGTGATCTCAATCTCGAGAAAATAGTGCAAGAGACCCAAGTCAGTCATGGCAAACCTGTCGTGCAAAGCAGTCTTGATGCTTGCAATGATGGAT
The DNA here is from genome assembly GCA_027924645.1 of Cunninghamia lanceolata. NCBI lineage: Eukaryota > Viridiplantae > Streptophyta > Pinopsida > Cupressales > Cupressaceae > Cunninghamia > Cunninghamia lanceolata. Next base: position 16,620,957 of record BSBN01000107.1, on the reverse strand, counting down.
GAAGTGCTCTTAGTGACAATCAAGTCATCAACATAGAGAGCCAAGAAAAGAAGAGTATCCTCCTGTCTCAAGATATAGACATTTAGATTTGAGTGGCATCTGGAGAACCCAACTGAGAGAAGAAAGGAGTCCATCTTGGCATACCAAGCCCGTGGGGCTTGTTTGAGGCCATAGAGAGACTTCTGCAATTGACAAACCAATGAAGAATCCTGAACAAATCCCTGTGGTTGCTCCATGTAAATCTCCTCATGTAGATCTCCGTGAGGAAATGCACTCTTCACATCCATTTGATGTACAACCGAACCTTGAGTTGTAGCAATAGCAAGCCACAAGCAAATGGAGTTCATCTTGGCGATGGGGCCAAAGATCTTGGTGTAGTCAACACCAAGAACTTGAGAGAAACCTTTAGCCACAAGCCGTGCTTTGAACTTGTCAATTGATCCATCTGCTGCAAATTTGGTCTGATATATCCACTTACACCGAACCATTTTTCTTCCCTTAGGAAGTGGAACAAGATCCCAAGTTTTGTTCCAAATCAAAGAGTTGTACTCTTCCTCCATTGTTGAATCCCACTCAACAATACCTAATGCTTCATGAAATGATTGTGGATCTGAAGTGTTGGCAATGTAGGAATGCGGAATATCCTGATGCTGTGACCGAGTCCTTCGAGTATCTGAAGGATCCCCAACAAGAGTGCTTGCAGACTCAAGTGTTTGACGAGCCTAGCGAGACATGTGAGGAGACTAAGGATGAGAATCCTCATCCTTAGAATCTGAACTCTGCGAAGAGGAGGATGAATCCTCATGATCAACTCTGTGAGCAGAGGTAGCAGGAGGAAAATCATCTGAGTCACTATCGAAATCCGCGATGGAGGAAGGAAGATGAGAGGATGAGTTAGGAGAGCTTTCCTCAAATTGCACACTTCGCTCAATGAAGAGCTCATGTGTCTCAAGATCCAAGAGCCGATATCCTTTGACACCATTTGGGTAGCCAACAAAGATACAAGGCCGACTTTGAGGTTCCAAGGCCTTGCGCTTCTCCGAAGGAATGTGAGCCCATGTTGGAGAGCTAAAAACTCTGAAGTGCCACACAACAGGTTTCCTGCCACACCAGGCTTCAAAGGGAGTGATGCCCTTCAATGCCATATGCGGAACTCTGTTCTGGATGTGAGCAACATAATTGATAGCTTCTGCCCAATACTTAGGTGCAAGGGAGCGTGCGTGGATCATGCAGCCAACCATTTCTTTCAGGGACCTATTAGGTGTATAGGTGATCCCTTCAAGAGTGCAAAATTGTTCAAAGCAGTGGTTCACATATTCTCTGCCATTGTCAATGTGGAGAATCTTGACAACTTTTCCAGATTGTTTCTTGGCATGAGCCTTGAACTCTTGGAATCCATCAAAAGCTTCTCCTTTCTGCCAAAGAAAGTAGATCTAGGTGTATTTGGAATAGTCATCAATGAAGGTAAGCAAGTAGCGAGCCTTGCTGAAAGACAAGGATGGAAATGGACTCACATCACTGTGAACTAGCTCAAGGACTTCTGAAGCCCTCCAAGCCTTCCCTTTGTCGAACTTGTCCTCAAGATGTTTTCCCAATGCACAACCTAAAGAAACTCCATTTGAGAAACTGATCTTAGGAAGACCTGTGACCATATCTTGCTTGTTGAACTATCGAAGATAGTGGAAGTTGAGATGGCCAAACTGCTCATGCCATAGCTTGCTCACAGAATCCGAATGGGTGAGCAAAGCAGTAGAATGTGAATTAGGTACAAAATGTGAGAAACCATACAGTCGAGACTTATGATCAGCCTTACCAACTGCAAGAAGTAAATTATCTCCAAGATTATTGATGGTGATGGAATCGGAAGTGAACTCAACTTTTCTATCATTTTGGGCAATTTGATAGACGGAGAGAAGGTTGGCAGATAGATGAGGCACATAGAGGACATCCTCAAATGTACCAATGCCAGCATCAATAGAACCTTTCCCGATGACTTCTAAAGGAGTCATTCCCAATGAGAATGTGGGGCACCGAACAAGGCTCCAACAAAGAAAATTATTCTCTGACATAACGCATGTGATGTGATGCTCCCGAGTCAAGAATCCACTATTGAGAAGAATTTGCAGTAGCAACAAGTGCAGTTGCTTTCCCTTTGCCTGATTTGGAAGGTGTAGTGGAGGATTGCTGAGCAACAAAAGAAGGCAAATTAATGTTCTTTTTGAGAAGATGCTTCAGCTCATTGATCTGCTTCTTATGACAAGAATGATCCTCATGACCAACTTTCTTACAGTAACAACAAGTTGGATTTTCCTTCTTCTGAGAGTTCCCCTTTGAAGAAGAGGAGTTGGAGTCTGCTTTTGAGGCAGACGATGATTGTGCTTGATCTTTCTGTGACTTCTTCTTGGACTTCTTTTGTTTCTTGTTAGGTTTCCTTGACTGTTTATGTCCCTTCGACTGACTAGCCAACAAAGCCTGAGACTGAGTGGGCTTCAAAAGACCCATGGAAAGAAGCTTGCCTTGTTCTTGCATCAATAATTTAAAAAATGAAGCAAAAGAAGACATTGTATAAGCAAAGCCCATAGTCAATCTATGAGTATGAAAATTGGAAACAAAAGTTGCATATTCAAGTCTAAGTTTGTTAAGAGTACTCAAGACAAGCTAAATGTCCTTTTTCTTTATGCCACACGCTTTACATTGTGCTTTCAAATCATTAACTTTTGTTACAAAGTCCTAGATGTTGTCAAAAGACTTAGGATCAAATGCCATTAGTTGATTATCAATTTGATATCCCCTTACTTCATCAATTGTCCCATAGAGAGTTTTAAGTTTGTCCCATGCATCATGTGAATTATTACAACCATCAAGTTGAAACATTATATCAAATGACACTAAACTCCTAAGACAACCTAGAGCTTTTGTGTAAAAAAGATTAGAGGATCAACAAACTACTAATCAAACATGTAGAGTAAATAAATAAATGATAAGAGAAATATATTAGCATGCACTAATGGAGACCAAGATTGTGAAGGGGGAAAAACAAAGAAAAACCCCATGTGTTATGCAAATGGCATAAAGCCCAATAAAGATTACAGAGAGAGAAATCTTCTCTATGAGAGAAATGAGAAGAAATGAAGAATAAGGAAGAAGGATTTCGAAATACTTCAAGGAGAGGAGGAGACACCTCTTAAATAGAGGTGAACAGGGGAGCTATCCGTAACTCCCATATGCCATCTTGCATAAGGTGTGTGCCACATGTTTCCTCTTAAGGAGGAATCTTATAGAAATAGATTATTTTTACAGGAGGAATAAAAAAGGTGAATTATTCAACATGTGTGGGGATAATACACCAAATAATAAAATACAAATAAATTATAATCTTCACTAAGTAAAGATTAATTTCTAACACCCCCCCTTAATCTATACAATTATTCTCAAGACTACTTGAAGACTTGCCTCTATCTCAAAACAGATTCTTCACTCTTCTTCATACTTCTTTCTCAAATCATATATTCTTTTTCATTGTAAAGGCTTTTATGCCATTCATGTAACATGTTGTAATCATCCCCTAGTAAAGCTTAAGGGGGGTGTTAGAAATTAATTTTTACTTAGTGAAGATTATAATTTATTTGAATTTTATTATTTGGTGTATTATCCCCACACATGTCGGATAATTCACCTCTTTTATTCCTCCTGCAGGGATAATCTATTTCTATAAGATTCCTCCTTAAGAGGAAACATGTGGCACACACCTTATGTAAGATGGCATATGGGAGTTACGGATAACTCCCCTATTCACTTCTATTTAAGAGGTGTCTCCTCCTCTCCTTGAAGTATTCTAGATTCCTTCTTCCTTATTCTTCTTTATTTCTTTTTATTTCTCTTATAGAGAAGATTTTTCTCTCTGTAATCTTTATTAAGCTTTATGCCATTTGCATAATAAAGGGGGTTTTTCTTTTTTTTTCCCCTTCACAATCTTGGTCTCCATTTGTGCATGTTGGTATATTTCTCTTATCATTTATTTATTTGCTCTACATGTTTGATTAATAGTTTGTTGATCCTCTAATCTTCTTTACATTTTGTTTGTTCAATCATCCAAAGTATTTTTTCCTTAGCATCTATGGGTTCAGTTATCTTTTGTTCAATATAGGGTGTATAACCTTGTTGCATTAAGAAGTTCCATGTATTTTGTTGCCATGTGTTGTAGTTGTATGGTGTTAACAATGGAAACTTAGCATTACCCATTTGTGAAATGAAAGGAGAGCACAAGCAGAAAGAGATGCACAAGCATAATCACACCAAGAGACCCCCCCGAATCACTTAATCAAAGAGCCCCCCAAGCAAAATGATTTAACACTTTATAAGTAGTACGGTTACAATTTACACTAGCAACATAATCACACCAAGAGACCCCCCCGAATCACTTAATCAAAGAGCCCACCAAGCAAAATAATTTAACACTTTATAAGTAGTACGGTTACAATTTCCACTAGCAAGAGAACGCTTAGTGAACTTGACTTCAATGTCTTTACAAATCCTCAAAAGGAGAGTACACTAAAAGTACAATGTAGGTACAAAACCAAGTGAAATTTCTAGCACCACTGCAAAGTACATGAAAAAACATGCACTTTCAAAAAAAGAATTGCTTCAATCTGAGGTTGTATGCAAAAGTTATGCAGTTTTGAAGTTTCCAAAACGAGAATTGTGCAGTCACTTGTGAGAATTTTTAAATTGTGGACAATTCGGGCATCAAAATAAAAAACCATCTGCACCAGTGTAGAGAGCACGAAAAATTAGCCAAAATAAAAAAAATATTGCTCAGAAATCGGAGGTCATGAGCTCAAGATATCAGTTTTCGAAGTTGAATTGCAAAATCGAAAACTTAAATGGAGAGGGGGTAAAATGCAAAAAATACTTGTCGCCAAACTTAGCGGAACTATCACCAAACTTAGCGATATGCCAAATATAGAACCCCTAGCTAAATGTGGACCTTTGCCAGTTTAGCAAACCTCTAGTTATAGTTAGTCAAGTCTAGTTTAGTAGGATTGCCAAATTCGCCACTAAATTTGGAGTCTCTGTCAATTGTGGCAGAATCTGCTAACTACAGGGTGACCCACTAAAAGTAGCAAACCCCCAAAAAAAGACCAGACACGAATTCCGAGAAAAAATTAATTTTTTTTAAAGGCCTTACAGGCCGTACTACAGGTGAGAGGGATTGCAGAATTTAAAAAAAAAAGAATTTGGGGGCCGAAGCCTCTCCAAAACCCCACATCCAAGTGGGGTGTGCAACCTCTTTAGGAGGTCCGCAGTGTTGAGACATGGACCAGCTAGGACTTGAATCTAGGACCTTCCATATGCTGCTGGAGTGCTCTACCACTGAGCTACTGGCCCCTCTTGGACCAGTCCATCGTCGGTCCGAGTGTGGCTTACACCAACACCCCCCCTTAAGCCACACCTCTCGTGTGCTTGGGGCTCCTAGCCTGGCTCTGATACCATGTTGAGACATGGACCAGCTAGGACTCGAACCTAGGACCTTCCATACGCTGCTGGAGTGCTCTACCACTGAGCTACTAGCCCCTCTTGGACCAGTCCATCGTCGGTCCGAGTGTGGCTTACACCAACACCCCCCCTTAAGCCACACCTCTCGTGTGCTTGGGGCTCCTAGCCTGGCTCTGATACCATGTTGAGACATGGACCAGCTAGGACTCGAACCTAGGACCTTCCATACGCTGCTGGAGTGCTCTACCACTGAGCTATTGGCCCCTCTTGGACCAGTCCATCGTTGGTCCGAGTGTGGCTTACACCAACACACAGACCTCTAAGAAGAGGTTGCGGCCACTTTAACGAGGATCGCCCCCCTATTGGGAGCGGTACCCACTTGGTACGGGGGCCTGCGCTTGCGTAGGTACCGCTAGGTACCTTTTCAAAAAAAAATGATTTTTTTTTTTGCTTTTACAAAACATTCTCTTAGCAAATTTTTACAATGAAAATAATATATTTTTTTGAAAAATTCTGCAATCCCTCTCATCTACAGTATGACTTGTAAGGCCTTTAAAAAAATTACTTTTACCTCAGAATTTGTGTCTGGTCTTTTTTGGGGGTCACTGCTACTTTTAGTGGGTCACCCTATATTTGGCAGATTCTACCATAGTTGACAGAGACTCCAAATTTGGTGGCGAATTTGACAGTCCCACTAAACTAGACTAAACTAACTATAACTTGAGGTTTGCTAAACTGGCAGAGGTCCACATTTAGCTGGAGGGTTTTATATTTGTCAGATCGCTAAGTTTGGCGGCAAGTAATTTTTTGCATTTTATCCTCTCTTCGTTGAAGTTTTTGATTTTGCAGTTCAACTTTGGAAACTGATATCTTGGGCTCATGACCTCCGATTTCTGAGCAATTTTTTTTTTTGATTTGGGCTCATTTTTTCGTGCTCTTCAAACTGGGGCAGACGGTTTTTGATTTTAATGCCCGGATCGTTCACAATTTGCAAATTCTTACATGTGATACTGTGCTGTTCCCATTTTGGAAACTTTAAAGCTGCATAACTTTTGCATACGACCTTGGGTTGAAGCGATTCTTGTTTTGAAAGTGCATGTTTTTTCATATACTTCTCAGTGGTGTTAGAAATTTCATTTGGTTTTGTACATATGTTGTACTTTCAATGTACTCTCCTTTTGAGGGTTTGTAAAGGCATTGAAGTCAAGACCACTAAGTGTTCTCTTGTTAGTGGAAATTGTAACCGCACTACTTATAAAACGTCAAATCATTTTGCTTGGGGGGGGGACTCTTTGATTGAGTGATTCATGGGGGAGGGGGGTCTCTTGGTGTGACTGTATTTGTGTATATCTACTCGTGCTTTCCTTTCCTTTCACAAATGGGTAATGTTAAGTTTCCATTACTAACACCATACAACTACAACACATGGCAACAAAATGCACGGAACTTCTTAATGCAACAATGTTATACACCCTATGTTGAACAAAATATAACTGAACCCGCAGATGTTAAAGAAAAAATACTCTGGATGATTGACCAAACAAAAGCTATAGGTTGTCTTAGGAGTTTAGTGTCCTTTGATATAATGTTTCAACTTGATGGTTTGAGACAAACTTAAAACTCTTTATGGGACAACTGATGAAGTAAGGGGATATCAAATTGATAATCAACTAATGACACTTGATCCTAAGTTTTTTGACAACATTTAGGACTTTGTAACAAAAGTTAATGATTTGAGAGCACAATGTAAAGCATGCGACATAGAGAAAAAGGACATTCATGTTGTCTTGAGTATTCTTGACGAACTTGGACCTGAATATGCAACTTTTGTTTCTAGTTTTCATACTCATAGATTGACTATGGGCTTTGCTTATACAATGCCTTCTTTTGCTTCATTTTCTAAATTATTGATGCAAGAACAAGGCAAGTTTCTTTCCATGGGTCTTTTGAAGCCCACTCAGTCTTAGGCTTTATTGGCTAGTCAACCAAAGGGATAGAATGAGTCAGGGAAACTTGACAAGAAACTAAAGAAGTCCAAGAAGAAGTCTTAGAAAAATCAGGCACAATCATCATCTACTTGAAAAGCAGACTCCAGATCCTCTTCTTCAAAGGGGAACTCTCAGAAGAAGGGAAAGCCAACGTGTTGTTACTATAAGAAAGGTGGTCATGAGGAACATTCTTGTCATAAGACGTAATGTCCCCTTCCTAAGCAACTTTAGTTTTGGGGTTAGCCTACTACTCGGGTTCTCGTAGACTAACATGGATGGTTAGGGAACCCATTTTGGGTTTGTTTATTTCGAGGTGCAGTCAGCATATTTGGAGATTCAATTTGAGCTCCTTTAGGTGGCATGTCACTTCTGACTCTTTCTGGAGTGATTTCGGGCCATGTGGTTTGAATTTACTATTTTAGGCAGGGTCCTTGGACTTGGTGCGAGTCGGTGTGATATTCTTGGACTTCACTCGATTTTATTTGGCCTTCTTGTCAGTGCTACGAAATCCACATTTGGAGTTTGTTTTAATTATTTTTTAATGGCACAACATTTCCTAAGTTAAATTAAATATTTAACTTAGTGATATAGTTAAATGACTTTATAATAAATGGAAATATGTCAAGAATTAAAGTCATAAAATAATATAATTTTGGGCACCCATGGTAAGTGAAAATATTAAAGTTTTTATTATTCCAAGTTGTGCGTTGGGAAAGTGAAGGCAAATAAATATGGGAGAGTTCTCTTTATTTTTCATTCACGACATATTCATTTTGAAAGAACTTGTGTTGGCTGAGCCAAGGGTTTGTAAACCTGCAACTTGTGGAGACGAAAACCTTCATGAAGTTGAATACCCGCGGAAGTGAAAGATCTTTCTAGGGTATTGCTGGTGGTCTCATTTTAGGGATCACATTTGTGCTTCATTTGCAGATTGTTTTAAATCCACATTTGGAGTTTGTTTTAATTATTTTTAAATGGCACGACATTTCCTAAGTTAAATTAAATATTTAACTTAGTGATATAGTTAAATGACTTTATAATAAATGGAAATATGTCAAAAGAATTAAAGTCATAAAATAATATAATGTTGGGCACCCATGGTAAGTGAAAATATTAAAGTTTTTATTATTCCAAGTTGTGCATTGGAAAAGTGAAGGCAAATAAATATGGGAGAGTTCTCTTTATTTTTTATTCACGACATATTCATTTTGAAAGAAGAACTTGTGTTGGCTAAGCCAAGGGTTTGAAAACCTGCAACTTGTGGAGACGAAAACCTTCACGAAATTTAATACCTGCGGAAGTGAAAGATCTTTCTAGGGTATTGCTGGTGGTCTCATTTTAGGGATCACATTTGTGCTTCATTTGCAGATTGAATGCTTGTCTCGAAGTGTTTATCATTGCCAAATCCGGAGTTTTTTGAAAGGATAATTTGTAGAAGGGTTTGAAGAATATTTCTGATGCATAGAAGGAGAGTTTAATGTTGATTTTCAGATTTTGTGAAGATTTCCTACAGGCCGTACTAGCACAGATATGGCCGTACCATTCTTGGAGGGTTTTTGGGACTGTTTTTTGGAGATGCAATCCGTTTGATATTGGGCATTGGGTATTATTGATTTATGGAAAATGTTTCCAGCAATGTTGGTAAGAGTTTTTGAGGAAAAATAAAAAAATATTACTGTTGTTCCAGTAGACCCAACCATACCATTCAAGGGTTAAGGGCCAACACTTAGTTTTTGGGCCATTTCTGCATACCATTGGAAGTACTATGAGTTTGTAATCTGCTGCCAAGTATCTCAACAAAGAGAAATCAGGTTTTTTTTGAATATAGTGATGATTTTGTAAACTTCCAGACTGCTGTACCTTCATATCAAACCTGTACAAACTCAAACCAGCTAGTAATTTGATGTTTTTGCTCATTTTTCATATGGGTATTGTTCACTATTGTTATATTATGCATTTCTCACATAAATAAGCATTTGGGTAGCGTAGAATGTTTTATTATTGAAATATTTGAATGCAGGCAAAATCCAATGTTATGTTCAAACACATAAAACGCACTGGGTTCGACAAAACTCAGGAAAAATTTGTGGTAGTACATTACAGTGGTATCTGTTGATGTGTTTTTCTTGCACATACAACACAGAATAAAATACTGGTGTACTCTATCCTTTTTTGAACAAAATCCCTCAAATGCTAAGCTAAGTGATCAAATGAGTAGACTCCCAGGTTCTGTTAGATTTAGGGCAGACAACTGAGAGGGGGGGGTGAATCAGTTGTACAAAACTCTCTTCCAATTTAAACACTTAACTCCACATTGTTATTCAGCAGCATAATAATAAATCAATCATGGAAACACAATGCAGCAAATTAAGAGCAGAAACACATTAACACATGAGACACCAGGATTTTGACATGGAAAACCCGGTTAAGGGAAAAACCACGGGGTGATTAACCCAAGATTGTATTCTCTGTTAGAAGAATAGAAAGAACAATATGGCACATGCCAATTAGGGCTCACTGCTCGAGCACACTGCTCACAAGAGGCTCACTACCTACAAGAGACACACTGTCTACAAAGAAATAAGTATCACCTACTTGAACTGGAAAGTAGCATCTTCACCATGCTTGAATCAGTTCCATTTAAGCCCAAAACTTCTGCTTTGCCTTTCGCTCTCTTCCTCGCTACCACACCCTCATCTCCACAAGGACATTTTGAAAAGACTTTGCAATCTCTTGTTTATACAAGACACCGACTTAGGAATGATCATTTAAGTCGACAAACATCAACAAGATCATCCGTAGGATGTGTAACTCATCCGGTCGGCCAATCTCAAGAAGAACACCATCATTCGGAAGTTATTCTTCAATTGCGAGCTCCAACTCCAATGCGGACCACCAACACGAACTGGACACGATCAAAAGACCTCCACAAGCTTGCTTGAATCACCAAGAACATCCACACTTCATCTGCTTACTGAAATCCTTCTCTTCTTCATCCGGAACCTCAAGAACACAGTCTGTCATTATTGTCATAAAGGAATAGATGCTTGCGGACCTTCAAACCACTAACCAATCGAGTTGATACTTCACAAAGACTTCCTCAACACTCTCTCAAATCCGCAGAACAGGATAATGCATTTCCGGATCTCACCGGATCTATTTGTATCACTCTGTCACCATTGAACATCTGTCGGAACCGGTTTTAGTTGAGTAGCCACAACTTCTTCAGATCTTCATGCGGACCTCTGAAATCTCTACTGAACCACCTTAAGACACATATCTACAAACCCTTTAAACCGCATCCTCTGATTCTCATCCTATCTTGGACTTTTGTTTTATTGTCATCACTGTTCTTCACTGTTCTTGATTGAGACTAATTTTCTCAATATCCTCAGCACACAGCTCATCCAATCCTTATCATTAATGCAACAGGAGTATGTTGACATCAATGACACAGGTTAGGCCCATACTTGCAACAATCTCCCCCTTTGTCATTGATGGCAACATATGATGTGAAAAATTGTTTTAATCATCAAGACAGGAACTTCTCCTCACTGTCACAACTCCCCCTATCAGCAACAACCATTCACATGTCTTCTCTCCCTTTACTGCTCCCCCTTTGATCAGTAACCACTTGTTTTTCACATGTTTTCTCTCCCCCTTTGACATCAATGGCAAAGGGCACATACTTGCAATTCTACCACTTTAGAATCATACCTGCTGCTCCCCCTGAGTAGCAGCTCCCCATCATCAATTCGGACCACAAGATGTGACTGTGATATCCATCGGATTGATGCACATCAGTGCACCTTAGTTCATCACCGAAGGGGCAATAACCCCTAACTTCTCCCTGAGATACTCAAAAGAGTCCTTAGGTAGAGGTTTAGTAAAGATGTCTGCAATTTGATTCTTGGAAGGCACAAACTCCAATCTAACTTCATTCTTGTTCACTTGTTCTCTCAAAAAGTGAAACTTGATGGATATGTGTTTAGTCTTTGAATGCAACACCGGATTTTTAGATATATTTATTGCACTTGAATTATCACAGAAGATTGTGATAGGTTCCTCATACTCCACTTTGATATTTCTTAGCATCTGCTTCATCCACAAAACTTGAGTGCAACTACCTGCTACTGCAATATATTCTGCTTCAGTTGTAGACAGAGATATTGCCTCTTGTTTCTTGCTTAGCCAAAAAACCAATCTTTTCCCCAAAAAGAATGCTCCACTACTGGTACTCTTCCGGTCATCCACATCTCCTGCCCAATCTACATCTGTATATGCATGAAGAGAGAAATCATGATCTTTAGGATACCACAAACCATACTCGACTGTCCCTTTTAGATATCTAAAAATCCTCTTGATTGCCATGACATGAGATTCTCTAGGATCAGCCTGGAATCTAGCAACAAGACCAACAACCTGCATAATGTCTGGTCTAGTTTTAGTGAGATACAACAGTCCTCCAATCATTGACCTATACTTTGTCTGATCAGCCTTGGGAGAATTATCATCTTTGCTCAATTTACATCCGGTTGCCATGGGAGTGTTCATTGGTTTTGAGTCTTCCATCCCAAATTTCTTCAACAATTCTTTCACATATTTGGTCTGAGAAATGAAGATTCCTTTCTTTGTTTGAGTGATTTGTAGACCCAAGAAGAAATTCATTTCACCAAGCATGGACATCTCAAACTCTCTTTTCATTTGATTTGCAAAAATTTTACACATACTATCTCTTCCTCCAAAAATGATATCATCAACAAACACTTCAACAATCAAGATGTTTTCATGATCAATTTTGAAATATAAATTATTGTCAGCAGTACCTTTGTTGAAACCAATCTTCAAAAGATGCTTATCCAATCTTTCATACTAGGCTCTTGGGGCTTGCTTCATTCCATACAGTGCCTTCTTCAACTTGTAGACCATATCACCATGATTAGACAATTGAAATCCATCCGGTTGCTCAATGTACACTTCTTCTTTGAAGTCACCATTCAGGAAGGCAGACTTGACATCCATCTGATATACCTTGAAATCCTTGAAGGCAGCAAAAGCAAGAAATAATCTGACTGCTTCAATTCTTGCCACCGGAGCAAAAGTTTCTTCAAAATCAACTCCTATTTGAGAATAGCCTTTGCAGACCAATCTGGCTTTATTTCTGATTACTTCACCAACTTCATTCAGTTTGTTTCGGAAGACCCATTTTGTTCCAATCACATTTTTGTTTTTAGGTCTGGGAACAAGATCCCAAGTGTGATTTTTCTCAATTTGCATTAGTTCTTCCTCCATTGCTTTAGTCCAGTTTTTATTATTGCAAGCTTCATTCACTGTCTTAGGTTCAATATTTGAAATCAGACAATACTCTTCTGAACCTTGAGCAATCCTTCTTCTTGTTTGTACACCTTTGCTTTTATCACCTATGATTTGATCTTCAGAGTGGTTCAGTCTTACATACCTGGGAACTTTGGGAGTTTCTTGCATTTCTACTTTTTGATCAAGCTCATTAAAACTCATCTCTTCTCCCTGATTTACCGGATCAGTTTGAATCTGACTTTCAGAAGAGACTTGAGCTCCTTGAATCAGAACACCATTCTGATCATTTTCATCATATTCATAAAACCTTGAGGGTTTCTCAATTCCTTCATCAACCTTTACATTTGTACTTTCTATTATCTTTCTCAGTCTCTTGTTATAACACCTATATGCTTTGCTTTGAGTGGAGTAACCCAAGAATATTCTTTCATCACTTCTAGCATCAAACTTTCCTAGATCTTCATCTCTTTTAATGTAACATTTGCTACCAAAAACTTTGAAATACCTCACAGTAGGAGTGATGCCAAACCAAAGTTCATAAGGAGTCTTACCGGTATTGCTTCTGATTTGAACTCGATTGAGAGTATAGACTGCAGTGCTGACAGCTTCTCTCCAATAGATTTGAGGAACATTTGCTTCCATCATCATTGTCCTGGACGCTTCCTGGATGGTCCGGTTCTTTCTCTCCACTACTCCATTCTGTTGTGGAGTCCTAGGAGTAGACAATTGTCTCTTTATTCCACGTTTCTCACAGAACTCTAAGAACTCACCGGATGTGAATTCTCCACCTCTATCAGACCTCAGACATTTCAATTTTAATCCGGTTTCATTCTCTACCATAGCCTTGAAAATTTTGAATTTCTCAAGAGCTTCTGATTTCTCCTTTAGAAAGTGTTGATGTTTGTTTTTAGACAAGTCAACAATAGAGTAAAATACAGAGTATCTAACTCTCTCTTGAGCAAAGCCTCTCGAATGCTGAACAAGATGATCAAACAAGATGACTCCAAGGTTCCTTTTCCTATATTTTATGAGGGATAACTCAGTGACTTGGTATGATTTTGCTGGTAAACACAAAAGGACTTACATTAGATCTTTCTTCTTTCGTTTAGCTCATTCCTCCTTTCAGTGTGGATGATATATGTACAAGGCATCAATGATAAAAAAAAATAAAAAGATAAAGGTTTAAGGAATCTAATCTAAGGTCAATGAGGTAATGATGATGCGTGAATAGACAAACTCCTGAATTAACTTAACTTCACTTCGCCAAGGATGCCTACAACTACATGAAGTTGGTGCAATCTCCTAAGGTTCGCGAATGGTTTTCAAATCATGAAGGCTTATACAAGCACCCATCGAATGGCGCAGCTCAAACAAGCATCCACAATCGAACTTAAACAAATTACAAGGCTCAAACTAGCTTTACACAACACTTCACCAGCGATGAATGTTAAAAGCATGAGCTAGGAGTTGATCAATATCCAATACAAATATATTACATCAATGAGCTTCTAATCTATTTCTAATCTACTTGAAACATCTCTTCATTCAATTCAAGATACAGGAAACCATGTTATTTCACAAGATAACACTTAAACACCAAGTGAACTCCAATGTCTTTGCATTAAACTTGAGAAATATTTACAACTTCAAGTTCCTCTCAGAGAATTTCGAGAGTCTCTCTTATTCTACTCCTACTAGTCTAATTTCTAATCTCTAATAAATTACAAATGAGGCAACAAGGTCTTTATATAGTAGTCCAGATTACAATGAATGGCTTAGATCAATTCGATAGCCAAGGGCTCAGATCGTGCCACCTCAGTAGGTAGTTACAACAACTTTCTATTTTTAGTACATAAGAGAGGCAATGAAGGCACGCTTTCCAATGTGATAAGAATAAGATGAAATCATTTAGAACATTTTCCACATAGGCGTCCTCTTTGGCTTCTTTTATTAAATGATACATTGAATGCAGTTGAAATGATGTGGCAGCATTTGATTGGATGATGATAGGTACATGCCACATAGGTGCCACCTTAGCTTATTCCCAAATTGTATCATCTTGTATGATGTCTTTGATGGGGTTGCTTTGATTTTGAATGCTTGGGATGTATCTTGTAGATCTTGCCTTGTTCATCTTCTTGCAAACTAGATGAATGATAAATGTTGCTCATTTGGTTTAACTTTTGTAATGCTTATTCTTCTTGTAGGATAGATGATGATCTTCTCTGGATGCATCTAGATGTAGAGTAATGTAGGAGATGATGATGATACCTGATTCATGTATACTTGAAATAGGAGATCTCTCTTTAGACTTGAAGATTGTAGAGTCTTGAAACTTGGATGGATGAAGTGTCCTTGGAATGATTTGATGAAGTGTTCCAACTTGATGAATGCCTTTTGGATGATGATGCATTCTTGAACTTGAAGTAAACCTTTTGGAATAATGCTTCCTCTGCAACTTGAAGGTGATTCAAGCACTTGCTCTTGATGATCATGATGTAGTTGATGAAATGCTCCCTTGAAGATGATCTTGAAGTGATCTCCTTTAGAATGTAAGTATTTGATGATAACATCTCCTTCAGATGTAGAGTAGATGACTCTTCAAAGAGACTTGAATACTGGATGAGTACTTGAAGCTTTATAGATGCCTTTGGAAGTTTTAATTATGATGTATTTCAACATGATGATCTTAACATGATGCCACTTGATGAAAAGTTCCAACACAAGAATGATGAAGGATGCCCTTGAAGCTATGATTGATGAAGGTGAAGTAATTGATACTTGAAGTGATCAAATACGGTATCCTTGAAGTGAATTCTTAGAACAGCTACTTGATGTCTTCTTTACATACTGCAACTTGTTGACTTCACTCCTGGCATGAAGGTGATTCTAGCTCTTAGCTCTTTGATGACTCCTTAGCTTTGTCCTTATTGCTGCAATACAAGTAAAGAAACAACATCAATCCTTTTTGATAACATATAAGAGTCAGTTCATGCATTTCTAAGCTGATTGCATTGGATGCCAAACTAATTAATTTCTTAAAAAGCAATCACAAAATTTGAAACTAAGCATCACCCTGGAGTAGCACATTCGATATGGAACTTCATCTTCCTTTTGAAAGGTATTCATGAAACTTTGATCCAAAAATTAGCGCAGCAATTAATACACTTGATGCCTGGTTTTGCAACATTGGATGGAGCGCATTAGATGAGGATGTTAGATCTTCTCGAAAGTGTATCAAAGTTTGATGGATTGACTTTAAACTCCTTTTAAAATGAGCGCAACAGATGATAGTTCTGAAATCCTCTTGCTTTAATAAGGGTGCATTGCTTAGAGGTTTTGATCTTTGTTTGAAGGCTGTTTTGATGTAAATCAGACTTCCCTAGGTGGCGCAGCAGATCAGAAATCTGATTTCTTCTTGTAAAGACGCATTAATTCATGATTTTGAATCCACATTGAAATGCCTTGAAGGTGTCAAAGTTTGGCGCATTGCTTGAGGTTTTTCATAATACTGGCGCACTGGAAGACATTTTCATTCTCCTCATAGCATCAGATCAGCATTCTGAATTCTCTATATGGCTGGCGCATGGGATCAAGAGTGTGAGATCATCATCTTTTAGAGTTCGTTTTTCAGGGTCTCTAAGGGTAAAGGTATATTGAAAAATATATTTCTTTAAATATTTTTCAATATACCTTTCAGGATGTTTGAGATAGGTCTCGAATCCACCAGATTTAACATGCAAAATCTAGAATTTGGAGGATCCACCAGATTTCAGACTTAGTCAATTTTTCAGAATTTCAGGGTACCAGACTTAGTCATTTTCAGGGTCTCAAACATACATCAGGATTGGTCTCAATATTGATTATTTGGATGGAATTTGATCAAGACTCTTCATTATTGCAACATGTTCCAGATGAGACCTCCAGTTATAAAGCAAAATCTTCTAGGAGAGAGACTTCTTGTTGGATTGGCAGAGGAAATGGACCTAAGACATCATCCAAAACCAAATGCCAAAGCATCGGAGCTCAAAAAGAAGGGGGGGTCCCCATTTGCAATGGGGCGATGTGTGATTTGGTCACAACAGAAAAGTTACCCACATCATCCGGGAATAGTCATCAATTAGTAACATGAAGTATCTATCACCTTGCACACTCCTGATTCTTGCCGGACCACAAAGATCAGTATGAATTAAGTCCAATAATCCGGTAGAAGATAGTTCCTTACTCTTGAATGTGACTCTGCTCAGCTTACCCAACTGACATTCTTTACACAAGCTATTTGTGGGTTTCACCAATTTTGGAAGATCTCTTACAGCTTGAGTATTGCTTATCTTGATGATATTATCAAAATTCACATGACATATTCTCCTATGCCATAACCAACTCTGATCAACTTGAACAAATAGGCAATTTTTACCAGTACTAGCCAAGTGGAAGATATTACCTTTAGTTTGGGTACCGGATGCAATCTCTGTTTCGGAGCTTTCAAAGATCTTGCATTTTCCATTCTTGAATCAGAGATCATAGCCTTTGTCCACCAACTGTCCAACATTGAGAAGATTGTGCTTCAATCTTTCAACATATAGTACATTATCGGTTTTGTTCCTTCCATCAAAAGAAATAGTTCCTCTTCCTCTGATTCTATCAGCAGAATTATCACCAAACTTTACCACTCCTCCTTCATACCTTTCCAAATCTATGAATTTGTTTTTGTCATCGGTCATATGGTGAGAGCATCCACTGTCAATGACCTAGTCATCCTTTTCTTCAACTTGGGCAGCCAGAGCTTTTTCTACAACTTTATGATTGACAGATACAGAGGATATTGGCTCTTCATCCTTGATGGCAATAAACACCCATTCACTTCCGGATTTGTTTCCTGTCTCTGATTCATCATCTGTTACTCCTTCATTATCATCTTTATGAACATAGTAACAATTCTTTTGGAACCTTGATCTGTTAGGATTTGGCTTTGAAAATCTTTCCGGACACCTTGAGGCAAAATGACCAATCTTATTGCAGTTAAAACACTTAAAAGACAATTTTCCTTCATACTTACCGGATCCTCTTGGCAGTCTTTTTGCAATAAGGGCTTCAAGTTGAGCAGTTTCAGCTTCTTCTTCTTGCAGGTCTTTTCTTGCTTTTTCATACCATGAAAGTTTCCTTGATGAGTTCTCTCCCGGATCAAACCTTTGTTTACCTTTTATAGAGGCATTGGCTTTGAATGCAGATTCAGTCTTGGGGGGGTCATCTCCAAACTCGGTCATTTCAAATGCAGCCAATTTGCTAGCCAATTGATCTCTTGTGACAGTTGTGTGTGCTCTGAATTCTTCAATGGCAGCAACCTTGATTTTATAAGAAGCAGGAAGGGATCTGAGAATTTTGCCAACAATCTCATTTTCATCCAAGACTCCACCAGCATTTCTAATTCCACAAACAATCTCATTTACTCTTGGCATAAAAGCAGTAATATTTTCATCATCTCTCATCTTCAGATTTTCAAATTTCCCTTTCAGACTCTGTAACCTTGCACATTTAACATACTTGTCTCCTTGCAAAAGTTCTAGTTTTTGCCAAATCTCAAAAGCAGTTGGCAGGTCAACAACATTTGAGAGCTCTGAATCAGATAATGCGCTTAGAAGAGCTTCTATAGTCCGCAGATTGTTTTCAGCATCTGTAATTTCATTAGGGGCTTTTGGACCACCCTGTGGAGGTGTATACTGTGTTGTAGCCATGGTCCAGTACGCCATTCCCATACATTACAAATGACATTTCATGCGACCTTTCCAAAGATTAAAATTGGTTCCATCAAACTTCGGACTATCCTTCTTGTAAGACGACATCTTGGATCTCCTCAAGCGGTTAAGCTCCTTTTAGAGGAACTTCGCTCTGATACCAATTGTTAGATTTAGGGCAGACAACTGAGAGGGGGGGCTGAATCAGTTGTACAAAACTCTCTTCCAATTTAAACACTTAACTCCACATTGTTATTCAGCAGCATAATAGTAAATCAATCATGGAAACACAATGCAACAAATTAAGAGTAGAAACACATTAACACATGAGACCAAGATTTTGACGTGGAAAACCTGGTTAAGGGAAAAACCACGGGGTGATTAACCCAAGATTGTATTCTCTGTTAGAAGAATAGAAAAAACAATATGGCACATGCCAATTAGGGCTCACTGCCTGAGCACACTGCTCACAAGAGGCTCACTGCCCACAAGAGACACACTGTCTACAAAGAAATAAGTATCACCTACTTGAACTGGAAAGTAGCATCTTCACCATGCTTGAATCAGTTCCATTTAAGTCCAATACTTTTGCTTTGCCTTTCGCTCTCTTCCTCGCTACCACACCCTCATCTCCACAAGGACATTTTGAAAAGACTTCGCAATCCCTTATTTATACAAGACACCAACTTAGGAATGATCATCTAAGTCGGCAAACATCAACAAGATCATCCGTAGGATGTGTAACTCATCCGGTTGGCCAATCTCAAGAACACCATCATTCGGAAATCATTCTTCAATTGCGAGCTCCAACTCCAATGCGGACCACCAACACGAACTGGACACGATCAAAAGACCTCCACAAGCTTGCCTGAATCACCAAGAGCATCCACACTTTATCTGTTTACTGAAATCTTTCTCTTCTTCATCCGGAACCTCAAGAACACAGTCTGTCATTATTGTCACAAAGGAATAGATGCTTGCGGACCTTCAAACCACGAACCAATTGAGTTGATACTTCACAAAGACTTCCTCAACACTCCCTCAAATCCGCAGAACAGGATAATGCATTTTCGTATGTCACCGGACCTATCTGTATCACTCTGTCACCACTGAACATCTGCCGGAACCGATTTTACTTGAGTGGCCACAACTTCTTTAGATCTTCATGCGGACCTCTGAAATCTCTACTGAACCACCTTAAGGCACATATCTACAAACCCTTTAAACCGCATCCTCTGATTCTCATCCTATCTTGGACTTTTGTCTTATTGTCATCACTGTTCTTCATTGTTCCTGATTAAGACTAATTTTCTCAATATCCTCAGCACACAGCTCATCCAATCCTTATCATTAATGCAACAGGAGTATGTTGACATCAATGACAACACAGGTTAGGCCCATACTTGCAACATGTTCTTCATTAGTTACTTTTGGTTTTGTGTCTTGGGATAACTTAGCAGTAGGATGCGAATTACTGTTTGACACAAAGGGAGTTACATAAATGTTCAACAATAGGAAATTTGTTTCTCTTGGATAACATGCAACAAGCTTCTGCGAAAGGTCTAACAATATGACTACTTAAGATATGACAGTGAAAGCTCTTGAATCTAATCATAACAGGATTCTAAAAAATGCAAAAAGAAACGGGTTTAGAGAATTCTAATCTAGATGCAAGCAATCATTGCTAATTCATTGGAATCTCAACTACACTTTGCTTCGCCATAAGATAACTACACAAAGGTGATGCAATCTTCTAAGGGAAAAGTAAGATTTTCAGATTACTTCTGCACATAAAGGTAGATGAACACAAAGTAATTGAAGTTAAGTTCAGATAAGGTTCAGACTAACCATGCACTACAATCTGCCATCGACAAATTATAAATGGTATGAACTATGGAGACCCCAAACATGAATCAACAACAACAACTTCCATGAAACATAAAACTAAATAGCTGAAAACAAACTAAACTAATCTTATTCTATGAGTGAACACTTAGAAACCATGCATTCATTTGAAACAACACAAAATCACCATAAAGAATTCAGCAATGAGTTTGTATTTATTTCAGTAGAGCCTTGAGCAACAATTTCTTAGAGCATTCCCCCTTTTACAAATGAGAGCAAAATGGGCTTATATAGGCCTCAAAATTCAATGGATGGCCAAGATTAAATTTAGAAATCTAGGGCCCTTATTGTGCCACATAGGCAAGTTGTTACAAAATTTACTAAAATTAGAGCTTGCATTTATGATGCACTCACTAAGTGGAGTGCCCTCATTTATGACCTCTCCTTGTGGTAAACTCCACAAATCTAGTTATGCCACGTGTAACCTCCTCCATAGGGACATTTGGCAGAGTTTGAATGGCGCATTCTATGATTTACAACTCCTCTGTGCATTTGACAACTATCATCTCCCATCCAGCCATGGATGTCTGAAACATGCCCATGAAAGTGGAAAGTGTGTAAACATCATCCAACATCCCCCTGGAAACAACCTGTGAATGCTGAAAATACCTTGTATGCAATTTATCTTTCAGCAAGTATTCATCAATCTCTCCATTGGAGTCAACTACCTGGTTTACAGAAACAAGTATTTTGTTTTGAATTTCCCAAAGTGCTTCTTTCGTTCGAGTGCTATCACTCTCAATCTTTTCCAGATCTTGCTCCTTTATGCTGAGTGCACAATACCAAGAAGGGAAATTATATGCTGAACCTTGTTCAATCACTCCCTCAGCTATCAAAGTGGCATTTGGAGTATAAATTAGCCTTTTCAACTGAGGCATAACCTCTTCTCTTACAATTCTGAATTTTGCACAAGTGATCAGAACATTCTGAACTTTGTCAAATATTGAAGAAGCCTCCTTGTACAACTTCACAATTTCATCAATGAAGCTGTCAGCTTTGATCTTGAAATCTGCTGCCCAATCCTGCAATACTTGAGATGAAGACCTCATTTCTTCCAAATGCGCCACAGACTCCTGTGAAAGCAAGGTAGGTGGTGCAACCATCTCTTCAGCTTGGCTTACTAGCCTCATCAACTGCTGAATATAATGCTGAAATGCCAAGTCATCAGTCTCCAACTGGATCCTCTGTTCTCGTTCGTTTCTTAGTCTTTCCCTGATGACTGCAACTGAATCTTCTAACTCTTCTATCTCTTGTTCTGCTGTGGCTGGTCCCAAATCAAAAGTATCGATGTCATATCCACTTGGAACACCATTTCCTGCTTCTACATCGACTTTTGGGACAGCAATATGCACTTGCCTTGACCCCGAGCTGCCTCTTGTGATTTTCGAGAATTTAGTAATTTTCTGCTTTCCTTTGTCAGTTGTGGCTCTGCTCAGCAAGTCTTCGAAACTAAGGATGGGTTCTCTTTCAACAATAGACCTCTCCTTGACCCGATCCCTTAGCCACTCAGGCAGATCAGACAAGTCCTCCTGACTTTCCTCTTGGACTTCCTTCTGCTGAATAGTAGGAAGAGCCTCTTCATCAAACTCATACAACTCCTTGTCATTTTGATTTTCAGCTTCTACTTCTATCATGACCACTTCTTGTTCCTTAGATGATTTTGACATAACTTCATCAATCTAATTACCTTGTTTGATTCCTTGATCAGCTTGTACTTCTAAAGCTACCTGTTCATCATGTCTCACTTCATCTTCCTCAATATTTATTATACTATTGCACTCTTGTGTTGAAGATGCACTAGCTGCCCTCTGATCATCAGTCTTTGCCTTCTTACTTGGCTGAATATCTTCATGCGTATCAGTGCCTTCACCTTCTGAATCACTGGAGTCACTGCTTGACTCGCTACTTGAAGTATCTTTGGACCGATGTGTACTAACTCCTCCCATCAAGTTGTAAGTGAATTGGACATTTTTCTCCTGAAGCCTTCGAATTTGAAAGTCCACATATTTTCTTGTATATGTTACAATCGGCATCATCAAATCATCATTGCATGTGACTTCTTCCTGTTCCTACCAATTGATGGTGAAAGGCCTGTCCCTCTCCTCTTCATACGAACTTTGTGAAAGTCTTTTGTGATTCTCCTCAAGCTGATTCGGAATGTTGATCACTCTTTTTGCTCTGACCATATCCAAAGACAATCGGTAGCAACCTTTCTTTCTTATTTCTATGTCATCATATGCATCCATCCAATGATCTTCGAGCTGTGGTCTGTGCTCGTATTTGCTCCCAAATTTCTGTCTGATTGTGCCAAATGGATCAAAGTTGTTGCGTGCATCATTATGGCACACCAAGTTGTAAGCTTGCAACTCTATCTCTGAATTTTCAGCTGCTTGCAATGACATGCAAGTCTCAAGCCTCCCGATGCTGATTGGAAACTTTGTTGTGGTCTTCTTTCTCTTTCTCTGAACTTTGTCGAATGCAACCAATTGTCTTGTTACTTCCAACAACACCATTCTGTCAGTGGGGTATCTAGGCAACTTGTAAGGCAATGATGAAAAGCCCTCAACACGGATGTATGTGAATCTTGGAAACTGAATAAACCACTTTCCGAACTTTGCTACAAAATTCATAGCCTCCTTCGACAATATCCTGCATGTGTTGCCTTGTAACAATCTGACAATGTGCATGGAAAAGGCATCATTAAACCTTCTGTAATGAGATATAGCTTGCAGGTGCAGCTGAGGATAGCAGTCATAAACTTTGAACTGTCCTTCTCCATTTCCAACTCTCCCCTTGCAGTTCAGTCCTGGGTATCTTTCATTTCTGGCAAGCATATATAAGGGCTCATATAAAATGTTTTTGTCTCCTGCAAACTCTTCAACTGATCATTGATATTGCTGCTGATCATTTCAGCTCAATCTTTCATTCTCTTTCCACTTATAATTTCTTTAATGAAGAAGAACATCCAGGGCTCGAAATTCGCTGATTGTGGACAGTCCATGATGCGATTCAGAAATACAACCATATAATTGATTTCTCGATGGAAGTCAGATTTGTGAAGTTTTTTAGGCACTCTGTTTACTTGCGTTCTTGGTTGCACCAACCAGTTGCTGTTTATCACCTCCATACATTTCTCAGGTCCAGCTAGATAAAGTTGCAAGGCAGATTCCTTGTCGCAGAATGTAGTAGTTTGTATGAAGGGATGTCAAAAGCCTCTGCAATTGCCTCCTTCCTCAGATGAGCTAGTACTTTGCCTTCTTTGGTCACAATGCACCTCTTTTCGTGATTATAATGCTTGGCACATTCTAGCATCAGCTTTGGGCTCAACATTGCCGGCGGGAAACAAGCAGCGTGCACAATGCCGTTTTTCAACATTCGCCTGACCAAATCCGAAGGATTGGATTTGTATAAATTTTGTCGAATCTCTTCCATGTTGGTCCTCCCAAGATTGGTGTCGCCGAGGTTTCGCCATTTCGACATGATCTTCGTTTCGGGCTATTTTCCCTTCAAATCACTCCTCATCAGTGCCTGCCTGTCTTTCGCACTTGTTGCTCACCTGCACAAATATCCAGAATCAGCATGCTAAATAGAGTAATGCATAAAAGACAAGCACATACAACAAAGCTCACCGCACAATGTATGGGGATAAAATGAATATGCAACTTTTGCAAAAGACTTAATTCATTTTCTTACAACCCTACTTCCAATTAGTTCCTCTTTGCTTTGCAACAATTTAATCTTAGAACAACATTCAAAATGAAAATCTGAAGCAAATAATCTCCTATATGCTTGGCATCGTAGGTTTGAACATCCTTCCGCGAGATTACTGAATATTTTCAGCCTCAAAATCGAATACGCAAATGTGGTGGGAAGCGCTGATTCCAACCCAGGGGCAAACTTCTCAGTTATCCGCGCTCAGGTTAAAACTCATAAATGCGGGACTGATTCAGACTAAAACCTAAGCGATCCCTCTGGTATTCCAAACATAGTGTGAAACCTAAAAATGCATGCCTCCAATAAATACGCACCAAGAGCGAATCTCTTTCACATCACCTGAAATTTATTTGCAAATCAATTTACTATCTCGAGCTCCAACGAACATTTTGAACAAGCGCGTAATACAAAGTTGAAAATAAAACGTCCATCGTAATGCTCCCAGCATATCACGCCATGGATAGTTTAAAATGCCGATCATAACTCAATGCTCAGAATATTTAATAAATTTTCTAAGTTTGAAACATTTCCTTGAATGTGCGTCTGGGCGGGTATCTAGGTGCTAGATGTATATTGGGCAAAATGATTATGCGTTTCTAAAAGAGATTTGAAATAAACGTGAGTTGTATCATCCTTCATGATGCCCATACGATATGATGCTAGGCCGAGCGACCATATTTATCCTTAGGCTTCTATTTTGGGCAAATCAACCTTTAATGATTGCCTGGAGCGGTAATTTGACTGTTGATGAAGAAAATTCAAATTCTGATGAATACCCTGCATCCAAGCGGATGTCCACGTGTCTCGTGCATACTTTGAAATGCAAACCACCCTCATCGGAGCGCCTAGGCGGACTCCCGATATGTATCTGTATAACGTCCAATGTTCGATTTTGCAAAGCGACTTAAAAAGACCGCCTAGGCGGACCTTTAGTATCATCACGCGTGATGCCTAGTGCTCATATGATGGTCATGAAATGCAAGCTATCCAACGGTACTACCGTCCAAATTTACAAAATTATGATAATGAAATGCATTATGCTCTAGCGATACTACCTTCCAGAGTTACAACAATATAATGAATGCACTACAAAAAGTTTATTTTGATAGTGAACTGGCTACATCACACTGACATAATATTTTAATCAGAATATCTCACTACCGCATACACAGAAATTAGTCCACAATAATTAAAAAACATAAGCCATATTCAACCCACATAGACTGGACAAACTGGTCAACTAAAAGTCAACTCCCAAGTGCTGATGAAAGCTGCTACAATAGTCTAAAAGCTGCCCAAATTGAAAATCAGTGAACTCTAACTAGAAAATCATTAAACTCAGAACTATACGGCACAATCCATATGTGATGAGCACACGATTATACTGAGAGGGAGGGGGGGGGGGGTGAATCTGTATAATACAATCTTTTATTTTTTCAAACTAACAACCACAATAATATCAATTGCACAACATCATTCACTTAAGATCTAACAATTATGCAACACAGGATGAACACATGATTTACGTGGAAACCTTTACGGGAGAAAACCATGGCAATATATTGCTTATATATTGTAATGTCCCCCATTTAGCCCATGTGATCAATTGATGGAGATTAGCCTATCATTGGACTCCCGTAGGCTAATGACAGTGGTTAGGGGGTCTACTTGAAGACTTACTATTTATAGTAAGTCAGGTCAGAGCGACTTGCTATTTATAGCAGGGTAGATGCAGAGGATCCTTGCACGAGATTGTTGGTTTCGAGACCCTCCCAAGCTTTGTTGTCGAAATATAAGTCAAATTGAAGATTTAAGTTATATTATTTAAAAGGGGTAAAGTGACTTTATGTTATAAAGTTAAGTTCTAACTTAAAGTTGTTCCCCTAGGAGTCGGGCGCCCTCATGGGAGATATAAGGGGGATAAAATATAAAATAAAAATAATATTATATTCCCTCACTTGGGCGTTTGAGGAATGAGGAAGATAAAAGGCAAAGTAAAGCCCATTTTGCATATGCTTGGTTTATTATTCACTTTTATGAGAATTGCTTTGTCGTGCATTCTTGAGCTTTGGAAGCTTTGAGGGTTTGATATTGACTTGTTGAGACGAAAACCTCTGCAAGGACACCTTTATTCGTGTGTGAAAGACCACATCAGGAAGGGGAATTGAAGGCTTCATTCAGAAGCTTCATTTGGGCATTCGAATGGTTCATTTTGATGAAGATTTGGGCATGAAATGATCATATTTGTTGGAGATTGATATCCAAAGAGAAAGACAGATTTTGAGGAGCAGATTTGATAATTTTTTGGAGAGTTTTGTGACCGATATCATTTACCATTGCTGGCTGTACCTGTCTACAGCAGGCCGTACACTTGAGAGGACATTTGTGGGAGTTTTTATGGGGTTTTGTTGCTAATCTTCACTCCTCTAGGGTCGTTCCATACCAGCAGTTATTCTCAGACCATCACAGAGATATTAGTGGGAGTTTTGATGTTATTTAATGCTGATTACAACCTACAGCAGGGTCGTATAAGCTGAAGGAGGACGTGGGTGTTTTGTAATGTCCCTTCCTTAGGCAGCTCAGACTATAGCGGAGGTTGGCCTACTATTAGGGTTCCCGTAGGTCAGCAGAATGGTTAGGGGACCCAACCGAGGGTAGTGGAGCTTAGCTGGGAGCTTTACGAGCCTTTCAGTTTGGAGTTCAGTTGATGAATCCAGGGATAAATTAGAAATATTAAAGTTTGCTTTAATGGAATAGTAAAAAGTGAATAGTAATAGAAAATTATAAATGGAATAGTGAAAAGTGCCCCCCATCCTAGTAACTCAAAGTTGTTTTTAAAAAGTGGCCCTTTCTTTTGATGAGGAAAGACCCTCAAGATGGGTGTAGCCTCTTGAGGAGGATTATTTTGTTGATTTTTATAAAAAAACTTATGGGAGGTTATAAAGCAATATGTTTGGCTCATTCTTAGGCATTCTATTTTCATTTTGACAAAAGCAAATTGCAGGTTTGAGCTCTGGAAGAGGGTTTCAGCAGCATACAAGTCTTTTGAGGACGAAATCCGTTGGAGGATAGTGAATTGGACGAAAACTCAGTTCACAAAACAGGGAAATCTACCAAGGGATTTCGTCCTCATAAGACCTGTATGCTGCTGAAACCCTCTTCCAGAGCTCAAACCTGCAATTTGCTTTTGTCAAAATGAAAATAGAATGCCCAAGAATGAGCCCAACATATTGCTTTATAACCTCCCATGAGTTTTTTTATAAAAATCAACAAAATAATCCTCCTCAAGAGGCTATGCCCATCTTGAGGGTCTTTCCTCATCAAAAGAAAGGGCCACTTTTTAAAAACAACTTTGAGTTACTAGGATGGGGGGTACTTTTCACTATTCCATTTATAATTTTCTGTTACTATGCACTTTTTACTATTCCATTAAAACAAACTTTAATATTTCCAATTTATCCCTGGATTCATCAACTGAACTCCAAACTGAAAGGCTCGTAAAGCTCCCAGCTAAGCTCCACTACCCTCGGTTGGGTACCCTAACCATTCTGTTGACCTACGGGCCACTTTTTACAAACAACTTTGAGTTACTAGGATGGGGGGCACTTTTCACTATTCCATTTATAATTTTCTGTCACTATTCACTTTTTACTATTCCATTAAAGCAAAATTTAATATTTCCAATTTATCCCTGGATTCATCAACTGAACTCCAAACTGAAAGGCTCGTAAAGCTCCCAGCTAAGCTCCACTGCTCTTGGTTGCACCCCCTAACCATTCTGCTGACCTACGGGAGCCCTAATAGTAGGCCAACCTCCACTATAGTCTGAGTTGCCTAAGGAAGGGACATTACAGTCCTCCCTTCCCGAGATTGCTTGCCCCCAAGCAACTACAAAGCTGGATGCTGAAGTATCATCTCTCCTTCCCACGTGGCATCCTCCAACGGCAAGTCCCTCCATCGTACCAGATACTCTTTGATCACTCGGCTACACAACCTCCTCTCCCTCATGTCAAGAATCTCTGCAGGTATCAAAACAAATCGGCCCTCCTCATCCAATGGGGGCAAAACAGGTGAAGAGACAACATGCTGTCCCAAAGCCTTCTTCAAACAAGATACATGAAAGACATTATGTATCTTACTCTCGGGAGGTAGCCCAAGCTCATATGCGACCTCACCAATCCTCCTCAATACTCTGTATGGACCATAAAACTGAGGCTTGAGCTTCTCTGCCCCACTCCTCTTAAGTGTTCTCTGTTTGTAAGGTTGTAGGCGCGAGAAAACCATGTCTCCAACCTCAAAGGTCCTCTCAACTCGATGTTGATCTGCATACATCTTCTGCTGATTCTGTGCATGCTGAATATTATCCTTAAGTGCCTTAAGGATATCCTAATTGTCCTGTAACCAATCCCGATCTCTAGGCGCTCTGCTATCACCTAACGCCAAGTCCACAAAAGATAAGGTATCATAGCCATACAATGCTCGGAAGGGAGTCATACTAGTCGACATGTGATATGTGGTATTATAATAATACTCGCCCAACTACAACCATCGCACCCAAGTCTTCTGCTGTCTTGAAACATAGTTACACAAGTAACCCTCAACCCACTTATTAACTATCTCCCTGTGTACATCTGTCTGAGGGTGGTAACTGGTGCTAGGTGTCAACTCTGTACTTGCTAATTGGAATAGCTCCTGCCTATTGATGATTGTTTTTAGACAAGTCAACAATAGAGTAGAATACTGAGTATCCAACTCTCTCTTGAGTAAAGCCTCTCGAATGCTAAACAAAGTGATCAATCGAGACAACTCCAAGGTTCCTTTCTATGATTTACATTGGATAGACTTACGTTGGATTATTCTTCCTTCATTCAGTTTATTTCTCCCTTGAGTGTGGATGAAGTATTTACGATGTATCAATGATAAAAAAGAAAAAAAAGATAAAGTTTAGGGAAACTAATCTAAGGTCAATGAGGCAATGATGATGTAAGAATAAACAAACTCCTGAATTAACCTAACTCCACTTCACCAAGGATGCTTACAACTACATGAAGTTGGTGCGATCTCCTAAGGATAGCGAAAGGTTTTCAAATCATGAAGGCTCATATAAGCACCCGTCGGATGGCGCAGCTCAAACAAGTATCCACAATCGAACTCAAGCAAATGAGGCTCAGACTAGCTTTACACAACACTTTACCAGCAATGAATGTTAAAAGCATGAGCTAGGAGTTGATCAAATATTCAATACAACATACATAACATCAATGAGCTTCTAATCTACTTCTAATCTACTTTGAAACGTCTCTCCATTTTATTAAGATACAAGAAACCATGTCATTCCACAAGACAACACTTAACACCAAATGATTTCCAATGTCTTTGCATTAATCTTGAGAAATATTTACAACAACTTCAAGTCCTCTCAGAGAATTTCCAGAGTCTCTTCTATTCTACTCTTACTTGTCTACAATCTAATGATCTATCTCATATCTAATGATTTACGAATGAGGCAACAAGGCCTTTATATAGAGGTCTAGATTACAACGAATGGCTTAGATTGATTGGCAAAGCCAATGGACTAGATTGTGCCAACAAGGCAGTTTGTTACAACAAATTGCTATTTTTAGTACATAAGATAGGGAATGAAGGCACGTTTTCCAAGAAGATAAGATAAGATGTAATCTTTTTAGAGCATCTTCCACATAGACGTCCTCTCTGTCTTCTTGCTTGTCGAATGAGATGGCAAACTATGATTGGCTTGATGATGATGTACATGCCACGTAGGTGCCATCTTAGCAACTCTCATGGATTCCAATTGTTTATTCAATTTGTTTTGTGGGCATATTCCCAAATTGTATCATTTGTATGATGTCTTTGATGTGATCGCTTTGAATGAACTTGAATGCTTGGGAATACTTTGTTGATCTTGCCTTGTTCATCTTCTTGCAAATTGGATATGGATGATAGATGTTGCTCATTTGCTTTAACACTGTGATATTTCTTCTTGCAGGTAGGTTGATGTTGATCTTCTTTGGATGCATCTTGATAGAGAGTAGTAGAGAGTAGATGATAATGATGCTTCATTCATGACTAGAGGTAGGAGACTTCCTCTAGAGACTTGAAGATTGTGAAAGAACTTGAAGCTAAACAGATAAAAGCCTTGTCTTGAAGTATAATTCCATGGACGGATGCCTTCAAAGATGATGTATACTTGAACTTGATGTAGAGTAGATGATCTCTCTTAGACTTGAAGATTCAGGAGGAACTTGAAGTTGAATGGATGAATGCCTTGGAATGTTTGATGATGAAATGTTCCAACTTGATGATCTTAACATGATGCCATTGATGAGGATGAAGATGAAGAGTGTCGGTATGTTGGACTTGATGTGATCCAACATGATGTCATTGAGGAAGAGTGTCAACATGCTAGACTTGAGGTGTCCTCTTAGAGCAGCTATATAATGCATTCTCTAACATGGCAACTTGTTGACTTCCTTGAATGAAGGTGACTCCGGATGTTAGCTCCTTAGGTGACTTCTTAGCTTCACCAAAGCTCCTTGTTCCTACAAAACAAACAGAGAAGCAATATCAATTCCTCTTGATAAACACTTGATTTGATAATCATTTCATGCATTTCTAACCTAGGCGCATTAGATGCCAAATTAGTTGATTTCTTGAAAACAATCACAAATTTCAAACAAGTATCAATCATTAGGAGCGCATTAGATGGCAATTTCAATCTCTTCTTAAAAGGCTTCATAAAATTTGTATTAAACACACACTGAATGGGCGCATTAGATGAGGTTTTTTGATCTCCATTGAAACTTCACTTAAAAATATAATTACCCCTCCCTTGATGATGACGCATCAGTTGTGGCGCAATGGATGAGGAACCTGATCTTTGCTTGAAGTTTCATCTTATGTAAATTACATCAGCGTTCTTGATCTAGGTGCAGCAGATAAACATTTTGAGTCATCACATTCCAAGGCATCGCATTAGATCTACATTTCATCTTCCATTTGAAAGTTAGCCATTTTTAAATCTTAAATACTTGATTTCAAGGCAGTGCATTGGTTGAATGTGTTGATAATTGAGAGGGGGGGTGAATCAGTTATCTTAATTATTTGACTTTATTTTCTTCTTTGATAATTAGTGCAGTATCAAAACATATAACAAACATGAATATGAGAGCAAAAAAGAAATCAACACACATAACACAAGGATTTTTACGTGGAAAACCCTGTTAAGGGAAAAACCACGGGGTGACTAACCCAAGATTGTATTCTCTGTTAAAAGAATAGAAGTACAAAATGACACTTGCCAATTAGGGATCACTGCTCGAGCACACTGCTCACAAGAGGCTCACTGCCTACAAGAGACTCACTGTCTACAAGAAATATAGAAAGTAACCAGGTACTTGAATTGATGAGAAGCATCCACATATGTTGAGGTTCAGTTCCGGTTAGGCTTAATATACTGATCTGCTGCACTTCATTCTTCCTCTTCTTTAGTGCTGCTGTCCTGTCACATACTGGACCTATATTGCTACTTCCACACTACTCTCTGCTTTTCTTCGCACTTCACAACACACCACACACACACCTTCATATCGAAATCCATCCGGTATATATATCCGCACCAAGGATTTCAACAACTCTCTAGTCGACATTCGGAATACTCAATATTTTCCCAAACTCTGGTCTGTCAGCTAAATCCTTGCTTATTAAGTGATGCGTATCAAAGAGATACTTATAGAAGTCATCAATCATGTCGGCCAATCATGAATGATCCCTCAAGAGACTCGATCACCATCAATATCTCATCCGAATTAAGGTCTGGTGCTCAGCCGGTCAGTTCTTCCTCAGTCTACTCTGCCAAACAGGAACCCAACACTTAGGTGCTCATATCTTTTCACTCTTTCATCACTGGAGGCTCAATCTATGGAATGTATTAGTCATGGTACTCCTTTTGACTTCCCCAAGTCCGCACTTTACTGAGATACTTCTTCTGAGAGATCCGGACTTGATTGTCGGACCTTGCTGTATGCTCTGTTCTTGCTTACCGGACCAAGATACTCTTCAATCTGATTTCCGGTATAGACATACCATGTCCTACGGATGTGTGGGATGGACTTTGTTGCCATCAATGACAACACTCATGAAGTCACACAGTGTCTCTTGCCAACAATCTCCCCCTTTGGCATTGATGGCAACACTTAGTGAAAAATGACTAAGTGTCACACTATACTCCCCCTTGGCTGATGCTGTGTTCTAATGTACATTTTTCCGGAGCTCCTCCTTAGCTAGATTCCACATTTTTCACTGCTCCTCACTCCCCCTTTGACATCAATGGCAAAGGGTGGAATCCGCATACCAAAATTTGCAAAATTTAACCTATACATAGCCACATAAGTAGATATACAAGTGATACTTACATATACTTAAGTATATTCGCAAAAGTTGTTTTCAACTGGACAAATTCTGTTGCCCAACTCTGCTTCATCCTGTCCAAAATTGAGATATGACCACTGAGCAAAAATGCAAAGGCTTCTGCCCTCTTTAAGTCTGCCAGATCACTGGTCCGGGCTGTGGTCTGGGCATCAGTTAGGACCTCATGCATTGCATCTAACTTGGGGTTAATTATCCCTCTTAGTTCACTTAGCCTACTTATTCTGTTCTTCTTCTCTTTTTCAAGCCTCTTAATTTCATTTATAGTGGCAATGGTTTGATACTCTTGATTCATTATGGAAGAGGTGATAGGATCAAAATTTTGAGATAAACTTGATAGTTTGCTCTCTTGTTCTTCCACCTTCTTGGTAATGTCTGCTGTCACAGTGGACCAAAATAGACAAAATTTGTATAGATCTCCGCCATCTTTAAGAGCATTTTCTAAGCTCTTTATTCCAATATCCAAATTTCTCCTATCATTAGTTATAAGTCTTTGTACCTCGGAGAATCTCTTACCCAAAAACTCCTTCCGGACTTTCTTTTCTGCTGCTTTCTCCAAACAATCAAAATGTGTGCTAACAGAATTAACAAGAGATTTCAGATTACCGAATGAAGAGGCCGAAATATCCTTCTGGAAGGATGGCATGATCTTCTCCAATACACCGGATGCAATCTCTATCAGCTCACAGTCTTCTATGTGAGACTTCAAAAGTTTTTTTTTTTGCCTTTGCTTGGGCAAAGGATGCTATCTTCATTGTTTGAACCGGGGAGAGGGAATCAAAATTGAATGGTCCTTGAAGCAGTTCTGGTTCATCAATCTCCATCATTTCTTTGGTCAAGAAATCTTTAACTGTTTCTGCAGTGTCTCTTGCCGGAGACAGAGTCTTCTTGCCTTCTGCAGCCTCAGAACTGTCTCCTGGGGTCTTCTCTGTTTGATCTTCTTGGCTGATTTTCTCCTCTATTCTTTCTTCTCCTTTAGATCCGGAGTCTGCTGGGGAATCCGGATGAGAGATATTTACTTCTTCATGGACTTCCTCTTCCGGAACAGAGGAATCCAGATCCTTGGTCTTCTCCTCGCCTATCTCCTTTGATTCTTCTGCAATTTTCTCTGTGGAATCTTCCTTTGATGTACTTTGTCCTTCGACATCCATGGCAGAAGGTTCATCACTTATATCCTCTATGATAGGAAGATTGAATCTTTTATATGCATTCCGGAGGATGTCTTCAGTCTCTTTTGCCACTTGATCAGTTTCTCCGAGCATAAGCTTGTTCATTCTGGCTTTGCTCCGGAACTCATCCTTGCAATCCTTGAAGATCATGTTCAGTTGTTTGGGAGTGATGTAAGGATAGAGCTGAATAGCTATCTGTTCCCGGATCTCTAGGTCCTTTGCCTTAGCATTGTTCTTTCTTATTTCAAGTTCCTTCTCTAGGCTTTTGGGAATTAGAGATATGATCTCAATGAATGCTTTATTATAGATGTTAAGATACTTGACTGTAGCATCTTGCAAAATCTTCTGGTCAGCTTCATTATATTCATCATAAAATTCAGTCATTGGTTTCAGGTTCCCATCCACAGTGACTGATTTGATGATACCATCAATGCAGAGAGTAGGCTTTTCAACAAATTCTTCTGTCTTTTCTTCTTTGCCTTGACCGGTAGAGGATTCATTGGATATTTTCTTCTTCTTCTTCATTTTCTTGACCTCCTCATCTGACTCTGTCTCTTCATCATCCTTTTGACTTGTATAGGACCTTGTGGCCTTGGTTTTTGTTCTCTTTTCTCCCTTACCGGATGTCTTGGCTTCCGGTTTTGAGGCTTTTTGGCTCTTAGAGGTGGCAAGTGTAGAGCTTTTGGAGGATCTGGTCCGGGGAGGGGGCTTGCACCGGAGCACTTTCTTTTTCTGTTTCTTGCCTTTCTTTCTCTACCCTTTCCATCTTCTCTCTGTTGGCATCAACTGCCTCCTTTGATATTCCATATCTGTAAGATACCCAACTAGTTCTACGAGAATTTTTCCTTACTTAAACAATTTTACTTGCTATCAATTCATCAACTACGTCAACAACACAAAGATATACATCAAAGATAACTACTTGAATGAATCAACCTTAGAGTTGGGTACTTGTCTAGTTACTTGATTCAGTCAACTTGCAATGTCTTATTACATGGATAATGCTTTCAATAGCATGAAGTTACAACTTATTCAATGGAGATACAAAAGAAAGGCCTTGAAGCCTTGATGATTACAATGGTGCCTACACTTGATCAATTCAATCAAACTCAATGATGTCAACTGAATGTCAACACCTCACAATATCACAAGGGAGCATCACCTTGCTTGTTGAGGGAGCATCACCCCAACACTTGAAACTCGTAGGCCTTAAGAACACAAGCTAAATAGCTTTGCAGAGAGAATTCTGTCAAAATGAATAGATGCCAAATGAATGAGAGAGCTCCTCCTTTTATAGGCCTTCCAAAGGCAATGAAGGCACGTTTTTCAATGCACAAAGAGGAACCAAGGCACGTTTCCCAAGGAGCATATCCAAAGGAATATTTTTCTTGACAACTCATCTTGAGTTGGCGATCTTATCCAAAGGTCCTGACACGGATCCAAATGCTATCCTTTTGACCAATGGGCATTCAGGCAGTTGTAACAACCTTAACCACCTCTTGAAACACTTTAGGCGCAATTTTAGGGTTCTTCTAACTGTGGCGCCAGCTGTGGAGGATTACACCAGGAGGTGCGCCTAAGTCATAAATTCTCATCCTTGGATGATACTTAGGAAGTGAACTCCTCTGGATCCATACTTAAACATTTGAAGATTTGAAATGTTCAACTCATTACCTCACAGGGTAGGCGCATATTTGAAGGATTTACAGAGGTTTTGGTGCCTAGGTTCTAACTTGTCATCTTTTCAAGGAAATTTGAAAGCAATTTGACTTCAAATGAACATAACCTTGCCCCCTGATGGAGCGCCTTGCATCTAACTGGTCTTGGGGACTTGTATCCATCTTAGGCGCACCTTTGAGGTAATTTTGACTAGTATCTGCGCCTAGCATCCTTATGAAGATGTTCTACACTATTCAAACTCTCAAACACTTGCAATCAAACCCTTTGAAGCTCCTTTTAATCTAGCGCCCTTATACAGAGCATTAACATCTTGTCTAAGTCTTCAACTTCACCTAGGCGCACTTATTGGTAGGAAAGAAACTAGATTGGCGCCTTACCTTGAGAGGCTTATCTTCTATGCAAATGCTCACTTCTGGAGATCATATTCCTACTTAGGCGCATTTTCAAGGTTGTCTGAGCAAGAGCTAACATCACAACACCTAGGTGCACTTTTGATGATGCATTCTAACCCTTCAAACTATCATTTGACATAGGGCGCCATTTAAGGTTTGCTCTGACATGCTCTAGCGCCTAGGTGCCTTTAGGAGATTACTTCAACAAGAAATGGCGCCTTCAGATGGAGGAGTGCTCAACTGAAAGTCCAACACCTTTGATGCCTTGGAATCTTGCCTTCACAAGTGACTTCTTGACTAGGGCGCATATCTAGAGTGCCAGAGACTCAATCTAACACCTAAGCGCCCACAGGGAATTATTTGAACAAGAAATGGTGCCTTTATCCTTAGGCACCTATTTGAAGTTATACAACATCATCTTGGCATCTTAAGTTCACCTTAACAATTCAACCACACTTGCCTCCGACAAAACTCCTTCAACCTTGGGCGCAAATTCAGTGTCCTGGAATCATGCATTGGCACCTTGATGCTCTAGGCGCTCATGTTGGATGATGTAACCTGATGCTAGCACCTAAAGTGAATAGGCCTTCTTCATTGTTCCACTCACTTAGAAAACTTCATCATGTTGATCAATCAACCATTTCCACTGGATCTTTTGAAGGCGAGATTTCACTTGATCAATCCTTCAAGGAATTCACCATTTGCAAAGGAGTCTAGGCGCAATATGAGGACTAGGCGCACTTTGAGTGTTGTGAAGGCTAGGAAGTGCGCCTAACTCACTTAGACCACTTCAGTGATTCCAAACTCAACACTGGATGATCCTTGCTCAAGTCCATATCTGATCTAGGCGCTTGGTTGGTGGAACCCATCCAGGTGGAGCACCTTTTGTTTGAATTCTCATCTTCAATGCCAGAAGTGACTCTTGAAGCTAGGCGCCAGAAGGGATGTGTTCTGCCAAAATGGGCGCCTTGCTCATGACTTAGTGGATTATGACTCAAAACTCCTTGATTCTACCTGCAAAATAACACCCAGAGTCAGTCAAAACCCATTTCATTCCTTTATCATTCAGAATTAGCCTCCGGGAATGAGGAGTAGGCTAATCCATTCATCACTTGGTGCTCAAGCCGGAAATGGGGACATGACAATATCTCTTGGCGACTTCTTCTACTTCCCTTCTCACTTTTCTCTTGATCTCAGGATGTCTCAGTTCAAGATGAACTTT
Source organism: Cunninghamia lanceolata (assembly GCA_027924645.1). Taxonomy (NCBI): domain Eukaryota; kingdom Viridiplantae; phylum Streptophyta; class Pinopsida; order Cupressales; family Cupressaceae; genus Cunninghamia; species Cunninghamia lanceolata. Next base: position 16,583,895 of record BSBN01000107.1, on the reverse strand, counting down.
TACACTCAACTCTTGGAAGGTTCCAAACCTTTATGCCTCAGGGTCCTTGGGCTGACTCAGCAGGTGTTGGATATGCAACTCTAGGATTTTCTCATCAACCTCATACCCCATTGGCATAATTCATACTATCCTTGGCTCCACTGCCTCCATTAGGCATTGATCAGTGTCTACCATTAAGCACACTGTATCCTTGTATTTCTCAACCAAAGATTGGGGGATTCTTTCTCTGGCATGCATCATACTTTGAAACCTCATACCCCATTGGCATAATCCAGACTATCCTTGGCTCCACTGCCTCCATTAGGCATTGATCAATGTCTACCATAAAGCACACTGTATCCTTGTATTTCTCAACCAAAGATTGGGGGATTCTTTCTCTGGCTTGCATCATACTTTGAAAGTTCTTGAAGTAGCCCCAGAGCGATGTATTTTGTGCCTTGGCATCACCAAGCCCATGCATATAATCTCTGATTTGTATGGCTACCGGTCTGTCATTTTGCCATATCCAGCCATTGGATCCGGGTAGCTCATTCATAAAGTAAAAGAATAAACACAGTATTAGCCCACCATACTTGAATGAGTTCTTCTTGTCCTTGATCTTTTGTAGGTTTTCCAGCAGTTGGCTCAGAAGAAGCTCACAAAGATCATAGTCAGCATTTTTCTTTAGCATTTCATATGCAGTATATATAGTAGTTCCGGATACTGAATTCTCCCTGTTGGAGTGGTAGATTTTGTAACCAATTATCATAGAGGCAAACTTGATATCCAGATCTATGATGTCTTCTATTGTCATTGCCCTCTTGTCGAATTTTGATCCGGTAGCCTCACTCACAGTTTGGTTTTTGACTGATTTGAGAGCAGGCAACCCACCGGATGAGTGCAATCTAGTTACCGCCCTAATGGCATCTTTTGTGATCTTAAATGGTCTTATCAGCCATATGAAGTTGTCATGCACTCTGCTCAGAATATACCGGACCCATTCATCTTCTGCAAAACAGGGGAAATGGATGCAATGTCCAAAATGCTTGTCCCGGATGGCCTTGTACTGAGGTTTGAGTTCAAATGATTCATCTATTAACTGCTTGTGATAGATATCCAGAGCTTGGATTCCCCAAATTCCTCAATATTCGCATGAATGTATGCCCTAACATCTTTTACATGCAAAACCCCATGCGGAATGCTAGAGAATGCACCTAAAGGATCAACTTCTAGAGATTTGTAAGGGTGTTTCTTGAACTTAGGGCGCAGCCTATCAGTGATTTTGACAACATTCAGAGTAGCCATCTTTCAAAAGATTCAGAGAGATATTCAAGAGCGAAAATATCTTTTTACGCTTCTAGGGTTCACGATATGAGCCGGATAAGATTGCTGGTTGAATCGACTTCTGTGGTTGATCTTCGAGAGGTTTGAGACAATCTTGTTGCAGAGCTCCTTCTTTCTTCTTCTCGAATGCAAATGTGCAAATGATGAACAAAAGAATCCTTTTATTTCTGCGCAAACCCTAATTCCATATTGCAATAAATGCACAACTTAAGTCATTCCGGTTGCCTTGTTCTTCTTGTTCAGAGAGAGATCTTTCCGGATCACTGAGATGCACTTAGAGTTAATCTCGGTGATTATTGACAATCTATCTTCCAATCATTTCATTTATCCACAGATCAAGATATTTCAATTTTTGAATCATATTGGATCTAACTGTGAAGATCCTGCTTTTACCGGATGACTGACAAACCGAATCAATCTTGAATGATTAGCCTCTTCAAACTCCTTGCGGATCTTTCATATTTTTACCAAGGGTCATTTGGATGTTTCTCTAAGAACCCTTTAATCCGCAACCTTCCATGTGCCAATTTCAGGCACCAATTTACTGGCTGGGGGAAATTGTTTTTCTTTTGTCTCCCCCTGAGCCAGAGCTCATCTATTTAGTTTCCGGAAGGAATATCAGCACCAAATTTTGGTGCGGATCCATCCCCAACATTTTCTGTACTTCTCTTCACCCAAATCTTGTTCATCTCCCTTTGAACTTCATCCGCATTCACTTTTCCTTTTCCTTTGTCTTGATTTTGATTATGATGCACTAGACCCCTTTTATCTTGATTCTTACTTCTGCAGAATTTGGCAGTATGACCGGATCTATTGCAGTTGTAGCAAATAACATTTCTTTGTATATTTGGCTGATATCCTCTTGATCTGCATTGATTAGCCATATGTCCCATTCTATTGCATGCAAAGCATCTACCATTGAATGAATTGTTTATTTGCATATTTCTACATTCATGAGATTTGTGACCATACCTTTTGCAGTTAAAACACTGTCCGTAGAAAGATGAATTAGTCTGATTCATTCTTCTTTTGCACTGATTTGCTTTATGACCGAAGTTATTGCAATTGAAGCAGTATCCATTGAAGGATGGATATCTTTGAGCATTTGGTTGTCTTACCGGAGGTCTTCTAGGCCTGTTCCTTGGATTTCTTGATCTAGAGTTCTTCTGACTGGATCCGGAGCTTTAACCTTTCTCATACCCCAAGCCTTGCTTGTCATCTACCCTCTTTTGGATTTCAAGAAGAATTTCAAATTGAGCATAGCTTATCTTGAATTTCTCTTTGTATTCATTTGCTGTTTGAAGATCCCTTTTAAGAGTGTCTATTTGATTCTCAAGTTGTTCTTCATTGTCTCTAGCTTCTTCAAGATCAGATTCCAGATGCCTGATTATTTTGTCCATTTTGTGGCAGTCTTCTGACTTCTCTTTGAGAGATTGTTTTAGATTATCTTCACTTTTTCTCTTTTCAATTTCTTGGGTGAATTTCACAACCCTTGATTCCATTTCATGTCTTACCATAATGATCTCTTTTGATAGCTTCTCACATAACTTGTTTTTTTCATTCAGGTCTTCATTAGTATCATTGGCTTCACTTTGACTTGCTAATTGTTGAAGTAGTTCCTTTCTTTTCTTCATTGAGATACTTAGTTTTTTTTTGAGTTCATTTATGAAATCATCAGCTTGTTTGAGTCTTTCCTTTAAGTTGTTGACTTTAGAGTGAGATTGCTCAAGATCATCTAGGGCAGACTGAAGTTGTTCCCTCATACCATACATATCCATTGAGATTCCCAGATCTTCCTCAAGTTGTTAGGCTCTGTTTGGAGGAACTTAGCTCTGATACCAATTGTTGATAACTGAGAGGGGGGGTGAATCAGTTATCTTAATTATTTGACTTTCTTTTCTTCTTTGATAATTAGTGCAGTATCAAAACATATAAGCAAACATGAACATGAGAGCAGAAAAGAAATCAACATACATAACACAAGGATTTTTACCTGGAAAAACCTGTTAATGGAAAAACCACGGGGTGACTAACCCAAGATTGTATTCTCTATTAAAAGAATAGAAATACAAAATGGCACTTGCCAATTAGGGCTCACTGCTCGAGCACACTACTCACAAGAGACTCACTGCCTACAAGAGACTCACTGTTTACAAGGAATATAGAAAGTAACCAGGTACTTGAACTGATGAGAGGCATCCACATATGCTGAGGTTCAGTTCCGGTTAGGCTCAATATACTGATCTGCTGCACTTCATTCTTCCTCTTCTTTAGTGCTGCTGTCCTGTCACATACCGGCCTTGTATTGCTGCTTCCACACTACTCTCTGCTTTTCTTCGCACTTCACAACACACCACACACACACCTTCATATCGAAATCCATCTGGTATATATATCCGCACCAAGGATTTCAACAACTCTCTAGTCTGCATCCGGAATACTCAATATTTTCCTAAACTTTGGTCTATCGGCTAAATCCTTGCTTACTAAGTGATGCGTATCAAAGAGATATTCATAGAAGTCATCAATCATGTCGGCCAATCATGAATGATCCCTCAAGAGACTTGATCACCATCAATATCTCATCCGGATTATGTAATGTTCCCATTTTTAGTCTAGTCGTCTTGAAGCCACTTATCCTCATTCCAAATCTTTGGAGTAAATATTTAATTATCAATTTTGATAATGGGAGGAAAATTGATAATTAATCAGGTTAATTATTTTTTTGGTGCACTTAAGTTATAGTGTTATATTTTATAAAGTGACTTAAGTGTGGGATGAGGACATATTTATAATTTCTCCTATATTTATTATTAAAGTGAGCACCACTTTGGAATAGGAGAACTTTATAAGTTGAGGAAAAAAAAAAGATTATATTTTCAAGAAAGTGGAGTTTGTAACTCCCAGATGCCTTTATATGCTGATGGAGAGCTCATTTGGATGGGCATGCTTGGATATGGTATTGTTATTCTTTTGGATTGAACCTGCGTGTTCTTCCATTTCTTCCTTCTTGTGGACGAAAACCCACTGGAAGAAGATCAGTTTCGGTAGTGAGATATCTACCCTAGCTGGTTATGGAGGTTTCTACTTCAGGGAACCTATGGAGCTGATCAGGGATTTATAGTTTTGTTGTGCTTTGCAATTGTAATCCATTTTGTATAGTTGGGATGCAATTTTGATATGATAGTGTATTGGTCTGGACTGTTATTTAAATATATTGTGATTGTTCCTAGTTGGCCGTACATCCCCATGGCCATACCTGCAGAAATGAAGTATTGAAAATTTATAATCCATGAAGTTGAGTTTTTGATTCAGTTCTTTTGCATTGATAATCCTTATCCTAGACAATCATTCTCATGCCAGATTTGTGAGGTTTTAAGACATATTTGGATTTTTTGTAAGCATCCGTACTCCTCATGTCCGTACTGAAGTTTGGAGGAAATTTGAAATATAAAAAAAAATGACAGAGTTTGGAATTGGTTCTTTTTGCATTATTGCCTTATGGAATAGGCGTTCCATTTCCATATGTTATTAAGAGTCTTTAAGCAAAGACTGATTTTTTATGTGCTGCCGTACCTGTTCTATGGCTGTACATCTGCTGGAGAAAACGATGCACATAAGAATTAAATGTTAATGTCTTTGAAACTTATATTGTTTGCATAATGTTTGCTTGTCCAAGACACCCTCTTTGGAAGTGATTTGAGTTATTTTACTGCAGTTCTGAGTTAGCTGTTAATGTCTGTACCTGTACCAAGCTGTATGATGCTGTCTGAGGGAAGTAATGACTGTGGATTAGAATATCTATGAGTTTAGTTTGTTTTGTGCTCAGATATGTTAGAGGGGTAGTATTGATCAGTTTGGGTCAGTTGTTTGAGAAAATATGAATATGTTGGATGTATTGTGTTTAGAACTCCTGCCATGGCTGCCGTACAGCATGAAGGCATACTGATTTCTACAGTTCAGTATTGTTCAGCAGAGGGTACTTCTATGTGATCAGATTTGGGCATTAGGAATAAGTGTTTAAGATGATAATGTGTGCAGACTTGTGTCTTGATTGCAGATTCTTATCTGTTTTGGAGTTATAAGAGGTTATGCTTAATGTATGACTGAGTGTTGACAGAGTTGGTCAAGAATATGCATAATGGGTATTCATGGATGCAAAACTCATGCATTGATATTATTATGATGAGATGTATTTCATCTGATGTAACTCACAGCTGATGCACTTGTATGCTTTCTTTAATTTTGTACAAACAAATAATAACCCCTGGACGGTTTACCGCCAGTGTGGAAGGAAGGAACATATTCAAACATTTTGTAACCCCTGGATGGTTCTACCGCCAGTGAGGATAAAGAACTCTTTTTCTTTCTTCTCTACCCACTGGACAAGTGGTGAATTCCCACTGAACAAGTGGATGATTTTGTAATCTATTCACTCATTTCTTACCCACTGATGAAGTGGTGAATTCCCACGATATGTGGATGCCCGCCGCAGCGGAAGAAGTGTTTTTCTTTCTTGCATACTTGTTACTGTAAGCCAAAATCACTGTATGCTCTCACCTTGCCCATCTTGGGATCTTGGTGATCAGAAAGTGTGAGGACTTTAGTTGGTTTTGCTTTTGATGCTAACATTGATATCCTTGTATGTAAATTTTGAAAAAAATTGGGGTTGTACATTACAGATTAAGGTCTGATGCTCAGCCGGTCAGTGCTTCCTCAATCTACTCTGCCAAACAGGAACCCAACACTTAGGTGCTCATATCTTTTCACTCTTTCATCACCGGAGGCTCAATCTCTGGAATGTATTAGTCATGGTACTCCTCTTGACTTCCCCAAGTCCGCACTTTACTGAGATACTTCCTCTGAGAGATCCGGACCTGATTGTCGGGCCTTGCTGTATGCTCTGTTCTTGCTTACCGGACCAAGATACTCTTCAATCTGACTTCCAGTATAGACATACCATGTCCTGCGGATGTGTGGGATGGACTTTGTTGCCATCAATGACAACACTCATGAAGCCACACAGTGTCTCTTGCCAACAGAATGTTTTGAATCCCGGTTGAATGAATGTCAAGAAACTTGTGCTCTAATTCCATCAAGCTGGCGCCTTGGTTGAGGATTTCAACCTTTGGTTGAAATTGTCTTTAAAACTTGAAGTAAACTTCATCTTAAGATGACTCAATAGATCATGAATTAGCTTTCCTCTTAAAATTTCACCTTTAATCTTTATTGCTGATATGAACTTAAACACCTTTCAAAGATGGCGCAAGAGATCATCTATTAGAATCTTCTTGGTTTTAAAGCGCAGCAGATCAGATTTTGGATCCTCCTTTAAAATGTATCAAAACTCAAATTTAAATCATCTTCCCATGTGGTGCAGCAGATCAACAATTTAATCCTCTTATGATACTCATAAAATTTGCTTATCGAGACCCAAAACAACCTTCCCCACCTTGGCGCAGCAGATGAAGATTTCAAATCTTCTTGAAAAAGTGTTGGAAACTTGAACTTAAACTATCTTTAACATAGGTGGATTGGATCTGTCGCATCAGATCAGCATTTTGTACCTTGTTGAAATGTTCAAAAAACATGATTTAAGCCTCTCATCAATGAGGCGCATTGGTCAAGGATTTTGTGCTCTTCTTAGTTTTGGCGCACTAGATGGAGATTTTGGATCTTCTTAACACTGGTGCATTGGATGGAGGTTTTGAATCCTCTTGGTATTAGCGCACTAGATGGCCATTTTGCTTTCTCCTTAATACTCACCAAGGCGGCGCACTAGTTGAAGATTTCACTTTCCTCTTGAATGCTCTTAAAAATTGAACTTCACTTATTTGTGAATGGCGCATTGGTCAAGGATTTTGATTTCTTCTTGGACAAACAACATCAAACTCAAGTCAAACCCCTTTTTAATGCTGGCGCATTGGTTAAGACTTTTGAATTCTTCTTAAAATCTCATAAAATCTGCATTTTGGTGCTTAACACTATCCTCTCCATCTTGGCGCATCACTTGAAGATTTTGAATCTCCCTCCAAAAGTTGCATTGGATGAGCATTTTGGACTCTTGTTGAATGATCACCACAAACTTGAATTAGACTCTCCTAGTAATGGCGCATCAGTTCTGTCGCAGCAGATGTGAATCTTGATTTCTAGTTGAATGATGTTTAAACTTCAAGTTCAAACCACCTTCAATGATGGCATAGCAGATCAACTTTTTGGTCTTTTCATGGAAAACTTCATATCTTTTGCTCAACATAGATCCTCATCATGGCGCAACAGATAAGGATTTTGGATCCTCATAAAATTTGTCTTGAAGTTGCATAAAATAGGCCTTTCCACCTTGGTCGCATTGGATGAAGGTTTTGATTTCTTCTTGGAAAGTCTCTTGAAATTCTACATTCTTGTCCCTTGGTGCATTGGATTAAGGTTTTAGATCCTCTATTGAATGCTCTCAAACGTTGAACCTTGTCTCTTTGATGGCGCTCTAGATGAGTATTTTGAATCCTCTTGACATTCATTAAAACCTTCATTTCTCCTTTATGTATATGGCGCATTGCTGAAGGAACTTGAAACCTTATTGAAATGTTCTAAAAATCATCATTGTCTCTCCTTCTCAAGGGCGCATTGGATCAGCCTTTTGAATCCTTAAAACAAACTCTTTCCTCCTTGGTCGCATTATATCAAGTTCTTGGTCTTTCCTTGAAATGGGCACCTTGGATCAAGGTTTTAGATCCTCTGGTTGCTTCTTGAGATTGACATCATCTAACAAGGGCGCATTGCTTTAGGCGCAAGAGATCATCATTCCACCTCCCTCATCAAGGGCGCATTGGTTGAGGCGCACTGGATCCACATTTTGTGCTCATCTTAAAACTCATCAAAAACTTCAAAAAACTCATCCAAATTTGCGCATTGGTTGAGGTGCATTGGTTAGGGATCTTGATTTCTCTTCAAATGACACTTAAGACTTCACTCCAACCTTGGCGCAATGGATGGGTCGCATTGGATCCACATTTTGATCTCTGGTTGAAAGAGGCGCATTTCATCAAGATTTTGTGCTCACCCCATGTCTTGGCGCGTTGGTTCAAGATTTTGAATCCTCTAGGGTACTTAGCCATTTTTTCAACTTTCTCAGGATAAGGTCTATTGAAAAATATATTTAAGTATAAGTTATACTTTAAATATTTTTCAATATACCTTTCAGGATGTTTGAGATAGGTCTCGAATCCATTGGATTTGACATGTAGATTATAGAATTTGGAGGATCCACCAGATTTCAGATTTAGTCAAATTTTTAGGATATCAGGATACCAGACTTAGTCATTTTTAGGGTCTCAAACATACATCAGGATTGATCTCAGAATGCAAAGAATTCCTTTAAATTAAAGAACAACCACTGGCTTCATCATGCAATAAACTAAAGACATGATCCAAGACCTAATGCAAAGCATCAGAGCTCAAAAAAAAAGGGGGGGGGGGGGTCCCCATTTGCAATGGGGCGATGTGTGATTAGGTCACAACACTGCCAAAAGATGCTCATAAACCTGCTATACTGATCACTGACAATGGTCCTAGGGAGTCCACGGAGTCTAAACACCTCACGGAAGAATAACTTTGCCACTTGACATGCTGTAAAGTCGGCTGCAATAGAGAAGAAGTGTGCAAACTTCGTCAGCCTATCCACAACCACATAAATGCAATCCTTTCTTGAACTCTCGGAAGACCAGTAATGAAATCCATCGATATACTTTCCCACTTCTGCTCTGGAATAGGCAATGGTTGCAGAAGACATGCCGAAAAAGTATGCTTTGACTTGTTCTACTGACAAGTCACACACTCACGTACATAGCGCAAGACATCATCCTTGAGACCCTTCCATGAGAATCTCTTTCACCTGCCTGTATGTCTTAAAATATCCAGGATGTCTTGCTAATGGTGTGTCATGGACGACGCGTAAGATCTTATCCTTTAGTTTTGATCCAGGTACCAAATAAATCATGTTCTTATAGTAGATAACATCATCAATCACTGTGTATCTATCGTCTTGAATCCTACCATCCATAATCTCACATGCAAACTGATTCTTGGAATACTCAACTAATAGTTGAGACTTCCAATCTGCTGAAATCTCACTCAAAGAGCAAAGTGTAGCAATTGTAGGCCTCCTAGAAAGTGCATCAACAACAATATTCTTTTTCCCTTTGACATACTCAATGTCAAAATCATATGCCTGTATCTTGTCGACCCATTTCTGTTGGCGCTCATTAAGCTCTTTTTGCTCCAAGAAGTATTTCAAACTGTTGTGGTCGGTCCTCACCACAAACTTCCCACCTACCAAGTATTGCCGAAACTTCGCCAAAGCATGCATAATGGCGAGCATCTCCTTGTCATAGGTGGAATACAATCTCTCATTATCCCTCAACTTCCTACTCTCGTAGGCAATGGGATGGCGATTCTACATAAGAACCACTCCAATACCCTCTCCGGATGCATCACACTCTAACACAAAGGGCTGAGAGAAATCTGGAAGTGCCAAAATTGGACAAGTGCTCATGACCTTCTTGAGCCTATCAAATGCAACCTGTACCTCATCTGTCCATATGAATGTGCCCTTCCGTGTGAGATCTGTCAAAGGGGCTGTAAGCTGTGACTACCCCTTCACAATAACCACATAAGCCTAGGAAACCCCGTAATTCTGAAATGTTCCTAGGTGATGGCCAATCAAGGATGGATTGAATCTTCTCCTGATGTACCTTGACCCCATCACTACCAATCACATGCCCCAAGTACAAGATCTCTGTAAGTCCAAATTCACATTTGGACATCTTGGCAAATAGAGATTGTGCCTCCAGAATGCCAAGTACCTCATCCAGATGCCTCATGTGCTCCTCCCAAGTTTAGCTATAAATCAATATATCATCGAAGAACACAAGTAATACTTACGCAACTGCTTATTAAATATATGGTTCGTGCATGACTGGAAAGTAGTAGGTGCGTTAGTAAGGCCAAAAGTCATCACCAAGAACTCATAGTGCCCATAATGACATTTGAATGCTGTCTTATGTATGTCCTCACGCACATGAATTTGATGGTACCCTGATCGAAGGTCAATCTTCGAGAAGTGCACTGCACCATGAAGCTCATCTAATAACTCATCTATTTGCGGAATAGGATACTTGCTCTTGATTGTTTTCTTGTTCAATGCATAGTAATCAATGCACATGTGCATAGTGCCATCCTTCTTTTTCACCAACAGCACAGAAGAAGCAAAGGGGCTAGAACTAGGTCTGATGTGCCCCATATCCAGTAGCTCACGAATAGACTTCTCTCTTTCATCCTTAAATTTCTTAGGATGACGATAAGGAGTAGTAATCACGGGCTTGGCGCCCTCCTCTGACTCTATCACATGCTCAAATCCACGGTCAGGAGGTCTGCCAGGAGGAATATCATCGAATACTACTCCATGTTTGTCCAATACTGTCTGGACATCAATGTGGAATGCCTGGTCATCTTGTGAAGAAGGTGACTTGATGAAATGAAACACTATACCGCCCACGCCACATCTCCATGTCTGAATATGGATTCCATCCTACGTGCTGAAACCACCATGGGCCCACTATCAGAAAGAGCCTTTAGCACAACCTTCTTACCTCCAACTATAAACTCCAGCTCCATCCTCTTAAAATCCTGTATATACCTGCCAAGCGACTGTAACCATTGGATGCCTAGCACTGCATCAATGTCACCTAGACCCACAACATAAAAATCATCGGTCAAGGTGTAATCTCCCAACTGTATACTAAGCTGCGGAACTACCTGTTGATGAGTGTTTTATGACTGCAACAAACATTTAGAATAAAACACTGGGTATTCTATCCTCTCTTGAATAAAGCTTCTCAGACGCTGAACTACGTGATCGAATGAGACTGCTCCAAGGTTCCTTTTGTGTCAGGTCTTGACTGGTGTGGGATAGACTCAGTGAAATGATGTGATTTGCTGGTAATCACAAGGGGGACTTACGTATCAGACTTAGTGTTCTGGTTCTCAAGGAAGGAAGTGGCTTCTGGAGTTTTGGACACGGATTCCCCTCTTCCTGGACTGGATTCTCAACTTCTGGCAGGAAAGAGACCTAAGTTCGACCAGACTAACTTGTACGGGCAATGAATAATTTCGCGATAGGCTCTTCTATAATCTACTCCTAAGGAAAGTTCAAAAAGAAAAAAGATAGGGATAGAGGAAAAAAGTTCAGGGATCTAAATGACGGGAAAGACTACTACTGAGGATTGATGCTGGAACCATGCTTCTACTTCGTCATGCGATAATAGCTAGGCAGAGATGGTGCTATCTTCTGGGGTAGTGGCAGGGATTTTCACACTGTCCTGACATGGAACATGAGACTGATCATTCAGGAACAGTCGAAGTTAAGCTTGGAATTAGTTCAGACTAACCATACGAAGTGATTTGCAAGCGACAGATCACGAATGGTATGAACAAATCAGCATTCAATCACTCAACAATAGTATTTTCCATCACACTTAACTAACAAAACTTGAAATAAAGTAAATAACTTAGAAAAGACTTTCAGATTTGCTTCAAGGAATCAATAAGACCATGTCAAACATTCAAAGAATCCTATGAACACCAATATTCAAGGTCTATATTTTTGCTTCAGAAGTTTGTATTACAACAATCCAACTGATCCTTGGAGTTTCAGCTAAAAAAAAAACAATGCAGAAATGAAAGCTAACTACTAGGCTGCTCTAGGAGCATCAGAATGATAGAAATGAGAAAAGAGAAGGTCCCCTCAAATGAGACCTCTCAGCCTTTATATAGGCAACCAAAATACATTAGGGCAACAAAGGAAATCAGATTTCCTTGGAATGAGTGCACAGAAACCCTAAGAAAGTAGGTGGGGTCATCAGATTCCACATGTAGGTGACTGCCACCTGTCCTGGATGTCAGATGGTGAAAGGGTGACCGCCAGCTGTCCTGGGCGCCACCTGTCTAGGACTCTTGGACAGGACTGTCCTGCCTGTCTGGAACTTCTTCCTGTTCTTTAGTCTCTGCCTCCAAGAACCTGGTTAGGATGACTTCCAACTCCATAGGAATACTGGGCATGTTTTCCATCCGGAACTCCATGACAGACGCGGTGGTGGTGCAGGCGACAAGGATATTTTCCCAATCCGCCCTCAGCTCCTGGATACTATTAATGAGGATCAGAAATGAGGATGCATCCTCAAGATGGGACTCCTTCGTAGGATAAGTTGCTTTGAAGTATATGATCCGCATCTTGCCTTTCAACTCTTCCAAGTCAATGACTCCATCTGGTGCTACATCCAGATCAAGCCAGGTCTCCAATGATACAAGGATTTTGTCCCGGATCTCCTTCAACATGGCGTGGGCCTGGGAAGTGTCGCCTTCAATCTTCTCTAGGTTATCTCTCTTCATGAGCAATGCGGAATACCAGCCGAGGAAATCATATACTGAATCTGCATGTATTACCTTGTTCTTGACCAAGTCTGGCTTCGAGTGTTCATCAGTGCCTTTAGTCTAGGGATAGTTTCCTCTCGGACAACTATGAATTGCTGACATGTATCTAGAATTGCATGAATCCTATCCATGAGTGCTGTAACTCTGCCATTCACCTGGACGAGGTCTTCTATGAATCTATGGGCTCTATCCAAGACCTTCTCTATCCAACCTTTTGCTGTGTGGCCGGCTGTCCTCAAAACTTCAACCTCAGCTAATGAATCCTTAGTTATGCTTAGAGGTTGGGACGTTGCTCCTTGGGCGGACTGCAATGGGCCCATGAGCTGCTAGATGTGCTGCCGCAGTTCCTCATTCTCGTGCTTCAACTGACTCTTCTTTTCTTCTTCCTTAACCTTTCTCGGATGGCGGCAACGGAATCCTCCAACTCCATTTCTTGATCCTTCGTGGTTGGTCCAAGGTCGACCTTCAAGATGTCAAAGTCATCCGGACTGATGTCTTCCTTCGCCTCGGTTATCCTGGGAATTGCCACCTCTACTCAGCGGGATCCAGATTCATCCCTTGTAATCCTGGAAAACTTCTTCGCCTTCTTTGGATCTGCAGATTTCCCTATCCTGGCCAGAAAATCACCAAGTACGGTGGAAGGATTATTCTTCCTGATTGTCTTCTTCCGCAACCTATCCTGTAACCAACTGTGTTTTGTGGATGGAATGACTTCCTTCTGTGGTCCCGAGGACCTTGACCAACTTGTTGCGTGGATGTCGGTACTTTTCCAGAATTGAACTCCTCGTCAAGGAATTCCAAATCAGGGTGATGGAGCATGTCCTCAAGATGGACCTCCCCTGGATTCTGCGGTGGAGGGTTAGGCTGATTTCCCACCATCAGGCTAGGTGTCCATTCCCGGGTGGAATCCATGGACTCGTTATCTTCTTGATCATTCTGCTCATTCGGTACGTCTCCGGAATTGAACTCCTCGTCGTGGAATTCCAAATCAGGGTGATGGAGCATGTCCTCAAGATGGACCTCCCCTGGATTCCGCGGTGGAGGGTTAGGTTGATTTCCCACCATCAGGCTGGGTGTCCGTTCTCGGGTGGAATCCATGGACTCATTATCTTCCTGATCATTCTGCTCATTCAGGACCATTTCCTCCTCCGTGGGTCCCTTACCTTTAACTGTTTGTAGATCTTCAAAAAGATCCACCTCCCAGACGGAAGAAGTGCTGGCGGAGTGAGGTCTAGATGCGTTCTGTTCCTCCTGGTCAGGCCTGTTGATAAGTTCCTTCCAAGCCTTTACTCTCTTTGCCGGTGGATCTTCCGCCGTCCTGTTCCTTACTTCCTGTCTTCCTGTTCCTTGTTCCTTCATAGGAGTGTCCTCGGTCATATCCTCTTCGGAGGACTGAGAATCCAAGTCTCCCACAGGTCATAAGTCGGGCGAATACCTCTTTTGTGCAATTTCTTTGTCTGTTGGCCTATCCATTTCTGTGTTATCGTTAGCATGGGTGCCATTAGATCATCCAAGTGGGTGACCTCCAGATCGGACCAAATCAAGGGTGGAAGAGGCTTATCATTCTCCTGTTCGAAGAATCGCTGGACTTGCCTTCCATCCTCCTTGACTTGATCTGGGACTGCAAAGATCCTGGTGGCCCTGATTATGTCAATTGAAAGCCGAGAACATGTCCTCCGCACTTAGAAGTCATCCTTAGTGTTTGCCCAGTGGTCCTCCTGGTGTACCTTATGTCTATGCCTCCTTCCACATGCTACCCGGATGGTATTGTACGGGTCAAAGTTCTCCCACAAGGAATGAGTCACCAGGTTATAGAACTGCAGCTCCTCGGATCTCTCGGCGGCTTGGAGAGATGGGCATTCCTTCTGTCTCGACTAGATAGGTTACCCCGGCCTTCTTCTTCTTCTGAACTTTGTCATATGCCGAGAGTTGCCTTGTTAATTCCAACAGGACCATCTTGTCCGACGGATATCTTGGCAGTCTATATGGATAGCCGGAGAACCCTTGCACCCTGATGTATGTGAACTTTGGGAATTGGATGAACCAGGAACCATAAGTTATGATCAGCTGCTTGGCCTTAGGTGATAACCTTTGGTGAATGCCTCCCTGGAGGGTCCTTGTAATGTGCATGGCGAATGCGTCATTGAACCTTCGGAAATGGTTTATGTTCTAGAGATGGAGTTGGATGTAGCAGTTGTAGACCTTGACTTGCCCTTCTTGATTGCCGATACATCCCTTCCATGACAGTCCTCGATATTTGTTGTTCCTTGCCAGCATATAGATCACATAGGAACTCATGTAAAAGGCCTTCGATTCCTCCAGGTTTTGGAATTGTGCATCAATGCTGTCACTGAGGAGTCGAGCCCAATCAATTATCTTTGTCCCAGCGATGACTTCCTCGATGTAGTAGAACATCCATGGCTCGTAGGTAGAGGACTGCTGACTTCCCATGATCCTGTTCAGCATGACGACGAGGTCTCCATGCTCTTGCTTGAAGTTAGATTTGAGGAGTGTCCTTGGCAACTTGGAACGGTGAGGCCTTTTCTTCTGCATCCATGTCTTGTTGATGATCCCGAAACAAGTTGCCGGGTCGGCCTGGAACATGTCGGCTGACTCCTCCTGGCTTGTGAACTCGATGGGACTATAGACAGGTATGTTGAAAGCTTCCGCAATCTTTTCCTTGGTGAAATAGGCCACCACTGTGTTGTTGCGATCGACGACCATCCTTCGTTCTGGATCATAGTGCATGAAACATTCCACGATCAGCTCAGGACAAGGAATGGCGGGTGGGAAGCATGTGGCCGCAGCACCTCCATTCCGGAGGATCTTGGCTGCAAGCTTGGATGGAGGATGTCCATCCACTCCATGCATTCGCTTCCCAATTTCTTCCATGACTGAAGGATGGATGTTGGTGTCTCCGATGTTTGCCCACTTTGAGGTGATTCTGGATTGTGGGAGTGTCCCTTGAAGGCAGCCTTCATCTGAGTTTGTCTTGAGGAGCCCGCCTTGGCACTTGCCATTCACCTGTGGAGTCAAGGAAAGAAAAGGCAGAGTATGAATTTTTCAAAGGGGTAAGGATAGAGGTGAGACGGGGGTTTTTATTCCCACACATGGAACATTAGTACAACAATTTTATGCATGTGGGACTAAAATCATGAATTTTCAAGTACATAGGAAGGAGAAAATAACAATATCCTAAGTAAGAAGAACCCTCCTATGCATTCACATACCTCTCCTTGCACAAGGAACTTTTGACCTTTAATGGAATCTCTGATTTTTTGATGGATTTCTGACCTTCCAATGGATTTTCTGATTTTTATGTAGGAATTTCTGAGTTTTAATGGGTCTTCCAACAAGAAATCTGCCCTAGGAATATTCAGAAATATGGGTCTTGGTGAAGAACTTACCTTGGAATGGAGGAGTTTTGTCTTGGAGGATGAATTTTTGCCTTTGGAAGATAAATTTCTGCTCTTGGAAAGTTCAGAAATCTGCTTTAAACCTACAGAAATTTCTGCCCTAATGAAGAATTTGGCCTTGGAAATGCTAAAATTTGGAATCCTCCTTGGATAAATTTGTCCTTCACTTGATGAAATCTGCCCTTGGAATGTAATTTCTGCTCTTGAAAGGTATATTTCTGCTTTGGATTTGAATTAGAATGATTGAAAATGATTTGAGCGCTGCCTTATATAGGCATTTAAACTCTTCTTGCCACTTGGCCGACCTGGGTTGGAAGAGAAAACCTAGCCGCCATACCTTTTTGCCTTTTAGCCGACTTAGATTTTGTCTTTTTCTCCTTTGTCGGTGGTCGGGAATTTTGGTAAGTCGGGAAATTTCCAATGTCGGGGATTTCCTGATGTCGGGAATTTCCTGATGTCCTGGATTTTCTAATGTCGAGGATTTCCTCATGTCCTGGATTTTCTGCCTTGGAGTGATTCTAGAACTTTTTGTTGAAATTTGGCTAAGTCTTGGAATGTTGCCTCCTTGAAACCTCATTCAGATGGAAGTGTTGCAATTTTGCATTTTGTGAACAGGTATCCACTCAAGTTGAATCTTCCGGAAGGAATTGGAATCTATTTGGCATGCCTTCCTACAGGTCTTGGAGTCTGGTTATATCTTCAGGCTGGGTCAGGAGGGTCATTCTGTAGGATTTCATGAAGGTCAACACTCCATTTTGGATAGGAGCTATCTGTGGAAGGATTGGAGGATTCTGTCCAGGGGCGTAGATTCCCCGAGGAGGTGGGTTTTGTGCCCAAGGACAAAAATTGTCCTGGAGCGCACATTTCCATAGGTGCAGGATTTTGCGGTCAAGGACAAGAACTGTCCTGGAGCGCACATTTCCACAGGTGCAGGATTTTGCGCCCAAGGACAAAAACTGTCCTGGAGCGCATACTTCCACAGGTGCAGGATTTTGCTCTTTGACCTTGCATGCCCAGTTTCTAGGATTTTTAGCTAAGGACTTATCTTTTCTTCAGTTTTGAGTGGGGTTTCAGTTTTGCAGCAGGTACACTTTTAACTGTTTTACGGAGGTCCAATTATCGATACGGGATCCGAAACACGGGCTTTGTTACTTCCATCTTTCGTTTCTTCCATCCCCTCAAGGAATCTCTCATTTCCCTGGTGAAATACGGAGCTCGTTTCCTTCATCCTTCGTTTCTTCCATCCACTCAAGAAATCTCCTATTTTCATGGCAGGATACGGAGTTGGTGAACTCGGAGTCTTTCGTTTCTTCCATCTTTCATTTCTTCCATCCCCTCAAGGAATCTCCCCCTTTTTGCGGTGAAATTTGCAGAAGGTGAACTCTAGCTGCCTTAGGAAGGTTCAATGGCAACATGGGATCCGGAATACAGAGCTCGTTTCTTCCATCCCTCTCAAGGAATCTCTCATTTTCATGATGAAATACCGAGTTTTCAAGCTAGACTGTGAATTCCTTGATTCAAGCATCTGCGGAGGAGTCAGAGAATGATTTTCAAGCCAACTTCATTGACTGGACAGGTCAGGAGGTTGAACTGGACACCTCCAGTCCTGGGGCGCAAAATCCAGTACCTGCTCGATTATGCGACCAGGGATAAGTTTCTTCCCTGGGCGCATATTCCAGCAGGTACTGGAATATGCGATTAGGAATATTCTTGTCATGCTTCCAGCCTTCCGGAGGGGTACTTTAAACACTGATTATTTTTTGAAATTTGCCCTAAGTTCTTGAAAAACCCTGTTGATTCGAGAATCTTCCGAGTTATGATCTGAGATTGAGTGCCGGACTGGGATCAGAAGGATATCCCCCTGGATTGAACTTCCAGACTGGAGCTGTCGGGTTGGGAACTGAGTTCCACGGTGGAAAGATGATCATGCCAAGGAGTGGTAGTCTTTGTTGAGTTCCGGGCCTGGTGATGCAGAGTGGCACAAGGGAAGTAACAAAGGTTTACTTTCTTCTTTGCCCACTTACCCACTTCACCTAGTCTTCAATCAAAGCCACATACAAGGGCATATGAAGGATTTGGTGGTCTAGGCTATTGTCCAACCTCCAAGGCTTCTTTCACACCTCAAGGCAGGTTTGCAAACACCTTTTTGACAGTTGGTTTGGTTCCCAACTTCACACAACCCTCTAACCTTGACTAGGCCTAGTGAAGCTACTAGCCCTCTTCTACTAGTTTCCTTCACACCAAATGACAAAATCCCAAAGGATTAGGCAAACAAATGATGAAATTGAACACCCTTCAGGGGACCCTAACAAACCTCCAAATCTCCAATCCCAACTCTACTCCAGCAGTTCAAAACCCCCACTAGGTCTCTAGGCCTAATTGATCATTTTAGGCCTGGGTTACAAAGCAAAGGGTTCAAATTGGGTTCATAGGTTAGGGGCAGGAATTTGGAATGTCTCTACCAGGTCCCTACAACACAAAACCACCATTCTTCCATTCACCTTGTCTGGATTCTGTCACCTACAACAGCAATAGCATAAAATAGGCCAAATACATGGTAATACTTGACCTAGGGCATCAAATTAAAAATAGAAGACTGCATTTCCCGACAAAAAGCTTTTGGAATCTTATAGTACATATCCCTAGCCTGCATTTCACCAGTTTTTGTGAATTTTCACCGGTGGGAATGCATTCTAGGGCCGGATTTCTATGGCTGCCCTAGAAAACAGGGTTTCTGGACCTGTTTTGAAAGAAATCAATAACTTTTGATCCCGACCACTTCAGGACCTCAAATCAGTTGCATATGAACCCTGACTCCAAGCACTTTCAGAAAAAGTACATTTGCACCCCTGGAAAATCCATACAGTCCGTACAGCAACACGTTTTCTTTAGAAAAACAGTCAAATTCTTGATTTTTGTGCCCAAAATTGCATACAAAATCTCTTCCTCCGTTCTGGGGTGAGAGGATAGCAATATGACTCGACCTAAGTTGGTTTTCAACTGTCCAAACAGATGCAACTTCCAAAAATGGGTTGCAACCGACCAAATGTGTCATTTGACAACATTGACAACATTGGTCACTATGACATTTTGCAATAACACAAAGAGGTCGATTGGTTCAACTTGTCCAATGGAACCTAACCAACCACCATTCCCTCTAAAACATGCCAAAACACAAAAATTTCCAATTAGACTCAAAAACAAACAAAAAATCAACATTAGACCTACTAGGCCTAAGTGGCATAACTAGGGTCCAAATGGACTAAGAAGGATTTGAGGTTTATATAGTCACCCCAAACCTCTTGACCATACAAAATGGACCAAACAACAATGGCTAAAAGCCTTATTACAAAACACATTGAACAAAAAAAACATAACTTCTCAAAATGCATCAAAATGCCCTTAGGTGCCCTGCACCACCTGGTCAGGATGAGAACATGGATAAAACCTTAGGACAGGATTCCGGGTAGGAATTCCTTGAACAAGACTCCGGGATAGGCACTTCTGGACAGGACTCCGGATTGGACCTCCGCACTGGATTCCTGGACTAGAGTTTGGGAATGGTTTCCTGAGTGGGACAATGGAGTCTTGTCCGGACTAGATTAGAACTGAGTTCCATGCCCAAGATGGACTGGGTTTACTTCCTAAGGATGGAAAGAGAAAACCCTTCCCTGAGGACAGTTTAGAATGGGCAGTTAGGGTTCTAGGCCTATGCAGGAGGAAATCTATGTGTTCACTTCCTCGATCACCGGTGAGCCAGTTCTGAAATCATGCCGGAGAGTCCGGGATCGGAGCAAGAATCCGGACAAGGCGAGAAAAGAGGGGGACCCAATTTGCAATTGGGGTTGATGTTGTAAAAGGTCACAACATTTGGCGACTCCACTAGAACCATAACAGCAATGGGTTGAAATTCATTAATGTAAGTTTTAACATGTCCAGTCTGTCGCAGTAGTGCTAAATCCTTACAGTCAAATTTGGCAATCAACCGCTCAGTGAACTCCCTGTAAGAATGAATAAGTCTATGGTTTTAGGTAACCAAACCATGATGCCACCAATCATAAGCCACGCCCTTTAAGTGTAGTACTGCAAACTGAATGGCCTCGTCCTCAGGCATCGGCTTAAGTGAAAGGTAGATGTCAAGCTTGTGCACCCAAGCTTGGGCAGTGATCTTGCTACCATCAAAGGAAGAGCTTGGTAGTAGCTCGATGGAGGTCACCATTATGTTGTTGTCTAGGTCACCTATCACCACGGTTCCTCATGCTATCTCTACGCTGTGAACAATACTGAGGTAGAGGGAAAGCATCTCTAACATGCTTTGGAAGACGTGCCCACTCATCACTCGCTGGCATAACATCCTGAAACTCCACACCCTCAAGCAGGGCAATTGGTGGTGGCTCATCTCTAGGAGGAAAATGGGGCTGCATGGGCCTATCTGTTGTACGTGAACGAGTCCTATCACTTTTAGGAGAACCAAGAGCACTGTCCATCGATGAGGGAGCCCTACTACTCCCACGGCTACCTGTAACTGGAACAAATCTATCAACCCTATCACGTCTGTCATGTCTGCCACGCCTATCCCTAGGCCAACCCAAATCCATCCTGTCGAGGGTATTTTGAAGTCTGTCTAATGCCTGTACAATCAGTGGTTGTGTATTAACGAGAGTTTTGAATAACTCACTATTAGGATCTTCTTGCGGATTCTGTCTCTCCCTCTGATGGGGACTTCTACTGCCATCATGGCTATCTCCCATAGCTGCACCCAGAATACCAGTGTCAACCCCAAATTGTCTGTGTGCTCTCCTACGGGTATAATATCTGTGGCCTAAACTCTCTAGGATGCATAGAACTGATCAGAGTGCTCTCAGGCTGGCAAGATCATTGCTCTGATACCACTGAAAGGTTCCCAACCCAAATCTGATCCAATTTTTCTGAGTTTGATTTCGGATTTGACTTTGACCAGCGAATAGGGAATTTGTTTTTCTGTTTGTTTTATGAGTTTTTTGTGATTTTTGGTGGTTTTCTGATTTTTTTGAGGTTTTGTGCTTGATAATTACAAAAAAGAAATAGATGCTAAAGGAACATAAATGACTGAAATAGAATTATGAATTCTGATTTTCCTAGGACAGCAAATGTAATTTTCAGAATTAATGAAATTGAACCACCGATTACATAGAATTTGCATACCCGGAAGCCAACGCTCAATTTATTGAATATTTAATTGCTGGAACACCAAAGCTTATACAATAAAGATCTGATATAAAGTTTGATCTACTCCTTAGTGGTCTGAGAACCCTAATTTCTAGCTAGGGTTTGACTGAAAATGACACCCAATTAGTACGGCCAGCTAGTGAATACACTGAAATGATGATATCTACTGATAAGAAGCCCCAATCTGCAATTATATTCTGATAACTCATTGCTACAATCAATTTTAAATGCAAAATTAACCTGTGATGAAGTCCAATGATGCCCAAATGAAAACCCTAGGTAGATTTCCTTGTTTTGTGAACTGGGTTTTCGTCCAATTCACTATCCTCCAAGGGATTTCGTGCTCAGAAGACCTGTATGTTGCTGAAACCCTCTTCCAGAGCTCAAACCCGCAATTTGCTTTTATAAAGCAATATGTTGGGCTCATTCTTGGGCATTCTATTTTCATCTACTACAAGTTGGCTAGGGTTTCATGCATTGTATGAGCATATTTGTAATCATTTGGTGGACTGATTTTCAAATCAGAATAGTCTGATATATAACAACAGAGAGTTTTTTTGTAATTCATCATTTTTCATTGCAATAAAGAAAACACAATTGTCATCCGGGTATGTTCCTTCATGTTTGCATTGTCTTTTAATGTGGTATGAGTTGATGTCATTGCATCTTTAGCGAGTAATTGTCTATGATATTTCTACCTTTCCATCTTTACTTGATTGCAAATATATTTGTGAAAACAGAATATCAAAAATAAAAACCAAACTCTCTCGAAACAAATTAGAAAAATCAGGGCAGTGAAAGGAAAAATTTGGTTTAGATAAGACAGGATTCTTATAGTGGTATTAGAGCTTGGATCTTGCCAGCCTATGGGGTTATGAGCTACATTGATCCACTTCCATATCATTATCATAGAATAACATGTACAATGGGAGATAGAAGAGCAGGTAATCTGCCAAGTAATGACATTGGTGACATGATGAGAGATATGATAGCCGGTCATCATATGATGGCAACGAAACAACATACTGCAAATGATAATATCACACAAATGATGGCTACCCAAAATTAGATGTTGCAGGTTTTGACATAATCACTGAATAATATACAGGTCAATAGAGCTAATCCAGCTAATATAGGGGTTGGTAGTGTTGTTGCATCACCTCTTGCAAGGAGGACATGCACAACTACTACGGATAGGCCTATGCAGCCCACTTTTCTTCTTAGAGAAGAAGAGGTTGATGAGGAGATACAGGTTGAGGAAGAGGAACCGCCTTTTGATGAGGATTTGATATCTATGGTTGATGAGTATGATGCACTTCCTGAGCATGTCAAAGATTGCAGAAACTTCAACAACTACATGAACCAAAAGAGAGATTGACGAAGCGCTAGGGTTGAGAGACAAAGAAGACAACAACCTAAGCAGCCTAAGGAGTACAAGGATGCATTGAACAAAATTCCTCTACCTAACTTTGATGGCAGCGGCAAAATCAGTGCTAGAGCATGGGTACACAAGCTTGACACTTTTCTTACACTCAAGCCAATCAGTGAGGAAAAGGCTATACACTTTGCTACTATGCATTTGGAGGGATTGGCCTATGATTGGTGGCACCATGGACTTGTTTCACAGCATC
Source organism: Cunninghamia lanceolata (assembly GCA_027924645.1). Classification (NCBI taxonomy): domain Eukaryota; kingdom Viridiplantae; phylum Streptophyta; class Pinopsida; order Cupressales; family Cupressaceae; genus Cunninghamia; species Cunninghamia lanceolata. The sequence continues at coordinate 16,560,830 of BSBN01000107.1, read as the reverse complement.
ATTGTTGAGAATGTGTCTCTCAAACTCATTGTTAAAACACTAACTCAGTTGTCATCAAACTTAGACTTCCAAGGTTTTGCATTCAGGACTTTACCTTAGTATCGCAGGGTGCAGCTAAGAGGGGTACAGGCTGGCGGTGTTACCTGCCATCCCCCAGCGGTTTTCATCAGCTTGTGCGGTAGTATGAGAGGAGTTTTAACCCGCAACCCCGTAGTGATCCATGGAAGGTGCCGGCAGTAGAGCGGGAGTTAACCCATCGCCCCGCGACGGTGACTGGAGAGGCTAGCAGGTGTGTGGGTCATACCGCAGCCCCGTGATAGCTCGTGAAGTGGCTTGCGGTGGTGTGGTATAGATCCCACCATCCCGTGAAAGTTAGTCTAAGAAGACTGCGGTGGAGCGGTATACGTATTGGGGTGGCAGTGTGGATTCAAAGAGATGTTTTCTTGCCCCTTTGATATTCCAATATGACTTTGACTGAGGAAGACGGAGCAACGGTTGAGTTGGTTAGTAACCGTTGTCTGGTATGGAAGTTGAACCGACAACGCTTGTGAAGTCTGTAATGTAATGCAGTAGTGCATTGAGTCGAAGGATAATTGAGAGTGAATTGTATTGTCATGCTGTCGGATTCGTTCTGTGAATCTACACCCGAATGAGCATAGCTCTGTGACTTGTATGTAATTTATGTTTTACTGTAATGCAAGAGATCTCTGCTTTGGTGTGTGGGTTTTTTCCCGAGAGGGTTTGCCCACGTAAAATCCGGTGTTCATTCTTTATTGTCTATTTTGTTATTCTTGTTTGTGCATCTTAAATGAACTGTAATTGCAAAGTTTTGTAAATTTTTGTATCTCTCTCCTGAAGATTAGTATTAGGAAGGCATTTTCCGCACTCTGCTTTCCTTTCAATCATAATAGGATCACTTCATATGACGAGTTCAGTAACAAACTCAGTACCAGTTTTGACAGGAAAGATGTAGAAGTCTACTATAGGAATTTGGCCCAATTGAAACAGGTTGGTAGAGTAGACTCATATGTTAATGAGTTTCAGAAGATTGCAGTGATGATTCCCGACATGTCAGATAGGAGAGTGACTATGTTGTTTGTTGAGGGATTGAATGATAGATTGAGAGGATTGGTCAAAGTTCATAGGCCAAGGACACTTGATGAGGCCATTGAGCTTGCACTTGACTTAGACACTACTCCTACATTTCAGCCTCAAAAGAAGAATAGAAATGAAAATGCAAATCAACAATCTCATGAGCAGCCCACTCCTACAAAGATTGAAGGTACATCAAAGATGGATTTTGAGGCAAAGAATGAACTTCGTAGGAAAAAGTTGTGTTTTTCTTGCAAAGAACCTTGGGAACCCGATCATAGATGTCTTGGCAAAGGTAAAGTGCATTACATAGAGGTGATTGATGAGGTGGATGATGATACTAGTTCAGAAAATAGTCAACGACGACCAACACTAAAACTTGTAAATAATGGTAACAAAGGATCTAGGATCTCATATCTATCAGGAGCTATCCATTCCTCTTTGAAGGCACATTGTTTGGATGCAAAGTCATGGCACTTCTTGATAGTGGAGCTACACATAACTACATTGATGAAGGGTTGGTAAACAAAAGATGTTTGCATTGTGATGATTTTGAGGGCTTTGATGTGATTATAGCAGGAGGACTCATTATTCTTTGCAAAAAGAAGGTGAACATACTTAGCATTCTATTTGGTGAGTATACACTTTGTGATGTCTTCTATGTTCTTGACTTGAAAGATCATGAAATTGTGTTTGGTATGCAATGGCTACATTCACTACAAAGGGTCATCCAAGATCTACAAACTATGGAGTTGAGTTTCCAACATGAAGGGAAACAAATTCTTATGAAAGCACTCAAGTACACAATGCCACATCAAATAACAGCTAAGTCTATGGTAGTTATGGGCAATGCATCATTTGAGATGGATGAAAACACTATGGAGTGGTATGATATCATTCCGGATTTGTTCAACAACAGTCCTACATCTTTGCATTTTCATGAGGTAGACACTTTTAACACATATGGATGTTAGTCATTTGAAGTCTACTAATGATAACATACAAAATTGGAGTGTTGAATATACTGATTATGTTGAAAAACCTCGCACTACACATTCTGATTTTGTATATCAGACTTTAGAAGCTGCGGAAAGGACACAAGAAAAGTGTAAAAATTGGTTAGAAAGGTGTAATATTCCACCCAGGTGGAATATAGCCAAACACAAATTGTCTACCCTTGTTTATTGATTTTCAAATTGCCCTGATACCACTGTAATATCCCTTGCCACTTTTGAACTCAATATGCTGATATAAAGCTCAAGGAATATTGTCAAACACTTGGCATACAAAGTCTGAACCTGCTGTTATGAATTTTCTGATTGTCTTCTTTGAGATCATAGGCTGCTAATGATATTATTGAATTCTTCTAACAATGCAAGGTTGTTATAGAAATGATATACTAGCTGTTTCAGACCTTTGGCTACATATAAGTGACTGTATGTAAGTAGTACAGCTAGTTGACATTAAGACAAACATTTTCCATGCATCCCAATATAGCCAATATACACCCACAGCCATTAGAGATTTATGCAAACACTTGGCAAGCAAAGGCTCTTGACGAAATATGCAAATCACTATACAAACAACCACCTTCAGCCAATAGGCATTTTCACAAACATTTATGATAATCTAGAGCTCAATCAATATAAGCATTACATCAAATAATTGGCATACAAATTTCCCCTTCTTAATTGAATGCAATCTTTAGTACAATGCTGATATAACTAGCCAATACTCTTGACTTACAATGAAATCCCAATACAATGCCAATCTGATATAAATGTTCATCTACAGCAGCACCTAATGCAAATTGACTTAACAATGCAAATACTCTAACAAAACATTAAGGAACCTGATACACATAGTCGATATGCCTGAGATATTGAAGCAACACTTGTTGATGATGAAGCCCCACTAAAAATGGTGAAATAGCCCCTCTATGTGTGAAGTCACCCCTACCCTTGCCTGACAATATTTTAGATAAATAAATGCAGCAATTAAACTCCACTTCTTGGCACCTGAAATAATCGGTAGGACCAAAGGATCAAAATGCAACAATACCCAGAACCATAGGATGCTTCAATGATGAGATATGAACAAAAATGTCTTGCCAATGGCACTCTTGCTGTAGTATATTAGTCCTCAAAATTAATTAATTGTAGCCTTGAACCTCCTCCAATTTGCCCTTGAAATGATTGTCTCGGCAAAAGGAATTGATTGCTCAAATACCCAAAACAATTTAATGCTTTAGCAGTGCACAATGAGCAAATATCCATGTCTCACATAGGCTGTTCAAACCCTATAACAACAGACTGATGTAAAATTGCAGACCTCAGAAAACCCTTCCAATGACTGAAAATAAACTCTAATTAAAAATATGTAAATCCTCCAATGTAGCATAGATTGGACCCCTGAAGTGAAGCCCACATTGAAGCAATAATTCAGCTGATATTTCACAACCTCAAAATTGCATAACCAATTGGGAGTTTTCGTTCCCAATGGCTGGAAAAATGGCAGAACCCTAGCTGGATTCACCACCAAACAAATTTAAGTCAAATATCCAATTCTTTTTGTCCAAGAATGAGCCCATAAGATTCTTTTATTCTTTTCTTGGGGAAGCTCACACACTTTCTTGTCAATGTGGGATAAAAGATATACTTTATATTTGCACTTTATTATAATATAACATTAAAATATATAAAGTGCAAAACATAATGTCAAAACATAACATGAGGTTTCCCAAATTAGAAACATTTGTAATAACATAGGAGAACCTCCATATAATCACCAAATCCATGAAAGAAAGCCAACTGCTGATTGGGTAACTGCCAAGAAGACCCTCTAATCAAACCGTATTAGCCTACGAGAGCCAGGAATAGGCTAAACCCTCTGTGAACTGATGCTCATGAAAATGGGGACATTACAAAAGGGCAAGTAAAGCCAAGCTAATTGCTGCTCAAGCAAAACAACACCTTGAAATGATCAAGGATAAGAGGCAATCAGCTTTGTATACTCATCATGGGGTAGCGAATGATGATATGCATGTATGTGAGAATGAAGATGAAGGAAAATCAGACATGCGTGATGCATTTGTCTCTATTGGAGAACAAGATCAACATACTATCGATTTGACACAACATTATTTTGATGAGACTTTCATATTGGAGCATGTGGATAGTAATAATTTCATTCTAACCCATTGTTTGATAGTTCATTGTTCATGGTTAGATGGCTGTCTTTCATTGCTGGGTATTGAATTATCTGATTTCACTTTAGTTACAACAGTGTTTGGGACAGTTTGGTATGGTGGAGATCACTATATTCTTGTTGAGGACTGGTATAATGATGGTCTCCTATCATCATGTGTTATGGATGACACTTTTTGCATCATTATAGATGATATTTTCAGTTTGTATGTTGCTGTTCTGATTTATGACAACGATATAATAGGGTTGGGTACACTTTTGTTTGCACTTGTGTTCGACATCGATCACTTGTCCATGCTACTATACAATGTTAGAGGGACTTTCAACTTTGTTGGCACATTGATTGACAGCTACATCTTTATTATTGGTTTGATTGGTTACATCATGGTATGGGATCCAGGCGGTAGCATGATTGACATGTTTTGTGATGTGTTGCTTCACAAGTTTTGGTGTGATATTGTTTATATCAGAGTGGAGCAGTTGGATATGATACATGAGACCATTCGAATGGCCTAGATTGATTTGGGACCCGGGAATTGATTGGCATGATTGATCTTAAGGCAGATTTGATATTTGAGATTGCTTGGGGCAAGCAATCTTGGGGTGGGAGGACTTGTAATGTCCCCTTTTTGAGCAAGGAATGTTTATTGGTTGAGCTAGGACCTTGAAGGCTTAGAGAACGGAAAGTTGGCTCAACTAACTCTATTTTATTGTATTTTTGGCTAGTGATATTTTATAATATTTTTATAAAGCCAAAAATAATACTATATTCAGCCAAGGCAAAATTGAAGGGTTGAAAGATGAAAAGTTGGACGACTCAAAGATAGACATTGGGAAAATTGAAAGAGCAAATAAAATATAATATTTTATTATTTATTTGTGCCCAAGGAAATCGGCGCCCACATGAAGGAGAAAAAAAATAATTAAAAAATAATATTATCTCACTAAAATCGGCGCCCACGGAGAAAGGGAATATTATAATAAAATAATATTATTTTATTTTTTGGTGAGGTGTCCAAAGTGGAGAAATAAGAAAAATATTTAATAAATATCAAATTAAAGATTTGATATTGACGGTAGACTTTAAAACTGATTATATTTTGTCTAATTGGGTCACCCAAGTGGAAAAATATAAAAGGACATCATTTGGAGCAATTTTGCATATCTTGATCATTTGATTTTTTGCATGTTTGAGTATTTGCTCTTGGTTGAAAGTGATTTTCAGTTTGTTCAAGGACGAAAACCCTTGAATTATTGTGGTTTGGACGAAAACCCAATCCACCATGAGAGATGGATTCATGTGGAGTTCATCATTGAGCGTAACCGAAGGTTTTGATGGAGATATTGCTTCAATTAACTAGGGTTTCATGAAGGATTCATCTTCAGCTAGGGTTTGAAGGATTTATGTGCAGATTTTATGAAGAATAAGGCAGATCGGGGTTCAATTCCACCATATTTTTATGTATTGACATCATGCAAGAGTTTTTAGGTGATTCGCCCATGAATTGGAGACATATTTGAAGTTTGGCATCATCATTTGAGAGTCTGATTTTTATGACAGCAGCTGGAATTGTGTTTCAGAAGGTTATATATTCATATTTTGGCATTATTTGGCATCTACAACCTTGCTGGGTGAAATTGCACCTCTCCTAGGCATACCCGATTTCACTATTTGTCATAATTTGACACATTTGGGTATGATTTGCAAAATTTGGGTTGTATTCAGTGAAATCAGTCATCTACAAGTTCATATCAGACTTTTGTTTGAGGGTTTAATGATATATTTTTATGCCAATTGATGATATTTGACATCTATGGTCAAATCGCTCCAACCCTAGACCTAGTGGCTAGCATTTGGGAGCTATTTGTGGCATTGTTTGGTGATCTACATCAATTCTGGGCTATCATTAATGTCATCAGCATTTGCATCAGTCCAAATCAGACTTAATTGTCCACCTACAGGAGCTGCTACAACCATCATGGGGTTTCATCTTCTACATTGACAAAGTATCATCTATTACAAGTTGGCTAGGGTTTCATGCATTGTATGAGCATATTTGTAATCATTTGATGGACTGATTTTCAAATCAGAATAGTCTGATATATAACAACAGAGAGCTTCTTTGTAATTCATCATTATTCATTGCAATAAAGAAACCACAATTGCCATCTTGATATGTTCATGTTTGCATTGTCTTTTAATGTGGTATGAGTTGATGTCATTGCATCTTTAGCGAGTAATTGTCTATGATGTTTCTACCTTTCCATCTTTACTTGATTGCAAATATATTTGTGAAAACAGAATATCAAAAATACAAACCAAACTCTCTAGAAACAAACTAGAAAAATCAGGGCAGCGAAGAGAAAAATTTGGTTTAGATAAGACAAGGTTCTTACTTGTTTTGATACCACTGTAAGAACTCTGACTTGTTCTAACTGAATTTTTTAACTCGCTGCCCTGAATTTTTTGATTTGATTCTAGAAAATTTGGTTTGGAATTTTGATGTTTTGTTTGCACAAGTATGTTTGTAATGAAGTAAAGATTGAAAGGTAACAATATCATAAAAAAACATTCACCAAAGATGCAAACATATCAACTCATACATGCTTTAAAGTACAATGCAAACATGTAGAAACATACCCGGATAACAAAGTATCTTTTTGATTGCAATGAATAATGATGTTTACAAATGTAGCTCACAGCTGTCATAAATCAGACTATTCTGATTTGAAAATCAGATCACAAAATGTTTACAAATATTTTCATACCATGCATGAAGCCCTAGCCAATTTATTGAAGATGAAGCCTTGCAAGCGTAAAGGTTGAAACCCTGTGGTTGTTGGCTGTAGTAGCTCCTATAGGTGGTCAATAAGGTCTGATTTGGACTGATGCAATCACAGATGTAGCTAATAATGACCCAGATTTGAAATAAATCATCAAACAATGCCAAAAGATGCCTCCAACGCTGATCGCTATGCCCTAGATGTCAAGTATTACCATATGCCATGAAAACATGTCAACAAACCCTCAACAAAAGTCTGATATGCCATTTGTATATGACTAATTTCATCAATAACAACCTAGATTTTGTAAATCTTGTTCCAAAATGCCAAAATATGTCAAAAAGTGAAATCGGGTATGCCTAAGAGGTGCGATTTCACCCAACAAGCCTGTAGATAACAAATAATGCCAAAATGTGAAAGTATAACCCTCTGAAATGCAATTCCAGCAATCTGTCATAAAAATCAGACACTCTAATGTTGACACCACTCCTCAAAATAGTCTCCAAATGATGGGCGATCCACTTGGAAGTCCTTGCATGATGTCAATACATAAAAACATGATGAAGTAGTGCCCCAATCTGCCTTATTCCTCTTGAAATTTGCAAACAAATCCTTTAAACCCTAGCTGAAGATGAATTACTCATAAAACCCTAGTTGTTTGAAGCCATATCTCCATTAAAATCCTCTGGTTAAGCTCAATGATGAACTCCACATGGATCCATCTCTCATAGTGGATTGAGTTTTCGTCCAAACCACTACAATTCAAGGGATCATCTTCTTGAACAAACTGAAAATCACTTTCAACCAAGAGCAAATACTCAATATACAAAATATCAAATGATCAAAGTTATGAAAAATGATGCCAAAGACCTTTTATATTTTTTTCCTTGGGCGACCCAATTAGACAAAATATAATCAATTTTAAAGTCCACTATCAATATCAAATCTTTAATTTGATATTAAATATTTTCCTTCTCTCCACCTTGGACGCCTCACCCACAATAATAAAATAATATTATTTTATTATAATTTTCCCTTTTCCATGGGCGCTAATTTTTTTTAGAGAAATAATATTATTTTTAATTATTATTTTTCCCTTTCATGTGGGCGTCGATTTCCTTGGCATAATTAAATAAGAAAATATTATATTTTATTTGTTCTTTCACCTTTTTCTCAAACTCTATCTTTGAGTCGTCCAACTTTCACTTTTTCCATCATTCAATTTTGCCTTGACTGAAAAAAACATTATTTTTGGCTTTATAAAATATTATAAAATACCATTAGCCAAAAATATAAGTGAAATAAAGTTAGTTGAGCCAACTCTCTATTCTCCAAGCCTTCAAGGTCCTAGCTCAACCACAAATTATTCCCTCAAAATGCAATTTAACCCATAGGAATAGTGAAAAGGCTAAATACCCAAGACTATTATGGAAATGGGGACATTACAGTCTTCCCTTACCGGCATTGCTTGTCCTCAAGCAATGGCAAACCTACATCTTGTGAAATACCCTCATATAACAAGTATCTCCATTCAATCGAATACCAAATGATCACACATCTCTCAACTACATTAATAATGTACCATACGAAGACCCTATAGTGAAACAAATACATTGACAAGTGACAAAAGAAATAACTTTTGAAACATATCCACTTGTACCAATACCTCCGTTGCTCCACTCTGATATAAACAATATCACACCAAATCCTGTGAAGCAACACATCACAAAACATGCCAATCATGCTACCACCTGAATCCCATACCATGATGTAACTAATCAAACCAATAATGAAGATGTAGCTGCCAATCAATGTGCCAACAAAGTTGAAAGTCTTACTAACATTGAATAGTAGCATGGACAAGTAATGAATGTCAAATACAAGTGCAAATAAAAGTGTATCCAACCTTGTTATATCGCTGTTATAAATCAAAACAACAACATACAAACTGAAAATATCATCTATAATGATGCAAAAAGTGCCATCCATAACACATGATGATAGGAGACCATCATTATACCAATCTTCAACAAGAATATAATGATCTCCACCATACCAAACTGCCCCAAACACTGGTGCATCTAAAGTGAAATCAGATTATTCAATACTCGGCAATAAAAGACGGTCATCTAACCACAAAGAATGATAAAATGGAATTATTACAATCCACATGCTCCAATATGAAAGCCTCATCAAAATAAGGTTGTATCAAATCAATAGTATGCTGATCTAGCTCTCCAATAGAGACTAATGCATCATGCATGTCTGATTTTCCTTCGTCTTCATTCTCACATACATGCATATCATCATTGGCTGGCCCATGATGAGTATACAAAGTTGATTGCCTCTTATCCTTGATCATTTCAAGGTACTGTTTTGCTTGTGCAGCAAACTTGGCTTTCCTTGCCCTTTCTAGCCAGTTTTAGCACTTTTCTTGTGTCCTTTCCACATCTTCTAAAGTCTGATATACAAAATCAGAATGTGTAGTGCGAGGTTTTTCAACATAATCAGTATATTCAACACTCCAATTTTGTATGTTATCATTAGTAGACTTCAAATGACTATCATCCATAGGTGTTAAAGTGTCTACCTCATGAAAATGCAAAGATGTAAGACTGTTGTTAAACAAATCAGGAATGATATCATACCGCTCCATAGTGTTTTTTTCCATCTCAAATAATGCATTGCCCATAACTACCATAGACTTAGTTGTTATTTGATGTGGCATTGTGTACTTGAGTGCTCTCATAACAATTTGTTTCCCTTCATGTTGGAAACTCAACTCCATAGTTTGTAGATCTTGGATGACCCTTTGTAGTGAATGTAGCCATTGCATACCAAGCACAATTTCATGATCCTTTAAGTCGAGAACATAGAAGTCATCACAAAGTGTATATTCACCAAATAGAATGCTAAGTTTGTTCACCTTCTTTTTGCAAGGAATAGTGAGTCCACCTGCTATAGTCACATCAAAGCCCTCAAAATCATCACAATGCAAACCTCTTTTGTTTACCAACCCTTTATCAATGTAGTTATGTGTAGCTCCACTATTAAGAAGTGCCATGACTTTGCATCCAAACAATGTGCCTTCAAAGAGGAATGGATTATACCTTGAAGCTCCTGATAGATAAGAGATCCTAGATCCTTTGTTACCATCATTTACAAGTTTTAGTGTTGGTTGTCCTTGACTATTTTCTGAACTAGTATCATCATCCACCTCATCAATCACCTCTATGTAATGCACTTTACTTTTGCCAAGACATCTATGACCGGGTTCCCAAGGTTCTTTGCAAGAAAAACACAACTTTTTCCTACGAAGTTCATTCTTTGCCTCAAAATCCATCTTTGATGTACCTTCAATCTTTGTAGGAGTTTGCTGCTCATGATATTGCTGATTTGCATTTTCATTCCTATTCTTCTTTTGAGGCTGAAATGTAGTAGTGTCTAAGTCAAGTGCAAGCTCAATGGCCTCATCAAGTGTCCTTGGCCTATGAACTTTGACCAATCCTCTCAATCTATCATTCAATCCCTCAACAAACAACATAGTCACTCTCCTATCTGACATAATATAGGGTTTATAAAAAATTGTGCTTGATTTGCTGTGTATCTGCTCTAAATTTTCTTATTTTACATTGTGAAAACGTCCAACTCTAACTTCTCACTTCATCTCATATATATACCCACAAGTGGCGCTTTATACAATTATGCAACACAGGATGAACACATGATTTACGAGGAAACCCTTACAGGAGAAAACCACGGCAAGATATTGTTTATATATAAAAACCATTCTTACAAATCTTTGTAGAAACCCTTACAGGAGACACCAATCCCCACTTGAAGAGTTTGTAGGCACCAACCTACTGGAGACACCAATCCCCACAGCTGAGCACCAACTCAGCAAGAGATACTAATCTCTTCTAAATTGGAAGGCACCAACCTCTCCAATGTCTGCTTCAAAACTGTACCAATATTTACTTCAATATCAATTCCCATATCTGCTATTAAGTCTGCTCTTGTAACTGCTTTATGACTGCTCAATATCTGATCCAAAACCTGCTCCAAATTAGGCAAAAGATCTGCTCCAAATTCTGATCCAACTTTTGCTCCAAATCAGACACAAGGTCTGCTCCAAATCTGATCCAACTTTTGCTCCAAATCAGGCACAAGGTCTGCTCCAAATCTGATCCAACTCCTGCACAAGATATGTTCCAAAAATGTGCTTCAAAGCTGCTCCAAATCCTTCTCCAAATCAAACAAGATGACTGTTCTAAATTACCACAAAGTCTGCTCCAAACTCAGAATATAAACTGCCTCATAGATCTGCTCCAAAACTGATATGATATCTTCTCCAAAACTGGTATAGAGTGTGCACCAATGTATGCTCCAGATCAGGTATGGAGTCTGCTCCAAATCGGCCTCTAAATCGATTATAATGTCTGCTATAAATCTACCATGATGATTGATCCAAGATCCCCTTATTTCTCTGCTCTACAATACAAGTCTGAATTGTCTTTCATCATGTTTTGCTCTTGATCTGCTGTGTATCTGCTCTAAATCTTCTTATTTTAGATTGTGAAAACTTGCAACTCTAACTTCTCACTTCATCTCATATATATACCCACAAGTGGCGCTTCATACAATAAGGTCGGCCTTCCTTAAAGATTTAAATTTAATTTAATTTCATTCTCCAATAGACACCACTAATCAGGGCGGCCAACATTAGCAAAGAATGAAATAAATTTAAAGTGCTTCCATGTAAATAACATGAAGTCGGCCCCTTAATAATATATTTATTTGAATTTATCAAGGCGCCAAACTTAAGAGGTCGGCCTCTACCATACACAATTAACTTTAAATCTTCAAACCTTAGCACCAAAGGATAAGTCGGCCCATTTACACAACCAAGTTTAAATCTTTAATTTAAACTGAAACAATCGCCCTTGGAGGAGTCGGCCTTGATGGAGATCGGCCTTATCATTGTTTTTATTCTTCACCATATCACTCAAATTTGGCGCACACGCGAATTCCATCGTGACATCCATGACATCTTTTCTTGACATCAATGACAATAAACTTGGAGAACTTCTTGACATCAATAACAACATTATGAATTCCTTCTCTCCTTGACATCAGTGACAACAATATTCCAACAATATGCTTGTATGGCTTCATGACAGTGTAATGTGCCGTACCTGTTTCTATTTTTTAAAAATCTTTTTATGTGTGATTTTATTATATTTTGTGTGATCTTTCAAACTAGACAGAAGAATGCAGAAGGGGTTTTATATTTTCCTGCAGATGTGTTGTCGAAGCATACAATATAGAGCATAGAGAGAAAACCCAAAAAAAGTACAACAGATATAAAGAAAATAATAAAGACCCAGATAGCAGAATAGCCAAATATGAATTACTGTGACATACCCATATCTAGAAATGCAACTTGGTACATGTGCTGAGAGTGCACCAACAACTGGGTATAGCCAGAATCACTCCAAACTCCAGAAAATATGAGATTGAGCTTACAAATGATATCGGCAATATAAATGGGCTCTAAACACCTCACACAATGTAAAATATGTGACACCCACAAGAGAAAATGATACTCTAAGACTCCCACGTTACTCCTTGAGCAATACGGCCATGGCTGAAAATGTAAACAGCAGCTATGAACAATGCCCACACAATAAACTGCCTTCAAATCCTCTGAAATCTACACTCAACAATAATAGAGAAATGCTATATATCAAATCAGTTCAAAACTCCTCCGAATGACTACATTGCAAGCACAATGTGAATGCTGAATACATCCACCGTCAATGGCACCGTTGGGTGGTTTTTCACACCTGTAGAATGGTGTTACCTATGGAGGTTTCCGTCTCCACAAGCCTCTGGTTCAAATCCTCAAACCCTCACAATAGCAAACTCTAGCAGAGCTCACAAGAAGAAAATATCATAAGGCAAGCATATTCCCAAATGAGCCCCTCAGCATCTTTTTTATAAACTCTCCAAACCCAACACCCCTTTTTGGAGGGAATTTGCATTTGTTTTATTATTTAATTTTCATCCCCTTATGACCCCCATGGGCTCCCACCTCCTAGAGGGTCACTTTTAAGTCCCAATAAATTATTATATAGAACTTCGGACTTTAAAATAAATATGAAGATGGTGTCGGAAAGCCAAGTTCTTTAGCTTGTCAAAAAGGTCTCGACGAAACGCTTCTGACCCCACTCTGAAAATCTTGAACCGACACTGAACCTGGACTTACTAAAAATAGTAACGCTCAAAATCAACTGGGCCAACTCTGAAGGTGCCAACTGGATCCTCTGAACTCGAACCATTTTTCCCTCCACCGACACAACCTCCAATGCCAACTAACCCCGGTTCCCTAACCAAATTGCTAGTCCACGGGAACTCTATGATGGACTAACCATGAGTCTAGAAGGGGACATTACAGACAGTTGGTACGGACTGCTGGGAGCTAATTCTGACTGCTGTAGGTAAAAACAGCTTGTTATGGCCCCTTGAGATAGTGGTATGGCTCTTGGGAACACTTCAAAGTAATGTAACAATGCCCAGGAATAGTACAACACTATCTGCAAACAGTACGAAACCTTAGGATGGAGTACGACCCTCTCAAAAGTTGAAGTTTCAGCTCATAACAAGTAGTGATCCACACTACCCTTAACACGCCTAACCAAGATTATGGTACAGACCGCCCAACAAGGAATATGCAATATGGAAGGTGTACGACCTCTTGAATGAGTGGTATGACCTGTTTTTATATTGGTTCAGCTCCTTAATCTTCACAAATATCCACCCAATCAACACAGAAAACCTTTGACAACAAATATGAAGACTCACATCCATTAAAAAATACTCAGAAACATAACAATCTCCATTACAAATATATTGAAACTTCAATCACACAATTGGAAGATTATTCAAGCTCAAACAATCACTCAAAACACATCAAAATTCTCCAATATAATCAGAATAGGAAAAATTTCAACTATTCAGCAGACTAGTGATTCTTGGATGAAATCACTCTAACTAGTTAGGAGGGGTTTTGTCCTCGAAATTGGATTCACCAAAGGGTTTTCGTCCTCAGGTAAATGCAAGAACTCATGTTCAACACAAAGCAATTAGAAAATGAAAAGACAGTAACCCTTTTCTGAAGATAGAATCCTCCTTTTATAACTTTTGGGAGAATAAAATAATATTTTCTCTTTTTTCCCCATTATCTCCTCGAAAAATATAAAATCATAATAAAGTGTTCTGATGACCACCTTTTTGCCCCTTGAGTGTAGCGACACCTTTATCTGCATAACTTAAAACAACCTTTTTGAATAATTAAATATAAGGTTTCAAATATAACATAACTCAAAATGTGATGTCCCTAACTTGTATTCTCACAAACAATTCCAAGAAGATATCAAAGCACCACAAATCCGGGCAATATAAATATGATAAATTCAGATTTCCAAGTGTTTCAATCCAATTTCTGATGTCTGCCCTAGATTTCTGCACTTGACAAGTCTGCCCTAACGCTAGCTCTGCTCAGAAAATCAGACTTGGAACAAATATAGTTTTTACCACGAATTATAATCAACTATCAATGCAAAACATAACAAGAGATTCGCCTAAACATGAAGATAACTTCCACCATTAATTGACACATAAAGCTTATGAAATCACATCACAAATACCAAATATGAGATCTGCTGGAGTAATATGAAATCTGCTAATACTACTGCTGTAAATATGAAATTAGGGCATACAAATGATGGTAAATAGGCAGCCAAATAGCCCAGCTATCAATGAATCCTCAATGGCAACAATCACATACCAAATTAATGCAAGTACAAGCCTCCAAATAGGGCGAATGAACATGAACAACCTGCTGTAACAAATCTGCTCTAAAACCCTAATCTGCTGCAATCCAAACAGTCTGTGAATCTGCCTTAAAAGGCAGGTCGCCCATCCATAAATGAGGTCGCCCAAGGTTTAGGGTAAATCCTAAACAAGTTCTCCTATCAATGATGCTCAAAATCCTCTATGTGAATTCTCTCTTCTTAGCTGATATACAATTCTGCCCTGGAAATCTGCTTCAATCCGTTAAGTGCAAGTGAATTCCCGTAGTGGAATCCTCCTAATGTTGGTGAATGGGGTCATCTCCATTCAAGGTTGAGGGGCCATCTCCTCAAGGCATGACAAAGAATTGTAATTCTTAGCCATTGGAATAGGAAGACATATCAAATGATTCGTGCTTGATTATGGTTGAATGCACAAGTGATCACCTTTATATACACCATCTGCCCCTTGTTCTTCTTGGCGAACCTTGCTTTTAGATATTTTTAATTTGAATTATATATTTTTCCCTCCATAAGGCTGGCTCTCGTAGAAGCTTATGTTCTTAACTTCAAAATGGGAATTAAGGGCGCTCAAGATAGTTAATTAATTATTATTTATTATTTGCATTTCCTCCTTAGGCAAGTTGGCTGGCCAAGTCTTGTTTTATCCTTGAAATGGGCGCCAATGACGTTGCAAGTCGGCCCTGAACTCCAAGTCGGCCCCAACAATGGCATATGCAAAGAGATGAATTTCATACACAAGTCGGCCCTAAGAACCGTAATGAACTCAGGGATCTCCTCCATGAATGCCCAAGTAACCTCAATGATAAATCTCCAAAGTACCAAAGGTGAAGTGATGCAAGGTATCCAAGTGATGAAGTCCAAACGCCAAGATGATACTCCGGAGAAGATAATATGCTGAAGGCAATATATCCAGATGATAATCTATCTCCATAGCTCGTGAGATTCCCAAACTGTCCCGAAGTGAGATGGAATGCTGGTCGGAGACCATTCCCAGAATGGGGACATGACATTCTCCCTTCTCGGGAATTGCTTGTCCTCAAGCAATGACAAGTTTGAATATTGTGAGATAATGTCAAGTGACAGGTACCTCCATCTGCTCGCATGTCCAGACACCGATCTCCAAAACAACTGGTGGTTGCATCCTCGACGAAGCATGCTTGCAACCACAAATGCAATGACCTCCAATCCTCCCAAGGTGCCACCTCCTAAGAGACAAACGCAGGTCCATCCAGGAGTCTTGAAGAACATGTGATGAAAAGTGTGATCCTCAAGGCATGACCACAATTCCCAAACTTCCGTTGTGCTACTCTGATATGGTCATCAACATTCCAATGAAGTAGTGTGCCAACCATGTCACCACCTGGATCCCAAATCTTGTCAAATATGAAGAGGAAAATACATCCCACAGTATGATCATTAATCCAATCCTCCATCAGCCTCGCATCAAAGTGCAAAATCCTCAACGTAGGTGCCTCAAAGTGTGAAATGGCTCCTCCAAGGTGGTTGGTGTGAACCAAGACAGCTAACTCCCGGCTGAAAACAATCTCCAAATGGTAGCCAACCATCCCTCCAAAGGCATAGAATGAAGAAATATCATCCGAATGCCACTCTTCAAGGATGAAGAGGTAGTACAATACCCAAGCAAATGCCAATAACATGAAACCCATGCACCATGCAATAGCATCTACCCTCCAAGTGTACAAGACAACATCATGTGCTAGGGTATCATCCATGTCTCCAACTCCAAAGTCACATGCCAACTGTATGGCAAACCCTAACACCTCCAAAGTAGAGATGGAAACAATATCATACCTCAGTGCAAGAATCATCCATACCTCCGAAGTGTACTCCTCCAATGCAAGTGTCAAGCATAGGGCAGCATCAAGTACCACCAAAGAATGATGGAATTGTATCATAGCATTATCCAACTCTGTGCCTCCTCCATGAATGATCAAAGGGTCATCATAAACTGAATCCCTTATGACTCCCTCTTCAAGTGAAGCCATGATGTAAGTGGCTGTCCCACTAAGTGTAGCCTCACCAAACTGCCAAGTGTCAATGCACCATGAAGTGTAGAAGCCATCTCCTATCAATGTGAGGAGTAGATTGTAAAATACCCTACTAATATATACTGAAATTTTTGCCAACTTTAGATAAGACTTCTTGCACAATTCAACAAATAAACATCACCAATGAACAAAGGAATTGTAGCAAATCAAACCTACATCAAATTTGCATATATGGAACCATCAAACAAATGAAACATAAAATGTCAAGTGGCTGGAATTTATTTCAGTCCATGTTTGATTTTATATCAGACTTAATTACAAGCCAATATGAAGCCCAAATACATCAATCTTTGCATACAAATGTTGCCCAAGCCTTCTAGAATGATAATAGCTATCAAGTGAACACAAAACAGCCTTGAAAGTGCTTCAATAAAATTCTGATATAAACTCTCTGTATGTTGATATGACTGCTGAAAGTGTACTTTTAACCCAGCCAAGGGTTTACAATGAAATCTCATGAAATATCTCCTCCAAATGCAACCGAAGGATGCATATGAAGGTATTCTATCAAGTACAACTCCTCAACCTTCAAACCCTTGATCAATTCCACCTAAAAAACCCTGTAATTCCAATGTCAATTCGCTGTTATAAAAATCAGACCCTGTTGTAAAATCAGACCCTGCAAAACATGAAAATACCATCCAAAATGTACTCCAAATTCACTAAACTACCTTGGTAGCCAATTCTCTACACCAAGAGTTTCAAATAGATATCACTATCACCTCCACTCTTCAAATAACCTGCAAATTCAATCCAATGATGAAATCTGTATGACAACATCTCACAATTTGTTATGGGATCATCACCACAACACTCAAGGGAGCATCACCTTGAGAAAAATCACTAGAAAATGCAATTTCCAGCTATGATAGACAAAATACCATGAGATCAAAAGTTGCAAAATGAAGCTCAAGTCATCTATTTAAACTCTTCAAGCTTGGGCATCCATCCTCTTAGCAAATTTGGAATGCATTTTGAAATCCATCAATGAAAATCAAGGAATTGGAACAATATTGAATGAGCTTCATCACAAATGCTTTCATTTAAAACAATCTTTAATTATTTTAAATGAAATTGACTCCTCTTCTATGGATCGATCCTTTTGAACTAGGCGTTTGGGCTCATGCATTGAATTTTTGATTTGCAATCATTTAAAATTCTCTTCATGCTTGGGCGATCAGCTATATGCATTTAATTTTGTATTTGTATTGCATTTAATTTCCTTCAAACTACCCATTGATCCTCTCCTTGCTTGTGCGAATGCATTTAATGAGACAATTTGCATTTAAAATCGTCCTCTCCCTTAGCCGTCGATTCCTTACATGGACGATTTGCATTTAAAATACCAAACAAAGCAATTTTAATTGATTTTACCTCTTGATCGCCTTCCTTCTAAGCCGTTGGCACTTCACACAATGATACACTTGCAATTTTAAATGTCTCTAACTTTGGCGACTGGAATTTAACACTTTTCTATGGAAATCGATCACCTCCTGTATCGCTGTTGGCTCCAAAAACAATGCTCAAATAAAATAATATTAAATACTCTTTATGCATCGATCCATAGACCTTGGTCTTTGATGTTGAATTGGGCCCATCTTTGACTTGTCAATATTCCTTCACAAATAGGTCTTACTTGGAGCTATCCATATTTACATCATCTCCATAAAAATAGATTAGAGAAAATGTAATTAAATATTTCATTTTCCCTCCTTATTTATCAAACTCAAATTCAAATTCAAATGAATGAAAATACAATCTCAATATTGCATTTTCCATATAGCTCAAAATACACTAGTTGAGCTAACTTTCTAAATCTCCATGTGTAGAAGCCAACTCAAACTAGCCAATTATTCCCTTACCAATGCATTAGCCTATGGGAATAGATGATAGGCTAACCAAAAATTTCCATGTGACATCACTCCGGAATTGGGGACATGACAGTCCTCCCTTCCCGGGATTACTTGTCCTCAAGCAATCGAAGATTGGGATGCTCTAATCTTCTCACCTTCCCATGTAGCATCTTTTAACGGCAATCCTCTCCAACGCACCAAGTACTCCCTGATGATTTGACTCCTCAATCTCCTCTCTCTCATGTCCACAATGCTATCTGATGGTAACTCCAACTCATATGCTACCTCACCAACTCTCTTGATGATCCTAGTAGAGATTGCATATATGTAGTTGTTGATAGATTAACAAAATATGCACATTTCTATTCTATTGTAGCGGATTATTCAAATTGTTAATCTATCAACAACTACATATATGCAATCTCTACCAAGTACTCCCTGATGATTTGACTCCTCAATCTCCTCTCTCTCATGTCCACAATGCTATCTGATGGTAACTCCAACTCATATGCTACCTCACCAACTCTCTTGATGATCCTAGTAGAGATTGCATATATGTAGTTGTTGATAGATTAACAAAATATGCACATTTCTATTCTATTGCAGCGGATTATTCAAATTGTTAATCTATCAACAACTACATATATGCAATCTCTACCAAGTACTCCCTGATGATTTGACTCCTCAATCTCCTCTCTCTCATGTCCACAATGCTATTTGGTGGTAACTCCAACACATATGCTACCTCACCAACTCTCCTGATGATCCTGTAAGGCCCATAAAACCTTGGCTTGAGGTTTTCTGCACCACTTTTCTTCAATGAACTCTATCTATATGGATGTAAGCGCAAAAAAACCAAGTCATCTATCTCAAAAGATCTCTTCACTCTATGTCTGTCTGCATACATTTTTTGCTATCATCAAAAGCCAAATCAACAAAAGACAATGCATCATACCCATATAGTGCTCGAAATGGAGTCATGCCAATGGACATATGGTAGGTGGTATTGTAACAATACTCACCAAGGTACAGCCATCTCATCTAAGCATGCTGATGACCCGCAACATAATTGCGAAGATAACCCTCAACCCACTTATTCACAATCTCTGTCTGTCCATCTGTTTGAGGATGATAACTAGTGCTCGATGTCAACTTTGTACCTACAAGACGGAATAGTTCTCTCCAAAACATGCCAATGAATCTACTATCCCGATCACTCACAATAGTCTTCGGTAGGCCATGCAAACGGAATACCTCCCTAAAGAATAATTCTGCAACCTATAAAGTTGAATAATCCGCTGCAATAGAATAGAAATGTGCATATTTTGTTAATCTATCAACAACTACATATATGCAATCTCTACCATGTACCTTTGGAAGACCCGTGATGAAATCCATAGAGATACTCTCCCACTTCTGCTCAGGAATAGGCAAAGGCTGAAGTAGTCCGGCGGGAAAAGTATGCTCAGACTTGTTCTGCTGACAAGTCAAACACTCTAACATGCTGTAGAACATCATCCTTGAGACCCTTCCAAGAGAATCTCTCGCGAATCTGTCTATAGGTTTTGAAAAACCCTGGATGTCCTGCTAGAGGTGTGTCATGAACGGCTGTCAATATCTGCTGTTTGAGCTTTGACTCAAGTACCAAAAATATCCTGTCCTTATAATATATCACATCATCAATCACCTTGTACCTGTCATCCTGTATAACGCCATCCATGATCTTGCATGCAAAAGTGGATTTGGAATACTCAACTAAAAGTTGAGATTTCCAATCACCTGAAATCTCACTCAAGGAACAAATAGCAGGCCTCCTGGAAAGTGCATCAGCAACAATGTTCTTCTTTCCCTTTACAAACTCAATATCAAAATCATATGCCTGTACCTTAGAGACCCATTTTTGTTGTCTTTCATTCAAATCCTTTTGTTCCAAGAAGTATTTTAAACTGTTGTGGTCGGTTCTCACCACAAACTTCGCACCTACCAAGTACTGTCGAAACTTTGCCAAAGCATGCATTATGGCAAGCATCTCCTTGTCATAGGTGGAATATAGGCGCTCCACATCTCTCAACTTCCTGCTCTCATATGCAATGGGATGCCTATTCTGCATCAACACAGCTCCAATACCCTCACCTGATGCATCACACTCAAGTACAAAGGACTGTGTAAAATCTGGTAGTGCCAACACTAGAGTAGTACTCATCACCTCCTTAAGCTTGTAAACACTCCTTGTGCCTTAGAAGACCAAAGGAATGCCCTTTTCTTAGTGAGATCTGTCAATGGTATTGCCAACTGTGAAAATTCTCTAACAAACCTCCTGTAATAACTGCAAAGACCCAAGAAACCTTGTAACTCAGAAATGTTCCTTGGAGTAGGCCAATCCTGTATTGCTTTGATCTTCTCATCCTGTACTCTAACTCCATTAGCACTAATCATATGCCCGAAATAAAGAATCTCCTCCATCCCAAAATCACACTTTGAAGCCTTGGCATACAATGACTGTGCATCCATGACTCCAAGTACCTCATTTAGATGTCGAAGATGCTCATCCCATGTCTTACTATGTATCAAAATATCATCAAAGAACACCAACAAAAACTTACGCAACTGCTTATCGAAAACGTGATTCATGCAAGACTGAAATGTAGTAGGTGCATTAGTAAGACCAAATGGCATAACAAGAAACTCATAGTGTCCATAATGGCATCTGAATGCTGTCTTCAGAATATCCCCCTCACGGACACGAATCTGATGATAGCTTGAATGGAGATCAATCTTAGAGAAATACACAGCCCCGTGTAACTCATCAAGTAGCTCATCGATCCTGGGTATAGGGTATCTATTTTTGATTGTCTTCTTGTTTAAAGCTCTATAATCAATACACATCCGCATAGTACCATCCTTCTTCTTCACCAACACCACAGAAGAAGCAAATGGACTAGATGAAGGTTGAATGTGTCCCATATCAATCAACTCCTTAGTTGCATTCTCAATCTCAATTTTGAAGTGTCAATCTTGAAGTGTCTAGGATGTCGATATGGTGCAATATTGATAGGCTTGGTCCCATCCTCTAATTCAATCACCCATCCTCTAATTCAATCACATGCTCAAAACCATGATCTGGTGGTCTACCTGGAGGAATGTCACCAAATGTCTTACCATGCTTATCCAAAACAGATTGGATATCTACATGATACTCTCCACCTGAAGAAGATTTAGAAGAAATGTTCACTTGAGCTGCCCATGCAATATCATCATGTCTAAACAATGTCTCCATGCACCTAGCTGAAACAACTCTAGGTGCTCCATTTGAAATGGCTCTCAAGATAACTTTCTTTCCCTCATGAATGAACTCTATCTCCATCTTCCTCAAATCTTGGATATAACGACCAAGTGAATGCAACCATTGCATTCCCAAAACAACATCAATACCTGAAAGTCCAACCATGTAGAAATCATCTGTCAATGTATAATCCCCCATCTGAATACTAAGCTGTGGCACTCTCTTCTGACAACTCATAGTAAAGCCATTTGCTACTGCAACTGTGAATCCCTCAAAGTCCTCAGCTTGTAAACCATGCCTCATAACTAAACCCTCATCAATGAAGTTATGAGTAGCTCCACTATCCACCAAACAAGTGACTCGTTGTCCCTTGATAACACCCTTTATGCGAAAGGCATGATACCTAAGAACTCCTGACATAGAAGCAATAATCACTTTACTTGTACCTGTAACAAGCTCCATTGTAGGCTGATCCTCATCTGAAACTGAATCCTCATGTGTATCACTATCATCATCTTAGGTTTGAGCTTTATGAGCATATTATGAAGTGTTGTAGGGATAAAATATTTATTTTATCAAGACTTGGCTTCCATTTCAAAAATCAGAATCAACCAAGATGTTTAATGTAATTTTTTTAAGTTATTATTTTGCACCATTTCAAGGTTTCAGGGCTTGAAGGGGTCCATTGGCATGGTAGAGGGAACTTGTAAAGTATAAATAAATTAAAAAATTAATTTACTCAAGTTGGATGCCTAGGGAAGTGTGCATAAGGAAAGTGACATTTGGCATTCCATTCTTATTTTATTCTTTCAATTTGGGCACATAGAATGGAGGAAAAAGCTAGTGATTTTTGGAAAACAGTTAAACGACTTTAGTTTCCAATTTGAGGTGAATGAGTTCATGGTTGGATGTCATGTTCCATCCAGCAAGAGAAGAGCAAGAGAAGAAGATATAGTGAGAAGAAGAGCAAGAGAAGATGATACAGCTCATGGTTGGATGTCATGTCCCATCCAACAAGAGAAGGGAGAAGATATAGTTCATATTAAGATGGGAATTAGAAGCACAAAGATGATCAAATGCGTTGTTGATGCTACTTATGGCCTATAGTATGCATATTCCAAGTTCCATGATGATTGCATTACTAGAAGAGTGTTTTGCTATTGATTGTTTGAAGACAATGTCATCTTTGTGAAGATGTTCTGTATAGGACAAAGGAATGCTTTGCATTCCTCTGCAATTGTAGATACGGCCATGCAGTTTTGGAATTGTGTCAAGGGTGCAGTGAAGATGGTAATTCCAAGTTATCAGATCATTTGTCCTTCCATTGTGAAAGTTATGCATGATATATTACCGGCATGTGTTCTAGCAGAGTAAGCTAGTGATGAAGGCTTGTTGGAATGCTCCACATTCCTCTGTAGATGAATGATTGCCTTTGTGGTTTTAAGGACATGTTTATGGATGTGCATTACATGTTTCCTTGCAGTTTCAAGGTCCTTCCCTTAATTAATTCATGTCACTAATTACCCTGTCTCCTAGTTTCCAACAATCATATTAATTAAGTTAATCGCTTAATTAATTAGCCTAACCCCCTATTATCCCATCTCCCCACACTTGATTAAAAAATTAATATTTTTTAATTAAGGGGAGTCACATGTGTCTCCACCTCTTCTTTCCTCATTAATGCAAGAGTATTATTTAAATAATAAATCTCACACATGTCTCCACCTCACCTTTCCAAATCCATGCATGTGTCAATTTTCATCCCATTCATCCATAAAATCCAATTTTCAATTCACTCTCCCCCACACAAATAAATTTTTAATTCATTCATAAGTCATTATCTTAATTTTTTATATTTGATTATAAAAAACTACAGGTCGTACAGTGATTGAAATAGTGTTTAAAATTTTAATTTGATTGTCATTTTCTATCGTACAGTCAACATGTGAGGACTAAATTGTGCGGTGGAAGGAATTTTTTTGAAAAAACACATTCATTGAATAAGGTGGTCACACAATCGCATAAGTGGGGCCTTTAATATTTAATTTTTAAATTTGTTTCTTCCTATATTATCATATGGTGGTAAAGGGGTAACTTTTATAATTTAATTTTTTAATATTTACCTTTTTCCACCCGAAAAAACTTGTACTTTTATTATTTTTATCATTTTCTTTATTATTTTTTTTGTTCTTCTCATGTAGGGCCCACTTGCAAATTTTAATTTCTTTCTCTTTTCCTTGTTGCACAAGAGTGTAGAAATTAGAAACTTTATAATTTAATTTTTTAATTTTTGGCTTTTCCACCCATTCTAAGAGGCTTGTATTTTTTTCATTTGCTTCTCATGGGGCCCACCTATTATTTTCTTCTCCTACTTCAATATTTTTCTATCCCACACACTATACAATATTTTTCCCTTTTCCATAATTTTCTTGCTCTAATCTAACTTCATTAATTTTGGAATCTTCAATAAATTCGGATGCCTCTACTAGAACCAGAACTGCCGACTTTTGTGCATCTTGTACTACATCCAACATAGATAAACCATTCAGCATTCTAAAGTCATCTTCTATTGGCTACAAGTCATCACACAATCCTTATTCCTCTTCATTGATCTTTGCAACTTCAATAAAATTATAGTTTGCCAGAAATACTTCATGAGTCTCTTCATCATCAAGCTGATCCGGTATCCTCAACACCTTTGTAGCCCTTACCAAATCCCACTTCAGCCTTGAACATTTTTGTATCCTTATATCAACATCATCAATTGCATTTGCCCAATGATCTTCGAGTTGCTCTATATGTTGATAGGTAGGATATGATTGCTTGATTGCTCCATGTGGATCAAAGTTTTCTCTCCGCGAATCATGAAGGTGCAAATGATATGCTTGAAGCTCAGTGTCAGAGTGCTCAGCTGCTTGCAATGATGGACATGAATAGTATTTCCCAAGCTTTAGAGGAAATTGCAACCCGGCCTTCTTCCTTGCCTTTTGTAACTTATGGAATTCTAATAGTTGTCCTGATACTTCCAACATCACCATCCTATTAGTAGGATACCTTGGCAATCTATACGGATAGGATGTGAAGCCTTGAATCCTTATGTAAGCGAA
This sequence comes from Cunninghamia lanceolata, assembly GCA_027924645.1. NCBI lineage: Eukaryota > Viridiplantae > Streptophyta > Pinopsida > Cupressales > Cupressaceae > Cunninghamia > Cunninghamia lanceolata. Next base: position 16,535,559 of record BSBN01000107.1, on the reverse strand, counting down.
CTTCTCATATTGAATGTAATAGCGTCCATATCCTTCTATGAAGGCCCTAGCAGCACTTGTCAATCTCCTTTGCAACTCTCCTCGCAATCTCCTCACTATATACATGGCAAATGCATCATTGAACCTCTTGTAATGGTTGATGTTCTTGAGATGAAGTTGTATATAGCATTGGTGTGATAGGACTTGATTAGACTTAATGCCCACTTCTCCTTCAGAAGTCAATCCCTTGTAGACCACATTCCTTGCTAATATGTAGACAAGATAGGAAGTCATGTAGAAGGACATAGACGCGTTGAAATTTTCAAATTGTTCATCAAGGCAATGACTTATAACCCCGACCCAATCAATCATCTTATTCTTCGTGAAAACATGATCAAGATATGTATGCATCCATCCCTCAAAAGTTGATGATTGAGGCCTAACTGTTACTTTATTCAAGAACATGATGAAATAACTTATCTCTTGCTTGAAATCAGCCTTGTGATACTTCGGATCTTCAGATTGTATATCTTTGTTGAGGGATCCGCCATCCACTTCTTCCTTACTTCTTGCATGTATTGCTTGGGCTTGGCTTCAAACGTCCTCTGTGCAGTTGAAGGACAAATGCAAGAAAAACATAACTTCTTCCTTCTCAATTCATCTCTCTCTGCTGTAGAAGGATTAGTCTTAGGCTGAAATGGTTTTTTCTGATTAGAATTAGAGCCCTTAAAGAAGTTTTTCTTTGGAGTGAATGTAGGAGTAATATCCAAATCAAGTGCTAACTCAATTGCCTCCTCAAGTGTAGTTGGCTTATGTACCTTAACCAACCCTTTGATCCTATCATTCAACCCTTCAACAAACATCAGAGTAATTCTCCTATCAGACATATTAGGAACCATAACCGCAATCTTTTGAAATTCATTAACATATGAATCCACTCTACCACTCTGGTTCAACTGTGCAAGCTCACGGTAGTAGACCTCCACATCCTTGCGGTCAAACCTAGTAATGAGTTTTTGAACAAACTCATCATATGAAGTAAACCTGTTGTGATGTTGTGAAACAAGTCCATGATGCCACCACTCACATGTCAAACCCTCTAAATGCATAGTAGCAAAATGTATAGCCTTTTCTTCACTCATGGGTTTAAGTGTAAGAAAGGTATCCAACTTATTCACCCATGCTCTAGCACTTAGCTTACCACTGCCATCAAAACTAGGAAGAGGAATTTTATTCAATGCATCTTTGTATTCCTTTGGTTGTGTAGGTTGAGCTCTTCTTTGCCTTGGCCGATTCATCCTACCCTTTTAATTATCTCTCTTTTGGCTCATGTAGTTGTTAAAATTGATTCTATTCCTTACATGATCAGGATGTGAATCATACTAATCAACCAAAGATATTGTATTCTCCTCAAAAGGAATCTCTTCTCCTTCATCCTGTGGTTGCTCCTCTTCTACTTCATCTTCTCTAGGAAGAAAAGTAGGTTGCAGAGGCCTCTCAATTGTAGGTGTACGGGTCCTTCTATCACGTGGTGGTGATCTTCCAACTACACTACCTGTATCCTGATTATTTTGATTCCTATCACCCATCATAGCTTGAAACATCCTTTCAATGTTTGTATTTGTTTGTCGTTGTTGCTCGGCCATCTCACGCTGATTATTAACCATGTCCCTTAACATATTATCAATTTCATCTTGTGCAATACCTTGCCTTCTATCTCCCATTGATTTTCTTCTATAATGATGCGGCAAAGGATCAACGTACTAGCTCATAACCCATAGGTTGGCAGGATCCAAGCTCTGATACCACTGTAAAATACCTTACTAATATATACTGAAATTTTTGCCAACTTTAGATAAGATTTTTTGCACAATTCAACAAATAAACATCACCAGTGAACAAAGGAATTGTAGCAAATCAAACCCACATCAAATTTGCATATATGGAACCATCAAACAAATGAAACATAAAATGTCAAGTGGCTGAAATTTATTTCAGTCCATGTCTGATTTTATATCAGACTTAATTACAAGCCAATATGAAGCCCAATTACATCAATCTTTGCATACAAATGTTGCCCAAGCCTTCTAGAATGATAATAGCTATCAAGTGAACACAAAACAACCTTGGAAGTGCTTCAATAAAATTCTGATATAAACTTTTTATATGCTGATATGACTGCTGAAAGTGTACTTTTAACCCAACCAAGGGTTTACAATGAAATCTCATGAAATATCTCCTCCAAATGCAATCGAAGGATGCATATGAAAGTCTTCTATCAAGTACAACTCCTCAACCTTCAAACCCTTGATCAATTCCACCTAAAAAGCCCTGTAATTCTAATGTCAATTCACTGTTATAAAAATCAGACCCTGCTGTTGTAACATTAGTCCCTGCAAAACATGAAAATACCATCCAAAATGTACTCCAAATTCACTAAACTACCTTGATAGCCAATTCTCTACACCAAGAGCTTCAAATAGATATCACTATCACCTCCAAACTCTTCAAATAACCTGCAAATTCAATCCAATGATAAAATCTGTATGACAACATCTCACAATTTGTTATGGGATCATCACCACAACACTCAAGGGAGCATCACCTTGAGAAAAAAACTAGAAAATGCAATTTCAAGCTATAATAGACAAAATGCAAAAGCTTACCATGAGATCAAAAGTTGCAAAATGAAGCTCAAGTCATCTATTTAAACTCCTCAAGCTTGGATGTCCATCCTCTTAGCAAATTTGGAATGCATTTTGAAATCCATCAATGAAAATCAAGGAATTGGAACAATATTGAATGAGCTTCATCACAAATGCTTTCATTTAAAACAATCTTTAATTATTTTAAATGAAATTGACTCCTCTTCTATGGATCGATCCTCTTGAGCTAGGCATTTGGACTCATGCATTGAATTTTTGATTTGCAATCATTTAAAATCCTCTTCATGCTTGGGCGATCAACTATATGCATTTAATTTTGCATTTGTATTGCATTTAATTTCCTTCAAACTACCCATCGATCCTCTCCTTGCTTGTGCGAATGCATTTAATGAGGCAATTTGCATTTAAAATCATCCTCTCCCTTAGCCACTGATTCCTTACATTGATGATTTGCATTTAAAATACCAAACAAAGCAATTTTAAATGATTTTACCTCTTGATCTCCTTCCTTCTAAGCCATTGGCACTTCACACAATGATACACTTGCAATTTTAAATGTCTCTAATTTTGGCGAATGGAATTTAGCACTTTTCTATGTAAATCGATCACCTCCTGTATAGCTGTTGGCTCCAAAAACAATGCTCAAATAAAATAATATTAAATACTCCTTGTGCATCGATCCATATACCTTGGTCTTTGACGTTGAATTGGGCCCATTTTTGACTTGTCAATATTCCTTCACAAATAGGTCTTACTTGGAGCTATCCATATTTACATCATCTCCATAAAAATAGATTAGAAAAAATGTAATTAAATATTTCATTTTCCCTCCTTATTTATCAAACTCAAATTCAAATTCAAATGAATGAAAATACAATCTCAATATTGCATTTTCCATATAGCTCAAAATACACTAGTTGAGCTAAGTTTTCAAATCTCCATGTGTAGAAGCCAACTCAAACTAGCCAATTATTCCCTTACCAATGCATTAGCCTATGGGAATAGATGATAGGCTAACCAAAAATCTCCATGTGACATCACTCCGGAATTGGGGACATGACATAGATCCCTATGAGCTAGGGTCGGAATACCAAGGTCTTCATGCTTCCTTTCAACCCTTATGCCATCACTCAGCTGAAACATATGCATTGGCAACTCAAAGGCAAATATCATAGCAATATCATGGTTCTCCTGTACCTTCATAACATGCTTCACAACAGCAAAAGTCTCCAAGGTATGCATCACAAGTCTTCGGAATAAGGCAGCTATGTGTTCTATCCAAGAGGCATCAACATAAGGTAGACCACTACAAGCAAACTCCTCATGAGGGATCACAAATGCATCATGCTTATCAACAACATTAGTGTGCTCAATGATGTCCTCATATCCCCTGATGTGGCTCTCCGTAGGATGTGATGCTAATCCCTTATGAACAAATGAAGAATTCGAAGTCATACCTTAGCTTGACACAGAAGCCATCAAATGAGGATACCTTTCTCAACTCATGCTCATGTGTAAGGGCTGCCAATAGGTGATCATGTAAGCGCCAAGGACTGCTGCTACAACCCAGAAAATCAGAGCCTCTATCACACCTTCCTACAGTGTCTTCATCCTCCTTGAGCTTTATCATCATTGCTGTTGCAACTTCACCATTCAAGGCTTCTCCATGGAAAGCATCGGCCTCAAGGCTGATCCTTATGTCTGATATGAAATGATGAAGTGGACTGCTATTGTAACCCAGAAAATCAGACCTGTCCATATGTCTTTGAAATACAAAATCTCCATCTAATGTTGATCCAATCTGATTGTCTTCACGGATAGTGCCTGCTTTATGGCTGATCCACATGGCTGATATAACATGGTGAAGTGAAGACAAGTAATTGCTGTTATACTTCAGAAAATCAGACCATACCTCATGTCCCCGGAAGGTATCTTCACAGATCTGTATCCCTTCTTTCTCCTCCATTAGGTGATCATCGACTAGGGCAGGATCAAGGCCAATTTCCAGTGAAGAATCAGATGTATCATGTATCTCAGACTCTGCCTCAAAACTGCAATCCATGCCTCTAAGTTTATCATCCATTCCATCAAGTTGTCCCATGTATGTGGCTGCTACAGAAAACTGAATTTCTGGTGTCTATGCGAGTGCATTCATCATGTCTTCCTCCCTTCTCAAAGCCTGGACATATAACTCGCACAATTTGAATAGATTCTCATTATCCATAAGGGGCTGCAAGCAGTCATCCTCCATTGTAGCTACGGTCCTTTGGAATATTTCAAACTTTGTGAGGTAGAGGTCTTCTCCCATGTGCTCATCCTTCCCTTTGATCTTCAAGTGATGTGGCTCACTCATAGCATGATCACACATCCGTGAGTCAACTTCTTCTTGATGCCCAAGTGTGAAGTCTTCATGATACTCTATCAAGGGATCTCCATCAAAGTAGAAAGTTGAGTCTTTAGCCTCATGATCCTCCTCGATGGTTGATGAAGATGAGTGCATCCTTATGATCTCTTTGTCTTGCCATGCCGCATCAAACTCATCCAACACACTTTGATCACTTCTCGCCTTATGAACAAGATCCATCTCAAGGATACCTACACCATTATTTGATTCCATGCCAATATGATGTAGAGGGAATGAAACAATGTTATCTAACGAACTCATACCTTGATGAATGATAACGTCCATGATGGCATGTTCTTCGTCCATATGAATGTGATTCTCCAATGAAGCTCCTTCATACAAACCCTTATCTTTCATGGCGGCATCTTCTAAGGCTTGGTCTTTAACATGCATAGGCTGCAACTCTTCCAACTCCTCTTGGATTTGTGTAGGCTGCCGATCTTCTTTCCTTTCATCTTTTTCTTCCATGAGAGCCTTGAGTCTTTTGTCTTCTTTTCCGAATGCTGATCCAATGTATATCTCTTCCTGTGCATTGCCTATGCCTTCATGAAATGATCCCTGGCTGATCCTTGTATCCATCATCATGTTCTCTCCTGGTTGGTCTTCAGCTTCCACTTGCTCTTCAAGAGATAAATTGTAATGTCCCAAATTTTGAGCAAAGTGTGATTTGCTAGTTGATTTTGTTCTATGCATGGAGAATCGGAAAGTTGGATCAACTAGTGTATTTTGAGCTATATGGAAAATGCAATATTGAGATTGTATTTTCATTCATTTGAATTTGAAATTGAATTTGATAAATAAGGAGGGAAAATGAAATATTTAATTACATTTTCTCTAATCTATTTTTATGGAGATGATGTAAATATGGATAGCTCCAGGTAAGATCTATTTGTGAAGGAATATTGACAAGTCAAAGATGGGCCCAATTCAATGTCAAAGACAAAGGTATATGGATCGATGCATGAGGATCATTTAATATTATTTTATTTGAGCATTGTTTTTGGAGCCAACAACTATCTATGGGGTGATCGATTTGCATAGAGGAGTGTGATTTCATGAACCAAGTGTCAAATTCCATTCGCCAAGGCTAGAGATATTTAATATTGCAAATTGATCATAGTGTGAAGTGCCAATGGCTAAGGAGGAGGCGATCAAGAGGTAAAAGCATTTAAAATTGTTTTGTTTAGTATTTTAAATGCAAATCAGCCATGTATGGATCAGCGGCTAAGGGGAGAAGATGATTTTAAATGCAAATTACATCATTAAATGCATTCGCCCAAGCAAGGAAAGGATCGATGGGTAGTTTGAAGGGTTTTAAATGCAATACAAACATAAAATTAAATGCATATAGTTGATCGCTCAAGGATGAGGAGGATTTTAGATGATTACAAATCAAAATTTCAATGCATGAGTCCAAACGGCCTAGCTGAAGAGGATTGCTCTATAGAAGAGTCAATTTCATTTAAAATAATTAAAGATTGTTTTAAATGAAAGCATTTGTGATGAAGCTCATTCAATATTGTTCCAATTCCTTGATTTTGATTGATGGATTCCAAATTTCATTTCAAATTTGCACAAGAGGAGGATCGACCATCATGGAGTCTTTATATAGAGCAATTGAAGATCAATTCGTAACTTATGATGCTATGGTATGTTTTCTTTATTATTGTTTATGACTGAAAATTCCGATTTTCTAGTTATTTTTCAAGGAGATGATCCCTTGAGTGTTGTGGCGATGTTCCCATAACAAATTGTGAGATGTCATACAAATTTCATCATTGGATTGAATTTGCAGGTTATTTGAAGAGTTTGGAAGTGAAAGTGATGTATAGTTGAAGCCCTTGGTGTAGGGAATTGACTACCAAGGTAGTTTAGTGAATTTGGAGTACATTTTGGATGGTATTTTCATGTTTAGCAGCGTCTGATTTTACAATGGCAGGGTCTGATTTTTATAACAACAAATTGGCATTGGAATTTCAGGGCTTTTTAGGTGGATTTGATCAAGGGTTTGAAGGTTGAGGAGTTGTACTTGATAGAAGACCTTCCTATGCACCTATCGATTGCATTTGGAGAAGATATTTCATGAGTTTTCATTGTAAACCCTTGGTTGGGTAAAAAATACACTTTCAGTAGTTATATCAGCATACAGAAAGTTTATATCAGAATTTTATTGAAACACTTTCAAGGCTGTTTTGTGTTCACTTGACAGCTATTATCATTCTAGATGGTTTGGGCAACATTTGTATGCAAAGATTGATGTATTTGGGCTTCATATTGGCTTGTAATTAAGTCTGATATAAAATCAGACATGTACTGAAATAAATTCCAACCACTTGACATTTCATGTTTCATTTGTTTGTTGGTTTCATATATGCAAGTTTGATGTGGGTATGATATGCTACAATTCCTTTGTTTATCGGTAATGTTTATTTGTTGAATTGTGCAAGAAATCTTATCTAAAAGTTGCAAAAATTTCAATCATCCTAGAAAGGGATATTTCAGTGGTATCAGAGCTTGGATCCTGCCAGCCTATGGGTTATGAGCTACTATGTTGATCCTTTGCGACAACACTATCGAAGGAGAACAGGTACAATGGGAGATAGAAGGCAACGTAATCCTCAAGATGACATTGACAACATGTTAAGGGAGATGGTTGATAATCAGCGTGATATGGCAGCTCAATAGCGTGAGGCAACTGAACAACAATGGCAAACAATTGCAAATATTGAAAGGATGTTTCAAGCCTTGATGGGTAATAGGAATAATAACAATAAGAATAATCCAGGTAATCAGGATGCTGGTAGTGTAGCTGGAAGATCACCGCCTCGTGTTAGGAGAACAAGGACACCTACAATTGAGAGGCCTATGCAACCTACTTTTCTTCCTAGAGAAGAAGAAGTAGAAGAGGAGCAGCCATAAGAAGAAGAAGAAGATGTTTCTTTTGGGGAGAATGTTATATCTTTGGTTGATGAGTTTGATGCACTTCCTGAGCATGTAAGGAATAGAATAAATTTTAACAATTACATGAGCTAGAAAAGGGATAGTCAAAAAGGTAGAGTGAATCGGCCTAGACAAAGGAGAGCCCAACTTACACAACCAAAGGAATACAAGGATGCATTGAACAAAATTCCTCTTCCTAGTTTTGATGGTAGTGGCAAGATAAGTGCTAGAGCACGGGTGAACAAGTTGGATACCTTTCTTACACTTAAGCCTATGAGTGAAGAAAAGGCCATACATTTTGCTACTATGCATTTGGAGGGATTGGCATATGAGTGGTGGCATCATGGACTTGTCTCTCAACATCACAATAGGATTACTTCATATGATGAGTTTGTTCAAAAACGCATCAATAGGTTTGATAGAAAATATGTGGAGGTCTACTACCGTGAGCTTGCACAATTGAAGCTAAGTGGAAGAGTGGATGCTTATGTGAATGAATTTCAAAAGATTGCAATCATGGTACCTGATATGTCTGATAAAAGAATCACAATGTTGTTTGTTGAAGGTTTGAATGATAGGATCATAAGCCAAGCACACTTGATGAAGCCATTGATTTTGCACTTGATTTGGACATCATTCCTTCATACATACCACAAAAGAAGAGCTTCAAAGATGAAGTTGCAAATCAGAAATTCCAAGAGCAGCCCACTCCCAAAAGAAATGACAAAGGTACTACATCAAAATTGAATTATGAAGAAAGAGATGAGTTGAGAAGGAAGAAGCTATGCTTTGATTGCAAGCAACCATGGGAACAGGACATAGATGCCTTGGCAAAGGCAAGGTGCACTACATTGAGGTACTTGATGAAGATGATGATGATGGACAGCCAACACTAGGACTTACAAGTGATGATAACAAGAGTTCTAGGATTGCATATCTTTTAGGAGTTTGAAGGTATAATCCATTCATCTTTGAAGGTACTTTGTTTGGTTGCGAAGTTTTGGCATTTTTTGATAGTGGAGCTTCACATAACTTCAATGATGAGGGTTTGGTCAACAAAAGAGGATTGCTTTGTGATAGCATTGAGGGCTTTTATGTGTCTATAGCAGGAGGACTAACTATTCCTTGTAAGAAGAAGGTGAGAAAGCTTAGTGTTATATTTGGTCAGTATACTTTTTGTGATGATTTGTATGTTCTTGATTTGAAGGACAATGATATTGTACTTGGTATGCAATCACTCAAGACTTACAATCTATGGAGTTGAGTTTCCTACTTAATGGGAAAGAAATTGTTTTGAAAGCTCTAAAGTACACTTTGCCTCATTAAATGACAGCCAAATCTATGATTGCTATAGGCCATGATCTATTTCATGAAGATGTATATGATACATGTGAAGAGAAGTGTGTAGAACCGGCATGTTATGGTAAACATTTGATTTTTGATGTGGATTGGTATGACATCATATCTGATTTGTTTGAGGACAGCAATTCTATGGCTTTGCATTTTCATGAATTTGACATGCTAAAACCTTTGGAGGATAGTTACTCATGGTCTACTAATGATGGCATACAAGATTGGAGTGTTGGAAATGGTTATTTTGTTGAAAAATAGGGTATTATACAATCTGATTTTGTATATCAGACTTATGAAGAGGTGAAGAAAACACAAGAAATGTGTGATATGTGGCTAGGGAAAGCAAGAAAAGCTAAGCTTGTTGCTAGACAAGCAAAAGAGCATCTTGAAATGGTAAGAACAATGAGACAATCAGCTTTGTTTGATCATCATGGGCCAGCCATTGATGATATGTTTGTGTGTGGCAATGAAGATGGAGGTAATTCAGATTTGCAAGGTACATTGATTCCTTTTGTTGAGTTAGATCAAACTATTGAGTTGACACAGTTTCATTTGGATGAGAATTTCATATGGCAGTATGTGGTTTGGTCTAGTGAGGATTCATATATATGAGATGGCACATTTTATATCATTTTAGATGATATCTTCATATTGCATACCACTGTTAAGAATTATGACAGCGAAACAAGGGGAATGGATACAATTGTGTTTGGCACTCACATCTTCATGGTTGGCACCTATATGGATATGGATATGTTTGTATCATTGTGCGACAGTGGAAGCGGTCCCAGGATCTTCTTCATCAACATCTTTGAGTTGGTATGTATGAGTTTGTATGGGCAAAATAGATGGATTTGGGATCTTGGTATTCATTGATTCTCATTTGGCACCTTTGATTGCTTGGGGCAAGCAATCTTGGGAAGGGAGGACTTGTAATGTCCCAAATTTTGAGCTAAGTGTGATTTGCTAGTTGATTTTGTTCTATGCATGGAGAATCGGAAAGTTGGATCAACTAGTATATTTTGAGCTATATGGAAAATGCAATATTGAGATTGTATTTTCATTCATTTGAATTTGAAATTGAATTTGATAAATAAGGAGGGAAAATGAAATATTTAATTACATTTTCTCTAATCTATTTTTATGGAGATGATGTAAATATGGATAGCTTCAGGTAAGACCTATTTGTGAAGGAATATTGACAGGTCAAAGATGGTCCCAATTCAACGTCAAAGACAAAGGTATATGGATTGATGCATGGGGATCATTTAATATTATTTTATTTGAGCATTGTTTTTGGAGCCGACGACTATCTATGGGGTGATCGATTTGCATAGAGGAGTGTGATTTCATGAACCAAGTGTCAAATTCCATTCGCCAAGGCTAGAGATATTTAATATTGCAAATTGATCATAGTGTGAAGTGCCAACGGCTAAGAAGGAGGCGATCAAGAGGTAAAAGCATTTAAAATTGTTTTGTTTAGTATTTTAAATGCAAATCGGCCATGTATGGATCGGCGGCTAAGGGGAGAAGATGATTTTAAATGCAAATTACATCATTAAATGCATTCGCCCAAGTAAGGAAAGGATCGATGGGTAGTTTGAAGGGTTTTAAATGCAATACAAACATAAAATTAAATGCATATAGCTGATCGCTCAAGGATGAGGAGGATTTTAAATGATTACAAATCAAAAATTCAATGCATGAGTCCAAACGGCCTAGCTCAAGAGGATCGATCCATAGAAGAGGAGTCAACTTCATTTAAAATAATTAAAGATTGTTTTAAATGAAAGCATTTGTGATGAAGCTCATTCAATATTGTTCCAATTCCTTGATTTTGATTGATGGATTCCAAATTTCATTTCAAATTTGCACAAGAGGAGGATCGACCATTATGGAGTCTTTATATAGAGCAATTGAAGATCAATTCGTAACATATGATGCTATGGTATGTTTTCTTTATTATTGTTTATGACTGAAAATTCCGATTTTCTAGTTATTTTTCAAGGAGATGATCCCTTGAGTGTTGTGATATTCCCATAGCAAATTGTGAGATGTTGTCATACAGATTTCATCATTGGATTGAATTTGCAGGTTATTTGAAGAGTTTGGAAGTGAAAGTGATATATATTTGAAGCCCTTGGTGTAGGGAATTGACTACCAAGGTAGTTTAGTGAATTTGGAGTACATTTTGGATGGTATTTTCATGTTTAGCAGGGTCTGATTTTACAACAGCAGGGTCTGATTTTTATAATAGCAAATTGACATTGGAATTTCAGGGCTTTTTAAGTGGATTTGATCAAGGGTTTGAAGGTTGAGGAGTTGTACTTAATAGAAGACCTTCCTATGCACCTATTGATTGCATTTGGAGAAGATATTTCATGAGTTTTCATTGTAAACCTTTGGCTGGGTAAAAAGTACACTTTCAGCAGTCATATCAGCGTACAGAAAGTTTATATCAGAATTTCATTGAAGCACTTTCAAGGCTGTTTTGTGGTCACTTGATAGCTATTATCATTCTAGATGGTTTGGGCAACATTTGTATGCAAAGATTGATGTATTTGGGCTTCATATTGGCTTGTAATTAAGTCTGATATAAAATCAGACATGGACTGAAATAAATTCTAGCCACTTGACATTTTATGTTTCATTTGTTTGATGGTTTCATAAATGCAAGTTTGATGTGGGTATGATATGCTACAATTCCTTTGTTCATTGGTGATGTTTATTTGTTGAATTGTGCAAGAAATCTTATCTAAAAGTTGCAAAAATTTCAGTCATCCTAGAAAGGGATATTTCATAAATCCTCTTCAATCTTGACCTCATGTGGCTGAAGTGAGACTGTGTCAACTTCTCCTCTAGGGCTGCTAGCTGATCGCTGGTTGTCCTCCATATGCCAATAACTATCAAATGATTCTTCATGATGCCACGAACTTTTCTTCTTATAATCGCTTCTTCCTCTTCGGCTTTCTCTCTTCTAGCTCATGTAGTCTTCGAAACTGATTCTGTTTTGCACACGCTCAAGTAGGGCATCATACTCATCGATCATAGCCATCAAGATTTCACTGAAGGGTACATCTTCTTCTTCCACTTCTTCTTTAGGAAGGAAGGTAGGACGCATGGGCCTGTCCACTGTAGGTGTATGTGATCTCCTATCACGAGGTGATTCTTCTACACAAACAACCCCTATATTGCCTCCATTGTTGTTCATCAAAGCTCAGAGTATCCTTTCAATATTCTGATTGGACCTCTCAATATCACGCCGTATTTGCTCCATGTCCTCTCTAGGAGAGTTGCCTTGTCTTCTAGCATCCATGGCTTCAACTTTTCTTCGGCAACGGACTAATGCAATCTCTCAAAACCCATAGGTTGGCAAGATCATGGCTCTGATACCACTGTGATGTCCCTAACTTGTATTCTCACAAACAATTCCAAGAAGATATTAAAGCACCACAAATCCAGGCAATATAAATATGATAAATTCAGATTTCCAAGTGTCTCAATCCAATTTCTGATTTCTGTCCTAGATTTCTGCACTTGACAAGTCTGCCCTAACCCTAGCTCTGCTCAGAAAATCAGACTTGGAACAAATATAGCTTTTACCACAAATTATAATCAACTATCAATGCAAAACATAACAAGAGATTCGCCTAAACATGAAGATAACTTCCACCATTAATTGACACATAAAGCTTATGAAATCACATCACAAATACCAAATATGAGATCTGCTGGAGTAATATAAATCTGCTAATACTACTGCTGTAGATATGAAATTAGGGCATACAAATGATGGTAAATAGGCAGCCAAATAGCCCAGCTATCAATGAATCCTCAATGGCAACAATCACATACCAAATTAATGCAAGTACAAGCCTCCAAATAGGGTGAATGAACATGAACAACCTGCTGTAACAAATCTGCTCTGAAACCCTAATCTGCTGCAATCCAAACAGTTTGTGAATCTGCCTTAAAAGGCAGGTCGCCCATCCATAAATGAGGTCGCCCAAGGTTTAGGGTAAATCCTAAACAAGTTCGCCTATCAATGATGCTCAAAATCCTCTGTGAATTCGCTCTTCTTAGCTGATATACAATTCTGCCCTGGAAATCTGCTTCAATCCGTTAAGTGCAAGTGAATTCCCATAGTGGAATCCTCCTAATGTTGGTGAATGGGGTCATCTCCATTCAAGGTTGAGGGGCCATCTCCTCAAGGCATGACAAAGAATTGTAATTCTTAGCCATTGGAATAGGAAGACATATCAAATGATTCGTGCTTGATTATGGTTGAATACACAAGTGATCACCTTTATATACACCATCTGCCCCTTGTTCTTCATGGCCGACCTTGCTTTTAGATATTTTTAATTTGAATTATATATTTTTCCCTCCATAAGGCCGACCCTCTTAGAAGCTCATGTGCTTAACTTCAAAATGGGAATTAAGGGTGCTCAAGATAGTTAATTAATTATTATTTATTATTTGCATTTCCTCAGGCAAGTCGGCTGGCCAAGTCTTGTTTTATCCTTGAAATGGGCGCCAATGATGTTGCAAGTTGGCCCTGAACTCCAAGTCAGCCCCAACAATGGCATATGCATAGAGATGAACTTCATATACAAGTCGGCCCTAAGAACCGTAATGAACTTAGGGATCTCCTACATGAATGCCCAAGTAACCTCAATGATAAATCTCGAAAGTACCAAAGGTGAAGTGATGCAAGGTATCCAAGTGATGAATGATGCTCCGGAGAAGATAATATGCCAAAGGCAATATATCTAGATGATAATCTATCTCCATAGCTCGTGAGATCCCCAAACTGTCCCGAAGTGAGATGGAATGCTGGTCGGAGACCATAGGTGACCATTCCCAGAATGGGGACATGACACAAAAGTACTTTTTGACAACTTAATTTAATTATTTAATTATTTTCCCTTAACCAACATCCCAATAGCCTTTGAGAAAATTTCGAAAAATTGGCTTCGAGAAAATTTCGAAAATGAAATATCCCACTTAGGATAAATACTAAAATTCTGATTATTAAAAGCAATTTTCTGAATCTTGCAATTTTTCAATCAAACCCTAGTACTGAATCTTGATTTAATTTCTGCACCTTCCAATTTAACTCCCACACACATGAATTATAGAATAATATGTACCAAATTGATAGCAAAACAAATTGTATATCTGCAGCCTTCTTTGATATGAATTGCATCATAGTTGATAAACAAATGGATAGCAAAATGATTGATAAATCCAATCAGACCTCACTGTAATGAAATCAGTCTTGTCATTCTTCATTATTACATCAAATTCATGGATAGATGGCAGCCAAACACATGTATAGACTGCTGTTTACAAATCAGATATGAATGACAATATCAACATACCCAGTATGATGCCAATTTATTGATAAAGGCAATGACAAACCTCTCAAGACTGTTCACTGATCTTCTAAACCTGATCCTCTGCTACAATAGTGATCAATGATGAAGGATGAATGACGAGTGTTAATGCAGATCGCTGATCACCAATGATGGATTGCTGTCACCAAGCATACCAATCGGCCTCCCAATAGCTGCGATCACTCTCTCAGTGCTGGTCGCTGATCCTGTGTGTCTGAATGCTGTTACTTATGGCTGTAAGGAAGGCGGACTGCCACTGATATAGTATCCATTCAATCTTCAACTAGCGCTGATCCTCTAATGAAGAATCGCTGCCATGGAAGTGCAAGTTGGATCCCAAAGATATCAATGATGGCGGCTAGGAGGAATGAACTCAGATCAGATTTGAATCGCTATTGTGTTGATGTGGTTTTTATGACAGCAGCAACATTTAGAATGAAACACTAAGTGTTCTATCCTCTCTTGAACAAAGTATCTCAAACGTTGAACTATGTGATCGAGTGAGACTACTCCAAGGTTCCTTGAATGTCAGGTCTTGACGTGCACAGGGATAGACTCAGTGAAATGATGTGATTTTGCTATTAATCACAAAGGGACTTATGCTAAATTGCTCCTTCATGGACATGGATGAAATTCATTACTCCTTGGACTTGGATTTGTGGATGAATGGAACTCTCGAAAACTAATCCTAGTGAGGATCTAAAAAAAACAAAGTGCAAAAGATGATAAGGGTCTAGGAAACTACTTTGGTGCAAAGAATGCTATTGACTTAGTGAAACCACAACCATGCTTTGCTTTGCCATGAGACAACAACTACACAAAGATAATGCAATCTTCTAAGGTGTTTATGACGATTTTCAGATCGCTCACACATAAAACATAGAAATAAATTATGCAGCAAGCAATCGAAGTTGAACTTTTAAAGTGTCCAGACTAACCATGCATTGCAACTTGCAAGCCACAAATCACAGATGGTATGAACATAAAGAGGGCTTCAGCATTCATCAATGGCAAAATCTTCCACCAATTTAAGTAATGAAAACTGAAAATGAAACTGAAATCAAAACAAACAAATTTACAACAATGGAGCTTCTGATTTGCTTCAAGAAAACTAGAAAACCATGCTAACACATCCAAAGAATGCCACAAACACCATACTTCAATGCTCATGTATTAACTTGGAGATGTCTTTGCAACAATTCGCCAATGTCTTGAAGTTGTATTGCTCTCAAATGGAGTATTACAGTAATGAATAGCAACCACTGCTCTTGTTCTTTTTTATTCTCCCTCCTGAGTCCTATGTCTAATGTCTTATGAATGAGGAGAATGGGCCTTTATATAGGGCTCAAGGAGTACAATGAAGGGCCCTGCTTGATTCTAAGAATCAATGGCCCAGATTAAGTGACACATGTACTAGGGTGCCCATGCTGACTAGGACTCCAACAAGGCATAAGAGCGCCACGTCAACATATCCCAATCTCTTGAGTATACTTTGGACTTGGAAATTTCATCTTGTGTTGCATTTGACTTGGGTTTTTGTTCCTGGATTTCTCAAGATTGTTCTTCTTTTCCGGAACTGAAGTCCTTGATGTGGAACTTGAAGTGTATCCCATTGTCCTTGATGCTTGCATTCTCTGTGTCATTGAAGTCTTGAAAGGTTTTTCATCTTCCTTTAGCATTCATGCGAAGTCTCCTTCTCACTGAACTAGAATCCTTGATGTTGCCTTGTGCCAATCATGTTGAATGTTAGAAGGAGAAAGGTGGGCAACGAATGGAATGATGTCCTGTTCTGGATTGGTGAAGTCTCCTTGACGTAGGATAATCTCCTTTTCCAGCCTTTGAAGCTCTCTGCGTCTTAAACGTCTTGGATCATCCTTGAACATCTTCCTCATGGAACCGATCCTTGTCTTCAACACCTGCAAAAGAATGTAAAATGCCCTTCTTCTACTAAAATTTTTTGCCAATAATTTGTCAACCAATATCAAATCACCAATCAGTCATCAAATGGAACACATAATTGCATCAATGAAACATAGGAAAGTAGTACCCGGAACCTTCAAGTTTGTTATGGATTGGAATGAGCAAAATACAATTGTCAATGTGCTGGTCTGATATGTCAGCAGTGACTGAATTTTGTATCAGTCATCATACAAAATAGATTTGGACCAAATACAAGCAAGAAATGATGTGCCAATGAAATACAATGAAGATAATCCAATGTATTATGAAACTATGCAAGTAGATGATCTTCAATCCTCACTGTGCCTTCACTCTCGGACTGAGTTTTCTCTGATATGACTGCTGATCATGAAAGTGACTGCCCAGATTTGTGTAATATGCCTCTCAAGTGCCAAAATGAAATCCCACAAGCCAGCAATTACTCCTAGGAATGGACTGATTAGAGTACAATAGATAAGAATGGCTTTCAGCCCTCAAAATGCTTCAAAAGACTTGCTTCAGACATCTGTATCAGACCTGTAACAAACTGTTCCTCTGCCCAGAATTCAACATATGATCAATACCAATGCCAAATGATGCCTTTCCATACTAGCGATTGATCTAGGGATGAAGCCGTTGACTCTAAGGATGCTCCAAAGCTATCAAACTCACAATATCTGATATATAAAATCCCTGTGATGGCAAATACAGTTCGCTGTCTCAGAAAAACAGAACTCAATGTTATGACAAATATCACATATATTAGCTTCTCCAAACAAGTCGACTACCTTGGTTGAGCTCCACTAAGACCAAGGGATTTAACAACACTTATCTTCACTCCAAAACACTCTAAATAACCTGCAAATTGCACAACAATGGTGAATATCTGAGTGATATCACCTCCAAGTCAGATATGGGGCCATCTCCATATCACAAGGGGTCATCTCCTTGTATGAAATCACCAGAAAATACAAATTTCCAGTAATACTATGAAATTGAAAAACATACCAAATTGTTCATTAGCTGCAAATTGGAGTTGAAATCCTCTATTTATCCTTTTCACGCTGGACGTCCTCTCTTTGGATCAATTTTAAATGAGTTACATCCATAAATGCGATCATTATAAATCACTCTTAATTTTATTAAATGCATACATCTTCAATGCTCCATGGATCGACCTTCTTTTGCTAATTGCATTCCTTTGTTTGGTGACGGCTGGGTCAAAGTATTGCTTTGCATTTAAAAAGAAACATCTTTTTGCATTAAAAAAAACACACCTTCTCATAGCTGGCCGATTCCTTAGTTGGACGTTGGCTTCCATCATTTAAAATCCTCACTACCAAGTCGCCTTGCATTAAAAATCCTTTAATTGATATTTTAAATGCCTTAACCTCTAACCGTTGGCTCATATTGCCATGCAAATTCTCCTCAAATACAAATCGATCATCCCTTGGAGTGGCTGACACACTTGGAAATGTAATTAAATTTCCTTTCATACTAACTACTCTTCCTTGGTAGCCATTGGCACTTAGAACAATGCATTTACTTCATGATCGATGGGCCTTGGACCTATTTGCAACTGTTGGCACAATAAACAATATTTGTTCTATCTTCCTTGACAAATGTATTTTATCCAATCATTGACACAATGAGCAATGTCACATTTTGGTCCCACCTAGAGTCGATCCTCATGACAACAAAGATAAAAGCTCCTTATTCCATCGATTGGCACAATCCACTAGATATTGGACAAATGTAATTAAAGATTTCATTTGTCATTATTCATTTGAAAAACTCAATCAAAACACTAGTTGAGCTAACATTCCGATTCTCCATGTATAGAAAATAAGCTCAAACTAAAACTCATTCCCTTACCAAAACATTAGCCTATGGGAATGGATGATAGGCTAAGCCTCTATACCACATGAAGTCACTCCTGAAGAGGGGACATGACAAAGAAAGAGAAATCCTGAATAGCAAAGGCGGATGAAATCCTTAATGCAATGTAATATGAAATGAAACATGAAATAAACTTGCATAATTGATCAATTCCATTCACGAATTCTTGAGTAAACAAAAGATTTTCTTCACTTTCCTTAGATTTTCATTGAATTTCATCATTTTTGTGTTCAAGTTGGCTAGGTACTCTAGGCGCACTTTTATATTCATCATGGATTTTTCCTTTGAAATTCCAAGTTGCACATTTCATAGTCCCCTGGGTTGTCTTCTCGTCACACCTTTTACTGAGTTGTGAATTGTTTCCTTCAAGGCGCAATTTTCTCCTTACCTGGAATGAATGGAGCATTTTCAAGGGTGTCAAGGATTTTCTTAGGCACAATTTCTACTAGACCTTGGAATTTTCCTCTATCCTAGTCGCAATTTTCACTTTGACATGGATTTTCCTTAGGCGCATTTGAAATGAGGTCTCGGTATGTAATTCCTTGTCCTGGAGCGCACTTTCCTTGGCGGCATGGATTTTGCGCTCAAGGAAAATCCTGGTCGCACTTTTAGCCATCTTGTGGATAAATTCCTTGTCGCATATTTTGCTAACTCATGGATTTTCTTCATTGCGCAAGTTTTATGATGTTGTGGATGAATTCCTGGCGCAAATTTCATTACCTTATGGATTTTTCTTCCCTGTCGCAATTTTGACTAGGTCAAGGATTCCTTATCCTTGTTGCACTTTTCCTCATGTTGCGGATTTTACTACGTTGTGGATTTTTTCATGTTTGGAATTCTCTTCCCTAGGCGCAATTGTGGCTAAGTCGCGGATTTTTGATAGTCGCATATTTTTGATTGTTGCGGATTCCAGAGGGTCTTGGATTTTGTTATGTTTGGAATCCTTTTCTCCAAGGCGCACTTTGAGTTCAGTCGGGGATTTCCTTCTTTAATCCAAGTCGCATATTCTACTAAGTCAGGGATTTACTTATCATGGAGCACACTTTTCACCTTGACATGGATTTTCTCGCAATCGCACCTTGGAGTCTTGGAATTTTCCGCGATCGCACCTTGGAGTCTTGGATTTTTCTGTGATCGCACCTTGGAGTCTTGAATTTTTCCGTGATTGCACCTTGGAGTCTTGGATTTTTCCACGATCACACCTTGGAGTCTTGGATTTTCCTTCTAAGTCGCAAATTTTACTAAGTCATGGAATGAATTTTTTGGAATAAGGGTGCACTTTCCTTGGAGTCGTGGATGAATCCCTTGAGCAAGATTTTCATGAAGAGGTGGATAAATTCTTGATCGCATTTCAAACCCTTGGATTTTTCTTGTTGAAAGTTTCACTAGGTTGGATTTTTTTTGGAAAAAAGGGCGCATGTTTCACTAAGTAGAGGAATTTCTCCTAAACGCATGACTTGATGGATCTTGGATCTTTGACGTCTTGCCATATCCTGGATTGTATTCTTGATCACAAATTTCACTAAGTCCTAGATTGTTTCATCTTTGGAAGAATTGAGTGAGATTTTCCCTGAGTCGAAGGTAATTCCAACTCGCACATTTTTCCTGATTGGGGATTTCATTCTTGGCGCATTTTGAGCATGTCTTGGAATTTCCCTATGCAAGAGCGTATTTTGCCTGAGGCCATGGATTTTCCTTTCTGGCGCATATTCCTTGGCTCCATGGATTTTTTGCTTGGAAATTAGGACTCAACTTTTGATGGGATTTCATCTTTTGACTAGGAATTTCTACTCCAGAGCCAGGAATTCATGCTTTTGACAAGGATCTTCAAATTTTGCCAAGGAATCCTTCAAGTTTTGAGTCAGGAATCCAGGAATTTCAAATGGAATGATGAGTTTTTTGACAAGGAATGACAAGTTTTGTCAAGGGATTGCTCAAGTTAAGGCGCATTCAAGACTCTGGATTGGATTTTGGAATAGGACTCTGGATAGACCTTTGGACCTTGTTGTACCCAATCAAAATTTTTGCTTCATTAAGGCATTTTGAACAAGTCCAGAAAATTTTTCGTCAAAAAGTAAAAAAAAAAAAGCAAAATTTCTAAAAATAGAAATGTCTATTTTTAGAAAGTTTCTAAAAATAGAAATGTCTATTTTTAGAAAGTTTCTAAAAATAGACATCAAATTAGGTTTTTTGGGTTTCTTGAGATATGGATGCTGGCAAAACTTTCTAAAAATAGAAAGTTTAAAAAAATAGAATCTCCGACTCAGGGGTCGCGCTTGATTCTCATTGGTCGATTTTGCTTCATGATTAGCATAGTCCAGACGAAATCTGCAAACGGCCAAAGTTTTTTCTACTGGGTCATTTCTACTTTTTCGGAAGGCGAAGCATGAGCTCTGAAGTCATCAATGGAGGAAGTTTATCTGCCAGAGTTTTCAACGCTATTCCAACGACGCATAACCGATGAACAGTCGTCGACTCGACGAGGCACGCAAAACAGAGCAGGATGGATCTGGGGTGAGGAGAAAATCTGGAAGTCACGAAATTTGGCTAAGTCTGAAGATTTTAGGCACCCCAGGAGGCTTGGGGCACCCAGTCCCACTAGCGTTAGAAATTTTCCGCCTTTTTTAAGAAAATGCGAGAACTGTGTCTGTCAGTCAGTTCCGGTGGGCGTAAAAGCAGTCATTTTGATCATCAGGCCCTGAAAAGCTGGAAAACTTGTCAGATGTACCTAGGCTATCCAGTTCATTCACCATCCGGTGACAGTTGACGGATGAATTGTCGAATAAACATCAGGAGCCGCTGTGGGCACGCAAAACGGAGCAAGTTGCAAACGAGGGTTGGAAATCAGGAAAATGGTTAAGTTTGAAGAAACCAAGCGCCCCAGGAGGCTAGGGGCACCCAACTTCCCCAGTGTTAGTTTTTAGGCACCCCAGGAGGCTTGGGGCACCCAGTCCCACTAGCGTTAGAAATTTTTCGCCTTTTTTAAGAAAATGCGAGAACTATGTCTGTCAGTCAGTTCCGGTGGGCGTAAAAGCAGTCATTTTGATCATCAGGCCCTGAAAAGCTGGAAAACTTGTCAGATGTACCTAGGCTATCCAGTTCATTCACCATCCGGTGACAGTTGACAGATGAATTGTCGAATAAACATCAGGAGCCGCTGTGGGCACGCAAAACGGAGCAAGTTGCAAACGAGGGTTGGAAATCAGGAAAATGGTTAAGTTTGAAGAAACCAAGCGCCCCAGGAGGCTAGGGGCACCCAACTTCCCCAGTGTTAGTTTTTTTCACATTTTTCGAGAAACGTCAAAAATGCTTTCGTCAGCTCTTTCTCGGTTGGTCAAACTCAGTCAAACATCAGTCAAAGCTGGGATTTCATCATAGCTATGTTCAGGCTGCCCAGACGACTGAAAACGAAGATCAAACGAAGGTTGTTGGCACGGAAAACGAGAAACGACAAAATTTGAAATTTTTAGAAATTTTTCTAAGGCATGGAAAACCAAGCGCCCCAGGTGGCTTGGGGCGCCCAAACTCACCATACTTAGAATATTTTCTAAGTTTTTTCTGAAAAACGTAAATCTTCCAGTCCGGTTCACAGAAGATCAGTTTGGCAGGTTTCTCGAGGCAGACAGAGGGTACAATCAGCTCACTTTTCATCAGGCCTACCTATTTGCCAGGTTGTCAGACTCAATTTTGTCCCAACAGACAGAAATTGACAGCCAAACAGGGGTCATCAGCCACCGGAACGCGCACGCAAATCAAAAAATTGAAGAAGTTGCAATTTTTGAAAAAATGGCTAAGGCATGAGAAATCAGGTGCCCCAGGAGGCTTGGGGCGCCCAGATTCTTCAGAGTTAAAATTTTTCTGTGTTTGACAGTGATTTCCGACAGTTGTTTCCATAACTTAGCCCGGAGGCCATTTTCAGAAGTCAGATTCACAGTTGAACGATGCTAGATCATCAGTTTGAGGCTGGGGATGGAATCGCAGTTGATAGGTCTCCAAAATGTCAGGATCGGTCAGTTTTTTCAGTCAACGATGACATTTTGCCATTTTGTTGAAGTCGGAGATAGGCCATACTTGAGTCAAAACGAGTGCAGAAGTGTCGAAAACGAAGAAAAATTGGCTAACACTTCTGTCAACTCGCGTGTTCGATGACATCATCAAAAGAAGATATTTTTCGTCATCTTACACATGAAGCCATAGGCAACTACAAAATAGGGATTCTTCCTATTCGAAGACATCCACTTGGATTTGTGCTTTAAAAGTTGCTTTCTTCATGGATGAGATCCAAGTTTTATTCTTTCTCAAATAAAGCTGCTTTTTCGCCCTAAAGATCTATAAAGACAAGCATTTGGCTTCTTTATTTCATTATCTTTTGCAAGTTGCATCCAGAGGAAGGATTTTTATTTTTCTTTCAACGAAGATTCGAAGACCCAAACGAAGTGCTTTTTCAGTGTTCTTCATAGTTTTGGGTTGAGGAAGCAGGGAGGCTCGCTTTTTTAGGGTCCTTTTTTCGAGGGGATTGTTTTTCAGAAATTGGACCAAAGTTTTTTCAGTTTTTATCGAGATGGGTCCATCCAGAATATCATCCTCTTGAAGATTGGGAGTTTTACTTTTTTCCCGGAATCTGCTTTTTTGCTTGTTTTTCAGGGAAGTCTCCGCTTTTTCAAAATCCGACGATCTGGTTGCTTCAAAACAGAATTGCCTACAGAACCCATGTGCCAACTTTTTTGCTCGGAATCTGCTTTTTTCTAAAAATCAGCAAGTAATTTTCAGCCATTTGTCCAAGATTTTTCCGACATAGGCGTGTTCACAGTCAATTTTCAAATCTTTCAGTATGCAATACTCTCTAACACAAATCAGACCCAAAACGACGTTGGTTCACGATTACCTGAGAACTTGTGAGACAGACCTGCATAAAGTACTTCCGGTGATCAATTTACATTCTTTGGAGGATGCAGGAAATAACACTATCAGGAATCTAGGACACTCCGGTTTGCTTGTAGCAGCATCCTTTCCCATCACAGTGCAAAGTATCGAATTTGTAATTGCTTGCATGATGCATTACAATTCGGTCACAAGAGAGATCCAATCAAGAGATGGACGTGTGCTCTGTAGCCTAAGGTTGAACGACATTGAGAAGTGTTTTACAATACCAGTCTGGAGGGAAAACTCAAGTATTTCAATTGAAGAATGCAAGAGGGTTTGGAACAATGATAAAGAAAAATACCGGAAAAAGATTGGTCAGAGGTGGTTAAAAGAGAAGCAGAACGTCATGCCAAAGAATGTTGGACATGGAGAATTCAAGGAGGAACACGCAATAATGATTACTCTGCTAAGCCGAATCACGGGTCAAGCAGATGCTAACAAGTTCCAGCCTTGGATGTTTTACATTATGTCCCAGATCGTGGATGGAACCGAATTCTATGACTGGTCGGCACTCATCAATGATAGTCTCCACCAACAAATACTTGATTTTCAAAGGGCTCATGAATTCCACATGATGTCATACCTTGTGTATTTGATGGCTTTTCAAGGTCAATTCAGAGGTTTGAATGTTGTTGGAATTTTGGGTATTCAGCGTGTTTATCACCATTTCCCGCAACTAGAAATTTCTCAAGCTGAACGACATTACAGGCGGGTAAATGATGCATTCCTGATGCAGGTAGTACGAGATATGGATAATGAGTTGCATATACGGTTTTCAGCAGATGCTAGAATAGCAATGGCAGAATGGGCTGATTGGTTTATCCAATTTCCCACTTTTTCCTACATCAGAGTATATGGTTTCTTAGGAGAGCTAGCCATGTTGCCGAGATATCCTACAAATGAAATAGCATTTATGGAATTTTTGAGGCAAGCCTATGAAGTTCATACATTTTTGCGTAGCAGATGCAAGGCAACTTTCAATTTTCCACTTGGGATGAGTATTTACAGATGCAGATCTGGAGCAGATGCCAAGGCAATTGGTAATGAATCATCCAAGTATGGTCTTAAGTTTTTCGATAGGAGGTCTTCATATGATTCTCGTGGTGTTTTTGCATCACATCTTGGTCAAAATTGTGCGTATACGCATACAGTTGAAGACTTCTGGGCTAATTGTATTGATGAGTTTGAAGTGCGAGAACACAGTTACAGCAGGTTTACTCTTCAGCAGATGTCTGATATCCTATCAGAAGATATAGAGGGTTTGACAGAAAATGGTGAAGTTCTACTTCCCACGTATTTCAGAGACCAAGTTGAGCAACAACCGTTGACACCAGTTAATTGGTCAATAAAAGAGAACACTTCCATTGAAGAAAGAACGAGTCGAGTTGTTAAAAACAGTTTGATATTCTTGAAGAATAAGCGGAAGGATGATATTCCGGTAGCAGAGCCGCCAGTTGTACACCCATCAGAACCTTCCACTTCCAAACCAAAACGAAGGGTTAAAGCTATGAGTGTTCTTCCAGAAGGAACAAAAATGGCTAAGTTAAAGAGGAAAAATGATGAGTCTCCAGCTCATGTCCAGCAGGAACAACCAACAGTTGAATCAGAAGTTCCTGTTGAACCAACGCCGCATGTTGAAGCGTTACCTTCAGATCATGTCTCCCCCCTTCACTGAGCACTTCTATCCACATAGATTCAGAGCCAGATTCGCCGGTTCGTAAATCTGATGCACATATTGGTTCATTAGGAGCTTATGAGGTTAGAACCGAGTTTCCAAGAGAAGATGGCTCATCCTGGCTTGAAAACATTCTGGGAAGGAAGAGGAGAAAGCCCTCATATTAGCTGGATTTAACAGAGCTTAAAAGCGTCTACCAAGACACACCAGACAAGAAGCTGAAGAAGCAGGTTCGCATTGAAAAGAATGCGGATGGAGAAATAATTCTTGAAACTGCAACACCGCTAGAAGATAGAAGTGCTGATGATATTGAGGTTGATGACTTCAAGGTTGTCAAAGCTAACCTCAGTAGGAGTACCCGGCATACAAATGTAAATCTCTTCGAGGTTGCAGTGGATAATTTGAAGGAGAGGGTGTTGAAAGATGGAGAAGATAAGGCAGCTGCGGCAGTACATTTCCAACCTTTTCCATGGCACATCACAGGCTGATTTACTGCTTCCTCCGAATCTTGAATCACCAGCCGATCAGCGGCATTTCAGTCAGTTGGTCCTCTACGGGAGGCACATGAATAATTGGGTGGAAGAATTTGTGACTAAAGGGAGAGTTGTACTTTTAGAGTTTTATCAATTAAAGTACAACACTCATGATTTATGCCAAGGCATCCAGGGGTTGCAGCAGACTATGGCAGAAAATAGACCAGTGTTTGAGATCATTATTTCTGACTTGAAGATAGCACATGCTTCTGTGGATTCAGTTGATAATAAGAAGACAATTTCTACTTGAAAAGCTTAATATCTTTTCACAGTAAAAACTTATGACAGTATAATTTCAGAGTTGACAGAATGGAAAGAAAAGGTAGTAAATATCTTCAAGTTCGTCAGATCTTTTGTTTCTCAGATCTCGTGTTCGTATGAAAAAGAAGATGGTACCCTGTATGATCTCAGGGAAGTGCAAGCAGAGTTCCAGACTCTCGTCCGCAGCAATTTTAATGATGATATTAGTGTCGACAAGATGGGTCGTTTTGCCGCAATGACAGTGAAGTTTGACAAGGCTGTGGGTGAAGTTCATGAATTTCTTCAGATGGTTGCAAACGGTGAAGAAATGTTAAAGAATTAGAATATCATTCTAGAGAGTATTAGCGTTCCTGGCAAAGATGCAGTCACTTGCTTTTTAGAAGATATTGTTTTCCAAAATATCAATGGATGACATCATCAAAAAGCAAGAATGTTGATGAAAATGCATTTCAAAAGAAAGCAGCTTTAAATCAGATGCTTTTTGTTTTAAAGCATTTGCTTTCATCCTAAGCTCATCCATTCTATTTTTAGAAAGAAATCACTTTGTGTTAGTTGGAGTTTTCTTTGCTTTAAAGCGTTTGTTCATTGTAATCTTTGTTTTAGAATAGTAATAAAGCTTGCGAGTTGGCAAGTTAGGGTTAATCAAGGAGATTTTAGGGTTCCCTACTCCTTTGATTTTAGTATAAATAAGGGCAGCCTTGCCCATTGTAAAGGATCGACTTTTGTGATAGCAAATTTGCTGTGCCTATTTTAGCCTGCAAATCTTGTTATTCCAAGTGTTTGTTCACTCTATGTTCATTGTAAGGAAACGGTGTTGAAGATAACATATTTTGCTGTGCCTATTCTAGTCTGCATAATTGTTATTGAAAGTACTTGTTCTCTCTGTGTAACCTATTCTCCAGTGTTTGATCACTTGCTGTATGCCTGCTTTTTGCTACAGTATTGCTGTCCTGGAGTTGTATCAACTTTGTGATATTGAATAGAAGTCTCATGCCTATTTTGCTCTGATATTCTATCTTGAATCATCAAGTTTCGTCGTCAGATGTGTGGCTTTTGTAACTTTTATTTCAGCTTTCATCATTAAAGTACTATAAGTCTTGTGATGTAAATCCGGGAGAAAATTGCTTAAGTTTTTGTGTTAAAACAATCATTTCTCGTCCACTTTTAATCCCCTTCGCTCTGAATTTACTTAGGAGATTAAAAGCGTTATTAGTTTATGCCTAGTTGTAGTAGAAGTTTAAAAAAGGAAAAAACCTCTTCTGCAGCGTTTAGAGTTTTATAACCTTGTGCTCGCAGCTGAGAATCAAAAAAAAGATAGGCGAAGTTTAATTTATTTATTTTTTCAGTGAATCTTAGCGAAAAGGGAACTCCCCCTTCCAATAGGAGAGCAGTTTATCTGTGCATAGCTGTCCGTTTCCAACTTGCATTCCAGAGGTGCGAATTGAAATGCCAACAGACCTTTATCTACCCTTTGGACTTCGGATAAAGACTTCTAAACTTTGGAGAGGGATAGCTTATTCATCATGGATTCTTATGCTCAAAGTGAAGGACTTAGTCATTTTCATATGGAATGATGGACTTTTGACATGGATTGACAAGATTTGGTTGAGGAACGATTTCCAGTTAGGGCTTCAATTTATCCTCAGGAAAATCAAACTTTTACTTTATTGCTTCAACATGTTTATGTATTCCTCAAATTCCTTGTGAGCTAAGTGTTTTGACACTCCTTCCAAGTCAAATGGATTTGAGCAAGAAACTGCAAGATTAAGGCAAAACTGGAACTAGACCAGAAAAGAGGGGGGGCCCATCTGCAATGGGTTGATGTGTGAAAACGAGCATGCTGTATGTCTAATATAAACGTCCCAACAAACCCTCACAATGATGTACTATTTGATGAATGACGACCTCCACAAACTTGGCACTCAATGCATGAGTGTCCTTCCTAAAAATCGATGCTCAGTGGATGATGACATCTTCTATCAAATGCAAATATAGATCTTCAATGAAATCAACTCAAGGTCCCCGACCAAATATCGAATGATCAATCTATGAAACTCAAACAATGTCTCCAATGTAGTACAATTGCAAACTCAAAATCCTAGCAGCTGTAACCTGCAAATAAACTCCATTTCCAGCTCTTCTAAAACATTAAATTCATTCATTGAAGTGCAAATAGACCTCCGTTATGAAGTCTCCTCAAAGCGAGCTAGGTTTTCGTCCAACCCACTAGGAATTGCAAGGGATCATCTCCTTGAATTCAAGCTAAATAAGTTGCAGCTAAGTAGAAACATCTCCATATCAAAATAACACAAACTCAATCATATGGAAAATGATTTACAAATGCTCCTTATAAAGCCTTCACTCCAAATAGGTCTGGCCTAACTTTATTAAATAAAAGTTTTTGTGTATACAATCACTTAATTTGATTAAATGACGGTTTCTATGTACACAATGTCACTTTATGACAAAGTGCTTTTGGACCCACTTAAGTGACTTTTATAAAGTAATTCAAAATTAGAACACTTTATAAAG
Source organism: Cunninghamia lanceolata (assembly GCA_027924645.1). NCBI lineage: Eukaryota > Viridiplantae > Streptophyta > Pinopsida > Cupressales > Cupressaceae > Cunninghamia > Cunninghamia lanceolata. Next base: position 16,507,057 of record BSBN01000107.1, on the reverse strand, counting down.
TTAACTTAAAAATAGAACCACTTAAGTTATTTTTACTCCTTGTTCCATCCAATTATTCCCTTGGAATATGATGGCCATATCAAATATGACCATCACAAAAAATGGGGACATCACAGTCCTCCCTTCCTGACATTGCTTGTCCCCAAGCAATGGGAAGAAAACTTGTATCCAATCAATCCTTGGATCCCAAATCAATCTAGGCTCTCCATACAAAATCAAACACATCTCAAAGCTGCTGATGTAAGAGATCCTGGGACCGCTTCTACTGTCGTACAATGATGTAAACACATCCATGCCAATCCTCCATCCATCCATTATGTATGATGACAGGAAATCATCATTAGACCAATCTACAACAAGAATATATTGATTTCCATCATGGCAAATTGTCCCAATCACTGCTGTACTAAAACTGAAATCAAACAATTCATTACTCAACAATGAAAGAGAGTTATGTATCAAACCAACCCCATGCTCCCATATGAAAGCATCATCAAAATAAGGTTGTGCCAAATCATTAGTAGGCTGAACTAATGTATCATGCAACTCTGATTTGTTTTTATCTTCATGTATCCATGAGTTGATATCATCATTGACTTGTTCCTTCATGTTTGGAATCTTCACCAAGTCTTCTAATTGACAATTCTCATTAACCTCATCTTCACTATCATTAGAACAATATACATTTTCAGTTTCATCTTCCATTTGAATAAAGAGACTTCTAATGTCGTCTATCCTTTTTTGTCTTGCTATGTTGATGAGATTGACTTTTTCTTTGACTTGTTGAAGATGTTGTCTTGCATTGGCAGCCACCAACTTGGCCTCCTTGGCTCTTTGCATCCATTCTTCATTCATTTTTTCGGACTGCCTTACTTCTTCTATGCCAAAGTATACAAAATCAATCCGCTTGCAATGAACATCTTCATGTCTAGCACTTGATGTAGGGCTGCCATCAATAGGAAATACAATGTCATTTACCTCTCCATGATTAAAGGCTGCTATCTCATGAGAATGATGGGATATAGTGCTGCTGTCCTCAAACAAATCAGAAATGATATCATGCCATTGTATAGCGTCTTCTCCATTAAATGCTGATCCAATGTGTGTCTCTTCATGTGAATCACATACCTCATGATTGATCCTTGTGACAATTATCATGTCCTCTCCTTCTATGTATGATTGATCATCAATAGTATGCCTTTCATCTTGTTCATAACAAACTGAAATTTCTAATTTGCTCTCAAATATATGAACAATATCACTTTCCAAACCATTCACATCACAACTTGACTTCTTATCAATATGATGAAAAGATGAAGCAATGTTAGTCTTATCATAAGGGCCCATACCTTCATGTAACTGATCTATCATAGCTGATTTGTCTTCAACTTTCACGTGCTCTTCATTTACAACATCCACATGTATGAGTAGGTGTCTGTGGATGCGTGTTTTATGATTGCAACAAACATTAGAATAAAATATTGAGTATCCTATCCTCTCTTGAATAAAGCTTCTCAGATGTTGAACTTCGTGATCGAATGAGACTGCTCCAAGGTTCCTTTTGTGTCAGGTCTTGACTGGTGTGGGATAGACTCGATGAAATGATGTGATTTGCTGGTAATCACAAGGGGGACTAACGTATCAGACTTAGTGTTCAGTGCTCAAGGAAGAAAGTCAGGGGTTTCAGTGGATTATGGAGTCTTGGACGTGGATTCCTCTTTTCCTGGACTGGATTCTCAACTCCTGGCAGAAAAGATCTAAGTTCGACTAGACTAACTTACACGGGTAACGAATGATTTTGCAGTAGGCTCTCCTATAATCTACTCCTAAGGAAATTCAAAGAAAATGAATAAAGATAGGGATAGAGGAAGAGAGTTCAGGGATCTAAATGACGGAAAAGACTACTACTGAAGATTGATCCTGGAACCACGCTTCTGCTTCGTCATGCGGCAACAGCTAGGCAAAGATGGTGCGATCTTCTGGGGTAGCGGCAGGGATTTTCACACTGTCCTGACATGGAGCATGAGACTGATCATTCAGGAACAGTCAAAGTTAAGCTTGGAATTAGTTCAGACTAACCATACAAAGTGATTTGCAAGCCACAGATCACGAATGGTATGAACAAATCAGCATTCAATTATTCAACAATAGCATTTTCCATCATATTAACTAACAAAGCTTGAAATAAAGGAAATAACTTGAATAACTTTTAGATTTGCTTCAAGGAATCAATAAGACCATGTCAAACATTCAAAGAATTATATGAACACCAATATCCAATGCTTATATTCTTGCTTCAGAAGTCTATATTACAACAATCCAACTGATCCTTGGAGTTTCAGCTCAGAAAAAACAATGTAGAAATGAAAGCTAACTACCAAGCTGCTCTAGGAGCATCAAAATGATGGAAAAAAGAGAGAGAAGAAGATCCTCTCAAATGAGGCCTCCCAGCCTTTATATAGGCAAGCAGAAATACATTAGGGCAAAAGGAAATCAGATTTCCTTGAAATGTGTGCCATGGGTCAGAAACCCTAGGAAAAGTAGGTGGGGTCGTTAGATTCCTCATGTAGGTGACTACCACCTGTCTTGGACGTCAGCATGTGAAAAGATGACCGCCATCTGTCCTGGGTGTCCTTGCTGACTAGGACACCTGGACAGGACTGTCCCGCTTGTCTGGGACTTCCTCCTGCTCTTTAGTCTCTGCCTCTAGGAATCTGGTCAAGACGACTTCCAACTCTTCCATAGGAATACTGGGCATGTTTTCAATCCGGAACTCCATGACGGACGCGGTGGTGGTACAGGCGACAAGGATATTTTCCCAATCTGCCCTCAACTCCTGGATATTGTTAATGAGGATCAGGAATGAGGATATATCCTCAAGATGGGACTCCTGGGTAGGATAAGCAGCTTTCAAGTATATGCTCCGCATCTCGCCTTTCAAGTCCCTCTAAGTCAATGACTCCATCCGGTGCTACATCCAGATCAAACTAGGCCTCCAAGGATACAAGGATTTTGTCCTGGATTTCCTTCAACATGGCGTGGGCCTGGGAAGTGTCACCTTCAATCTTCTCAAGGTTATCCCTCTTCATGACCAAGGCGGAATACCAGCTGAGGAAATCATATACTGAATTTGCATGTATTACTTTGTTCCTCACCAAGTTCAGCTTCGGAGTGTTCATCAGTGCCTTCAGTCTAGGGATGGTTTCCTCTCGGACGACTATGAATTGTTGACATGCATCCAGAATGGCTTGAATTCTATCCATGAGTGTTGTAACTCTCCTGTTCACCTGGACGAGGTCTTGTATGAGATGGGCTCTATCCGAGACCTTCCCCATCCAACCTTTTGCCATATGGCCAGCTATCCTCAAAACTTCAACCTCAGCTAATAAATCCTTAGTTATGCTTAGAGGTTGGGCCGTTGCTCCTTGGGCGGACTGCAATGGGCCCATGAGCTGCTGGATGTGCTGCCGTAATTCCTCATTCTCTTGCTTCAACTGATTCTTCTTTTCTTCTTCCTTCCTCAACCTTTCTCGGATGGCGGCAACGAAATCCTCCAGTTCCTCCATTTCTTGATCCTTCGTGGTTGGTCCAAGGTCGACCTTCAAGATGTCAAAATCATCCGGACTGATGTCCTCCTTCGCTTCGGTTACCTTGGGAATTGCCACCTCTACTTGGCGGGATCCTAATTCATCCCTTGTGATCCTGGAAAACTTCTTCGCCTTCTTTGGATCTGCGGATTTCCCTATCCTGGCCAGAAAATCACCAAGTTCGGTGGAAGGATCATTCTTCCTGATTGTCTTCTTTTGCAACCTATCCTGTAACCAATTGGGTTTTGTGGATGGATTGACCTCCTTCTGTGGTTCCTGTGGATTTTGACCAACTTGTGGTGTGGATGTCGGTACTTCGCCTGAATTGAACTCCTCGTCGAGGAATTCCAAATCAAGGTGATGGAGCATGTCCTCAAGATGGACCTCCCCTAGATTCCACGGTGGAGGGTTAGGCTGATTTCCCACCATTCGACTGGGAGTCCGTTCCCGGGTGGAATCCATGGACTCATTATCTTTATGATAAGCTTGCTCATTCGGGACCATTTCCTTCTCCAAGGGTCCTTTACCTTTAACTGTTTGCACATTCTCATTGGAAAAAAGATCAACCTCCCGTACGGAAGAAGTGCTGGCAGAGTGAGGCCTGGATGCATTCTGCTCTTCCTGGTCAGGCCTACTGATAGGTTCCTTCGGTTCACTCTCTTTGTTGGTGGATCTTCTGCAGTCCTGTCTCTCACTTCCTGTCTTCCCGTCTCTTGTTCCTTCACAGGAGTGTCTTCGGTCATATCCTCTTCGAAAGACTGAGAATCCAAGTCTCCCATCAGATCATAAGTCGGGCGGATACCTCTTTTGTGCAATTTCTCCATCTGCTGGCTTATCCATTTCTGTGTTATCGTTAGCACGGGAGCCATTAGATCGTCTAAATGGGTGACCTTCGGATCGGACCAAATCAAGGGTGGAAGAGGCTTATCCTTCTCCTGTTCGAAGAATGGTTGGACTTGCCTTCCATCCTCCTTAACTTGGTCCGGGACTGAAAAGATCCCGGTGGCCCTGATCATATCAACTGAAAGCCGGGAACATGTCCTCCGCACTTCGAAGTCATCCTCAACGTTTGCCCAGTGGTCCTCTAGGTGTACCTTATGTCTATGCCTTCTTCCACATGCTACCCGGGTGGTGTTGAATGGGTCAAAGTTCTCCCGCAAGGAATGAGTCACCAGATTATAGAACTGTAGCTCCTTTTCGGATCTTTCTGCGGCTTGGGGAGATGGGCATGCTTTGACCGCACCTTTCGTCTGGACTGGGTAGCCTACCTCGGCCTTATTCTTCTTCTTCTGAACTTTGTCATATGCCGAGAGTTGCCTTGTCAATTCCAACAGGACCATCTTGTCCGACGGATATCTTGGCAGTCTATATGGGTAGCCGGAGAATCCCTGCACCCTAATGTATGTGAACTTCGGGAATTGGATGAACCAGGAGCCATAAGTCCTGATCAGCTGCTTGGCCTTGGGTGATATCCTTTGGTGAGTGCCTCCTTGGAGGGTCCTTGTGATGTGCATGGCGAATGCGTCATTAAACCTCCTAAAATGGTTTATGTTCTGGAGATGAAGCTGGGTGTAGCAATCATAGACCTTGACTTGCCCTTCTTGATTGTCGATACGTCCCTTCCATGACAGTCCTCGATATTTGTTATTCCTTGCTAGCATATAGATCACGTAGGAACTCATGTAAAAGGCCTTTGATTGCTCCAAGCTTCGGAACTGTGCCTCAATACTGTCACTGAGGAGTCGAGCCCAATCAATCATCTTCGTCCCGGCGGTGACCTCCTCGATGTAGTAGAACATCCATGGCTTGAAGGTAGAGGACTGAGGACTTCCCATGATCCTGTTCAGCATGACGACAAGGTCTCCATGCTCTTGCTTGAAGTCGGATTTGAGGAGTGTCCTTGGCAACTTGGAACGGTGAGGCTTTTTCTTTTGCATCCATGACTTGTTGATGATCTCGAAACAGGTTGCCGGATCGGCCTGGAACATGTCGGCTGAATCCTCCTTGCTTGTGTACTCGATGGGACTATAGACATGTAAGATACCCAACTAATTCTACTAAAATTTTTCCTTACTTAAACAATTTTACTTGTTATCAACTCATCAACTAATCAACAACTTAAAGATATACATCAAAGATATCTACTTGAATGAATCAACCTTAGAGATGGGTACTTGTCTTGTTACTTGATTCAATCAACTTGCAATGTCTTATTACATAGATAATGCTTCAATAGCATTAAGTTACAACTTATTAAATGGAAATACAAAAGAAGGCCTTGAAGCCTTGATGATTACAATGTCCTTCACACTTGATCAACTTAATCAAACTCAATGATGTCGACTGAATGTCAACACCTCACAATACACCAAGGGAGCATCACCTTGCTTGTTGAGGGCGCATCACCCCAACACTTGAAACTTGCAGGCCTCAAGATTACAAGCTCAATAGCTTTGCAGAGAGAATTTTGTCAAAATGAATAGATGCCAAATGAATGAGAGAGCTCCTCCTTTTATAGGCCTTCCAAAGGCAATGAAGGCACATTTTTCAATGCACAGAGAGGAACCAAGGCACGTTTCCCAAGAAGCATATCCAAGAGAATATTACATCTGATGACTCATTCTGAGTTGGCAAGCTTATCCAGAGACCTTGACACGGATCCCGAAGACATTTTGTCGACCAATGAGAGCTCAGGTAGTTACAACTACCTTATCTTCTGACTAGGTGCCAAATGTTGATCCAGGCGCTCAACTGAGGTAGTAGAGTCATGAATAAGCGCCCTTCCAAACTAGGCTCATTCTGGAGATAAGAAAACAAATAGAAGTGCGCCTTGCATGTAAGATGACTTTCCTTGGCAATTCTTCAAGTCTTGATGTTCTGGGAGGTGGAATGCTTCAATTGGGAGTGAGCGCCTATCTTCTAATGTTCGAACTTCTTCTTCTGGCTCACTCTGTAGCTAGGCGCCAGAGCTAGGTCATTTGCACTGGAAAATGCGCCTTACAGGATCATGGAGGAGTAGAATTGCGCCTAGGCTCAAATGATCATCTTTTCTAGGTAAATTGAAAACTACTTGTCTTCAATTGGATTGATCTTACCTCCTTGATGGAGCGCGTTGTAACTAGACTAGACTTGAGACCTTGCTCCCATCTTAGGTGCACTTTTTGGAGTAGTTTCAACTGATATTTGCGCCTAACATCTTAATGAGAATGTCTTATATTCTTCAAACTTCCAGATATTTGTAATCAACCTTTGGATGCTCTTTTAAGTCTAGCGCCCTCATTCAGAGTATCCATCATCTCGCTTGGGTCTTCCAACTCCATTTAGGTGCCATATGAACTTCCCAAGGGCAGGCGCAATTGTGAGGGTGGAGAAGATGAAAAGTACACCTCAATCACAAACATATTTCACTTGTCTTTAATGATGATTCCTTGATCCTTTGATGATTCACAACACTATTTTAAGGTTGTTTAAGCAAGAGCTAGCGCCTCCACATCTAGGCGCCCATTTGGTATCCTAGAAACATGAGCTAGCGCCTCACATAGTTAGGTGCTCATTCTTGGTTGTTTGATTAACAATTGGCGCCTTGTATTCCTTGGATATTCTTTCAACAATCTCAACTTGCAGGGATCAAGGCAGATATCTAGAGTCATGAAGTAGCGCCTCACTAGTCTAGGCGCACATTTCATGAGACATTCTACCCTTCCAATTCTCTATCTAACCTTAGGCGCATTCCTTAAGTTGATCAATCACAGTCTAGCGTCCCAAGTACCAAGGTGCACTTTTGGGTTGGTGTAGAATGAAACTAATGCCTTGCATAGGATTCACCTTCAAACATGTGGCGCTCACACTTGTAATCTTTGCGGTGAAGTAAATCTCCTATCTAACCAAGCGCCCTGACTACTTGGAGTAATTGGAAGCTATCTTCCCACTTAGGCGTACTTTAGGTGAATTTGTCATGATATTTGCTCCTAGAGTTTAAAAGTCCTTCCAGTTGCTTCAATTACCCACTCAATCCCTCATGGATGATCAAGCGCCTCTCAAGGATGTATTGGCGCCTTGTGGTTCTAGGCGCTCACTGCAAAATACTTAGCACCTAAGGTGTATAGGCCTTTCTTCACCATCCAATCCACCTAGAAGACTTCATTCTGGAAACTTATCAACTTCTCCTATCAAAGCGCCCTATTTGAAATGCTTCAAGACAAATCCTTCTTATCATCTTGCACTTCCAAAGCTTGTTCGAAGACTCCATATACTTGGGCGCTCATTTGAGCAGTTTGATGAGGAATTTGCGCCTAGACTCCAAGAGTCAATTTCCTGCTTCCAGACTTAGCCAAATTTGGGTTTCTGACTTGTTCCTGCAAAACAATAAAGTTAAGTTAGTCAAAAAACCAGTTCATTCCCTCATGATTTAGAATTAGCCTCCGGGAATGAGGAATAAGCTAATTCATTCTTCATTTGATGATCAAGCCGGAGACGGGGACATGACAAGATAGGTATGTTGAATGCCTCCGCAATCTTTTCCTTGGAGAAATAGGCCACCATTGTGTTGTTGCGATCAACAACCATCTTTCGTTCCGGATCATAGTGCATGAAACATTCCACGATCAGCTCGGGACAAGGAATGGCGGGCGGGAAGCACGCGGCGGAGGCAACTCCGTTCCGGACGATCTTGGCTACAAGCTGGGATGGAGGACGTCCATCCACTCCGTACATCCGCTTTATAATTTCCTCCATGCTTGAGGGATGGATGTTGGTGTCTCCCATGTTTGCCCATTTTGAGAGGATTCTAGATTCCGGGAGTGTCCGTCTGAGGGCAGCCTTCATTTGAGTTTGTCTTGAAGAGCCCGCCTTGGCACTTGCCATTCACCTGTAGAGTCAAGGAAAGAAATAGCAAAGTATAAGTTTTTCAAGGGGTAAGGATGGAGGCAGGATGAGGGTTTTTATTCCCACACATGGGAAGTTAGTACAATAGATTCATGCATGTGGGACTAAGAAATCATGAATTGTCAAGTACATAGGAAAGAGAGAATAACAATATTCTAAGTAAGAAGACTCCTATGCATTCACATACCTTTCTTTGCACAAGGAACTTTTGACCTTTAATGGAATTTCTGATTTTTTGATGGATTTCTGATCTTCTAATGGATTTTCTGATTTTTTATGCAGGAATTAATGGATTTTTGCCAAGAAATCTGCCTTTGGAATGTTTCAGAAATTTAAGTTTTGGTGAAGGACTTACCTTAGAATGGAGGAGTCTTGTCTTGGAGGATGAATTTCTGCCCTTGGAAAGTCCAGAAATTCGCTTTAAATCTACAGAAATATCTGTCCTAATGAAGAATTTGGCCTTGGAAATGATGAAATCTTCAATATCCTTAGATAAATTGTCCTTCAAGTGATGAAATCTGCCCTTGAATGAATATTTTTGCTCCTAGAAGGTATATTTTTGCTCTTGAAATCTGCTTTTTTGCTTTGGATTTGTGTTTGGATGTTAAGAATGACCTTGGGCGCTGCCTTATATAGGCGTTTGGACTTGGATATGCCACTTGGCTGACCTCCACTGGAGGAAAATATAAATAAAATAAAGGAAAACCCCTTGGTCGACCTTTACTGGCCGCCATAGTGTTTTGTCTTATTCTCCTCAGGGGGTGGCGCGGAGATTCCAGATGGTCGGGGAATTTTAGATGTCGGGGATTTCTTCCAGTCGGGGATTCCCTCCTTGGAGTGATTCTGGAACTTTTTGCTGAAATTTGGCTAAGTCTTGGAATGCTGCCTCTGTGAAGATCTTTCCAGAAGGAAGTTTGTGATATCATGTTTGAACAGGAATCCTCTTGGGTTGTCCATTCCGACGGGACTGGAATCCTTCAGGCTAGGTCAGGAGTGCACTACAGTCATGCTATCCAGGAGCACAAATTCCCTAAGGAAGTGGATTTTGCGCTCAGGGCAAAAGACCCTCCTGGAGCGCATAATCCACCTGGTCATGGATAGTGCGACCAGGGACAAATTCCTTCCAGGTTTTCCTCTCTCAGACTTACTTTCAAGTTCTTTTGTCAGAGTTTTGCCAAGTTTTGGAAGTCTTCCTGCAGGATTTCGTGAAGGTCATCATTTCATTTTGGATAGACATCATTTGTGGAGGGAACTAGAGGATTCTGTCCAGCGGCGCAAATTCCCCGAGTAGGTGGATTTGGCGCCTTGGACAAAAACCTCCAAGAGCGCACAATTCCACAGGTGCAAGATTTTGCGCCCTAGCCAAAAAACTCTCCAAGAGCACACAATTCCACAGGTCATGGATTTTGCGCCCTAGTCCTTGTATGTTCAGTTTTCAGGATTTTGGTTAAGGACTTATCCTTTCTTTCAGTTCTGTTTCTTGAGTGAGGTTTTAGCTTTGCGAAAGGTGAACTTTGGTTGCTTCACGGTGGTTCAATCATCGACATGGGATCCAGAACAAGGAGTTTTCCTCCATCCCTACAAGGAATTTCAATCTTCATGGTGAATTCTTCTAGACCAACAGTGAATTCTTCATTCTGGTACCCATGGACTGGAGTTGGATTATTTCATGATGAGTTGCAAAATCCAGCTATGATAGGAACTGGACAGGACAATCAGGATCCTAGGGCGCATAATCCAGCAAGTATTGGATTGTGCGTTCAAGATGAAAAACCATCCCTGGGCGCATAATCCAGTACCTACTGGAATATGCGACTAGGGATAGAATCCTTCCCTGGGCGCATATTCCAGTAGGTACTGGATTATGCGCCCAGGAACATTCCTGTGCCACAGTTCAATAGTCATCAGGAGGGGTGTTTGAACATTGATTGTTTCGAGATTTGCTCTAAGTCCTTGAAAAACTCCATTGATTCGAGAATCTTTCGAGTTATGAAATGAGTCTTGGATTTGGATCAGGAGGATATCCCTTGGATTGAACTTCCGGATTGGAGTTGCTGGGCCGGGAACTGAGTTCCATGATGGAAAGATGAACATGCCAAGGAGTGACAGTCTTTGTCGAATTCAGGACCTGGTCGGGATAAGAATCTGGATAGTCCTTGGAACAGGATTCCGGGCATTGAAACAAGACTCCGGGATAGGCACTTCCGGACAGGACTCCGGATTGGACCTCCGGGCTAGATTCCTAGACTGGAGTTCGGGAATGATTCCTAAGTGGGACATGGAGTCTTGGGACAAGATTAGAATTGAGTTCCATGCCGGGGATGGAGTGGGTTCATTTCTTAAGGATGGAAAGACAAAACCCTTCCCTGAGGACAGTCCAGAACAGGCAGTTAGGGTTCCAAGCCCATGCAGGAGGAAATCTATGTGTTCACTTCTTCGATCACCGGTGAGCCAACCTAAACCATTAAGATCATCTGAGTTCTGAAATCATGCCGGAGAGTATGGGATTAGAGCAAGAATCCGGACTAAGTCAAAAAAAGAGGGGGACCTAATTTGCAATTGGGGTTGAGGTTGTAAAAGGTCACAACAGTGTCCAAGCTTCAAAGCATGAGAAGCAAAGTTGTTCTCTCCTTAATTGATTTTTGCTCTTCTTATGATCACTTGTAGGCTGCAAATTACTTGGAAGTGAATCACCTGTATGCTCACCATAGAGACTTCTAGAAACTTCTCTTGTAGATGAATATCTTTCAATCTTCTTTTGTATAGACATCAATCGTCTTGACATAGTATCTGAAAACTACTGTGATTCTCGTTTGTGCTTAGCAAGAATTCTTTTCAACTGTTCTTTCACGCTAGGCATCTTTTCTTTTGTTGGTGAGGTAGCCATTGATGAAACCAATTTGCACCTGCTATAAGTCTGATATCTTTTCCTTCTCTTAATCTTAGACTGAATTTTGATCTTATTTCTGCTCTTCATCCGAATACTTCATCCAATACATAACAATGTGCAATTACACCATGAAGTACACATAAAGATCAAGAAGATGATGACAAGCCAAATCAGACCACTGCTGTTATGAATTTCAGATAGTTCAAGTCTTCAATTACTTCAAATGGAATGGCTTTACCATAGCCAAATACAAATGCCAATCCACTGTTACAAAATCAGTATGAAATGATGAATAACAAATACCACTTTGATGCTCAAATGCAATGGAAAATGAGTGACAAGTCTGCTGTGACAAATCAGCCTCCTTGTGTAAATGGCAAGTGATCCAAAGGTCTTTAAATGCTGTTATATGCTGCCACGTCTGCTGTCCACCAAGACTAATAATGAATCTACCTTCAAACAATGCCACGGACCAGATTGCATGCCAAAATGAGGAGTGATTTCCACCAAGACTCCAGCGCACCTCCTATGTTGAATGATACTCCATATGGCGGCTAGGGTAAGTAAATGCTGATATAGCAGATCTGCGCTCAACCCTCAATTGATGATGCTTCAAACTTCAAATGCCACTAAATATAAAATCGCTGCCAATGTAAATCGACTCCAAAATGTAATCACTGCCAATGGTTATGCAATTCGGATCCAAGGAATGTCTATGACAGCGGCTGGGAGTGATTCGCTCAGGTCTGATCTGGAATTGCTATTGCAGTGCCTTAAATATTTGGGCGAATGACCACTTCAAGATCAGCGCTCATCTAGCAATATGACCCTCAATGAAATCTGGCAATAATCTTCAAACCTTCTATAGATCTTCAATGAGACCTTCAAAACCTTCAATCAAAGTCTTCAATGATATGCAAGGAATCTTCAACTTCAATCATCAACAATGAAAATAAAACAAATGGTCTCTAACCCAATATCTAACATTAATCAATAAACTCAAACCCAAAGAAAAGTGGAACAATGCTTTGAAGCTCAATCGTGAAATCTGAAGTAATTTCACCTCATGGATGAAATTGTAATGTCCCCTACTTAGCCTAGTCAGTTGTTGGTTAGAGATTAGCCTATCACGGGACTCCCGTAGGCTAATGGCAGTGTTTAGGGAGTCAGTTTGGGGACTTACTATTTATAGTAAGTCATGACAGGGCCAGTTTCTATTTTTGGCAGGGCAGTGCAGGAGCCAGGGCACGAGATTCACGGGGTCGAATCCTCTAGAGCATTGTTTGATTTATCATAAGTTAAATTAAAGATTTAACTTATTATATTTTAAATGTGACTTTAAGTTATATTATAACTCAACTTTATAACATAAAGTTGTAACTTAAAGTAAGTGTTGTGTGCCTAGGGATGTGCGCCTCCTCATGGAGAGATAAGGGGATGAATTAAAATTAAAATTTAATTAAAATCCCTCTCATCTTGGGTGTTAGAGTTGAGGGCAAATAAAAGACCAAAAGAAAGTTTCATTTCATTATGCTTGGTTTATGATATTTTGCTCTCATATTGAGTTTTGCCTGTGCATAGGGTTTGAGCTTGGCTCTAGGGTTTGAATATCAATTTGCAGAGACGAAAACCTTTGCAGATTTGCCTTTCCTCGTGTATGAAAGAGTGCATTAGGAAGGGGTTAGAGGAGCTTCACACAGGAGTTCCATTTGTGCATCCAGAGAATTCATTTTGGAGTTAGTTTGAACTTGGAATGGCAATATTCGGAGGAGTTTAATATTTCAGTAGATAGAAGAGTTTAGAAGAGCAGATTTAAGTGTTTTTAGCAGGGTTTTGAGTTGTCCTTGATACTCCATATCAGGTCGTACATCCTCTACAGCTGGCCATACCCTTGTTGGAAGTTATTGTGAGTTTGTGGTCTTCATTCTTGGCTTTTGATCACTCCAATCTGATCGCCTATAGTCTTCAGTTCCAATAATGCAAAAACAGAGAAATTTGGAGAGGTTTTGGGAGCTTATGTTGTTGGTTTGAGGGTGTAGCTGGGCCGTACAACTAAGAAGGAACAACAGGTTGCAAAAGGATCTATTTGTGGCCTCTAGGGTTTAATAGAAGATTGCTTCCATTTGTTATGCAATATCTCATCTTATTTTGGAGTTCGGAGCCTATTTCTATGATTTTTATGGCTGGTCTGGCAATGACCTCGGCATGAAGTTGTAAAACTTGATATGGGTATGTAATAGAACTTCATATTTTGGCTTCCTTCAATCGGGGTCTTTATTATTTTGTTGATATCTGGTCTAGACTTTCTGGGTTTTCCATATATGTTGCATTTTCCATGTCAATGTTGCAAAAAACCTATATGCAAAAACATGCAATGAAAACTTAAACTTAAAAACACCCAAAACACAAAACACAGATTCAGGACAGACATATACGGAGGGGTGTATGTTACAGAAATTGGGTTTTCGTCCAACTCATCATATTCTCCATGAATGCAAGGGAACATCTCCTTGAACTCAAGATGAAACCAAGAACTTATCTTCAAGCCAAAAACACATAAACTCAATGATATCCAAATGTTTCCCAGCTGCTCCTTATAAAACCTTCTTCAATTAGGTCTGACCTAATTTTATTAAATGAAGGTTTTTATGTACACAATCACACTTGAACTTTATTAAATAATAGTTTTTGTGTATGACATAAAGTGCTTTTGGACCCACTTAAGTAACTTTTATAAAGTAATTCAAAATTAGAACACTTTATAAAGTTAACTGAAAAATAAAACCACTTAAGTCACTTAACTTCTTGTTCTAGCCAATTATTCCCTTGGAATATGATAGCCATATCAAATATGACCATCACAGAAATGGGGACATCACAGTCCTCCCTTCCCGACATTGCTTGTCCCCAAGCAATGGGAAGAAAATTTGCATCCAATCAATCCCTAGATCCCCAATCAATCTTGGTTCTTCATACAAACTCAGACACCTCATCTCAAAGCTGCTGATGTAAGAGATCCTGGGACCGCTTTTGCTGTCGTACAATGATGCAAACACAAGTGAATCCATCCCTGTTACCTCGCTGTCATAAATCAGAACAGCGGTATGCAATTTGAAAATATCATCCAAAATGATATAAAAAGTACCATCCAAAGTGCATGAAGATAGAAGACGATCATTAGACCAAATTCCCACATGGGTGTAATGGTCTCTGCCATACCAAATTATCTCAAGCATTGCTGTATCAAAACTGAAATCAAACAATTCAATGCTCAACAATGAAAAAGAGTTTCCAACCAATGAAGAATGAAGTATCAAACCATCCATATGCTTCCATAAGAAAGCATCATCAAAATGATGTTGTGTCATCTCAAGGGTAGGCTGATCTAGCTCACCAATGGAAACTAATGCCTCATGCAAACCTAAATTACCTTCATCCTCATTGTCACACACATGCATATCATCAATGGCTGATCCAAAATGAGTAAGCAAAGCTGATTGCCTCATTCCCTTGACCATTTCAAGGTGTTGTTTTGCTTGACCAGCAACTATCTTAGCTTTCTTTGCCCTTTCTAGCCAAATGTTACACCTTTCTTGTGTATTTTCCAAATCATTAAAGGTCTGATATACAAAATTAGATTGTGTAGTGCAATGTTTTTCAACAAAATCACTATATCCAACACCCCATTCTTGTGTATTGTCATTAGTAGACTTCAAAGGAACATCAATCATAGGTGTTAACATGTCTACCTCATGAAAATGCAAAACCATAGGACTGCTGTTCTCAAACAAATTAGGTATAATGTCATGCCATTTCATAGAATTGTCATCCATTTCAAAATTCAAATGTTTACCATCAAATGTCGGTTCAATACAATTCTCTCCAAGTGCATCATATATGTCTTCATGAGACAATTCATGACCCATAGCTATCATTAATTTGGTTGTCATTTGATAATTATGGGAAGAAATAGGACTGTTGTTCCAAAAATCAGAATTGCTTTCATACCTTTGTTATGTGTCTTCACAATTAACCATCTCAAGATCAACCACCTTCATACCATCTTCATGTTGTGAAGCTAAGTCAAGATCATGCTCAAGCAAGGAATCATCATCACAATAGAAAGTAGATTCATCTACAACCTATTTTTCTTCAATGGGCGATCTAATGTGTGTCTCTTCATGTGAATCACATACCTCATGACTGATCCTTGTGGCAATCATCATGTCCTCTCCTTCTACGTATAATTGATCATCAATAGTATGCCCTTCATCTTGTTCATAACAAACTGAAATTTTTGATTTGCTCTCAAATGTATGAACAATATCACTTTCCAAACCATTCACATCACAGCTTGACTTCTTATCAACATGATGAAAAGATGAAGCAATGTTAGTCTCATCATAAGAACCCATACCTTCATGTAGTTGCTCTAACATAGCTAATTTGTCTTCAACTTTGACGTGCTCTTCATCTTGAGCTTCTTCTTTTTTAAAAGCATCCACATGTATGAGTAGGTGTCCAAGCCTCAAAGCATGCGAAACAAAGTTGTTCTCTCCTTAACCGATTTATGCTCTTCATATGATCACCTATAGGCTGCAAATTACTTGGAAGTGAATCACCTGTATGCTTATCAAACTCATCATAGAGACTTTTTAAAACTTTACGATCAAATGAATATCTTTCAATCTTCTTTTGTAGAGGCATCAAACATCTTGACATAATATCTGAAAATTGCTGAGATTCTCATTTGTGCTTAGCAAGAAGTCTTTCCAACTGTTCTTTCACGCTAGGCATCTTTTCTTTTGTTGGTGAGGTAGCCATTGATGAAACCATTTTCAACCTGCTATAAGTAGCTGAAACCAACTATTGAAATAGTTATGCAACCAAACTCATTTATACCCTCAGGCTGGCAAGATCATGGCTCTGATACCACTGTAATATCCCACTTAGGATATTTGCCTATTTTATCTAAGCTCTGATACCACTGTAATACCCCACCTAGTAGATATTTTTTCAATTTCCCAAACACTTAATATGACATATTTCATTTGTCAATTAAGTTAGCATGATCAGATGCTTGTTCAAATTATCAAATTCAGATTTTGCAAATCCTTCAATGAAACCCTAGGTCTGCACTTTTAATTTCTTTCTTAAAAACCCTAAGTCTGATATCTTTTCCTTCTCTTAATCTTAGACTGAATTTTGATCTTAATTTTGCACCTTTCAATTTATCTCCCACACATGAATTATACACATGAATTATAGAATATGTACCAAATTGATAGCAAAACAAATTGTATATCTGCAGACTTCTTTGATATGAATTGCATCATAGTTAATAAACAAATGGATAGCAAAATGATTGATAAATCCAGTCAGACCTCACTGTAATGAAATCAGTCTTATCATTCTTCATTATTACATCAAATTCATGGATAGATGGAAGCCAAACACAGGTATAGACTGCTGTTTACAAATCAGATATGAATGACAATATCAACATACCCAGTATGATGCCAATTTATTGACAAAGGCAATGACAAACCTCTCAAGACTGTTCACTGATCTTCTAAACCTGATCCGCTGCTACAATAGTGATCAATGATGAAGGATGAATGATGAGCGCTACTGCAGATCACTGACCACCAATGATGGATCACTGTCACCAAGCATACCAATTGGCCTCCCAATAGCTGCGATCACTCTCTCAATGCTGGTCGCTGATCCTGTGTGTCTGAACGCTGTTACTTATGGCTGTAAGGAAGGCGGATTGCCACTGATATAGTATCCATTCAATCTTCAACTAGCGCTGATCCTCTAATGAAGAATTGCTGCCATGGAAGTGCAAGTTGGATCCCAACGATATCAATGATGGTGGCTAGGAGGAATGAACTCAGATCAGATTTGAATCGCTGCTGTATGTCTAATATAAACGGCCCAGCAAACCCTCACAATGATGTACGATTTGATGAATGACGGCCTCCACAAACTTGGCACTCAATGCATGGATGTCCTTCCTAAAAATCGATGCTCAATGGATGATGACATCTATCAAATGCAAATATAGATCTTCAATGGAATCAACTCAAGGTCCCCGACCAAATTTCGAATGATCAATCTATGAAACTCAAACAATGTCTCCAATGTAGTACAATTGCAAACTCAAAACCCTAGCAGTTGTAACCTACAAATAAACTCCATTTCTAGCTCTTCTAAAACATCAAATTCATTCAATGAAGTGCAAATAGACCTCCCTTATGAAGTCTCCTCAAAGCGAGCTAGATTTTCGTCCAACCCACGAGGAATTGCAAGGGATCATCTCCTTGAATTCAAGCTGAAACAAGTTGCAGCCAAGTAGAAACATCTCCATATCAAAATAACACAAACTCAATCATATGGAAAATGATTTACAAATGCTCCTTATAAAGCCTTCTGTCCAAATAGGTCTGGCCTTCAACTTTATTAAATAAAAGTTTTTGTCTACACAATCACTTAACTTTATTAAATGACGGTTTTTATGTACACAATGTCACTTTATGATAAAGTACTTTTGGACCCACTTAAGTGACTTTTATAAAGTAATTCAAAATTAGAACACTTTATAAAGTTAACTTAAAAATAGAACTGTTGTGACCTAATCACACATCGCCCCATTGCAAATGGGGACCCCCTTTTTTTTTGCAATTCTGAGCTTGTAGGGTCTTTAGGGAAGTATCATTAGATCAGGTCTCCTCCACAAACTGGGAAGTGAGCCTCACCAGAAACGAGTCAAGTGAGTTAATCTCCTTGCAAACGATAAATTAGGAAGGCCATCCATCAAACAAGGTGTAATTGAGAACATTGAAGTCAATCCCTGAGACATTGAAATTGACTAAGTTTGATATCCTGAAGTTTGATGTTCTGAGATCCTGAAAATTGGCTAAGTCTAAAATCTGGTAGATCCTCAAAAATCTAGAATCTGCATGTTAAATCCTATGGATCCAGGGCCTATCTCAAACATCCTGGAAGTATATTTCAAAAATATTTAAAGTATAATCTGAGCATATACTTAAACATATTTTTTAAATATACTTCACCCAGGATACTGAAAATAGCTAAGTCAAAAAAGTTGAAACCTTGAGTGGAAATTTCCCATACCCATTCAGTATGCGCCCAGGAAAATGATGAAATTTCTCTTCAGAGAGAAATATGCACCCAAGGTGAGAGTTTTCAAAATTTGGCTAAGTATGAGATGAAAATGGGAAATTTCTCTTTAGCAAGAAATTTGCTCTCCAGGAGGGAAGATGAATTGAAGTCATTACAAAATGCATGTTTACCACAATATAGTGTGTTTTACAGAATATGAAGTAAACAGAAATAATGAAGTAGTAGTATAGTGCATTACATGAACATAACAGAATTAATCGGAATGGACCATTGTATTCATTCATTGATTCACAGAAAATATTACCATGTTCATGACAGCGACATGTATTATAACTCCAATATCTCCATGCATCAACTATCATCAAAGTACACACATGTCCCGACTACAATGCATTGACGCTTTAAATACTCATGGCCAAGGTTGGTTGTGATGCCAACCGTTGGTACTGACTCCAAACTACCCGACCCATCAGTTGGTACTGACAACTAATTACATCATTTATTTACTTAAACTAATTTGCTATCTACATCTATCCCCCCCTCAAAATTGGTTGTCTTCCAGACAACATTCACATCAAAATGACAAAATTATGACAAAACTCACAAACATCCTACTGAGAGTGGGGAGGTTGGGAAGACATCCCTGGGTATACTGATGCGGTTGGGGTGGCTGATCGCTGTTGTGCTTGCAGCTTCCTTGCTTCCTCGGTCCTTTGTCGCAGCTGGTGTTGGGCCACTAGCTCCCGCTCTCTTGCTGCCTTCACCATATGACCTGCTTCCATTACTTGTACTTTGCCCTTCACCACTTCTGCCTCCTTTGCCTCAAGCTGTACTCCCATGTCCTTCATCTTGGCCTCCATCTCCATCAACTTGGCCTCTAAGCCCAATGCTCTGGCCTTCTCTCCTTTAGTGGCTTTTGTCTGTTGTGCTAACTGTTCGTGAGATCTTTGAATATGCTCAGCCAATTCTTTCTTCTTCGTCTGTAGGGCTGCCTCACTCTCCTCCTTTTTCTCCAACATCACATCCTTTTTCTTCATCTCATAGAATACTTGTCTATATGCCTTCTCTATGGTAAACAGGGAGTCTATGACCTCTGCGTCTCTTCCCCCTACCACTGGTCGTGACCCTCTCCATCGGTCATGCATATATCTAGTGTCCACCGCTGGCCATCCTCTCGCTATGAAATGGCGAGCAAACTCCTCACAGCCCAGTTGTATAAAGTTCCTAATTCTCCTTGCGTCTTGGGCCACTACTTGTGATCGTCCCAATCTGAGCTATTTGGAGATCTCAGCTATCTCCCCCATGTAATCTGCCACGTTCTCTAAGTCCTCCATGGACCTCTGAATGGTACCTATTGGGTCTGAGGGGTCGGGTTTGGAAAGTGTGAGTGTCAACCCCTCTAGAAATCCCTCCTCTGGTGGAGTGGCCACTGGAGTGGTAACTGGGGAGCTCATAATGTCCATGGGAGACCCTTGTGACGGTCCCCCTACCTCCTGTGTAGCCGGTACTGGCTGTGGCAGAATGCTCTGCTGAGTGATCTGGCCAGTAACGCTAAGCTGCTCTATACTCTCTGTCCCCCTTGGTGTGTTCCCTTCCTCCTGACCCTCTGTCACCATGTGTAGTGGGCTCAGCAAGGGTACTTCAGGCATGTCTACTGTTGGGCCAATGTTACTTAACCAACTATCTATTTTGTCCTGGGGACCTCCTACTGATGCTGATGGTAGCTCTACTTGAGATGTGACCAATCCCCCTATTGTGGAGGGCTTCACTGGCGAGGTCGGGCTAACTGTGTTGGTTGTCACCAATGGTGTAGCTGGTGATGGTGTGGCTTCTGCTAACAGTCTTATCCTAACTGGAAGTGTGGTTGTGCCCTGTCCCTCCGTACTATGTGAGGGTGCCGGTAATGTGAATGATGCTGATTTGAGTTTTGGGAGTACCAAAACTCCTTTAGGCTTCCCTCCTTTTGCTGCTGTTTTCTCTATCTCCATGGGCTGTCCCACTTTTGCTGTTGCTGTAGTTTCCCTCTCCTCAGCATCCTTTGTGGTGGCCTCTCTCATCACACTCCGTGTCATTCTTTGTGTAGGTATTTCATCTATGGATGAATCACTTTCTACTATTGGTGATTGCCCCTTGTCTTCCTCTTCTTACTCTTCCTCTTCCTCTTCTTCTTCTTCCTCCTCTTCACTTTCCGTGGATGTTTCCCTTTGCTTCCTTTTCCTCTTTGGCTGTTGTGATGGCTCTTCCCCGTGCACTGTATCGAGGCCTTTCCAGTAGAACGCTGTAGGCCACCCCGACTCTATCTGTGATATCGGTTGCAGCCCACCCCATTTGTCGACTGGAACTTGGGTATGGACAGCATCGAGAAAGAGGGCAATGGCGTGCTGTGTCATGTAAAATACCTTGTGCCGCTGAGATAAAAATTCCCTGATCCTCTCCGTCAAATACCTCGCCCAATTGTAAACCTTGCCAACACTCAGTTCAATCATATAGTCGACCATCCATAGGGCGATATCCGATGCCCTACTGGAACCCGTCAGTCTGCATTTCATTACATCCGTGATACATTTCCATTCATTTGCTAATAAATTTTTCCTCAAACACCAATTACCTAAATTCCAGATAGTATATTTTTCTTTGTCTGTGAGGTCAGTTCGACATACCCTCTGGATTAGGGTATCTTTGTGCTGCTGTGTCATTCGGCCCGGTTTCACCACGCTCATGCCGATGGCTGGAACTCCCGTCACTCTGGCAAAATCTTGTGGCTAGAATGATACTGTGACTGTATGGCCCTGATACTCAACGATGGACCTGTTAGAGTGCTGGCAAAAGTTGTTGACCATGGCCTTCAAGTACGGCTCGAACTCCCTGGCATTGAAGTAGGGCATCAGTATTGCTTTGTCGACCTGGGCGTGTTTTAATGCCATCTTTAGCACATTGTTTTCAGGTGCATTTTTCCACCATTGCTTGCACTCATTTCCTGTCAGGCTTTCCTAGGTGATGGCTTTCACTCCCATATCAGCACTTGGTTTTTTCTTCTCCTCCGATGCAATGTAATGTCCCCATTTTAGGCAGTTGTGGTTTAGCCTATTCTTGGCCCTCATAGGCTAACGCAGGTGGTTAGAGGGCCCTGTTGGGCGGTTATCAGTGTGGTTTCTTCTCCAGGGTTCAATGAGGTTCAGGCTTGGCCTTTGTAGAGGTTTTAGAACTCAGTTTCTCATACTTACTATTTATAGTTAAGTCATTCAGTCAGGGTTACTATTTATAGCAGGGCACTTGAATGGGATATTTCGGCAATGTCGATTCCGGTATTCAGTTGGCTTGGAGAAATAAGGTGTTTTGCCTAAGTTATGATGTTTAATTATTATTAAAGGTCACTTTAATAATAATTAATATTTTAATATTATATTTTAACGTTATATTTGCACTTTATAACTTGAGGGGTCATGTGGCATTTAAAAAGGGGGCCATTTCAATTTATTATATATAAGGTCATATTGTAATATTATTAAAAGTGCAAATAAAATATTATTTTAATAAAAAGGAAGCTTCTAGATGGGGCGACTTCATGAGGAGAAAAAAAAAAGTATATTAAGAGGGTCACCCAAGCTTCATATCATCCAGGAATTGATATTTGCTTTGATGTTGTTGTTTGGTGAGGAAGCCAGCTAAGGTTTCTGCCAGTTCCAGCGATTGGGAACAAAAACTCTCATTAGTTATGCAATTTTGAGGCTGTGAAACTATCAGCTGAGATTATTGCTAAAGGGTGGGCTTCATCCAGGAGTCCAATCTGTGCTTAAATTGGCGAATACATTAAGTTTCACAAGGGTTCCAAAGGTTAATCATTTGCAGAACTGAAATTGTTGGTGACATGAACAGTGCCGTGAACAGTGACATGAACAATGCCATGAACAGTGAGTGAATAGTGTTGTGCTATAGTACCTACTACAGTAAATGCTACAGTAATTGACGCAATGTGAAAGGAATAAGCAGATTATTGAATGATAAATTGTATTCATAGTGGAGGGCAATCTTGGCATTGAAGGGGATCGAAGGAAGGTGCTGCTGTTATCAATTATTAGTCATTTGCTGTAGACTAGTACCCCATGATTTTGCTTGTGGAGGCTTAGCATTGCATTGATTTTAACTTGGGCTTGGAGCGCTCCACTCTAGAGGACTTGGTGATGATTTTAGATGCTCTTTGAAGATGTTTGGAGGCTGCAAATAATTTAAATTAAATGCTGCAAGTCAGAACAGGGGTGGCTGCAAGAGAGGTTCGATTTGGCTAGGTGAAGGCACTAATTTGTCAAGTAAAGAGCTGCCACCTCTTCATCAGATATAGGCGCTTATTTGCACCAGGTTCTTCATGATTTTAGAGTAGTTTGTATTGTCATATCAGTCATATAAGCTTGCTACTGTAGGTGCTCTATCATATCAGTTTGTATTGGCATAATCAAATCAGCTTGAACTCAGCCTATGCTTCAGTATAATACAAGGAAGGAGTTGCATATCATTATTTGTCTTGGCTGTAGTATTCATTTCAGTATTCAAGACAACTGTTTGTCTAAATGTCACTAGCTGAAAGTCAACATTTACATTATAGGAATTGCATAGCAAGTGTTTGATTAAATGACCTATGCTATAGGTGAACACTTAATTATAAGGATGCATGCGAAATGTTCGACATAATTCCTTATTGCTGTAGACGCACATTAGTTTGCATGCCAAGTGTTTGTGAAAATGCTACTTGGCTGTAGACATGCATTTTACCTTAGGAACTCATGTATTTGCATTTGAAAAGAGTAAAAACAAGTGCATTTCATTCTCATCTTATTATTAGATGATTTAGGATTCAAATCAAAGCATTTGCATCATTTCTATTTGAAACCAAGAGCAAGCTCAAAACAGCAAGGACATTCTATGCATGCAAAGTGTTTGACAATATTCCTTGAGCCTCTATTCAGCAGTTTGAGGTCAGATCTAGCAAGGGATATTACATGCAATCTTCGGCCTGTAGGATGCAATCTTCTTCCCTGTTGTGACCAAATCACACATCACCCCATCATGATGGGGGCCCCCAGTTTTCTTCACCTTATAGTCAGTTAAACGAACAATCTTTGCAAAACCAATACAGAGACTTCTTGAAAGACAAATTTAAGGGGGTTTTAATGTTAGCATGAGGTCCTGAGCTCAACATGTTGTTTCAAGAGACAGAGGGCGCACTTCTTTATCATTCTTATCATTTTGAGCGCCCTAGGTCTATGTTGGGAAGAATGATGTTAAGTTAGCCTCTTTTAGCGCCTTGATTGAGTGACTTCACATCTTATTTTATCATCATTTAACCAAGGCGCCCTTTCTTATCATTTTTGTCATTATGAGCGCAAAGGACTAAGGGTTGATTGAAGAAGTGTTGATTTAGGCGCCCAAGGCTGTTGAAATCATCATCATGAGCGCCTTAGTCAGTAAAGTGATTAGGAGTGCTTTGAAGTCATTAGAAGTTTGGGCGCCTAGATAAGGGAATTCATTCAAGACCTTGCTACAAGCATAAAGGATGATAAGATCAAGTCAATGAGGTTAAGGCACATTGTATGGCCAAATCCATCTTGTATGGGCGCCTAAAGATGAATGAGTCAAAAGAATGCCACTTAAGCGCCTAGAGGAAAGAATGATAAAGATATTGGATTTGAAGAAGCATCTAGGTGTACTTTACCGTTCCTTTCACTCATGTAAGCGCTCAGATGGGATATGAGTCTCAAGTAGCACCTAGGCAAGTTGGGCGCATTCCCTGGTGTATTCTATCTCATAAGTGCGCCTAGCCCAAGGGATATTGTTCATTGCATTTTGTAGGGGAGAGCTCAAATTGGCGCTTTGGGAGAAGGTTGAAACATTTGAAGAGGTCACCTTGAGCGCCTTGAAGGAGTGAAGCACATGTGTGATGTTTGATTGAATGTCTCTTGTAGGCGCATCTTATCTCTCTTTTCACCCATTTTGGCGCTCCTCAAGTGGATTTTTACCTATTTTGGCGCCTTGTGTTTGAATGATCATTTTTGAATTTTGAATCATGCCTTGTAAGAAAACGTTTGAGCTTCTCCAAATGCACTTGAGGATGGTGAAGGGTAAGTCAAAGTATGAAGCAAGATGAAGGTGCTATTTCCTTCTATGATCACCCATATTTGGCGCCTAGCATATAAATGGCTTGTCATTGAGGGGCATATAATGAGATTTTGGCAAGGTCATTGAGAGGTGAGTAAGGAAAGTAGGGCGCCTTACTAAGAAGGCCTTTATCCTTTTGAGCGCCTTGATTGAACACATGATAAATGAAGTAAGAAGTTCCCCTTGAGCAAGGCGCTCTCCTTGTCCCTTTCACTCAATTATGAGCGCCCTGGCACATTGTCATTTGTAGAGACCATTTGAGCGCCTTTGAAGAGGATGATATGATCATTATAGAATATGTTATGAGGTTTAAGTGTCAATTGGACTCTGAGTAATCTCATGCATGCGCCTAAGAGGGTTCTTTGTGATTCAAGCTTGGGGAAGGTAAAGAAGCATCTAGGCGCTCTGGTAACATCACAACAACCACAAAGTCCGCCTACCATCAAAGAAGTTTAGGAATCACCAATTTGAGCGCCTAAACATAAGATTCATTAAGGATTAGGGTTGATTAAGAAGGTTTAAGGTGCCTAGCTTAGAGGGCCTTCAACAATGAATGCATGTTTTGATGGAACATGAAGCAAAACCTCCACAAGGTAGCGCCTAGAATTGAGAACCTTTGAGTGGCCAAATCTAAACTTGAATGACAAAGGCGCCTTTGCTTGTCACTTTTTATCATGATGAGCACCTTGAGAAAATGTTAGGTAAGTCACTATTAAGTGTGATAGTTTTTAGCGCCTTGAAGTAAGGGAAGGGGTTATAAGGTATGAAAGAAGAGGATACCACTTAAGTTACCTCCAATGGAGCACCCTGTGTTAAATTTGCCAAAATGACTAGGACTTAGTAAGTTAATTCTAGGCACTCTTCTTGTGCAAAATCATCATTCTTAGCGCCTAAAAGGAAGAGAGGTAGTTTTAAACTTTTGAATTTAGAAAATTGTATTAAATGCCAAAAGAGGCCGACCCCTTAGCTGGCCGACCAGCATTAAATGTAAACAAAATCACTACATATAGAGGGCGCTTCACCTCATTTTATCATAATCCACATTGCAATCTGCATTAGGAGCAAATTTTTCAAAGAGGAGCAGCAGATTTTTAGGGCAGACCTGCATTTTGAAGACTGATTTTTGACATTTCATATCTGATTTTTGTCATTTCAATATTGATTTTCATCATTTTATACAGAAATCTGCATTTTCTAGGTCAGAAAATTGGTACAAGGTATGTTTCAGTCATGTTCAATTCATGAAATTGCCTTCTTTTTATTTGATTTTGCTAAATTTCATAGTTTTATCATCTAAAAATCAGGTTTGTGAAGTCAAATTTATCATTTCAAGTCACTTACTCAAGTCTTGTTTTGTAGATAGACGGGCATGACGGCGAAGGAGAGGCAAGTAATGATCAAGATGGATGCCAAGTCCAACATACCCGACTCCAAGCTTGAAACTCATTGGAAGAACGTGGGAGATACCAACATGGGACACGTCAACTTGGATGAGATGAAGGATTTCTTGCTCGCCATCACGAGGAATGAAGACATCAAGGCCATTGCAAAGAGTGGAATTGTTCAAGCGGCATGCTTCCCACCTACCCTACCTAGCACTGAGTTAGTGTTGGAATGTATTTAGCACTATGACAAATAGAAGAGACAAATTGTAGCTAAAGATGGGACTGTCCTAGCTTACCTGCAAAGAGAAGCCATTCAGGAGATCTTAAACATCCCAAACCGGAAAGCAGTGTTCATCTGTCCTACAACTGCCCAATGTACTTTTGAAGGCAACCCCAAGCACTACATGCAAGAAGTGAGGAAGAAGTGGATGATAGATTCATCAATCAAGATATACAACTCTGAAGATCCAAAGTTTCACAAGGCAGACTTCAAACAAGAGATAAGTTATTTCATCATGTTCTTGAATCAAGTAACAGGTAGGCCTCAATCATCTACTTTTGAAGGATGGATGTATACCTATTTTGATCATGTGTTTACAAAGAATAAGATGGTTGACTGGGCTGGCTTTATAAGCCATTGTCTTGATGAGCAGTTTGAAAGGTTTGATGAGACAAAG
Organism: Cunninghamia lanceolata; assembly: GCA_027924645.1. Taxonomy (NCBI): domain Eukaryota; kingdom Viridiplantae; phylum Streptophyta; class Pinopsida; order Cupressales; family Cupressaceae; genus Cunninghamia; species Cunninghamia lanceolata. The sequence continues at coordinate 16,480,335 of BSBN01000107.1, read as the reverse complement.
TCTTTCTTCATGACTTCCTATCTTGTTTACATCCTGGCAAAAAATGTGGTTTATAAAGGATTAACATCTAAAGGAGAAGTAGGTGTAAAGTCTGGACAGATTCTATCACATCAATGTTATCCTCAACTCCATTTGAAGAACATCAATCATTACAAGAGATTTAATGATGCTTTCGCCATGTACATAGTGAGAAAGTTGAGATGAGAAATGCATAGAAGACTAACAGGGGCTGCTAAGAACTTCATTGAACAATATGGAAGGTACTACATTCAATATGACAAGTTTACCTATATTAGAATTCAGGGCTTCACATCCTTTTCATACAGATTGCCGAGGTATCCTACCAATAGGATGGTGTTGCTAGAAGTTTCAAGACAGTTGTTAGAGTTCCATAAAATGCAAAGGGCAAGAAAGAAGGCTGGTGTTCAATTTCCTCTCATGCTAGGGAGATATTACTCTTGTCCATCACTTCAAGCAGCCGAACATTCAAAGGTTGAGCTTCAGGCATATCATTTGCATCTTCATGATTCAAGGAGGGAGAACTTCGATCCACACGGAGCTATTAAGTAGTCATATTCTTCTTATCGGCATGTTGAGCAGCTTGAGGATCATTGGGCTAATGCCATTGATGATGATGATATAAGGATGCAAAAGTGTTCAAGTTTGAAATGGGATCTAGTGAGGGCTACAAAGGTATTAAGGATTCCTGATCAGTTAGATGATAGAACTCTTTTAGGGGATGAATACAATAAGATCCGGAACTTGCCTTATGATGTTGACTGGACTGATAGAGAAAGGGTTTATGATGAAGAATTGATAGAACCTATCATTGCTATCACTGAGGATCATGTGAAAGAGCAAGTACAAGCATTGATAGATGAGGGAAAGAAACTCACACCAAAATGGGAAAGTTGAGCAGCAAGAACAGCATAGTGCACCTGGGAGGAGTTCGCGAAGTAAGGACAATGAGAGATTTAAGTCAAGAAAAGAAAAGAAAACAACTTGAATCTACACAAGGAGAATCAAGCAAGAAGAAGAAAAGAATAAGTATTGAAACTGCTTCATCAAGACAGCTAGGAGATACTCCGATGAATCAAGATATAGTTGTACATGTTGTTGAGGATGCAGTTCCAGATACTCCATTTGAAGAAGTGCCTTCAAGTCCACATGATATTGAAATCATTGATGAAGCTAACACTGAAGACAGAGATGAAGTTGAAGAAGAATCATTGCCTGTACAAGGAAAACAGATACAACAGTTAAAGGATCTTTCATAATTGTCGGAGTGGCTGCAGGATAGAATTAAGGAAAGCTGTGAAGTTGAGAAATATCCTCCTATTCCAGTCAAAGAGTTGCTTCTAGACATGTCTAATGAAAAACCAAAGAAGAAAGCAACTACTCTTTCAAAGATAACGAAAGATGAAGCAAGAGTGAGAAAAATACATGTAGCTGTTCCAAGGCTTGAAAAGAATGTAGAAGATATAACACCTGAAGATTATGACATCAATACAATCAATTTGGGTCCATTGATTAGACAACAAGTAGAAGAAGAACTTCAGGATTCAATTGATAATGTTCGAGCTATCATAAGGCAGGAAACAGAAGGTAGGATTAAAGCTGAGCAAAGGTGTCAAGCCTTAGAGCAATATATTCAACACTTGGTTCATCCTATCCGTCAGCAGGGGAGTTTCTACACCTCCATCTCTTCTTCCTCCAGAAACAGTTGTACATCTTGAGGGGTTGAGGTCTTCATCTCACAGGTTGAAAGATTGGATGAAAAAGACAAAGGAAACTACATATAAACACCTGGAAGATATCATGCAAGTGTATGATAAGATTGCTGATCTCAAGGAAAGGGTGTTTGTATTGTTAATAGCTTGTGCTGAATTCAAGGTTATCAAGGAACAATACATGCCACATTTGAAGAGCTTGATGGAGACTTCAATTGATGATTTGATACATGCTGAAGTGATTGAAGAAGGCTTAACATATGACTTCTCTTCTTGGTATTATTGCTTTCACAATAAAGGACAGCTACTTGATAAGGTAGAAACAACTATGTCAAGAGTAAGGAGTGTACTTCAAAGAATTCAAGATGGAATACATGCATCCTTGATGAAGATATGTAATCCATTTGGAGAGGTGACTCTTGATAATATGAAAGAACAAGTTCAAGCTTTTTACTTCCAAGAGGATGGTGTTTCTGATGAGAAGCTTGATAGTATATTCTCACTTGTTGTCTACCTTGGCGCCAACAAAGCTAGGATGACTGATTGGGAGAAGACACTTGGCCTCTATTCAGATGATATACTTGAAGTTGAAGGAACCATTAAGAACACGCCAAGTGTACCTTTTGATGACGTCAAGCAAATAGAGTCTAGATTCATTGAATCCCAAAATACTAGTGATGGTTATTCACGTGGAGACTCCTCATAGGCTATTGATTTGTCATCCTTATCTTCTTGAGAAACGTGCCTTTGTTTCCTCTTTCATATACTAAAAATAGGAGTTTGTTGTAACTACTTGTGATGTGGCATGATCTGGTCCATTGGCTTTGCCAATCGATCTTGACCCTTCATACATTCTTGAGGTCTATATAAGGGCTCCTTTTGCTCTCATTTGTACGATTGAAGACTCTGAAAATTGTTGCAAGAGCTCTCTGAAATAATATAAGACTCATTGTTTGGTGATTCTATATATATTTCTAAGTGTTGCATGGTTTAGATCTCTTCAAGCGAATATTAAGATTAGATTAAGTTTCCTTTTAAGTGTTATGTTAGTTGGTGGGAGGTTTTATTATTGTTTATGGTGAAATCTTTATGTTCATACCATTTGTAGTTTGTGGCTTGCAAATTGCAGTGTATGGTTGGTCTGAACAAACTGAGCTTAACTTTGATCTTTATGTTTGTTGAATCCTCATGAGCATAAGTGATTTGAACATCTTGTATAACCCTAGAAGATAGCATCAGTCTTGTGTAGTTGTTTAATCTAGCAAAGCAAGAGTTGGTTTGATTTCACCTGAGCAGTAATCATATTTTACTTCTAGGATTAGATTAGTTTCACTAAACCCTTTCATCTTTTGTCTTTTCTTTTATCAATTTGGTTAGAATTTAGGATCAAGTACTTCATTGCCGAATCATATGCAATGAGCTGTAGTACTTAGATATTCCAGTGTTCACCTCTTTCATTGAATCAACAAGTTGTTTGAACAATTGTATAAGTCCCTTTGTGTTTATCAACAGAATCATACTAAGTCACTGAGCTATCCCTCACAAAATCATAAAAAAGGAACCTTGGAGTCATCTTGTTTGATCACCTTGTTTAGCATTCGAGAGGCTTTGCTCAAGAGAGGGTTGGATACTTAGTGTTTTCACTCTATTGACTTGTCGAAAAACAATCATCAACATTTCCCTTGTCCATTTTTCACCTCACTTGACAATCTTCGTAGCAACAATAATGTAGTCTTATGCAATCCCTGAACTCCTGAGTGCGGCTTCTTTTATATGACTCCTTCCTCGTACGGCCGATGTACGGCCTGCTTTTGCGGTGTACGGCTGATGTACGGCTTCCCTTCGTACGGCCTGGGCTCTTTAACTGTCTTTCTTCCCTTTTGGCGTGCGGTTTTTTTTCTCTACCGGCTTGCTCTGAAGTGGCACATGAAATTTGTTGGAAGACAGAGATTTAAAAGGCGGTGTGGGGTGGGTTGGGGTCGTACGGCGTACGACCTGGTCGTACGTCGTACGGTCTGTTTCTCTCTTTTTTTTTTAATTTTTAATTTTAATTTTAATTTTTTTTCGCCTAATCTGATTTTTCCTTACCTTCACGAGGCTGCTGCGTCGTCCTTGACTCGATTGCCTCCGTCTCTTTGTTTTTCACGACTTCGATTTCTGTCATGTGGCGAAATATACATTGTATATTACTATATACCCTTTTTGTCGGAGGCAATCATTGGAGCAGCATTGATCAACTTCTTCAAGCTCCCATATCCGATCAACTACTGTATTTTCATCTTGCATCATCCTTAGGTTCCATCCCATCGGTTCCTGGGCCCACTGGAATGTTCTTCTGTCACTGTTCATCTTCATACTCTTGGTCCTGAACTTTGCTTTCCAAATTCAACTTTTCGGAATCTGGATAGGTGGGGTTCCCTGATTCTTCATTCTTAGTTGCAGAAGCTCATCGTCATAGGGTGACCTTTCAATTATGAACATACTCTCCGCTACATACCTTCTCACTGGGGTTTTTATTTCTCTTGGTAATAAGAATTCAAATTTATCTCTTACCTTGTTGCATTCTGCTATCCACTGGGTCCACGCCTGTTCTTCCTCATTTTGGGTGTCATCGCCATTTTCAATGATGTTGCTATCGACCATTCCTTCTCGAATGCCGGTTTGCATTGTTCTCGGTCCAAAGAACTTGGTTACAAGTTCATATGGTGCACTCGGGAAGCATATTCCATCAGTCCCCTTTGTTGTGTCTTCCATCACTGCGTATCCTAACATGTTGATTTCTACTATCTCTTCCCTTTTCTGCTTATATTTCTTCAGCTTTGACCCGTTCACTGTGTCATTGATTGGGGTTCCATCAAGGTTATCAAGTCTTATAGCCCCATTGTCCAATATTTCCCGTACCTTGAATGGTCCCAACCAACGAACCTTGAACTTACCGGGTTTGATCTCGTTATGAACGTTATACTTCAGGACCAACTGTCCCGGTTGGAAGTTCATTCGCTGGATGTGTTTGTCATGCCAGAACTTCTTCCTTTTCTGCATCACTTCTGTGTACTACTGAGCCATGATTCGTTTTTTGTCAAGTTTGTTCAACTGGAGTAGTCGTTCTTGCAGACTCTCTGTGTCCCCCAATCTGTTTTCTACTACTATTTGTAGGCTTGGGACTAAATATTCTGCTAGTACCACTGCTTCTTGACCATACATGAGTTGGAATGGTGTGCGTCCTGTGGTTACCTTGTACGTCGTCCGATATGCCCATAGTACGGCTAATAGTCTTTCTTCCCAGTCTGCCCCTTCTATCCCAGAGGACTTGTGGATCACCGAAATTAACACTTTATTTGTTGATTCTGCTTGCCCATTCGCTCTTGGGTAGTACGGACTCGATAGTGTATGAAAGATCTTAAATTCCGTTGTCATTAGTCGGATCACGTGGTTGACGAAGTGTCCCCCATGATCACTCATCAGTTGTATGGGTATGCCGTACCTTGTTACTATTTGTTCATAGATGAATCTTGCAGTACTTAAGGTAGTGTTATCCTCCAGTGCTCTTGCCTCTGCCCATTTTGTCAAATGCTCAGTGGCTACCACTATGTACCAACACCGATGCAGTTGGCTGAACTTCAATGGTCTCACAAAATCTAGTCCCCACCTCTCGAAGAGTTCTTGAGGCTAGGTTGGCCACAGGGGCATGTAGGGGATCCCTCCTCAATGGTTTCCCTACTCTCTGGCATGTGTCGCACTCCAATACCCATTTTTTCGCATCTGCATACAATGTTGGCCACCATAGTCCGGCTAGCAAGATTTTTCTGGCTGTGGCATCCGAACCCATGTGCCCTCCTACCAATCCTTCATGTGCTTCTTCTAGTACACCCTTTATTTCTTCTTCCATGACACATCTCAGGATATGATCTGGTCCCATCTTATAGAGCAACCCATTTATGAGCTGGAATGTCTTGCTTTTCAGTGCAATCCTTATCTCATTTGAAGGCATTCCCTGAGGGAATGTTGACGTCGACAAGTATTCACCGATCTTCTCGTACCATGATGGCAATGCTGCAATTTGGAAGAGATGAGCATCGGGGAAGTCTTCATTTACTCCTTTGGCCGGTTCCCCCGACCTGATGCGTGACAATTGATCTGCTATTATATGACTCTTCCCAGGTCGTACTATGATCGTGAAAGTAAATTCCTGTAAGAGGAGTAGCCATCTACTGATTCTCCCCTGAATGATCGGTTTATTCACCAAGTACAGAGTGCTTGATGGTTGACATAGAATGTAAATGGTGTTGCCAGCAGGTAGTGCTGAAATTTTTGCATTGAATACACCATTCCGAGAGCCTCCCTCTCGGTTGTGCTATAATTTCTTTCTGCCTTTGAAAGTAATCTGTTGGTGAAATACACCGAGTGGTCCAGACCATGGGGTCCCACCTGTGCTAATGTGGCCCCGATTGCAAAATTTGAGGCATCGACATGTACATGGAACTCTTTATCCCAGTTCGGGTATGCCGGTATGGGTGCACTTATCAATCTGGTCTTTAACTCCTCGAATGCCTTCTGGTGTTCATCAGACCATACGAATTGGACTCCCTTTCTTGTCAACATATTGAGTGGGCAAGAGATCTGGGTGAAATTCTTGATGAATCGTCTGTAATATCCTACGTGACCAAGGAATGATTTTATTCCTGTGATGTCACTCAGGGCTTCCATCTCCACGATCACCCGTATCGTATCTGGATTTGCTTTTAGTCGTGCCTTGCATACACTGTGACCCAACAACTTCCCTTGTGGCACCATGAATCGACACTTCTTCGGATTCAGTGCCAACCATGCGGCTTTGCAACGCTCCATACATTCAGCAAGTGCCTTTAGATGTGTTTGCTGATCGCTATAGATTGACCCATCATCCAAAAATGCCTTAAATTTTCCAACTGACATTTTATCAAAAATATGCAAAATGATTCTTTGAAAGGTTGCCGGTGCATTACAGAGACCGAACGACATCTGATTGTATGCATAGACACCATCCTCAACCACAAATGTTGTCTTCAGTTTATCCTCCTCAGCAATGCTAATTTGATTATACCCCGAGAATCCATCCATGAACGAATACATTTTGTGACCAGCTACTTCTAGAATTGAGTCTGTAAACGGAATGGGAAATGGATCCTTGATAGTAACTGCATTCAAGCATCTGAAATCTACACATATTCTAATCTGCCCACCCTCTTTTTTGAGTGATATGACGATGGGGGAGATCCATTTGCTAGTTTCTACCTTGAATATGATATCGGCCTCCAACATTTTCTCTATCTCCTCCTGAACTTTGGCCGCATAATTTCTATTCATTCTATATGGCCGTTTTCTCATCGGATGTGCTCCTGGTATTAGTGGGATCCTATGAACACATAGTTCTGGAGGGATTCCTTTCAAGTCCTTGTATGTCCAAGCAAACACCTCCTTATACTCCATGAAGATCCTGAATGCTGCTGCTTTGAGGACGGGATTCCAATCATCCCCTACTAGTATTACTCGAGGGTTACTATTTTCACCCAGATTTAGCTTCTTCATGGATGGTTCCTCGTACTTGATCTTTCCCTCGGCTCCAGAGTTGTGAGCAGGTGTACTGTTTATCTCGGCTATTCCTTCTGTGTATTCCTCGAAGGCAGTCGACAAGATGTGTTGGTTGTCATTTCCTTCCAATTTGTCTTCTTTTTGTTTTTTTCCATCACCTTTTGTGTCTACATTCACCCGAGAGTTCTCGCCGATTTCCTTTATCGATATTATGTTACATTCCGGCTTGAAGAACTCATAGTCCTCCATTTGCCAGTGGAAGAGCCCACTAATTGAATTAGTTTCGTCCTCAGAACATTCTTGCAGTTTTAATACTCCTTCCTCATCAAGTTCCATTGGTCCTCTGCCAACTGACTCTCCTCCGTCTGAATCGGAGTCTGATGCTAATTCTTCACTTACAGCCTGTGTTCTCAGATCTATGATGATCTTCTTACCTTTGTTCTCTATTGACAATGTGTTCTTTTTCCAGTTGTGGTTGGCCTTGGTTGGCCTTGGCCGAGTAATGCAACGTACGACGCATTTTGTGCTGTTATGACTACAAAGTTTAACAGAAAGGGTTGGGTGCCAATCTTCACTTTTTGAGCCATTAGCACTCCCAGTGCTTTAATTCCGTGCTGGTCTGCTCCCACTAACTGGAAATTTTGTGGCCATAATGTAGCGTTTCCCAAGCACTTCCATGTATCTTCTATCAACACATTCACTCCCGATCCACCGTCGATTATTGTGTTCGTTAGGTAGCATCCGCCCATTGACATGTGTACGATGGCTGAATTCTTGCCATTGTCAACTGCCAACAGTCTCGGGTTGATGACTTGTTCTCCTTTCAGCGGTGGCTCCACTATGACATCTTCATCCTTTGTTTGCCCGTTTGGGCTCCCTTCATCGCCTTCGAGATTACCATCCTCAGTTGTGGCATGCTCTGTAGAAGATCCACTATTCTGATCGATACAGTGGTCTGTAAAACTTGATTCACAATATTCTTGTCTGACTCTGGTCGTACGGTAGTTATTTTTTTGTTCTTCCCCTCCGTTTCCATTGCCATCTCTACTTCTTTTCTAGCCTCCCGAAGTCTCTCCTTCTTGGTTCTGGGATCTGGATATGTTGCTTTTTTCCATTGTGCTCGGATGACCGTAAGGATCTCTTCATCATTTTCCTTGAAACTGATGAGGTTCACCCCTTTCTGCTTCGGGCAATCTTTTTCTTCGTGATCCCCAGGCCCACACCATTTGCATAATGCATTTATTTTGTTCTGATTATTGTTCGGACATTCCCTTGCAAAGTGTCCCCATTCGTTGCATTGTCGGCACTATATCATGGGTCGCCCCTTGCTGTCGTACTGCAATCTGTTTCTGGGGCTATTATTGTTACTTCTTCTGTTATTCCGGTAACCTCCAGGGGATGTATTCAGACTATTTTGAGGCTTTGGAGGTGTCGTCGGCGGAGTTGACGATTCTCCTTGTGTAAAGAGCACCTGAGTACTTCTTGCTTTTAGATTAAATGGGCATTCCTTGATTGAATGTCCCATTACCTGGCAGATATCACAGAATAACTTCTTTGGACAATTTGCTTTTACGTGACCTTCCCCGTTGCAATTGGTGCACCATAATTCTCGGCCTTCTTTAGTTGTTTCTTTATCAGCCTTCAGTTCTTTCATCATGCGAATCATATCTCTCCTCAGTGCCTGGATGGTTTTTGACTCGCCATCACTGCTGTCATCACCCGTACTTTCATTGTCCTCGGTCCTTCTCTTACTCCGAGAAGATGTTTTGTTCTCGCTTTCTATATCCATCGCCTGATTGTACGCTTCAGCGTACAGTGACGGTGGTACGACTTTCATCTTTTTCCTTAACGACGGAAGTAACCCTTCGATGAACCATCTCTTTTTTAGTCCATCGGCTGGCTGGGTTTCCAGTTCTTTGAGCCTCCTATTATATGCTCTTACATTTTCATTTTTCCCTTGTCTGGTGTTGTAGATTTCCGCTACAATCTCGTTATCATCTCTTAGAAGCTTAAACTCATTCTCAAAGGCTTTCCTCAATCCATCCCATGAGGCCTTCTGTGCTGCCTCTAGATCTGTATACCAGTCAATAGCTATACCTCTTAGCATTGCTGGGAACACTTTTACCCAGTAGTCTTCGTCTTCTTGTCCATTTGCCACCCATATGGTTTCACAAGTTTTACAGTGCCGGACAGGATCCTCTGACCCATTCCCCATGAACTTCGGCAACTTCTGCCTTTCACTTGCCGGTGGAGTCACCATCTTTTTCCCGGGGTACCCTCTCTATATCTTTGACCTGATTGGACTAGTTCTACCGTGTCGTTCCGGTGTCGTCCTGACACTGTTGGCCATGTACGGTTCCTTCCCACGTCCGTTCTCGGCGTCCTCTACACTTTGAGTCACCTCTGGTTCTCCTTGGTTCTCCCTCTGCACAGGGGTCTTGGGCTCAGGTCCTCTGATCCTCGGCCTTTCGTCTGAAATGGACAATGCCACAATACGACGTATGCTATCTTCTAGTTCTTCTGTCAGTTTCTTCCCATTTTCTTTTTCTCTGTTTGTTATTGGTGTTCTAAAGTTCTGTCCATCAACCTCTTCACTGCAGATCTTGCCAATATCTTGATTTATTTCTTCATGTTGTTCATTTTCTTTTTCAATAATCTGTTTTAATCTTTTTCTGCATTCTTCTTATTCTCTTAGTCTTAGTGATCTTAATATTTCTTCTGGTGTTTCTTGCCCAACTGGTATTTTATTCTTGTCCTTATTAAGCTGTATGGGCATTAATTATGCTTACCTCTGTTAGTTGTACGGCGTGCGACGGTGATTGGCGTCGCGTTCTTCCTCCTCTTGTTTCATATGCTCCTCATACCTCTTGAGTACTTGTTGCCGTCGCAATTCCCTCTCTCTTTCTTCTCGAAGGTCTTGGAAGGTTATCAGATTCCTTGCTAGAAGTCGAGGAATGCGGTTCAGAAGGTTGTCCACTTCACTATTGACATGCAAGTTTTCTCCAATAACCTCCTCTGGAACCTCCCTGCGGATGGATTCGTTTCTCACGTACTGCCCGACTGACAATAGCCACAGTTTTACCAATTCCTGTGTTAAATCATCTTCTCGGCTTCTTGGTTCATTCTCTTCTTTGTCGCTTCCCTCACGTTCTTCTTGAATTTCTTGTGCTATTTCTTCTACATGCCTTCTATTTTGTAATTCCTCGTCAGTGTGGATCGGTTGCCCCATTATGTTGCCATCTTCATCATGTTTTTCTCGACCCTGGTTACACCCAACGGTTTGCTCGTCTCTGATGATGCCACTTACCCGATGGTCTCTGACGACTTAACTTGTCATCAATAGCCAACTTGTCATTCGATGGTCTTTGACGACTCAACTTGTCATCGACTTGTCACCTTCGACCCGTTTTCGAACAGGCAACGGCGCCAAATGTTTACCGCAATATAGTGTGTTTTACAGAATATGAAGTAAACAGAAAGAATGAAGTAGTAGTATAGTGCATTACATGAACAGAACAAAATTAATCGGAATGGACCATTGTATTCATTCATTGATTCACAGAAAACATTACCATGTTCATGACAGCAACATGTATTATAACTCCAATATCTCCATGCATCAACTATCATCAAAGTACACACATGTCCCGACTACAATGCATTGACGCTTTAAATACTCATGGCCAAAGTTGGTTGTGATGCCAATCGTTGGTACCGACTCCAAACTACCCGACCCGTCGGTTGGTACGGACAACTAATTACATCATTTATTTACTTAAACTAATTTGCTGTCTACAATGCAAGATCATGCAAGTGATGTGTAATGTCCCCTTCTAGCAAGCCAAAATTTTTCGCAACCTTGCAAACAAATTCAACTTGTAAAAGAGAACATTAGTATTCAATTCTTTTTTTATCTAATCATATTAACCACAAGATGTATTTGAACAATTCTTATTATCATAAGCTACAAGCATTCTATCTTTCACTATATCTATTATACATGTTTCATGATTCCAATTGGGAGAGATATACTTGGGTATACATGGTCATCAAACCACTTGCCCAACAAGAGAGGGTTTATAAAGGAGCAATCGAGGAGTCCATATTTTATTCCTTTGACTGGAGACCAACCCAAATCAAAGGCCCATCCCTTGTCCCGAAGAGGTACTCTAGACCAACACGAGACAAGAGCTTATCCATTACTTGATGGTTCTCTTGACCAACACAAGATAATAGGAATGTATCGGTCTTTAGCCGGATGGTACTCTTGACCAACTACGACATCAACCATGATTATACCTCCTTGCTCACCCATATCCCTTCATCTCGATCTATGGGTTTGGTTGATATGCCATGAACCTCTACTTCTTCTCCTTATTCATCATGATTAACTTAAATCCTTATTCTAGTCATTTAATCCATACCTTATTATATTAGGCTATGATAATTTGCATTATTCATCATGTGTTCTATTTACTTAATCAACAAGCTTTGAATCATTTCTAAAGTTCATATGCCTCTATCATGACATATCAAAGAACTACATATGGTTATTCATATATGTAATCTCATTAGAGGCATTACCTTTTTATTATCTTCTCATTCTGTGATCTCTATTTATCAACTCACAACTTATGCAATACATTCTTATTCTATGCTTTGATATAAGCCTACGATTCATATGACATATGCATTCTATAATTCCAGTGCTACTGAAGTAACCTTTCAGCTATATAATATGACTGATGCAATTTTCTATTATGAAGCCATTATATTTATATACATTCTTTGAGTTAAGGAAATGAGGGAAAGAGATACGTTCCATACCTTTATGATGACAAGGATTTCCTGTCCGATCTGCTTAAATGATGATTGTTTGTGGTTATAATTAGAATGCTCTCTAATTCTGGTTCGATGAGATCTAGGACTGTAATTCGATGGTTGTTTGATAGAGTGATGGACTTCAAATCTTCCGTGATTTCTTGCTGAGGAGATGGTGCTTGTAATTCCTATTTTCCTTTGTATTACCTTCGATGTATGAAGGTTGATTGCTGATGCTATGAAGAATGATTGTGTTTGCTGCTCTAAACTCCTTCGAAGGTTTTCTTCCAATGCTTGTTCGATGATGTATGAAGATGAAAACTGATCGATTATTCCTGATTGCCTTTCTTCCTGTCCTATAAAGGTAGCGATTGGGTGTCTATTGCCAACGGACATCATTTTTCATAGCTTGTGTCTATTCATAATTACTAACTAATTGTTAATCTTGATCGGTCCTTAAGAATTCGGCACTCCTCACTACATAAGCTGACTTTTGTTTATTCTTTTATCTTGTATATAAATTGTCTTCTAGTGCCAAGTCATCTTTTGTCTCATTCCTATTTTGTCCTTATTCTTATTTTGTCTTTTCCTCTTGGCTCCAAATTTGTCGAAGTATGGGAAAGTAGAGAGAGTCTTAGGATAGAAATGGATTATGAATGCTAGTCTTTTCCAATCTTCAATTGGAAAACATCGAATCATCACAAGGTGACTATTCCAATCTTTAATTGGAATAGGGTCATCGAGGGATATGACACGATGAAGGGAAATGACCCAATGATATTGAAATTTAAAATCTTCTAAGTGTTGAAATGAAAAGTGGGGAAATTTCTCTTTGAAGAGAAATATGTGCCTTGTCAAAAAGAAGGAAATTTCCCACCAAAGGGAAATATGCGCTCTAGGATAAGTGGTGAAATTTTGACAAAGGAAAGTTTGTTTGTACTGGTGAATCATCTTGCATCAAATAACTCATTGAGAATTGCTTAAAACATTTAGAAAATTTGGCTAAGTTTATGAACTTGCAAAATGGGAAATTTCTCTTTAGAGGGAAATATGCACCCTCATGGAGGTCTTTTTTTGAGTTCAATTTTGATCTAATGATAAGTCAAATTCATGTGAAATTCTGTGAGGAAGAATGAAAAATTGTTTGAAAAGGTTGAAGAGAATTGAAGGAAGTCTCCTAAAATTGCAAAATTCTCTAAGTTAAAGTGAGGAAATTTCTCTTTGGAGAGAAATTTGCGCTCTTGCAAGGAGGAAACTTCTCTTTAGTAAGAAATTTGTGCCCAAGTAGGAGGTATTTGAGGTATGCTAAAATAGTTCAATTTCATAAGTTTGAAAGAGAAGAACACCCTACATCATTTGCCAAATGTTGAAGAAGATCAAACAAATCGACTAAGTGTTCAAGTCAAAAGAAGGAAATTTCTCTTTAGAGAGAAATATGCGCCCTAAGATAAGGTGTCAAATGCCTAAGGTGGAAATTTCTCACTAATGTTCAATTTGCGCACCACTAAAGAATGATCTTTTCATGCACGGAAATGCTAAGTGTCTACGGGGGTATAAAAGGAATTGGAGCTTAACAAAATTGTCTAAGTATGAGGGCGGAAATTTCCTACCAGTGTTCAGTATGTGCCCAATGTTATCTTCAACATTTCGATGGAAATAAGTTAAAATCACAAGGCATTTGAGCTTAAAATTGTTTTAAGGCAAAGATAAGAATCAAAAGTTGTGAAAGTGGAAATTTCTTACCCCCATTCAATATGCGCCCTAGGAAGGAGGGCTTCATTTATGATAGAAATGCTAAGTGGTTCAAGTATCAAGTGAAATTCGCCAAAAAGGACTTAGAAACATTTGAAGAAGATGCCTAGCGAAGGAAGAAGTGTGAGGAAGTTTGAAATTTGAAGGAGTGAATGACTAAGTAGTGATCAAAAGCAAGGGCGCATAATGCTCTCAATCATGCAAAATCTGCCCTTCCCTCTAATGCAATTTAACAACCTTGGAGATTTCTTATAGCAATCCAAAGGACTTTTGAATAATGCAATGCCAATGTCAAGAATAAGGAACAAGTGAAAGTTAAGAGATCCAAAATGATGGAGTTTTGAAATTTCCAAAGAAAAGATGCCTAAGTTAAAGTGAAGCCTCCCAAGTCACAAATTGTTCTCCACCATGTAAAAGCCGGCCTAGGTTCTCAAGAGGGAAATGTCAAGCAATGCTAGCACCTTGAAGTCCAATGATTGACTTGTACTTCATAGAAAATATCAAAGGCATGATTGAAGAGACAAGTGAGGATGTTCATCAAGAAGAGATTTTGAAAGAGAAAAATGCCAAGTGTAAGGGCACAAAATGTTCTAGAGCATGCAATATGCACCCACCTAGATGGAGGTTCACAAAATTTGTCTAAGTAAAAATTGCACAAGGTGGAAAATCCTCACTAACAAGGATTATACGCCCATGACATACCTTGTTGAAATTGCTTGAAGACATCAAAAGTGCATCGAGACATAGTTGAAATCCTTAAATGACTACGCCAAAGGAATGAAGGACCTAAAAACTTGATAAAAATGTCTAAGTGTCCAAAGCGCAAAATCCTTATTAACAAGGAATATGCGCCCATACGAGGTGGAAAGTTCTCATGCCAATGAAATGTGCGCTCTAGACAAAGGGACAAATTAATCCATGAAAATGACAAAATCACATGAACATCATGAGGAAATTCACCAAGGGGAAGAAAGTTTGAGGGAGAAGAACCAAAAATATTCTAAGTCTTCAAATTGAAAATCGGAAATTTCTCATATACAAGCAATATGCGCCCTTGCATAGGCGCAAAATTCCCATTAACAAGGAATTTCCGACCTTGAAAATGTTTCACCAAAATATCAAATTCACATTGCATATTGGTGAAGTTGGCCATAAAAGGATAAAAGCAAAGTTAAAGCATGAAAATAAGGTTTTCTTCATTGCATAAAGCAAGTATGTTAGGGATTAATAATGAAATGTTATTGATGATCAAGTGTTTTCGCATTAATAGTTGCTTCTCCTGTGTAGGTAATGGACAAAAGATGGCGAGCATTTGCATAGGAGGAGTTCGAAACAAGAGGAGTATTGCTCAAGAGCATTCAAGGAGGAAGACATCATCGCCACACGGAGGGATGCCTACATCAAGATCATCATTTGCCTGAAGAAGATAACTTCATATGTCCGAGAAAGAGTATCACTTCACCATGCATGAGAAGGAGTCATCATCTAGAGTTGTCTATTTCATGCATCAAGCAGAGGGAGAGAACATCCATCATCCGCAAGTTCACTCTGGCAGTCATGAACAAAGACATCTTCTACTTACACCATCCAAGGTTAGAATCCTGCACAAGAGTAAGAACATCCAAGATGAGAAATGAGCATGAGCATCAAGTAATTCATGAATTACATTCAAAGGTACGAAAATCGGAAATGAGGGAGAAGAACCAAAAATATTCTAAGTCTTCAAATTGAAAATCGGAAATTTCTCATATACAAGCAATATGCGCCCTTGCATAGGCACAAAATTCCCATTAACAAGGAATTTCCGACCTTGAAAATGTTTCACCAAAATATCAAATTCACATTGCATATTGGTGAAGTTGGCCATAAAAGGATAAAAGCAAAGTTAAAGCATGAAAATAAGGTTTGGGCATTAAGTAATTCATGAATTACATTCAAAAGTACGAAAATGTCAAGACAACAACAAGAGGAAATTCGACAAATTTCCCAAATTTGCAAGTTCGAAAGATGCAAAGTTCCAGAGTTGAGAATCCAAAATTAAAAAACTACTTCAAAAGGTCCATAGTTTGGGAAAGTATTACGAGCAATGTGAACATGAGGAAAATCAAACCAGTTTAGAAGTTGCTGAAGTGGCATATGCACGTCATCACGCTAATCATAGCTCGCCACATCATTAGTCCAAGTTCAATGTATCTGCAACAGATAAGAAGCCAAAAAGGACGCCCATGTGGAAGATGCTTCAAAGATGCTTTATTCAAGCTCATCACATTGGAAAACGTGCCTTCATTGCCTCTCTCATATTCTAAAAATAGCAAGTTGTTGTAACTACCTTGTGTTGTCAAGATCTGGGCCATTGATTTACAAATCAATCCTGGCCATTCATGTAATTTCTGGAGCTCTATATAAAGCTCACTACTCTCATTTGTAAATGATGATTAGGAGATTTTTAGAAAGTAGAGTAGGAGTAGAGTAGAGGAAGCTTTTCTAAGTTGTTGGAGAGAACTCGTGAAATTGTTGTAATCACTTCCAAGACTAATGCATTTCTCATTGAAGCTTGGTGACAATTGTGTTGTGTTGGAATGTCGCATGGTTTCTTATTTCTTGAAGATGATGGAGATGTGTTTCCAAGTAGCTTAAATAGTAGATTAGAAGTTCATTGATGTAATGAGTTTATGTTGGGATATTTGATGAATTCCTTTTTGGTTCATACTTTTCATGATTTGTCGAGGATAAGTCATTTTGCAAAGTTAGCCTGAACCACATTTGCTTTATGTTCGATTGTGAATACTTGTTCAAATTGCGCTCATTGTGGGTATTTGGATGAATGTTTACAATATGAAAATCATATGATTACCTTTAGAGATTGCACCTGCTTCGTGCAATTGTTGGTTCTCATGGTGAAGTGAAGCTAGGTTTTGGAAGGGAATTTGTCTATCGTAGCATTGTTCATTATTTCATTGTCCTTAGATTAGATTCTCTTAACCCTTATCCTTTTTTCATTTTCTTTTCTTTTCATAATTAGTTTGAGACAGTTCCACTTCACAAAAGAGAGTAACATATTTGAGTGGAGTCAATTCAACGTAAGTGCCTTTGTGATTACTAGCAAGATCACATCCATTCACTGAGTCTATCCATGTACAAGTCAAGACCTGACATCAAAGGAACCTTGGAGCGTTCTTGTTTGATCATATAATTCAGCATTTAGGAAGCTTTGATCAAGAGAGTATAGGATACTCAGTATTTTATTCTATTGTTGTGTTGTCACAAAAACATCATCAACAAGAACCACTTAAGTTATTTTTACTCCTTGTTCCAGCCAATTATTCCCTTGGAATATGATAGCCATATCAAATATGACCATCACAAAAAACAGGGTCATCACAGAAAAATTGGCTAAGGGTCTCTAGTAGCTTACGTTTGAGAAAGAGACACTACAATGTAATTGTTATCTCAATGACATTTATCATGCCTATCTTGCTTATAAATGTTTATTGTGATGTCTTGTTATGTGTGATAAGGGGTAAATTGCTCTGATGAATTTGCAAGCTTTGTATTGCAGATGAGCTCAAAGGTGTAGCTTGTGGATTTGTATTGAGTCCTACATTTACATTAACCATAGTGTTCATGTTTATGTGTTAGTTTGTTCAACTCTGTGTGTACTTATCTTGTTCAGTCTCCATTTTTAATTGAACGACGTAAGCATGTACTCATAAGATTTGTTTTAAGTAAAAAAACATAAAATCCTTTGCCTAGTGTTGAAAGAGTGTCTTAATCTTTTACCTTAGGCAAAACCAAAAAAATATACATTTACATTTTATTCAACATAAACATGAACCACCTCAAAAATCCTTGTAAAGGTTGTAAATTGCATGTACACATTGTCTAGTTATAGGTTAGTTTTTAATTTATAGGGAGCTTCCCCTTTTAATTCGAATAGCGGTTTTACCACACATCTATTCCATTTTGTGTCGCACTAAAAGGTATGAATTAAAATGCTAACATCATCAATATCCTCACAATTGACTTAATTTTGGCTATAAAGTGAATGGAGCAACACAAAGATTGTGGGCATGGAAAAAGAAACTTTGAAGTTGGAAAAATGGTATTTGTTCAACCCTAACCCTACATGCATCAACTCTAAAAGTGAAGGGAAGTTGAAATACCGCCAAAATTTTATGGTCCTTATTAGATAGGGATTAACTTTGACCTATGCCATGGACCTTCCAATCAACGGAAAATTCATGTTGTTTTTGATATCTCTTGTAATTAGAAGCTTCTTTGTTAAATACAACATAAGCGGGGAGAAATGTAAGAGGACAAACCTTTATGGAGCCCACAAGAATACTGCAAGTTCAAATAGCTCAATTAAGGAAAGATCAAGTGAAGGGATGTCTTGTCAATTGAAGGGATTAATGAGGAAGATGTGACATGGGACTCTCAAACATTTGTTCAGAACATCGGGAATAGATTACGCTTTAAAGGCAAGGTTTTCAAGGAGGGAGGGTATGTTGTGCATCATGCAAAACCTCACACTAGCGGACATAAAGGATAAAAATTAGTGTCATGAAGAAGTATGTATATTAATTACTAAATCTCTTGGAGAGTCATAATATTTATTGCATTGTTAACCATTTATGGAAGTTCAATTTTATGGGTACTGAGTCCGCCCCCATTAGAATGGTAAGTAGTGTACTTCTCAATATTTTGAGTTTCATGTATTTGATAATATATAGTTATTGCCAGCTCATAGTAGCATAATTGGGATCGGCATTGACTTGGCAAAAGTGTAAACCAATTTCTTGGTGACATTGGGAAAAACTCTAGAAATAAAAAATGCTGAAAAATTCATAAATTTTATAATATAGGGAAAAAATGTTGTTTTTTTAATTTCAAGCCAAATAAAGGAAAAAAATGCTCCAAACCCTTCATGAAATGCAGAGGTTGAGGCCATAAAGAAGTAATTTGGCCCTAACTGAGAATGGACCATATATTCGTTGAGGAATGAATGCCCTTCTGTGTGCCCTAATCAATCCAATGCTTGTTGTCTTTGGCAAAACCCAAATCCGCTCTGGAAAAATTCAAATCTGCAATGTAAAAATGAGGTTTTGACTGGAACAGGAAGTATTTTAAATGAAAATTGAAAAAAAGGGTTTAATCGCGAATACACCACTGTTTTTTAAAAAATCACTCTGGCCTTAGGAATCATGCCAACTGTTAGAGGAAAAAACTGGCGATCCTATCTGAATCGGATAACTGACATGAGCCGTTGGCAAGTCATTGCGACTTATTCACTATTTCTGCTTCTGTTTTGGATTATTGCAAGTATTAGGAAAGAGTGTGCTCTTGGTGCTCAATGTTGTCTCGACCGAATCTGCTCCATAAATCATTCGAACAACACTCAAATGAAGATATACATGGATATGTTGGAGAGGGAAAAAAGTTAGTGCAAATCAGAATTAAACAGTTGAACATTTTTCACAATGTTTAGAACTGTTTTCTTTGAATGTTTTCAGGTTTAAAATGACAGCAAGCATTATCATTGGAAGTTGATCGAGATGTCGTGCTTGATTATCCATTGTTCAATGTTAAAGCCAATTAATTCATCATGTCAAATAGGCAAAGGACAGGATATTCACTTTGTGCTTTATTTGATTAAGATATATTCACTTAATCCTGTAGATATAACCTTCTGATCATGAGATTGTTGTACTTTGTATGCAAGCAAAATGAGTTTTCTGTATTTTCTGTACTTCAGTGAACTGAATTGATGGAATGCTTAGATCAACTCTGTTACATTCGTTAGTTTTGAAATTGCTGAAGAAGGCGTTGGTTATGTCATAACTAATTTAGAAGATAATTTAAAGCTTTTATGTTGTCTTTATGTTTATTGCAATGAAAAGGTTGCAGGTTGCAAGGCTCAATTGCTGGATCAGCTCAAAGGACAGGCTGAAAGAATTTTGGAGCTGGGTATTGGTACTGGGCCCAATATTAAGTATTATGCAAGCGGAGCAAATGTTTCAGTTGTGGGTATAGATCCAAATATGCAAATGGAAAAATATTCACGAGCTGCTGCTACTGCTGTTGGCATACCAGAATCACAATTCAAATTCATTCATGGGGTATGAAAAGATCTTCAAACTTGGCAGCTTTATTAATTTGAATAAGCTGTAGTTATTGAATTCTCATTCATGCTATATAATTTAGATAAGATTAATTTTTTTCCTGCACAGCAGAAGTACATTTCTCTCACAAATTATGAAATTGGATAACATAAAATTATACATGCACCGCACTTCAAAGAATGTTAACTTGAGATAGCCCTTTGCCCAGAACCAAACAGAACTACTGCCAGCTTAAGTCTCAGTTTTCACCCTTTAATCAGCACCAAACAACAATATTAAAGCATTAAAACCCTGTGCCTTTGATCAGAAAAGTCCACAATAGAAGTTCCCACCAGAATGATATGGTATGGCCTGTAGGAAAGCACTAGAACAGTACGGCCAGTAAGAAACATTTCTCAAAATCACCACAAACTTTTACTTAATAATTTGAATCTTAAAAAATAACCATAGTTCATAGAATTCCAAGAAACCCTACAAAAACTTCAAACTCCAATATCAGTAATAACAAACACCAAAAGAAAATTCCATTTGCAGCTCAAATGTGATTCCTGTATGAAACCACCAAGTCCAGCTAGGAGGGTTTTTGTCCTCAAAAAAATAAAAGAGAGGAACTAAATTCTCACTCAATTGTAGAAGCAAAATATCATATTCAGTCTAACTCTTCCTTTTGTGTTCAACACCTCCTTTTATAACTTTTTGAGGGAATAAAATATTATTTTCTCTTATCCCTCTATATTCTCCTCAAAATAATAAAATAATTGATTTCATGTGTGCAGAAGTCCCCTTTACAACCCCCTTGTGTCTAACATCACTTTTCTGCACAACTTAAAGATCTTTTTATTAAATAATTAATCATAAATTGTCTTTTGCTTTATTCACATTTTGACAACTTAAGTATTAACTATTTAATAATTTTAATTATTTTCTGCACAACAACTAATGTTGCAGAAACTATAAAATGATTTCGAATATGGATTCTGAACATACCATAATGACCCTTAGCTCTCAAGATGATGAACTGTATGCAGATTGATGTTTTTCAAAAATAGCATCCTCCTCCAAGAAGTTTGGAATGCACTTAGAAAGTTGGAATTGCATCTGAAAAGTACCTATGGGCTCATCTTGGTCTCCTAAACTCACTGCCATTGTCAGAAACCCTACTTGATTAAACAAGCGCTCTCCAAGAAGTGTGGAGTGCTCTCAGAAAGACATAATCGCATTCGAAAAGCACCTTTGAGGTCATCTTGGTCTCCCAAAATTACTGCCTTTGTCAGAATCCAACATGAATAAACCAACGCTCTCTAGGAAAGTTGGAGTTCTTCGAGAAAGTTGGAATGGCCCCAAAAAGGGACATTATAAACTTACAAATCTTACCAAGCGGATGGCTCACTTGACAAACATAAAGCCATGCTTGTCGCAAAGGGTTATGCTCAGAAATAAGGCATTGACTATGAATAAACCTATGCACCTAAAACAAAGTATACTACCATTCCTATTTTGTTTGCTTTGGCAGCACAAAACGAGTGGAGTATCCATTAGATAGACGTGAAGACAACTTTATTGAATGGTGATCTTAAAGAAACAATATACATGTTCCAACTAGAAGGTATTGTATTTGAAGCTAAAGAACAAAAAGTGTGCACATTGGTAAAATCATTGTATGGTTTGAAACAAGCCCCAATAGCTTGGTATGAAAAGCTAACTTAGTATCTTTTGAAGATGAATTTCAAGCATTTTGAGTTTGAAGATGCAACTCTTTCTATCAAGAAATTTGACAAGATAGTTGTACACTTGGTTGTATATGTGGATGACTTCATAACAAGTAACAATGAAAAGTAGATGGCAACAATAAAAGCATAGATGAAGAAAGGGTTTGAGATGATTGACTTGGGACACCTTCATTACTATTTGGGTATTGAAGTAGTTCAAAAACCCAAGTATATTTTCATCACTCAACAAAAATACATTGGTGAAATTTTGAACAAATTTAGAATGACAGATTATAAACCTCTCAATACTCCTATGGAGCAAAATTTGAAATTGAGGATGATACTATAGAGTTTGTAGATGTAACTAAATACAAACAACTTGTTGAAAATTTGATATATGTAACAACAAGACCAAACATTTATTTTGCAGTTGGAGTCCTCTCTAGATTCATGCAACAACCTAAAGAAAATCATTGGGTAGTAACAAAATGAGTTCTTCAATATCTCAAGTGAACTCAAAACCATGGACTAAAATACTAAGGCACAAGATTTCAAGTTAGTTGGATATTTAGATTCAGATTGTCTAGGTGACTTGGAAGAAGGGAAATTTACTTAAGGTTTCTTAATCCATCTAGGATTGACAATCATCTTTGAAAATCAAAGAAGCAGTTAGTGTTAGCGCTCTCATTAGCAGAAATAGAATATGTGGCATCTTCAAAGGCAACAAGCGAAATTTTATGGTACAAAAGGATTCTTGAAGATTTGTAGCAGAAACACGTTTCTTCAACATTTCTCAAGGTTGACAACACTTTTGCAATCAAAATAGCAAGAAATCTAGTCTTTCATGACCGAACCAAACACATCGGCACAGAATTTCATGTGATTCAACATCATGTGAAATATGGTTGCTTGGCAGATACTCTTGATTTTTCTCCATTGGCAGTTTGAGGGCCCATGAGATGCTTACGATTTAGTTACACATTTTATTTGGACCTTCAATTCACAACGTGGACAACTTGGGCTTTAGTATTTCTTTGCAGGGTAAAGACTAGCAAGGAAAGGCTTGTTCTATTTGGGGACCTTTGGAACAATGAGAGACAACAATGGAAATCTTGGTGGGACTTAAACAATTGCTCAAGTTTTGACCCTAGCAGACAAATCTACTTTTCAAGAACTATATAATATGATTCCTGTGCATTGTCTTTTCAAAATGCATTTATAGAATGCAGGCCCATATTGGAGGGATTGGAAGTGGAAAATAGGAAAAAATCTCCTTAACTATATAGGGAGAGAATCCTCTTGTTAAGAATTATGCTTAGATGATGTAACTTTATATTCCTTGGATGTTTTATGTGTGTTGGCATTTTATTTCGCACCTTTAAGACTAGCAAGGAAAGGCTTGTTCTATCGGGGGACCTTTGGAACAATGAGAGACAACAATGGAAATCTTGTCGGGACTTAAACAATTGCTCAAGTTTTGACCCCAGTAGACAAATCTACTTTTCAAGAACTATATAATACATTTATAGAATGCAGGCCCATATTGGAGGGATTGGAAGTGGAAAATAGGAAAAAATCTCCTTAACTATATAGGGAGAGAATCCTCTTGTTAAGAATTATGCTTAGATGATGTAACTTTATATTCCTTGGATGTTTTATGTGTGTTGGCATTTTATTTCGCACCTTTAAGACTAGCAAGGAAAGGCTTGTTCTATCGGGGGACCTTTGGAACAATGAGAGACAACAATGGAAATCTTGTCGGGACTTAAACAATTGCTCAAGTTTTGACCCCAGTAGACAAATCTACTTTTCAAGAACTATATAATATGATTCCCGAGCATTGTCTTTTCAAAATGCATTTATAGAGTGTAGGCCCATATTGGAGGGATTGGAAGTGGAACACAGGAAAAACCCTCCTTAACTATATAGGGAGAGAATCCTCTTGTTAAGAGTTATGCTTAGATGATGTAACATAGGGAAAACCCTCCTTAACTATATAGGGAGAGAATCCTCTTGTTAAGAATTATGCTTAGATGATGTAACTTTCTATTCCTTGGATGTTTTATATGTGTTAGCATTTTTTTTTGCACCTTTCCATACGAATGTAAAACGGATAGAGCAGTTTTACAAGGGGAAGCTGTTGGCAAGAGACACTATATGGATTCATGGTTGTTGTCATTGATGGCAACAAAGGTCATCCCACATATCCGCAAGTCATGATGTGTCTCTACCGGAAGTCAGAATGAAGGTTGTTGTGGTCCGGTAAACAAGAACAGAGCATATGGCAAGGTCCGACAGATTGGTCCGGATCTCTCAGAGGAAGTGTCTTGGTGCAGTGCGGATTTGGGGAAGTCAAGAGGACTACCTTGAGTGGTATATTCCAAGGATTTAGCCTCCGGTGATGGACAATGAAAAAGATATGAATAGTTGAGTACCGGATTCCTGAGAGACAGTGAAAACAGAGGAAGAACTGACTGACAGAGTATCAGACTACTTTCCGGATGTGTTACTGTTGATGATAAAGGTTGTGAAGGCATGAATCATGTTTGGCCGACATGATCAATGATATCTACAAGTATATGCTTGATCCGCATTGCTTGGTGAGCAAGGATTCAGCCGACAGAACAGAGTTTGTAAGAAACTAGACTGTTCCGGATGCCGACTAGAAAGGTGATGAAATTACTTGTGCGGATATATATAGAGGATAGATTTAGTTGTGAAGGGTGTGATTGTGTGAAGATATATGCGAATAAGTGCAGAACAGAGCAGAAGTAGCAAGAAAGATCCGGTATGTGAAAGGATAGCAGAATAAAGAACAGAGGAAAGATGAAGTGCAGCAGATCAGTATACTGAGCCTAACCGGAACTGAACTCCAGCATATGCAGATGCTTCCAATCAGTTCAAGACTGTGATTCTTATCACTTTGTAGACAGTGTGTCTCCTTGTAGGTAGTGGGCCTCTTTGTGAGCAGTGTGCTCAGGCAGTGAGCCCTAATTGGCGAGTGCCATTTTTGTAATTTCCTATTCTTCTAACAGAGAATAATTTTTGGGTTAATCACCCCGTGGTTTTCTCCCTTAACAGGGTTTCCACGTCAAAAATACTGTGTCATGTGTTTCTTATTTCATGGTAATGTTTGATTCAATGCTGCATTAATTAATAAGAAAGTTCAAAAAGGGAAATAATTAGGATAACTGATTCACCCCCCCCCCCCCCTCTCAGTTATCAACAATTGGTATCAGAGCTAAGTTCCTCCTAATAGAGCCTAACAGCTTGAGGAAGATCTGGGAGTTCAAATGGATGCATATGGTTTAAGGGAGCAACTCAAGACTGCCCTTGAGGATCTTGAACAGTCAAATTCTGAAGTCAATGAATTAAAGGAAAGACTCAAACAGGCTGATGAATTCATGAGAGAATTAAAAGACAAATTAAGTCTCTCTATGAAAAAGAGAAAGGAGCTGCTCCAACAATTGGCAAGACAAAGTGAAGAAAGCAATACAAATGAAGAATTGACTGAGCAAACCAAGTTATGTGAAAAGTTATCAAAAGAAGTCATTATGTTAAGACATGAAATGGAATCAGGAACTATAAAGTTTACTCAAGAGATTGAAGAAAAAAGAAAAGCTGAAGACAATCTAAGACAATCTCTTAAAGAAAAATCAGAAGAATGCCACCAGATGGACAGGATTATCAGACATCTTGAATCTGATCTTGAAGATGCCAAAGATAATGAAGAAAAACTTGAGGATCAAATTGCCTCTCTGAAAAGAGACCTTCAAACAGCAAATGAATATAAAGAGAAATTCAAGATAAGTTTTGCTCAACTTGAAGTTCTTCTTGGAAGTCAAAAGAGGACAGATGACAAGTATGGTTTGGGATATGAGAAAGGAGAAAGCTCCGGATCCGGTCAAAAGAATTTTGGATCAGAAAATCCAAGGAACAGGCCTAGAAGACCTCCGGTAAGACAGCCCAATGCTCAAAGATATCCATCTTTCAATGGATACTGCCACAGCTGCAACCACTTTGGTCACAAAGCTAATCAGTGCAGAAAGAGAATGAATCAGATTAATTCATCCTTTTCCGGACAGTGCTTCAACTGCAAAAGGTATGGACACAAATCCCATGAATGCAGAAATATGCAAGTAAACAAATCATTCAAAGGTAGATGCTTTACATGCAATAGAGTAGGTCATATGGCTAATCAATGCAGATCAAGAGGTTATCAGTCAAATATGCAAAGAAATGTTATTTGCCAAATCTGTAATAGGTCCGGTCATAATGCTAAAGTCTGCAGAAGCAAGAATCAGGACAAAAGAGGTCCGGTGTATAATCAGAATCAAGACAAGGGTAAACAAAAGATGAATGCGGATGAAGTTAGGAATCAGATGAGCAAGATTTGGGTGAAGAAAAGTTCAGAGAATGTAGAGGTTGGATCCGCACCAGACTCTGGTGCTGATATTTCTTCCGGAAATTAAAAAGTAAGCTCTGGCTCAGGGGGAGACTCCAAGAAAATCCTGTTCCCCCAGCGAATCAAGTGGTGCCGGATGTGGCACAAGATGCGGAGTAAAGGGTTTAAAGATATAAGTCTTGAGATGATCCAGATAAGATTTCAGAGGTCCGCATGGAGATATGAAGAAGCTGTGATCGATCAAGTAAGACCTGTTCCGGGAGATGCTCCGGTATAACAGAGGATTACAAAAAGGTCCGGAGAGATCCGGAAGTGCATTGTCTTATTCTGCGGATTGGACAGAGTGTTTGGGATGTTCTTGTAATGTGTCACCTCGATTTATTCATGATTGAAAGATCCGGATGATGTTCACAGATCAGGACTGATCCGGGATACTCCAAGCTATCCGGATAAGGCAAACCGGAATAATATAGGTCGAGCATTTATTGCCATCAGATATTAGGGTTTGCGGAGCAATATAAGAGATTTCTCAAAAAGCATTTGCTCATTCTGCACTCAAGAAGAAGCGAAAAGTGGAGCTCTGCAACAAGATTCATCAAGCACACCAAAGATCTCCTGCCGAAGTCATTGCATAAAGAAATCAATCCAACCACTCCGTGCAAACCGAAGGCGCATAAGGTATTCTCCGTTTTCATTATCTCACTGCAAATCTTTGAAGAAATGGCTACTCCAAATATAGTGAAAATCTCAGATAGGCCCCGACCTGAATTTAAGAAACATCCATACAAGTCATTGGAGGTAGATCCCTTAGGAGCATTTTCCAGTGTTCCTCACGGAGTTTTACACACAGAAGACATTAGGGTTTACATACATGCAAGCATTGAGGAATTTGGGGAATTCAAATTGAGAGATCTCTATCACAAGCAACTGATAGACGATGCTTTTGAGCTTAAACCAGAGTATAAGGGTATCCAGAAGAAACAATTTGAGCAATTTATTCATTTCCCCTGCTTTGAAGAAGATGAATGGGTCCGGTATGTACTGAGCAGGATGCATGACAACTTCCTATGGCTGGATAGACCCTGCAAGATCACAAAAGAGGCAATTAGAGCAGTAACTGGTCTATACTCTTCCGGAGGGATACCTATCCTCAAATCTGTCAAAAATAACATTGTAACTGAGGCCACCGGATCAAAATTTGATAAGAGGGCAATGACCATTGAAGATATTTCTGATCCGGATATCAAGTATGTGTCCATGATAATAGGATACAAGATCTATCACTCCAGCAGGGAGAATTCTGTATCCGGAACTGCAGTATATACTGCCTATGAGATGCTAAGGAAGAATGCAGAATATGATCTCTGCGAACTGCTCTTAAGCCAATTAATGGAAAATATACAGAAAATCAAGAAGGACAAGAAGAATTCCTTTAAGTATGGTACTCTTATTGTATGTCTATTCTTCTACTTCATGAATGAGCTGCCCGGATTAAGTGGATGGGTATGGCAGAATGACAAACCTGTTGCAGTCCAAATAAGAGACTATCTACATGGGCTTGGGGATGCCAAAGCAAGAAATACAGCCCTATGGGGATACTTCAAAAACTTTCAAAGCATGATGCAAGCAAGAGAGAGAATTCCCCAGTCTCTTGTTGAAAAATACAAAGACTCAGTGTGCTTTATGGTGGACACTGATCAGTGCCTAATGGAGGCGGTGGAGCCAAGGACTGTCTGGATTATGCCCATGGGGTATGAAGTGGATGAACAGATAGTGGGGCTACATGTTCAACACATGCTAAGTCAGCCCAAAGATCCAAAGGCAGAAAGGTTTGGAACCTTTGAGGAGCTGAGTGTAAAGATCCATGTAGAACTCAGGGAACCTGAGATAAAGAGAAAGGTGAGAAAAGAAGTAGAGCATATTGCTCAAGGCCTAGGCATCTCAAAAGAGGCACTTGATGCCAGCCGGGAAAAGAAGAGGAAGGCTGAGGAAGAAAAGAAAAGTAAAGAAAGTGTTCCGGTTGAAACTTCCACCCGAACCAGATCATCAAAAAGATCTGCACCTCCCACAACCAAAAGTTCAAAACCGGAAGTCCAGGCATCCGGTAAAAGATCTAAGACAAAAGCCACAAGGGCTTATGAAAGCCAAAAGGATGAAGAGGAAACAGAGTCAGATGAGGGAGTAAAAGAAATAAAGAAGCAGAAGAAGAAAGGATCCGGTAAACCCTCCACAGGCCAAGACAAGGATGAAATGGCAGAGGTATCTGCTGAAAAGCCCACTCTGTCTCTAGAGAGTGTAATCAAGTCGGTTACGGTGGATGGAAACCTTCAACCAATGACTGAATTTTATGATGACTACAATGAGGCTGACCAAAAGATTCTGCAGGAAGCCACAATCAAATATCTGAACATATACAATAAGGCTTTCATTGAGATCATATCTCTTATTCCTAAAAGCCTAGAAAAGGAATTAGAAATAAGAAAGAATAATGCTCATGCAAAAGATCTTGAGATCCGGGAGCAGATAGCTATTCAGCTATATCCTCAAATTGATCCCAAGACAATGAACATAATCTTCAAAGACTGCAAAGATGAGTTCAGAAGTAAAGCCAGGATGAATCAACTCATGCTTGGTGAGACTGACAAAGTGGCCAAAAAGACAGAAGAGATCCTCCGGAAGGCCTTCAAAAGGTTCAATCTTCCTGTTGTAGAGGACTTAGGTGCAGAAACAACTGCGGATTTGGAATCATCTGCTCCGGAAGAAGTGGGCCTTGAACAGACTAACATCTCTCCTCCGGTTTCCCCTACAGTCTCCGGATCCCAAGAAGAAGAGAAACTACAGGAGAAAGAAGCAGCAGTCAAAGAAAAAGAGGTTGACAGCACCAAGGATGCTGAAAGAGAAGACCCCAACAGAGAAACATCTGTCTCCAGCAAGAGACACAGCACAAACTGTTCAAGAATTCTTGACAAAAGCCACTATAGAAATTGATGATCCGGACCTGCTAAAAGGACCATTAGATTTTGACTCTTTGTCACCGGTGCAAACAATGAAAATAGCCTCATTTGCAAATGAGAAAGTCAAAGAGAAACTACTAAAGTCTCATATGGAAGACTGTGAGTTGATAGAGGCTGCCTCCGGAGTGCTTAAGAAGATTATGCCATCAATCCAGATAGATCCTGTTAGTGCCTGAATTGACTGACAGTTTTTGAGCAATTTTCATGCAGGCACCTTCCTTAAAAATGTTCTAAGTGTTGGACCTCAGCATTTTTCAGCTGCAGCATCATATTTTCCTGAGGAGGAGGTCATCATCATCATGTTCTCTGTCGACCGGTTTTTCATCAGGATCATCATGTTTCAATATCGGGTGATGTTTGGATATCATCCCGATCCTGCTGATGAGCTACAGTGTGCCCTGATTTGCTTGCGGGGGTGATTTTTCAAGTATCTGGTGATTTTCCAAATATCACCTTGCCCTTTTATGATGATGATGTCACCCCGATCTTCTGAAGGGGTTATTTTCTGAGTTGTTCGACCTGACTTGTTTTTTCTTAAGGGTCGTCATCATCATCATCATATTTCCAGTTATCACCGTGTTGCTTGCGAGGGTCATCATATTTTCTGCCTGCATGATCTTTCGCCAGGGTGATATTTGAACATCGGGTGATCTTGGTTAAGATCATCCTGATGATGTTGCTGTAAAGTCCTAAGTATGATCCGATCTTCATCGGGGTCATCATATTTGAACATCGGGTGATCTTAGTCAAGATCATCCTGATGTTGTTTTATCACTTCATGTTCGTTGTTTTATCACCCTGATGATGCTGACGTCATTCTTATGTCAGGGTGATATCTATTTCTCTGCCTATCTGCATCATGATATTTCCGAAGGAGGGGGTGATATTTTCATTTTTGAATATCACCCAGATGTATGTTTGTTCCAGCATCATGATGATGCTGATATCAAAGAGATATCCGCCTGTCGGCTTCGTGCATTATCTAGTGGGGGGTGATCATTTCAAATATCTGGCATATTCATCTATCACCCCGATCTTATAGTGGAGCTACAGTGCAGCATGATATTTGTGCATCAGGATGATATTTCCAAATATCCGGTTATCTTCCGAATATCATCCTGATGTCGATATGATGACGTCATCAAGGTCCGGGGGGGTCATATTTCTAACACTGATCATCTTGTGGAGATCCCCCGATATTTGCAAACATGATGATGACGCCATCCAGATATGAGGAGGTGCGCAGTAGGCAGATATGCTGATGACGTCAGCAGGATATGACGGTGACGTCATCAGGATGTTCATCGGCCAGACATTTGGTATCGGCTAAGCAGGAGGATCTTCCTCCGATGGATCAGGTTGTGCCGATGAAGGCGATTATCATGCAGGTTATATTGCGATATGATGCTGACGTCAGGGTGATATTTCTAGCGACAGGATATCATGCTGCTGAAGGATAATGATGATGAAGTCTTATACTAGTGTCGTCATGAGCAAAAGCACCGACATCATATATGCTCGTGGCCTAGTATATAAAGTGTTGAAAAGGTCGCCGCGGGGTGCATGTGGGATAATTCGACCCTGCATAATTTGAAATATCATGACGATGAATCTTGGCGGGAAATGGTTGCGATGCACAGTTGATGTTTTTCCCAAGGCCGCGGGTTGGTGCGCCATTAATGGCGAAGGTTGCAGAGGTATGGACGGATCTGGTACCCGATTGAAGGTGTACATCAACGGACAGTGGTGCAGGGCTCGAGGTTTCTTCCTGTCTCCTCCCCTACCTACTGCATTCATGTTTGGGCGCCAATCTGGTAATGCGTTGAGCACCATTTTTCTGATACTGTGTATCTGGCGGGATTTTTGGTCAACCATGTAATTAAGGCTGAGCACCTCTTTGCTGTTATAAGCAGGAAGTGTAAAGCATTTTTGGTTGTTGAAAACTGGACATTTTGGCTCTGTAATAAGATACAACTGGTTTTGGTTGCTCTGTGCAGCAAAACTTGTGAGTTTATGTATCTCCTGTTGTACGATTTGGCATGAATCCACTGATTTCATGGTTAATCTTATATGAATAATGCTGTGTTTGCATGTGTTATGCTGATTCTGTCTCCAGTTTTGCATGTATCTTTCTTACTGCAATAGGGATGCCATAAGTATAGACAGCTTAACACTCTTTATTGGGAGATATCTGTAAGGCAGATATCATGTGTATCCCCCTGAAATCCAGTTTTAGCTATTCATGCTGATCATTCACAGGTGTATGTCTACCGACTCCAAGCCCTGGATAGGCACCAATCTAGCTCTGTGTTGAGGTTATACACCAGGTCCAGGTTTGCATCCAAACATCATTTCAAATCACTTCATCCTTCCATCTGTTAGTTGTAGGATTAGGATTAGGAACCTCTGCATGCTCTCATACCTAACCAGACATATATGTCCAAGAACGTTGCCCACCTTGTGATCTATCATACAGATCTTGGTCCATACATGAGAGTATTCTGCCTGTTGTTGTCAAGTAAGATCTTTCTATCTTTGAGCTAGTTAAGGTTACATCTTGAGTTATAGGGATACCCCCCTTGGTGCGGCAGAACCAGAAGTGAAGGGGAGGCAGCTCACGCAACCTCCTGTATTTAGTTGGCTGAATCTGCCTGTGCATTAGAAGTGGCAAATCCTAATGCTGATTCAAAAGAAAAGTCGACAGATCCAACAGCCTCCTCTTCCGGTAATCTCAAAACCTTAGTCAGCAGTGTTAGTACACATTTTGAATCTCTAGAAAAATCAGCTGAAGAAAAGGTCCGGAAGGAATTTTTGGATAAAAGATTTTCAGAAGTATTAGGATTAATCTCTACCGATAGGAAAATTGTGAGTATTGGAATAAAGAGCTTAGAAAATGCTCTTAAGGATGGCGGTGACATTTACAAATTTTGTATATCTTGGTCAAAGGCAACAGCACAAATTGATAAGAAAATAAAAGAGGAACAGGACAAACTACAAAGTTTATCTCAAAGTTTTGATCCTCTCTCTTCCTCCATAATAAATCAAGAATGTCAGACTATTGCAGTCTTGAATGAAATAAAGAACCTTGAGAAGGAAAGGAAGAATATCACCAACCAGATGGGAGAACTTAGAAGGATTATAATCCCTAAGTTAGAAACTATGCATGAGGCCATCAGTGATGCTCAGACCACCGCCCAAACAAATGATCCGACAGATCTCAAGAGGGCAGAAGCTTTTGCATTTTTGTTGAGTGGTCACATTTCAATTTTGGATAGAATGAAGCTAAGTTGGGCTACAGAACTGATCCAATTGAAGACATCCTTTGCAGACATTCTTCAGTATATGTATGTAAATATGCGGCTATGTATAGAAAATTTTTGAAAATTTTGGTGTGCGGACCCTACCCTTTGCCATTGATGTCAAAGGGGGAGTGAGGAGCAGTGAAAAATGAGGAATCTAACTAAGGGGGAGTTCCGGAAATTGTATATAAAGATAGAGCATCAGCCAAGGGGGAGCATAGTGTAAACACTTAGTCATTTTTCACTAAGTGTTGCCATCAATGCCAAAGGGGGAGATTGTTGGCAAGAGACACTATATGGATTCATGGTTGTTGTCATTGATGGCAACAAAGGTCATCCCACATATCCGCAAGTCATGATGTGTCTCTACCGGAAGTCAGAATGAAGGTTGTTGTGGTCCGGTAAACAAGAACAGAGCATATGGCAAGGTCCGACAGATTGGTCCGGATCTCTCAGAGGAAGTGTCTTGGTGCAGTGCGGATTTGGGGAAGTCAAGAGGACTACCTTGAGTGGTATATTCCAAGGATTTAGCCTCCGGTGATGGACAAGGAAAAAGATATGAATAGTTGAGTACCGGATTCCTGAGAGACAGTGAAAACAGAGGAAGAACTGACTGACAGAGTATCAGACTACTTTCCGGATGTGTTACTGTTGATGATAAAGGTTGTGAAGGCATGAATCATGTTTGGCCGACATGATTAATGATATCTACAAGTATATGCTTGATCCACATTGCTTGGTGAGCAAGGATTCAGCCGACAGAACAGAGTTTGTAAGAAACTAGACTGTTCCGGATGCCGACTAGAAAGGTGATGAAATTACTTGTGCGGATATATATAGAGGATAGATTTAGTTGTGAAGGGTGTGATTGTGTGAAGATATATGCGAATAAGTGCAGAACAGAGCAGAAGTAGCAAGAAAGATCCGGTATGTGAAAGGATAGCAGAATAAAGAACAGAGGAAAGATGAAGTGCAGCAGATCAGTATACTGAGCCTAACCGGAACTGAACTCCAGCATATGCAGATGCTTCCAATCAGTTCAAGACTGTGATTCTTATCACTTTGTAGACAGTGTGTCTCCTTGTAGGCAGTGGGCCTCTTTGTGAGCAGTGTGCTCAGGCAGTGAGCCCTAATTGGCAAGTGCCATTTTTGTAATTTCCTATTCTTCTAACAGAGAATAATTTTTGGGTTAATCACCCCGTGGTTTTCTCCCTTAACAGGGTTTCCACGTCAAAAATACTGTGTCATGTGTTTCTTATTTCATGGTAATGTTTGATTCAATGCTGCATTAATTAATAAGAAAGTTCAAAAAGGGAAATAATTAGGATAACTGATTCACCCCCCCCCTCTCAGTTATCAACAGAAGCTCCCTATAAAATAAAACTAATCTAAAATTTTACATAATTTACAATGTTTTTAGAGGTATTTCTCACTAATGTTGAATAAAATATAAATATGTGTTTTTTTTTGGGTTTGCGACGTGCAAAAGGTGCCTGACGCACTTTCAACCACGAGGCACGGATTTTGTGTTTTTTGATTGAAATCAGAACCTAGACTACACGCTTGCACTATTCAACTAAATTCAGAGGCTAAGCATAGCAATTACACAATTGGATTGATTAACACATAAACACATAATTATGAATGCCATGACTAAATCAAGTACAAGATGATACAAAGTCGCGACTTATACCTTCAACTTCATTTGCGACACAAAGCTTGCAAATTCATTGAATCGATTTAACCTTTGGCACAAACAACACATTTCAAAAGACATTCAGAAGCAAGATAGGTGTAGTATATTCTATTGAACGAACAACAAGATCACAATCACGTCGAATATATGACAAATAACAATTTCAGTGTAATGCAGACACGAAAATTTTTATTGCTCGCTATTCATTGATTGATCAAGATACAACACTAATATCTAGATACAACTCTGATACTGAATAATGAATTCTAAATAATGCTAACTCTCGTTATGTGCACAAAACACTTATCTATATTGTTTTACAAGATTGCATGAAAATAAATAAAATAAAATAATTGAACTCCTATTCTAGATGATTGATGTTTGCATGACATGCAAACTTTACTACAAATATTTGCTCCACAAAACTAAAAATGAAATCGTGCAACTATAGATCCACTGATGACTAAAATATGCAAACTTCATTTGAATTGAAGATCAAATCTATTGTGAACTGTGACTTCATGCTCACATACTCTGCATGGCGATCGAACAAAGGCCAACTCCAGATAACGCTATAAATAACGAAGGTTGGAATTGGCAAGTTTTCTGAATTTGCTTTTTCTTTTCGAAACTGATGATAAACTATTTTTAGTGCGGGCTAAAAATAGACTTCTGTGGAAAGATGACTCTCGAAGTTTCGATTCCGGTGAAGCTCTTTCACTGTTTTGATGAAGTTTGATGTGATGTCCCGATATTAAGGCATTGTTTAAATTAAAGATTTAAACATCATGATTAAAGACAAATTAACAATGAAATTGCTTTCGTGAAATACAGTGTTTAGTGAATTTGAATAGAGATAATTACGTATGCATTAATACATATAATATAATTAAAATATAATATATTTATTGTATTTATTAATAATAAATATAAATACAAATAAAATATTAATATTAATATAAATATTTAGGGTTTAGGGTTTTGATTCACATTTTATAGTGGTGGCGATTTATATCATGAGGTGCGTTTAAGATGTTACAAAGGGTATCGATTAAGATTAGAAAAGAAAACGATGACCAGACAAACTCAGTGATTATTGTAAGGCATGATAATTATATCAAATAAGACAGTGATCCCTGAATAGGCAGCGGATAATATATTAGTATTAAGGAAAATAGACAGCGATTAATAAGTTTTAGTTCAAAAGCAGTGAATGTCATAAGGCAGCGCATGGATAAGACAAGACTACAAAGGATGCGATCTCCAAACTGAAGAGCTACGTAACCTTTCACCAAGGGAAGTATCTCTTAAGATGTTTAAAAAGGGAACTCCTCCATCATTCAAAGGCATCGATCAAGGATGGAAGACATCTGATTTATATACATATATAAAAATGTATATATTTCTGAGTTGGGAAATTATACTTGAAGCAGATTTGAAATATAAATATACAAAGGTATATTGGGTTGTAGATAGCATAGAAGGAAGGAACAAAATCCTTAAGAGTTCTAAAGGATACAAAGGCAAGAATTATCTATTGGTATGATGTATCTAACCCTATGTTTATTATGATGAATGCCATGTAGTAAATAATGACAAATGTATATAATTGAAAGATTATCATTAGTATCATTACACATGTATATATAAGCATTGTGAAACTTTCTATGAAATATATATAAGGGAAAACATCAATAGAATTCACAACACATTGAAGTAGTGGTATGTTCAAACTCAATGCCTATTTATTTCTATTACCTCCAACCTTAGGGTAGGCAGGTTTTGTTAGGGAGAGGCAGAGTAATTCCATCCCAATAAATGGAGGAGGTTTCAGCACGCCCTAGACAAGTAATTCCCCATCCAAGGTTGAGGACTAGAAGAGAAATAAGGATTGAGACTTGAACGTAGCCAATACAAAATGTGCTATGAATAAATGTGATCATTTGGTATGTTGAAGTATATTGAAGTATGTTCAAGTTAATACTTAGTTATTTTTATTGCCTGCAACCCTAGGATAGGCATGGTTTTGTTAGGGAGAGGTGGAGTAATTCCATCCCAATGAATGGAGATGGTTTCATCGCACCCTAGACAAGTAATTCCCCATCCAAGGTTGAGGATTAGAAAGGAAGTAAGGATTAAAACTTGAACATAGTCGATACGGAATTGTGTTATGGATTAAACTAAAAGTGGATTATGCTATGATGATTTGATCTCATTATTTATGTTATGAAGTATTGTCCTCATTATTAATTATGCTATTATACACGAGTTTAATATGTATGATAGATGCATTTAATATGAATGATGCTAGGAACTGAATATTATCTTAATTTATTGATCTTTAATATCTCTAATGTCCCTTTCTAGTGATCTTATTGTATGCAAGTAAAGAAATCAGGAATATCCTAACAGGGGACATTACATTTGATAAACTTTGAAAATCTTCAATGAAATTTTCGAGATTCTGGCAATCTCACAATCTTGTTGACTCGAATCTGAGCAATACGAACCTATTGGAATTTTGAAGAGTGTAATGTCCCCTTTCTCTAGACAGAGTCTATCATCGAGTTCCTGTAGACTAACTAGCCTGGTTAGGGAACCATGGTTGGCAGAGCCTTGGATGAGTTGGTCAGTTGTGTGGATGTTGGCTTGGGTTTAGTATGGGTTCTAGTTGGCACTGTCTAGAGGTGGTTTGTTTGCTTCATGCCCAGACTTGTTATTTTTAGTAAATTGGGGAATTGTGCCGTTTCGGAATTCTCAGTAGTGGAGTGGATGTGCCTCGTCGAGACCTTTTCGACGAGCTATAGAACACAGGATTCTGAGTATGTCTTGCCCTTCATTTTAAAGTCCGAAGATTAATGTTAATTATTGTTATGCCCTTACTTCCATAGCATATATGGTTATGAATAGTTGGCTTGTGGCTATATTAACTCTTAATTAAGTCATATTATCATTAGTATATTGTTATTTAGTTGTTTAGGTCGGCCTAAGGCTTATATACGGCTATCTAAGTCATCCTGGGTGATATCCTAGGCATAAATAGGTATATATAGGAGGTAGTGAGTCTTATTTGATCATATTGAGTATTGTGTTCTCATTGAAGACTATTGGAGGTATCCCCCTCGAAGTGGATTAGGAGGTTGCCCCCTTGAAGTGGCATATTATTATCAAGTATTTACATCATATATACTATTATATTCAGATATTGTGCAAGTTGTTTCATTACAAGTGGTATCAGAGCATGATCTTGGCACCGTGAAGGCAAAAACAAGGTGATTTTGTTCCAATTTTGGAGGTCATTTTGGAAGGTGCATATCTCTCATATTTTGGCGAATTTTTGTCTGATTTTTAAAGGGTTTTTGTAGACCATATTAAAGTATCTACAATCCAGATTTCAAAGCATTTGGAGCAGAATTAAGCGAGTTATAGCAGAATTAGGGTTTTTGCCATTATTTTTTGGGTAGCACATATCTCTCTTATTTTGGCGAATCTGTGCAAGATGTTTGGTGGGTTTTTCAAGATCAGATTAAAGATCTAGGAGTAACAAAAGATTCTTCAAGAGGATTTGTATTAGATCTTCTAGAAGATAGACTTTTAGGGATAATATTGGTCTAGTTCTGTTGAATTTCATGAACAGGACGAGTATTTTCTAGAACTGGGTGCTACATGCTACATGCAGTCAAGTTTCCAACCTGCTAGTATTTCAATAGTGATAATATGACCTTTCTGGAGTTGAACTTCTCCATGAAGGGTTTTAGCATACGACAAGTTTTCTAATATGTTTGGATTGTTTGTATTCGTCATAGAATACAAGACTTGGATATGAACAGAGGCATACTTGAATCAACCAAACATATTTAATCCATACAAAGAACTAAATACTCCCCAACAATTAAGAGAACCTTTTTTCACTTCTGAACAACCTTTATCTCTTGCTGCTACTGTAAGATTAGGGTAATATGTGAAACACATAGAATTCTTTGTAAGTCTAGAAAGACTGGACAACTGACAAGCATGAGAATATTCTACTTGACGTCGATCACATAAGGCAAGATATGACATAGGTTTAATATTATCAGAGACACATGACCCCATAGTGACTTGGATAGCACCAAAATGAACAAAGTTAACATCCTTATGACTACGAGTATAGTCTATTTCTTCTGAAGGAAGAACTGACAGCATTTTGGTTTGGAAAGTTTGTTTAGGGTCATATTCCAATGTTATCTCAACAACTTTCATTCTAGGAATGACAAAAGGCTTGAAAGTAGACTTAAATATCACATTTTTCAATAGGCTTGGACGCAAAGCACTCTTCTTATAGACTGAATCAGCTTGCAGAAGAGGAGGTCTATGGTTACTTACTTGTCCTTCAATAATATCTTCTGAAGTATCTATATCAGGAACTTCTATATTCAGATCACCTTTCGTAGGCTGCACAGGAGGAAGATAAAAGGTTCCTTCGACAAATGCTTCATGATTCTTTCAACACGAGTATGAGGATGAGAAAATCCTTGAAATTCTGCCATTTCTTTCGAGAAAGAGAAGTTGGATGAATCTAAGACAACTTACAGGGGTTTTACAAGAGAGATAACAAAGACCCTTAACACAACAACAGGCTTAAAACGGGTATAAATCTCAAATCCCAACACAAAAGTGCAACCCTACAGAGCTGAACTCTTCGCTTCTTAGATAACTTCTCAAATTCCTTACTAGAAACAGAGGATTTTCTTCCCAAGGATTTTCTTAGATGGCTCTGATACCACAACTTAACACAAACAACGGCGGAGGTTGACGACCGAATGGTTACGGCTTCTGATATTACTAAAACAATACTTCAAAATACATGCAAATAGAATACAAGTAGAATATTCTCATGCTTGTCAGTTGTCCAGTCTTTCTAGACTTACAAAGAATTCTGTGTGTTTCACACATTACCCTAATCTTACAGTAGCAGCAAGAGATAAAGGTTGTTCAGAAGTGAAAAGAGGTTCTTTTAATTGTTGGGGAGTATTTAGTTCTCTGTATGGATTAAATATGTTTGGTCGATTCAAGTATGCCTTTGTTCATATCCAGGTCTTGTATTCCATGATGAATACAAACAATCCAAACATATTAGAAAACTTGTCGTATGCTAAAACCCTTCATGGAGAAGTCCAACTCCAGAAAGGTCATATTAACACTATCGAAATACCAGCAGGTTGGAAACTTGACTGGATGCAGCATGTAGCACCCAGGTTACTAGAAAATGCTCGTCCTGTTCATGAAATTCAACAGAACCAGATCAATATTATCCCTAGAAGTCTATCTTCTAGAAGATCTAATACAAATCCTTTTGAAGAATCTTTTGTTACTCCTAGATCTTCTTTGAGCAGTTCTTCTAGTAGAAAGAAAGCTCAACTTTATGTTGAGGTAGAAGATGAGCCAATTAATACTGGTCCTGAACCATCTAGTCGGCATTGGCAAAAAGAAAAAGGAAAAGCAGTCCAAATTGACCATCCTTTCTGTAATATGGCCCAGACACTCCCAAGAGCTGAAACTCTTGAATGGTATAAGGAACAAGGAGTGTCTTATTATAAAAATGGTAGATGGCCACCCCTAAAAGGAAATTATAAGTCATCTAATGGTCAAATAAGTATGTTTCAATATGCTTTTCAACCCAGGACTCTTGAAGAAAAGGAACCTTCTCTTGAGTTCAAGCAGAGAAATTATATCAGTAGGTTCTGTGCTCATCTACAACAAAATGTTGATGATTTCTGTAAAGATATTTTGGAGCTAAAAGAATCAATTGCCACTATCCATGACAATGTCCACAGAATAGGCAATATTGTTCTAAATAACAATGCTCATTTAAAAGAAGCCAAGATATCTTTTGAACGATTGTAGACTTAGTCAGATCAAACCCTGAATAATCTATACAAGAGTGGTGATGATCTATCCAATATAGTTAACCTTGTACAGCCTTTAGGACATCAGTTAGATATGCTTGTTCATAGATTTAACCATGTAGATACGGCTTTAGATGATCTGTCTCAGTCTTTAGATTGGCTTGTAAATAATGAAAAGAAGCCTGTATCGCATGCTATTGTTGTTCCCCGGCCTTTATAATCCAAGGAAAAGAAAGCAAAGAAAACCTTAGATTCTGTGCTTATGATGCAAACTACCTGCCCTGTCACCCCATGGTATTTAGACATTGATAACTTAGAAGACCCATTCCAGCTTATAAATAAGTGGGTAAACACTTTTATTATTTAGACATTGATAACTTAGAAGACCCATTCCAGCTTATAAATAAGTGGGTAAACACTTTTATTATCATTACATCCTTGTCTGGTACCCCCCAAGAAAATATTGCTAAAATGGCTATCACTTATATTTGGGGAATATTAGCTAATTGGTGGCATGGTATTCCTGATGCTCAAAAAGAAGCAAAGGTTTTCAGAAATATTGTCATAACTATTGACACAACTACTGGCCAACAACAGCAGCAACAATTGCCAGCTATGAATTGTTTACTTGATTGGTTGATAGATGAAGTTTGTCCAAAAATTGTCTGTCGTAAAGAAAGGCTGATGAAAGATATTTTGTCAATGAAATGTTGTGATCTAAAAGATTTCCAAGCTTACTCCATAGATTTCAAGAAGTTGATTTATCAACTCAAAGATCCCAAACAGATTGAATTTGCTAAATCAAAATATCTTGAGGGACTTCCATACAATATTAGTGACAGAGTTATAAGATATCTTGAGATAAGAGAAATTTCTCTAGAAAATTCTCCAATTACTTATCTTATTGAGTATGCCCGTGACCAAATTCTCCAATTTATTGAAGAATGTAAATATCAACAAAAGTTTACCAAACATGAAGCCTAGAGGATTGCTCCCTCTTTTATTTCAACTTATGGTTGTAATCCTTTCACACGTGCTCAGTGCAAAGCCCAAAAGAAACATAAGAAGTGCAATCTCAATTTCCACAAGCGCACCTTCCCCAAAAAGCATTCATATCCTCCAAAGAATAAATATATGTGATGCCGCTCACATCCCAGACCACAAAGCAATCAAATCATTTGCTATATTTGCAATAAACCTGGTCACAAAGCCCCTGATTGTCATTGCAAGAATAAAGCGATCAAAATTGTCTATGCCGATCCTACTGCGGCAGCGTGGTGGGATGTTATTGATGAAGAAGAAGACCTTTATCTTCAAGATAACATTTGTGAACCTGTCATTGAAGAATTTGAAGATGAAGATGAAGAGGCATTAGAAGAACTTGCAGACACTCTTTTGGAAGCAGAACAACAATTGGAAGAAGCAGATTATGATATTCCTACAGTCACAATGAACCAGACCAGAAGAGGCAGAGGGCGTACTCCATTCCCAAACTAGAGAAATTTCCAACAACTTGATTTTATGCAGCAACAATCTAGATATCCTCCTGTGTTCAGACCGCTTGCAACAAATTCAACAATGCCCTGTCAATTTGTGCCCGAATAGGTATCAGTTTTCTCTACTGACTTTCCTATTGTAAATGCTGAAAGAAAAGATAGGAAGTACAGTAGAAAGCAACCAAAAGAGGACTCAATTACTAAAGCTTTAGCTGATTTTTCCATCCAATCAAAAGAAGTCCCCTTTTGTCCACCATATGCTCAATGTTTCCGTACTCCAATATATGAAGATTTTCCATCTACCTCATACTATCCATATCCAGATCATTCCAAATTTCAAGAACAGATTCAATAAGAGTATGAGAATGAACAAGAATCAGAACCAGAGTTAACCAGAGTAGTAGCTGATCCTAGTAATGTAAAATTGGTTATGTCTGTCTTACTAGATCCTAAGCCTCAGTTAGAATCAAACTATTTAGTTCATCTCCTCACTGGCAAATTTTCCCAATATATCACTGTTACAATCAATGGAAAACAATATGATGCCCAGGTTGATACTGGAGCATCATTATCTTTCTGCAAAGATCCAATTCTTAACAATTGGGAACAATTAACACAGAAAACTGCTTATACAACTCATGATGTTCAAGGAAATAAGTTCCTTTGTGATAGGTATAGCCATCAACAAACTCTGCAAGTTGAAGGCAAACAGTTTAAATGTGATTTCTTTGCTATGAAACAAATGCCAATAGATGTATTATTCAGAGGCAATTTTATTGACAGATATAGTCCATATGGATGTA
This sequence comes from Cunninghamia lanceolata, assembly GCA_027924645.1. Taxonomy (NCBI): domain Eukaryota; kingdom Viridiplantae; phylum Streptophyta; class Pinopsida; order Cupressales; family Cupressaceae; genus Cunninghamia; species Cunninghamia lanceolata. Next base: position 16,438,029 of record BSBN01000107.1, on the reverse strand, counting down.
CTAAAAAGAATATAATGTTTACACTTAATGGAGAAAAGATTAGTACTCGAAGGTTAATTTATGCTTCTGAGAAATATCCAGCCATCCACATGATCCAGGCAGTTGAATCACTACCTGAATTAAAAGATGCTCTGATTAAAGCTGTATGTTCTGAAGATCCACAGAAGTTCTGGGAAAAAGAAATGCCTGAGATGGAAATTAGGCTTCAACATGGTGCATAGATAAAAACAGGAAAAAGGATTCCAATTCCTGCGCATGATTATCCAGACCTGGCTCAAACTATCAATGAACTTAAGGAAGGGAAGTATATAAAACATTCTTAGTCCGAATATAACTGTTATGCTTTTATGGTTTGTAAAGAAGCTGAGAAAAGAAGAAAAAAGAAAAGAATGGTTATAAATTATCAACCATTATATGCAATTACTCTTCCATTTCCTTATCCTATTCCAGATAAGTCTTATCTATTGGAAAAGGTAGCTAACTCAAAAATCTTCTCACAGTTTGATTGTAAATCAGGATTTTACCAGATCAGAGTTAAATAAGAAGATCAATATAAGACTGCCTTCAACTGCTCGTTTAGACATTTCGAATGGAGTCATGCCGTTTGGATTAATGAATGCCCCAACTTATTTTCAGGAGAGATTGGACAAAATCTTTAGTGGCTGTGAAGATTTCCTTTGTGTTTATATTGATGATGTTTTAGTCTTTAGCAAGAACTTTGATGAGCACAAGTCTCATCTAGAAACTTTTTATAGGTTAGCATTCAATTGTAGGATTATTCTGTCCCTTTCTAAAATTCAATGGTGCACAGACTCTTGTAAGTTTTTAGGTATGATTGATAAAAGTGGACAGCTTGAGGTTCAACCTCATATTAAGTCAAAGATCCTTGAATTTCAGCTTCCATTAAATACAAATGAGCTGCAAGGATTCTTAGGTATATTAAATTATGTAAATAATTTCTACCCAGGTGCTGGTTTTGACTGAGAACCAATACAACAACTGCTCACAAAGAAGAAACCTCAATGGTCTCAAAAACATACAGATATAGTCCATCTAATCCAACAAAAGGTACAATCTTTACCTGTTCTTAATGTGCCTACAACTGACGAATTCATTCTTTATACAGATGCATTAGATTATGCTTGGGGAGGACATTTATGCTTTGTCAAAGATGGTGTCGAATATACTGTTGAATATGCAAGTGGAACCTTCCCTGAAGATGTTAGGAAATGGATCTCTTCAGATAAGGAAATTTACAATGTCATAAAAAACCTGAAGAAGTTTGCTTTAAAACTTATGCATCTAAAACATTTCATTATTAGAACAGAATGTACCAGGTTTCTCACATTCAAAGAAAAAGATCACAGTAGGAAAGATGGTCGAGGCAAATATTTTCGCTGGCAGGAATATTTAAATCAATATAATTATGAAGTCCAACATATTCCAGGCAAGCAAAACATTGTAGCAGATACTCTTAGCAGACCTCTCCCTGGAATTTTCATGCAAAATCCTGCATCATCTTCCAGTGTTCCAGGATTTATTAAGGATAAATCTTATGATGTTCATTCCAGAAAAAATGAATCGTATAGTTCAGAGAAATATCCTTAGTAAAGGTATTAATAATCATTATTCAGAAAATGCAATTTCAGTTGCAAATACTCTAGAGCACACTGGTTGCATCTATACTCCAGACATATATGAAGAAGGTTATAGTCAGTTTACAATCCTTTGGATTAATTTTGATCATATGTGTTATCTGTTGCTCAATCTTGTAAGGCGACCATTCTTCACTTGGTCAATCATCTGCTCAGCCCCCATAACCAAACAAATTGAAGACTTCTTCAAATATGCAAGACCTTCAGTTGTCAATCCAGATGAACCAGTTAGCCAAGATTTGGTCACTAGAATTGTTATTCGTATGAAGTTAAGATGTGAGTTATACTTCTCTCCTACTATGCATTATGATAATGACCAACAAGATTGGAATATTTGCCACCGGTTTCAAATTCATGCTCGATGGAGACCCGTCAGATGACAAGAAATCTATGATTACGGATTTGACAACCCTGTTGAACCATCATCCCCCAGTTCAAGTTCATGCGGCAGCTGGGATGGGGCCAGTTTTCATATTGGTGATGGCATGAGAAGATAAGATTCCCCGACAAAGTAAAGTTGTAAGGACTGTCTCTATCAGCCATTTGGCATGATATACCTCCTTTTCTCTCCACCGGTTTACCCGGTATTGTCGGTTGGATCCCTTCTTACCTCCTATCTCGGTCATTTCTTTACTATCAATAAGTGGATGTGGAAGCATTGTGGGCATCGGGTTTTAGAAATCTGAGTCTTAGAGAGTCTTAGATTTGCAAAGATTGAGTATGCTCTATCTCTGCGCTTAGTGCGATCTGAGATATTAGAAATTTCTTGCATATAGGGTTATATTTGCATGTATTTTGAAGTATTGTTTTAGTAATATCAGAAGCTGTAACCATTCGGCCATTAGCCTCTGCCGCTGTTTGTGTTAAGTAAGTTGTTAGGGAACCATGGTTAGCAGAGCCTTGGATGTGTTGGTCAGTTGTGTGGATGTTGCCTTGGGTTCAGTATGGGTTCCAGTTGGCACTTTCTAGAGGTGGTTTGTTTGCTTCAGGCCCAGACTTGTTATTTTTAGTAAATTGGGGAATTGTGTCGTTTCGGGATTCTTAGTAGTGGAGTGGATGCGCCTCGTCGAGACCTTTCTGATGAGTTATAGAACACAGGTTTCCGAGTATGTCTTTCCCTTCATTTTAAAGTCCGAAGATTAATGTTAATTATTTGACGGGGACTTTAGAAATATTAAAATCAAGTGGCATATTGAAGTAATATTAAAAGTGTCACTTAAGTGACTTTGGGCGCCCACCTCTTGGGAATAATAAAGTGTTTTAAATTAAAATATTTCCCTCTCAAAAACAACGACCTCTCTTAGGGGAAATAAAAGATGGAAAAAGTACTTCATTTGGGCATGCTTGATATTATGAAATTGCTTGTTTTTGCTCTGCTAGGGTTTCGAAGGGATTCGAACCCAAGACTGTTGGAAACGTAAACTTCCTTCAATGACAACATTCTACAGGCGTGAAAGACCGTCCAAAGGTGCTATTGAGGTAAATACATACAGTGTTTGCAAGTGTGCTTCAGGAGAGTTCATTTGGTAGGGTTTTGAAAGGGCAAAATGGATACATCTTATGTGAAGTTTGAATGCAACTGAGATTGTGAAAAAAAGACAGATTTTAGTGTTGAAGAGGAGCTATTAGCAACTAAAATACCTTTCCTTGCTGGTCGTACCATATCCAGGCAGGCCATACCATCTTTGGGACTTCTTTGTGAGGGTTTGTGCATATTAACCTCTCTTCCATGGTCGCCCAGCCTCATTTCCAGCATACAGATTGAAATCAGAGATATTCAGAGGGTATTTGGTGTTTATTGCTGCTGTTGGTTGCTTCAGCCAGGTCGTACAAGGATGCTAGGAGGACGTGGCTCATGTTGGGGTGAAACTCTTCATTGTTATGACTGTTATTATTCTCCAAGTGGGTGTCTAGGGTCTTAGAGCAGCTGATATCCTTTGTATTGTGTTACACCCTCTCTAACTTAAGAAAAATAGTAATTTGTCTAATAACAGAATTTCAGCAGAAAGATTAACTAACCAATAAGAAATAACATCGAATGTAATAAAGTTCTGAATCACAACTAACTTTCTTTTCAGTTGAAATAAACTTTCTAACAGAATACTTGTAACTAAATAATTTAACTAACTTTCTTCAATGAAAATTCAAATATTTAAGAAAGAAAGGAGATTAAAAAAAGTACAACTTGAGTAGCTTCTTGCTGATTTGTTGGCAGATCTTCTTCTGGATTGTTTTTGGGAAAAAGAGATATCAACAAGGGTTTTATCCACCCAACCAAGATCAACTGGTCTCCCGTGCTTCTTCATCTGAAGAAACCCGACCCTTCACGAGGGTAATAACAGGAATTCATTAACAACAATGTGCCTCTGAGCCTGGTATCAAGACCTATACCTCCTGATCGATCTTTCCCTATAGGTACCTCCTAACTGGAAAGATCATTCTGACTAGTGGTATATCTGGTACTTGATCGCTGACTGATTTCTATCTACATCATAACCTTGGCCAAGGATTTTCTAGTATATTTATATATATACATATATCTGACACTACTGTGTCATCAGCCTTCACCCTTGCTCAACATTATTGTTAACTAAATACTTTCTTCTTTTCTTTTGGAATGCAGGTTTACACATAGCATCATGCATATCTTACTTGCCAACTTTTGTTCACATAAAAGAGACAAAACAACAACACATAGATGGAAGTATGCCCTCAGGAATACAATAGATTCTTATTTTCAGAATATAATGATACTCAAGCTAGTAGTAACAACAAGGAATTTCTTTAAACATATATATATATATATGTCTTTGATTGCATACCATACAAAGATCATATAATAAAAGTGTCTCAATGGAAATAAACTCAGAAACAGAAATAAAAAAGACACGAATGCTGATCTCAATTGATTGAATTCGAAAGTTCAGAATTCCTTTCATTCAATAGATAATACCATTACTAAGATCAATGAGCTCTTATCGAACTGCTTTGAAGATTTAAGAACTTGCCTGATAATATTTTGTAAGCCGAAATGGCTGACTGCGGCTGTGATATTCAGTGATGTTGGTATCACGGACTGCTAGATGAAAGCACGACTCAATGACACTTTACAGAGAAAAACGTTGACAGTATACCCGAAGAAAATAATGGTGCCTTCCCAAGAATTACAACTCAAACTTCTCTTTTATGCGCCCTTTCTTTCAGAATGAAAAATAAGAATGTTTCATAGCATCGAATGTTTCCTCTACTCTCCTATATGAAGGAAAAAGATGCACGCCAAGAAGGAATAATCGATCAAAATAGGACCGCTCCACGTAGTGGAAAGAAAGAGGAGTTACAAAACAAGACTCAACTCATACACATCAAGCGCTCCAAAGGTAAGACTCAAGTAATAATTTTTAAAAGAAAAGAGATAAATCTTTTTCTTTATTTTAATATATCTATATATATAAATATATACTCATATGCCTTGGCCAAGGCTATGATAACTTTAGGTTTTTGGCTAAATTATTGTTAATTGATTCCGGTTATTATCCTCTCCTTGTTGATATCCCTTTTTCTTAGTCACCTGTTTTGTCCTGCAACCACTTAAACCATTAGGAAAGTTAAATCATTTCCATGGTACAAATAATAATCAATATCTTTTCCATCAATCTATTTCACATAATAAAATATTTGCAATTAAAGAATAAATCATCGTATACACTTTCAACGAACATTTTCACATTCATATGAAAAACGGATGTTCTCAATTAACAACATAATTAATATTTAATTGTTTAAACAAAAAGGGATGTAACATATTCTTCCCCTTAAGAATCATCGTCCTCGATGATTATGTATCAATAAGCAATAGAAAGTTTAACCACATAGTTTTCACATCAGTTTCAATTATTTGGAAATAAGTAAGGAAATTTCTGGTGAATTTCATCATAGTCTTCCCAGGTAGCATTCTCTTCTAAATACTGGTCCCACTGGACCTTACATTGCACCACCTCGCTATTACGTAAATGCAGCTTATGTATCTCGAGTACCCGGAGTGGCTCTATTGTGATCACCCCAGGGTCCCGCACCTGCAATGATTTCCAATCAATCATATGCTCAGAGTCTGCATAATATTTCTTAAGATATGAAACATGAAACACATTATGAATTCTGGTGAGAGTTGGGGGTAGAGCAATTCTGTAAGCCACAAGATTGGTGATTTCAAGAACTTCAAATGGTCCCACATATCTTGGGGCTAACTTAGAGGCTTTTCCAAATTTTATAGAGCTATTCTGTGGTTTCACTCGCAAAAGAACTTTTTTTCCTATCACAAATTGTCTGGGAACGCGTTTTGCATCAGCATAACTCTTTTGCCTGTCATTGGCTTCTTTCAGTCTCTGCCTGATTATTCTCATTTGTTCTTCCATTTCTTGAAGCATCTCAGGTCCTAAAATGATCTTGCCTTCCCACCTATTCCAGCTTATAGGGGTTCTACATTTCCTGCCATACAATGCCTCGAAAGGTGCCATTTTTATTGCTGACTGATATGAATTGTTATAGGCAAATTCTACCAAGGGTAAATATTCTTCCCATCTGTATTGTTGATCCATGCAGTACATTCTTAGTAAATCCTCTAGAATTTGATTTACCCTTTCTGTCTGACCATCTGTCTCAGGGTGATATGCTGTACTAATATTTAACTGGGTTCCCAGGGTTGAAAATAAGGTTTGCCAAAATCTGGAGGTCATCCGTGCATCCCTATCAGATATGATCTTTTCTGGTATCCCGTGAAGACGGAAAATTTCCTGTACAAATTTTCGAGCAATCACTGGTGCTCCATCTGTTAAATCTCCTGGTATGAAATGTGCCACTTTTGTAAGTTTATTCATTACCACTAATATGGCATTATGCCTGTTCCTGGTCAAAGGTAATCCTTGCACAAAATCCATGCTGATAATTTGCCACTTCCAATCAGGTACGCTATGGGGCTAAAGTAGTCCTGCTGGATGCTGATGCTCTACTTTTACTTTTTAACATTCAAAGCATTCTGCCACAAATCTTACTGCGTCCTTTTTCATTCCCCTCCAAAAATATAATGGTTTGATATCAGCCAACATCTTGGTTACTCCGGGGTGTCCTGAATATGGTGCGGTGTGAACTTCTTTCCATATCTTTTTTCTTAATTCAGAAGACTTTGGAATATACATTTTGCCTTTAAATCTTAGAAGTCCATTTGTCTCAATATGAAAACCTTCATATTTATGCCCCTGAGGATTTGATTGCAGAGCTTCCTTAACTTGTAAGTAATATTCATCTTCTTTCAATTTCTCAATCACCTAGTTTCTAAAATCGGTGTTAATAGATACCATTGCAGTTATATGCTTTCGTTGGCTTAATGCATCAGCTACCCTGTTTTCCTTGCCCTTAATATGTAAGATACCCAACTAGTACTACCTGAAATTTTTCTTACTTAGACATATTTACTTGCACTTAACTCTTCTACTACTTAGTCTACTTAACATCACATATGAAAAGATAATAAAGGCAACTTGCATGAATCAACTTGAAGTTGGGTACTTGTATTATTCCTTGATTCAACACAATGCAAATGTCTTAACACAATGATGATTGCCCACAATGGCATGGATATACAATCTTATTGAAATGATTACAAGAAAAGGCTTTGAAGCCTAGATGTATATAGTGCTTTCAACTTCTTCACAACTAGCTCTATCTCACTGGTTGATGTAGATCACTTCAATTGAACTCAATGATGTCAACTGGATGTCAACACCTCACAATGCAACAAGGGAGCATCACCTTGTCAATTGAGAGAGCATCACCCCAACTCTTGAAACTCGCAAGCCTCAAGGTCACAAACATAAAACTTTGCAGAGAGAAAATTCGCCAAAAGATAAGATGATCAAATGAATTAGAGAGCTCCTCCTTTTATAGTCCTTCCAAAGGCAATGAAGGCACATTTTCCAAGAAGCATATTTAGGAGAATATTCCACTTGAGAACTCATCCTGAGTTGGCAACCTTACCCAAAGACCCTAACACGGATCCCAATGTTATCCCTCTGACCAATGAGCATTCAAGTAGTGTAACTACCTTATCCTCTTCTAGAAACACTTAGGCGAGTTTTTAGGGTTCTTCTGACTTGGGCGCCAGATTTGGAGGATCTCATCAGGAAGTGTGCCTAAGTCATGAATCCTCATCCTTGGATGATACCACCTTATGAATTGAACTCCTCTGGATCCATACTCTTATCATTTGATGATTTGGGATGCTCAGCTTATCACCTTACATGGTAGGCGCACATTTGGAGGATTTGCAGTGGTTTTGACGCCTAGAGATGGATTTGACACTTTTCCACAAACTTATGTAATAGATAAAATTTCTATGTGTTGGATTGACTCCTTTGGAGAGAGCTCCCAACAATTGCACCCCTTGAAGATGTCTCTCTAGCTAGGCGCACTTTCTGTTAGTTTGTCTGGGAATTTGCGCCTAACACCTTTGTGATGATATTTTACTCTATTCAAGACTTTCAAACACTTGTTTGTAGACTTTTTGATACTTCTTTATCCAAGCGCCCATATCTAGAGTATTTAAAACCTTGTTTTAGTCCTCATCTTCACTTAGGCGCATTTGTGGGTAGAAAAAGGTGTAGATTGGCGCCTTAGGTGTTGCAAAGGAGAATTTGCGCCTTGGGTGTTTGATGATTTATCTTACCAAGTCTTCATGTGTTGGTATCCTTAAGAGTAGCAATGCAACATACCTTGTTGAGTGCCTTGATTAGAGTGTCCAAATTCACTTCCCTAACTTCATTCTTCATCTAGGCGCACATTTGGAGAATTTGACATTGGATTTGCGCCTAGTGTGTAACTTAACCAATTCTACTCATTATTTGCAAGGTCTGAGGTTTCCGGAAGTGATAGCATCTTCCTCAATGCTAGCGCCTTGATTTTGAAGGATATTTTGATGCTCATTTTCTCTTTAGGCGCATACTTGAGGAGTTTTTGACCAAAGGTGCGCCTCATCCATAAACTTGTCTTCTTTAATGATTCCACTTGAGTGGATGTCTTCTAAACTCCATCTTTAACCTTTGGTGATGCACTCTTACCCTTCCAATGACTTTTCTTGCTAAGGCGCCTTCTAGGAATTGATCTTAGGCGCACTTCTGAGTCTGTGTAGGAGGAAACTAGTGTCTTGCATTGGATTCACCTTCATACATGTGGCGCTTACACTTGTAGTCTTTGTGGTGAAGTAAAACACTTATCTCACCAAGTGCCCTAACTACTTGAAGTGATATGCTTGGTATGAGACTTCTGATGGAGAAATCAACTTCTGTAACTAGAGCGCCTTCCATATTGAAGGTCATTGAGGCCTATTTTGTCCCTAGGCGCTCATTTGGGAAATTTGATGTGAAATTGGCGCCTAGACTCGAAGAGTCATGCCTTAGTCTAATTTGGCTTCCAGACTTAGCCAAATTTTGAGTTTCTGACTTTGTTCCTACAAAACAATAAGATTGAGTTAGTCAAAAACCAATTCATTCCCTCATCATTTAGAATTAGCCTCCGGGAATGAGTAGGCTAATCCAAGTTCCATTTGGTGTTCAAGCCAAAAACGGGGACATGACATAATATAACTGATCTCAAAATCATAATCGGCGATTAACTCCATCCATCTTCTCTGTCGAGCATTTAGATTAGGTTGGGTATAAATATATTTCAAACCTTGATGATCCGTCTTGAGTTCAAAAGTTTTTCCCAACAAATAATGTCGCCACATTTCCAAAGCATGGACAATAGCTGTCAATTCTAAATCATGAGGTGCATAATTTTGCTCATATTGCTTCAGTTTTCGGGATTCATAAGCTACTACCTTCCCTTGCATTAATACACCGCCCAATCCTTCTCCAGATGCATCTGTTATAACAACAAAACGGCCATTGGGATCCAGTACTGTCAATATGGGAGCGGTTAGTTTTTCCTTTAATAGGTCAAATGCCTCTTGACATCTTTCAATCCATTCAAATCTTTTTCCTTTCTTTTGAAGAGAAGTAATAGAATGAGCAATCTTAGAAAAATCTCTGACAAATCTCCTATAGTACCCAGCCAACCCCATGAAACTCCTAACCTCAGAAACATTCTTTGGTACTGGCCAATCTACTATGGCTTTGATCTTAGCAGGATCCACTGCAATTCCTTTGGCTGATATAATATGTCCCAAATATTGTATTTCTTTTTGAAAGAAGGTACATTTCGACAATTTTCCATACAGTTTGTGTTCCCCTAACCACTGAAGAACTATTTGAAGGTGTTGTAGATGCTCTTCCTCGTTTTTGGAGTAAATAAGAATGTCGTTTAAAAATACCAACACAAACTTATCTAGGCTATCTCTAAACACGTTCATCATATTCATGAATGTGGCTGGGGCATTTGTAAGCCCAAATGGTAGAACTGTGAACTCATAGTGCCCATATCTAGTTCTAAAAGCCGTCTTATGAATGTCTTCTTCTTTCAACCTGAGTTGATGATATCCCGATCTCAAATCTATTTTTGAAAATATTGCAGCCCCTTTCATTTGATCAAACAGATCATCTATTCGAGGTAAGGGATATTTGTTCTTGATGGTAAGTTTATTCAACATTTGGTAATCTATACACAGACGAAGAGTCCCATCCTTTTTTTGACAAAGATAACTGGGGCACCCCACCCCATGGTGAAACACTTGGCTGAATCAAGCCTTTATCCATTAATTCTTGTAATTGTGCTTTTAACTCAACCAGCTCTAGTGTGGTCATACGGTAAGGTACTTTTGAAACTGGTTCAGCCCTTGGCACAAGATCAATGGCAAAATCAAAAACTCTTCTAGGTGGTAACCAAGTTAGTTCCTCGGGAAATACATCCTGATATTCACGGAGATAAGGGTATTTTTCAGCAAAGATTTCTTTCTCCTCTTCAACTCCCAACTTTCTTTTTCTATTCTGGAAATGCTCTGTCCCTTCATTGACTGCTTCCATCTTAACTACAAACAATTTGCATCCCTTCCTTCTATTTCTTTTCAGCTGCATAGTCGAAATTTGCCGAACCTTGACTTCTCATGGTTTCCCCTGAATCTGTACTAGATTCCCCAAATCATCTAGGCATTCCACTACCTTATCATAACAGTCGACCTTAGCCCTATGTTCTTTCAACCAATGCATTCCTATGATCACATCGTAGGACCCTAAAGGTGCTACATAAAGGTTGACCTCTGTCGAGAAGTCTGGAAATTCAATCTTTGCTTCAAACAGACACTGCTCTACCCGAGCTCTTGTCTGATTCGCATATTCTACCATCCATGATTTAGCCATAAACCCAATTCTTTTAGGGAATCTTCCCAGTAACTTAGGTGATATAAAACATTCAGTGGCTCCTGTATCTATTAAAATAGTTATTGGGTTTCCATAAAGCATATCTGGAGTTTCTATAGGAGCAACTTGGTACTCTGCTTGCGTATTGTCAACAGCTGCATGAATTCTTTGCTGGAACACGGTTTGCTGAGGTGGTAAGGGTTTTCGTTGCTGCTGTCCTTGTTGACTCTTAGAGGGGCACTGGTTCGCATACTGTTCTCCTCCACAATTAAAACATCCTCTTGGTGGTCCTCTCTTTTCAGTGTTTTTATTGGTGAAATTTTCATCCTTCCGAGGATTATTATTGTTCTTTTTGAACTGATTATTCTTAAATCCTTTCTTCTTAAAGCTCTGCTGATTCTGGTCCCACTTATTCATGTTATGCTTTCTATCTCTGAAAGAATCATCGCTCTTTAACCTCTGCTCCTGCCGAACAGTGTTCTCATAAGCTTCATCCATAGTTCGAGGTGCCAAAACATCCACTGGACCCCCAATACGATTGTTTAACCCCATAATGAACTTTCGTACTTGAAAGTTTTCATCTTGTCGATACTATGGAACATATTTGAGGAGTCGGGTATATTTTTCCCAATACTCGTTAACAGTTAGGAGTCTTTGTCTGAGGTTTTCAAAATCCATCAATTTTTGATCATAAAATAACTGGGGCAGCCATCTTTGGCGGAATATCTTTACGAATTGCTCCCAAGACACATCAGCTACTGCTAATCCCATTTCAGCCCTCTTGTTTTCCCACCATGTGGCAGCTTCTCCTACCAACTGGTATGTTGCCCATGCTGCTTTTGAGTTATCAGAATAATCTCGAAGTTCGAAATACTTCTCCATTTCAGTTAACCATGCCTCTGCAGCATCTCCCGAAGTAGAACCTTCGAATTTAGGAGGTTTAATCTTTTTCATGTCAGCTAATTCATCAGCCAATTGCTCTTCTTGAGTCCTAGGCTTAGGGTTCTCGAATTATCTTCATGTTGGTCACTACGATTTTCAGACCCTTCTTCTTTTGTCTCAGATTGCCCTTCCATCCTTCTTTCTAGATGGGTTAATCTGTCTTGAGTTGTTTTCATCATGTTTAAGAGTTGATCCAGTTTATCCATGTGTCCATTGTTCTGTTCTTCGCTGAACTCATTTTTGGAATATTCCATTCCAGTGAAGTTCCTGAAGAAATTTAAGAGTTTTAATTAGTTTTAGGGTTGTGAGTTATTGTTATTTAGTGGTTCTCCACTGTATTTAAGGATTCTTCCTTTGCATAAAGAAAACAATCATTTGAAACTCATAATAAGTGCAAATAGTACAAAATTTTCATGTATTAATAAAGAAAGATTATCACTTCCTGTGATAATTACAAAATTTCTATCACTTCCTGTGATAAATTTTATTGTAATAAAAAGATAATCATCCCTTTCTGTGATCAGTTTTCTGAATCATCTTCATTATCAGTGACAGGTTCCTCCTGATCACTAAATTCTGAATAGGGTATAAGTTTATATCCAGGTGTCAGAACTCGATCTCCCTTAGATGTTTCTGGTTTAGTTTGATTTTCAGTTTTGGTCTTATTTACTTCAGCAATTATGGCGGACTTTACTTTCTCTTTTCCTGAGATTGTCCATTTCCTTCTTTCCCTCCGAAGTCTTTGCAAAGCTTCGGCTATTGTCTCCGAATCTGCTGGAGGTGAACAACTTGAGTAATCATACGATAGTCTGATCTTCCATAGTCGGCGGAATATAGGGTCTCGGACCTTTTTCCGAGGTGTTTGTCTTATCAAAACCATCCTGAAGAGACATTATTAACTGTTTACAATGTTCTAAGCATGATGAGCCCCAAGGTTCAGTGTAGAACCTGGTAGCTCTGATACCATATGTTACACCCTCTCTAATTTAAGAAAAATAGTAATTTGTCTAATAACAGAATTTCAGCAGAAAGATGAACTAACCAATAAGAAATAACATCAAATGCAATAAAGTTCTGAATCACAACTAACTTTCTTTTCAGCTGAAATAAACTTTCTAACAGAATACTTTAACTAAATAATTTAACTAACTTTCTTCAATGAAAATTCAAATATTTAAGAAAGAAAGGAGATTAAGAAAGTACAACTTGAGTAGCTTCTTGCTGATTTGTTGGCAAATCCTCTTCTGGATTGATTTTGGGAAAAAGAGATATCAACAAGGGTTTTATCCACCCAACCAAGACCAACTGGTCTCCCGTGCTTCTTCATCTGAAGAAACCCGACCCTTCACGAGGGTCATAACAAGAATCCATTAACAACAATGTGCCTTTGAGCCTGGTGTCAAGACCTATACCTCCTGATCGATCTTTCCCTATAGGTACCTCCTAACTGGAAAGATCATTCTGACTAGTGGTATATTTGGTACTTGATCGCTGACCGATGCCTATCTGCATCGTAACCTTGGCCAAGGATTTTCTAGTATATTTATATATATACATATATCTGACACTACTGTGTCGTCAGCCTTCACCCTTGCTCGACATTATTGTTAACTTAATACTTTCTTCTTTTCTTTTGGAATGCAAGTTTTACACATAGCATCATGCATATCGTACTTGCCAACTTTTGTTCACATAAAAGAGAAAAAACAGCAACACATAGATGGAAGTATGCCCTCAGGAATACAACAGATTCTTATTTTCAGAATATAATGATACTCACGCTGGTAGTAACAACAAGGAATTTCTTTAAACATATATATATATATATGTCTTTGATTGCATACCATACAAAGATCATATAATAAAAGTGTCTCGATGGAAATAAACTCAGAAACAGAAATAAAGAAGACACGAATGCTGATCTCAATTGATTGAATTCGAAAGTTTAGAATTCCTTTCATTCAATAGATAATACCATTACTAAGATCAATGAGCTCTTATCGAACTGCTGTGAAGATTTAAGAACTTGCCTGATAATATTTTGTAAGCCGAAATTGCTGACTACGGCTGATATATTCAGTGATGTTGGTATCACGGACTGCTAGATGAAAGCACGACTCAATGACACTTTACAGAGAAAAACGCTGACAGTATACCCGAAGAAAATAATGGTGCCTTCCCAAGAATTACAACTCGAACTTCTCTTTTATCCGCCCTTTCTTTCAGAATGAAAAATAAGAATGTTTCATAGCATGCGAATGTTTCCTCTACTCTCCTATATGAAGGAAAAAGATGCACGCCAAGAAGGAATAATCGATCAAAATAGGACCGCTCCACGTAGTGGAAAGAAAGAGGAGTTACAAAACAAGACTCAACTCATACACGTCAAGCGCTCCAAAGGTAAGACTCAAGTAATAATTTTTAAAACAAAAGAGATAAATCTTTTTCTTTATTTTAATATATCTATATATATATAAATATATATTCATATGCCTTGGCCAAGGCTACGATAACTTTAGGTTTTTGGCTAAATTATTGTTAATTGATTCCGGTTATTATCCTCTCCTTGTTGATATCCCTTTTTCTTAGTCCCTTGTTTTGTCCTGCAACCATTTAAACCATTAGGAAAGTTAAATCATTTCCATGGTACAAATAATAATCAATAACTTTTCCATCAATCTATTTCATATAATAAAATATTTGCAATTAAAGAATAAATCATCGTATACACTTTCAACGAACATTTTCACATTCATATGAAAAACGGATGTTCTCAACTAACAACATAATTAATATTTAATTGTTTAAACAAAAAGGGATGTAACATATTGCAAACTCTCTATCATTTGGAGTGATTTGGAGGAGTTCTACACTACCCAGTTTGCTGGTCCAGCTACAACATATGTATGAAGTTGCATATTTTGATATGGGTATGTGATAGTAATTTATATTTGGTGATTTTATGATCTAGGTATCTGATCTTTTGTTCATAACTATTGTACTTTTTCTGGGATTTCATTACATGTTGCATATTGCTTGTATCTGGCAAACACATCTCAAGAAAACAAAAACCCCTTCTACATCTTCTATCTAGTCTGAAAGAACACACAAAAATTAATAAACAACACTATTAAGATTAAATAAAGAACCAACAGGTGCGGCACATTACAAAGAGACTCGAATGTTCCTACCATTTGAATTCAATCTACCTGGAATGATCAAAACAAGACTTTTAACAACATATGTTGGATTGTTATTTCAGCCTTGTGCATCTTTTATTCTTGCATGGTCTTTGTTCCTATGATGTGAGATATGCCTTGGATATTTGTTTTGACTTTCCGACTTCTGCCTTTTTAAATGAGCGTTTGTGACTGCTAAGGGGTGTGCTTGGTCTTTGAATGAGGCATTTGGGCATGAGATGACACATAGAATAGGTGTGAGATGATTTTGCTTGGTTAACGTGGCAAACACCTTCAATCTATCCTTACATTCTAGTGTGTGAAATATTCATTTGAAGCAATTTTTGCTTGGTCGTTGCTTTGAGAGGCATGTGTGGAGCTGCACATAGGCGCTTTTTGTTTGCTGAAGTAGACTAATTTTCATTTGGAATCCTTTTATCTTTATCTAACTGGCTGTTGATTTCCTTCGAATCTCCAAATGCTTTTGTTTTCTTATGCATAGGCGCATTATCTTTCTCTGAAGGCACCTTTACACTTTAAATAATGTTTGCCTTTTTTGTTGGCTGATGAGGCGTGTGAATACCTTGAGACAAGCGCCTTTACTTGCTTTTGAAAATTTTTTCCTCTTTTGAGCACATGAGAAGCGCTTTAGGCATGCTTATGGTCTTATATATGTGTTGGAATTTCTTGAGGCATAGTTTCTTCTTGCTTGTGCTTGCTGAAGATTCTTGGCATGCTTCCCCTTAAAAACTTTGGCGCCTGTTTGACTGCGGAGACACGATTTCAATAGAAGACTCCTCTTGCAAACTTTGGCAGGCATTTTTTCCTTCATAGGTGCGTGTGATGTCTGCAATGTGCGCTTCTCTTATTTGTGAACTTGGATGGGCATATAGGAGAACTTTTGCCCTCAAAACTGACGCAATTTCCCTTGAAGGAGGCGTTTGAAATGTTGAAACATGATTTTCTTTTTGGTCTGGGCGCGAGGCTTTGTCTACTGGCATGATTTTCTTCTTCAATCTCCATGTTCAAGCGTGTCTGGAGCTTGGAGGAGGCCTGAGTAGTTCGGAACTTTTGATTGGCGCTCTTGAATATTTTATTTTCTTGTCTCTTCTTTTTTGTAGGCGCATAGGTGAGTAGAGGCACAATTTTTCCTTCATATCTGCCTTTGATAAGGTGCGGTGTATAGGAGTTTGGAGCACTTTTTACCTTGGATCAATTTGTTTTGTCTTTTTACAAAGCAAATGACAAATGCTTTTAGCCTTTGACTCAGTGCGTCTTTTCCTTATGTGAGGCACCTTTGTTCTCTATACTTTGATTTTAGACTTTATAAAGGCGCGAGCTCTTTACAAGGCACGCGCCTTTATAAAGAGATTTTTCTTTTTCTTTTTTTTTTGAAGATTTTTAATTTTTATTTATTATTATTTTTTCAATACTTTAACAAGAATTTAAATTTTAATATTGTTAATAAATAATTAATAATAGATTATTAATTATTAATTATTAATCAGTATATTAAAATTTACAGACAAAGACCAATACTTGACAATTTCGATCTTTTTCTTCCTTTACCATAAATTGATCTTCCAAATCTTCCAATACTAAAGGCCTTTGTTTCTAGTCATCAAAGTGCCCTTGGCTGCCATGTACCAACTTTTCTGATTTGTCTTCTTGTATAGAAAGTTTGTCATCATTAGAATCAGCCATCTCACTTGTGGATGTATTACAATCTTCAATCATGAATGATGGGACAAACTTGTGATCAACCAAAGGAACATTATTAGAAACCATACCTTCATTAAAGTTATCCATGTCAATGCCATTCTCATGCTTTATGTTAAGGGAACTCATGTTCATCTCTTTTGTAGAAGCCTCAAGTGATTTTTCTTCATTAGAACTTCCACATGTATGAGTAGGTGTCCAAGCTTCAAGGCATGTGAAGCAAAGTTGTTCCTTTCTCAACTGATTTTTGCTCTTCTTATGATCACTTATAGGCTGCAAATCACTTGGAAGTAAATCACCTGTATGCTTATCAAACTCACCATAGAGACTTCTAGAAACTTCACTTGTAAATACATCAAATGATTTTCTTCCAATCTTTTTTTGTAGAGACATCAAACGTCTTGATATAGAATCTAAAAACTGCTGTGATTTTCGTTTGTGCTTAGCAAGAAGTCTTTCCATTTGTTTTTCCACGTGAGGCATCTTTTCTTTTGTTGGTGAGGCAGGAAGGAAAGTAGGTAACAATCTACCATCCTTAATTCTAGCCATTGATGTAACCTGTTATATCACTGAAACAAACTTTGATTTATACTCTTAGGCTGGCAAGATCAAGGCTCTGATACACTGAAATATCCCACTTAGGATAAATGCTAAAATTCTGATTTTCAAACGAACTCTGATATGATCTTTTGAATCTTGCAATTTTTACAATGAAACCCTAGGACTGAAAATCGATTTCACTACTTGCACATATACATTATAGCTATGCCAAAGGTATGAATTGACAAATGTAAGTTGACAATGGAACCAATAAATAGCAGCAGCCTTCAATGAAATTTCAACATAAAATGCAATTGACAATGGATGTAAGACTATCTCAGATCTCACTGTTACAATTCAGACCTTGCAAATCCTTCAATACCTCACAATTACGATCCTATGACAGCCATAATGTAATCTATGCTGCTGTTACAAGAATTTCAGAAATGTGACCTACCAAATCGGTAAATAACATGCATTGGAGGTAGCCAATACTTCAAATACAGATCTGATATGGAATGGGGTCTTCAAGCTAATGTAGAATGCTGTCAACAAGGAAGCTGCAATGTCCCCTTCTAGCAAGTCAAAATTTTCTTAACCTTGTACAGAATTTCAACTTGTAAAAGAGAACATTAGTATTCAATTCTTCTTATATTATCAGTAAGGCTAATAAACACTTACTAATTTTTAATATCAAAGTTCATATACTTTCCATATTTCCACTTAGGTTAGTAATCTCATAATCACAAACCCTATTAAATTTTATTACTTAAATGCATTTCACATTCACATAGCTTTTCCATATAGCTTTTCCATGATATATCTCGAGAGGGACATCACCTAGACTTGAACGTTAACCAGCTCTACTTCACCACCCTATGTGAGCATGACTTCGTTAAGGCGCTAGTGTAATCATCCCGTACGGAGGCCCAAAGGCTTCACACTACACACGGTGTTCCTCGCCATTTGGCTCAAGGGACTTCATGCTACACACGGCATTCCTCGTCCAGTTGAGGGTCACCTACCGTAGGGCACATTATTAATAACTATGCATATTATAACCTTAGGCCCAAGAGCTTCACACTACACCCAGTGTTCCTTGTCTCTTGGCTCAAGGGACTTCATGCTACCCCTGGCATTCTTCGTCCAATTGAGGGTCACCTAGGTCCATCATACTGCCCTTCCTAACTTACATCGTACTCGAATAGTGATAGAGAGGTTAAAGGATAAGTCTGGTTGTCAACTCCGAGTATATCATGGATTTACTTATCATTATCGTTTATTCTTATCATTACCATATGTGCTTGATATTACCATCTCGTGATCCTTAGGGATCATGAGATAGTACCATTGATCATTTCATACTATCTCATTTACTTCCATTCATTTGGCATCATACTTGCCATGATCATTTATAGGACATTATATCCTTAAGGTGTTCGTATTCAAGGATATATGATTCAATAATGGTGAGTCATTCTATTTTACCATATCTATACCTAATCATTCTATGTTTCCTTGATTTATCTCTTTCAATAATGCTTATAATTACATTCATTTACATAAGAATGTAAGAGACCTTATTATGTATGACTGAAAATATTGATCAACTTTAGATAAGATTTCTTGCACACATCAAAGTAAAACACCAATACAAATCTCTATGAATAAAGTCATCAAACTCCTTGCATTATTATTGATTGAAAATGGAATCACAAGACAAAAAGGTACTGCTGTCATGAGATTACAGTCCTGATATCAGTCTTATCAGACTTAATATCTTCACAAAAATGACCAAATATGTGTGCCAAATGTCTTCTACAACATCAATAGTCATGTATACACATGAGACAATGATCCATAAACCCGGAGATGATCACTACAGCTCTGTATATGCAAATGTATGTGACTGATATAAATGTTCAGTTAGCTGATCACACTGCTGTAGATGTCTTTCCCACCCAGCCAATGAGATATGTCTTCAAATGCATCCAAAATGACCTTCCTAGCCAAGCGATGGATTCCAAAGTCTTCACAAGTTACTCCTTATTGCAAAATAGCTCCTAAAACCCTGAAATGCACTATGATGGAAAATCAGACCTCAAAGCTTCCCAATAATGCTTGCAAACTCAACGATTACTACCTTGGCTTAGAAGCAATGAAACCAAGGGTTAATAATGATATTTTATCACTCCAAATAGCTACAATAACCTGCAAATTCAAAACATGATGTAATCTGTTATGAAAACATCTCAGAAATCATTATGGGGTCATCACCATAATACTCAAGGGGTCATCTCCTTGAAGACTAGCTGAAAATCGGAATTCTCAGTAGTGAAGTATAGTTAGAAAAAACATACCAGATTCAACATATCCTTCAAATGAAGATGGAAGTCTCTATTTAACTCCTCCTTGGATGAGCGATCCTCCTCTATGATGTTTTGTCATGACATTTGAGTTCCACGAATGAAAATGGAGAGCTTTGAACAATATTCAATGGTTGTAGTTGATCTTGATGAAATTCAATGAGTTGCAACCTAAACTCATTCATTTAAAACAATCTTCAATTATTTTAAATGAAATACATCTTCTCATATGGATCAATCCATTTGATATGATATAACCTTTCCCAAGGGCAGTGGCTGGAAATGGTAGCTGAAAGTTATATCTATATGGCCGCCGTCCCAGGAAAAAGGCATTTAAAATCTTCTTTCACCTTGAGCGTCGATTTTCCTAGCTGGCCAATTATCCTTATTGCCATTTGATCCTTCAAACAAACATTTTAAATGCTTTTACCTTTGGGCGGTTGGCTCTCCTAGCCGTTGGCTCTCTAAACAATGCAAACAACCTTCATTAATGCTGATCGCCCCAATGCAATTCACTTCATACAATGAAATGCCAACTCATATGCTAGTCGATCATCCTCAGTAATAGCCGTTGGAAATAGAAATGGTTTTGTAGATGTTTTCATTAGCTTGGACCTATAACAAATATATCACCAATTCCATATTATAAAATAGGTCCCACTTGGAGCCATACTTCACCCATCGATTTGGCACATTGAACAATTTGATCCCATCAAAGATATTAGACAAATGCAATTAAAGATTCCATTTGTCATTATATATATAATAAAACTCAAGCAAAATACTAGTTGACCAACTTTCTAGTTCTCCATGTATAGGCATAAACCAACTTTCCAGTTCTCCATGTATAGAAACAAGCTCAACTAGAAAATATAGCTTAGCTCAAAATGGGGACATTACAAAGAACTCCTTTCTCTATGACAACTTTCTAACATTATTAATGATGACATATACTTCTATTCATGATAGAAACATTTTTATTCAATTATGGATTCCATGCCACTAGGATTATAACATTCTTATCCTATCATGGATAATCATTCTTAATGATAGACATTCTCATTCTATGATGAACATTTTTATTCTATGATGAACATTTTCTATTAAATATTCTCATTCTATTATCTTATTCCATTATGATTAATCTTAGAGAGATCATTCACAGACCTATTATTATGAAACACATTAACTTATGATAAGGTGACATACCTTGATATATTTGATTCGCTGGATCTGCAATATGAATATATGTTTGTCCTTAATTCAATGCTTGCTGATATAATGGCTTCTGCTGTCCTTGCCTTGTATAGATGATTCGCTGACTGTATATTCTATTTATTAGATCTGAATATCTATATGTTCTTAAAATTCAGAATATTATATTATAATTGCCTCGTATTCAGAGATATATTATTCTTTCTTTCTATCTGCTCTATATCCATATGTTCTTAAGACTGAGAATATAATTTATATATCAGAAATATGTGTCATTTACTTCCCTTCAAACATGTCTTCTTTCACTCAGAAATATTTTCTGATTTGTATGTAAATTAGATGTTTTTTTTTCTGACTCCTTACTGATGCCTTTTGGAAAGAGAAGTAGTTCCTTTTATATATACTAAAGATGCTTTTATGGAAAGGTACGTCTCTTCCTATGATCGCACCTTGGAATGGAAAGCTGCCTTGATCGTGCTTCTCCTTATGGTCGCTGCTTTTATTCACTTCTTTTCATAATGCAGATCGTAACACATTTCTTCAATGCACCTTTTGTTTTATATGTTAATTGTTATATCACATCATTCTTTAATAATTCAATCTCATTGTCATAAACATAATCGTATCTTTTCAATTTTTAAACTAATTGCTTTTTTCTCTTAGAGCAAAGTCACTGTCCTATTTAATCTGAATCGCTGCCATCTTAAATCAAATCGTTGCCTAAAACAATCACTACAATATTATTAATTGCTGCATATAAATTTGCACCTCATCTAGAGAATGGTCGGCCCCACAAGTTTTGTCTTTATGCTGCTCTTTATATATTACCTGTCTTTCTTTAATATATTTGAGATCTCATATCTTTATTGATTAATCGATGCTTTCTTTCTTTGACCGCCCATTTTATGAGATATATGAATGTGACTTTATTGATCTTCGTTGATCTCTCACATTGGTGAAGTCACAAATATGACTTACTGAATATTTGTAGATATATATACTAAATATTTAATTTCATATATTTATGTTATTATAATATAATAATTATAATTATAATATTGGATTTAATATTTATATTTATATTATTAATACTTAATTATGATTAAATCCGGTATTTCCCAGAAGCAACTTTACCGTCTTTTATCATGATGTTTAAGTCTTTAATTTAAACAATGCCTTAATATGGGGACATGACAGCGCTCCCCACTCAAAATTTGTTTGTCCTCAAGCAATCACAACGAGTTCTTTCATTACCTTGCACGTTAACGTCTACCTTCAATTTGTTGAGACGAAGTCATGGTCTTGTTCTAAATGGATAGAACAATTAAGTTTGATGAAAATTTTCACATTTCCTTTTAAGACCTTTCTCCCCGTTTGTGGATTCCTAAAGAGCTGAGTTGTCTTTATTATGTCCTCTCAGAATTGTTGTTTTGGCTTTTAAAAGATTGACCCTCCTAGGTTGATATGATACCTCAGTGGTCCTAAATCTCAATTGATTTCTTTAATGATGGTTTTGGATATCTTTCTTAGATGAAATGCTCTTCCCTTTTTCACCTCAAGGTCGAATGGTGTTGAGTGATCTCCTTAGGATGTTAAATATAGAAGTGATTACACCAATTTGTAGGTTACATGCATTGCTATTTAGTTACATACTATAATTGAAGTAGACAACCAAGTAGCTCAAGAACGCAAGTAACTAGCTCAAGCAAGTAGGCAAGTAGGTCAAGCATGCAAACAACCAGCTCAAGCAAGTAGGCAAGTAGCTCAAGCAAGTAACTAAGCAGCCTGAGCCACTGGAAAGACAACATCTTTAACATCCTCATAGTTTTTTAAAATAAAGTAATTATAAGAACACATCTTGTTGAAGATACATGAAGTAGCACATCAATACATGCGATACATAAAGTATAAGTAGAGTATATACAAGAAGTATGAGTACCTCAAGTCACAAAACATACATGTAAGTAGTAAAGTATACACTTAATACATAAGTCGCATGAATATACGTATACACATAAGCCACAAGGTATACACTTGAATACACTCGAATACATATAAGCCACAATGTATACACTTGAATACACATAAGCCACCACGTATACATTTAAATACATTCGAATACAAGTCATATACATGAATACACAAGGTATACACCTGAATACACTTGAATACAAATACAAAGTCATAGGGTATACACTCGAATACAAATACAAATCACAGAGTATACACTCGAATACAAATACAAGTTATAGAGTATACACTTGAATACAAATACAAATCATAGAGTATACACTTGAATATAA
This sequence comes from Cunninghamia lanceolata, assembly GCA_027924645.1. Taxonomy (NCBI): domain Eukaryota; kingdom Viridiplantae; phylum Streptophyta; class Pinopsida; order Cupressales; family Cupressaceae; genus Cunninghamia; species Cunninghamia lanceolata. The sequence goes on along the minus strand of BSBN01000107.1, from coordinate 16,414,766 downwards.
ATACAAATCATAGAGTATACACTCGAATACAAATACAAGTCATAGAGTATACACTCAAATACAAATACAAAGTAATAGAGCATACACTCAAATACAAATACAATCATAGAGTATACACTTGAATACATAGTCTTGAGTACAAGTCATAGAGTATATACTCGAATACAAATACAATCATAGAGTATACACTCAAATACAAATACAAGGTCATAGAGTATGCACTCAAATATAAAACAATCATAGAGTATACACTCAATTACAAATACAATCATGGAGTATACACTCAAATACAGATACAAGGCATAGAGTATACACTCAAAATACAATCATAGAGTATACACTTAATTACAAAATCATAGAGTATTGTCATGTCTCCATGTTAAGACATTGTTTAAATTAGAGATTTAAACATCAAATAAAAGATGAAGTTATTTGTGGTAGTTAGTCAAATTAAATGATAGAGGTAATTATGCATGATTATTAATATATATTATTTAATAAATAATATTAATAATATTATATGAATATTTAATAAATATATTTATATATATAAATAAAGAGTAAATATAAATATTATTATATTAAATAAATATAATTACAAATATTTATATTAATAATATAAATATAAATTAGATATGATTATCAATAATAATATATTGATGTAAATATTATTATAATTTTAATAGTATAATGTACTATTAATATAATATATATGAATAAGAAATAATAATAATAAATATTATTGGTAACCATTAATATTTATATTATCTAAATATAAATATAAAAATATATTATAACTATGACTACTAAAAGAAATACCATTATAAACGTATTAAAGTCAGCAGTTATAAATAAGACTAAACAATATAGAAGAGATTATTATAATAAACAAATGCTGAGTTGATAGATGATTATAAGAACCATGATGCACGATTCCATAAGGAAGGATGGATATAAGACAATACTCAGAAATTCAGATTATTAGCCAATTAACAAATAGATGCTTAGCAGACAAAAGACAATCTTGGCAGGGAATGGACCCACCTTCCACTCAAAATGATACATTTCCAAGAAACCACAAATTCTATTAATATTGCATACCTTTCAGCACTAATGAGAAAATTAAGTTTAATAAAGAATGCCCAAATGAATAAATATAGGCTGCAAACAAAATAATAAAGGTGCAGCGATCCCTTAATAAATGAATAAGAATTACTGCGATCACCTTAATTGATAATAGTTTAAAACAAACATAACTATTAACGCTGCGGGACATATAAGAGCAATTCTTATATTCTTACAAAGGTTGCAAGGAGTCAACGGTTAAATGTGATTAAGGCTAACAGCAGCCACGATCAAAAGGCATTACCGTTGGCCATACACCCTATAGATATAAAATGGAATTGCACTTGACAGTAGATGGGGAATCATCGAACAACAGATCTTCATATCAGCGAATGAGCAATTAACATCTGTTCGGACCAAGAACATATAAATACATCTAAAGCCATACACAGCAGCAGATCGAATTGAAAGCATAAGCAATATAAAGCCGAGTTCCATTTAACAACAGCCAGCATCTTCATTGAATCTACTCATCAACCAAGACAGGACTGAAGGTATGTAAATTATGTTCATCTCATCTCATAAACGCAATATATGAAATGATAGATAGAAGTTTGATAAATCAATGGCATAATGATTATGATATGCATTAGAAGTAATGTTCACATTTCAGATTCTCCGTATTATAAAATAGACTTACAAAGATAAGTGATTGTGTTTATAATTAATATTGATGATAACCATAATTGAATGAAATAAGAAAAGTAGATTGATCTTAGATATGAGATCATGAATAAGCATTAATATGATAAATGAATTCAATGATGATAATGAAATGTGATCATGTGACATATGATTGATCAATTATGACATACGGCCAAGATGCAATATAAGGCATCATGTGCAAAATGTTAATAAGGACTTAGAAATCATAGGATTGTGCCATATCCGAAAGGAGGATTAGCGTCATCATTAATCATCTTGCCATCCTAGGTGTATGGGTAAGTTAGGAGAATGTTATTGGACCTAGGTAACCCCAAGAAGATGAAGTACCTTCGGGTGTGAGGCGAAGTCTCTTGGGCCAAGTGTCGAAGTACCTCTAGGTGTGAGGTGAAGCCTTGGGCCTATGGTATGATGAGCTCATCAATGTGATTTGTGCCCTACGGTAGGTCACTCTCCAAGATGAGGTGGGAAGTTTTTGGAGCCGATTGGTGAGGTGGGAAGCCATCGGGCCTCCGTATGAGATGGTTGTGTCTCCTTAACGAACCATGTCTATGGAGTTAGAGATGGGTTAATGATAGGGCGACATATGATCCTCCCAAGGATAGCACTTGAGGCCTATGAAAAATGAGTATGAGTATGAAAATGGATATGAATAAAATATGAATATGATTATGAACAATATGATGAGTATGACTATGGATAATATGAATCTGATTATGACTAACATGAATAAGAATGACTATGAATATGAATTATGTGATATGGATTTATATTAATTATGATATGAAAAAGAAAATTTGGATTACTAATGTTCTCTTTTTGTGAGTTGAAATTGTGCAAGGTTGAGAACAATTTGAGCTTACTAGAAGGGGACATTACAAGTATACACTCAATTACAAATACAAAGTCATAGAGCATACACTCAAATACAAATGCAAGTCATAGAGTATACACTCGAATACAAGTACACTCAAATACATAGTCATGAAGTATACCGTTGGACAATTGGGAAGAGGATTCGGTGCATCCCATACTACACCATGGACCTGTCCACCAACCCAAGGTCACCAAGTATACATGAGTATGAAGCATACGTAATACATAAAGTATTCACATGAACATATGTTACAAAGCATACACATGGATCACAAAGTAAACCTTTGAATATACTTGAATACATTAAGGCACACGTAGTATACACAGGATGGCAGGATGATTGCTCTGATACCACTTGTAATGTCCCTTTCTAGCAAGTCAAAATTTTCTTAACCTTGCACAGAATTTCAACTTGTAAAAGAGAACATTAGTATTCAATTCTTCTTATATTATCAGTAAGGCTAATAAACACTTACTAATTTTTAATATCAAAGTTCATATACTTTCCATATTTCCACTTAGGTTAGTAATCTCATAATCACAAACCCTATTAAATTTTATTACTTAAATGCATTTCACATTCACATAGCTTTTCCATATAGCTTTTCAATGATATATCTCGGGAGAGACATCACCTAGACTTGAACGTTAACCGGCTCTATGTCACCACCCTATGTGAGCATGACTTCGTTAAGGTGCTAGTGTAATCATCCCGTACGGAGGCCCAAAGGCTTCACACTACATATGGTGTTCCTCGCCATTTGGCTCAAGGGACTTTATGCTACACACGGCATTCCTCGTCCAGTTGAGGGTCACCTACTGTAGGGCACATTATTAATAACTATGCATATTATAACCTTAGGCCCAAGAGCTTCACACTACACCTGGTGTTCCTCGTCTCTTGGCTCAAGGGACTTCATGCTACACCCAGCATTCTTCATCCAATTGAGGGTCACCTAGGTCCATCATACCACCCTTCCTTAACTTACGTCGTACTCGAATGGTGATAGAGGTGTTACAGGATAAGTCCAGTTGTCAACTCCAAGTATATCGTGTATTTACTTATCATTATCATTTATTCTTATCATTACCATATGTGCTTGATATTACCATCTCGTGATCCTCAGGGATCACGAGATAGTACCATTGATCATTTCGTACTATCTCATTTACTTCCATTCATTTGGCATCATATTTGCCATAATCATTTATAGGACATTATATCCTTAAGGTGTTCGTATTCAAGGATATTTTATTCAATAATGGTGAGTCATTCAATTTTACCATATCTATACCTAATCATTCTATGTTTCCTTGATTTATCTCTTTCAATTATGCTTATAATTACATTCATTTACATAAGAACTCCTTTCTCTATGATAACTTTCTAACATTATTAATGATGACATCTACTTCTATTCATGATATGAACATTTTTATTCAATTATGGATTCCATGCCACTAGGATTATAACATTCTTATCCTATCATGGATAATCATTCTTAATGATAGACATTCTCATTCTATGATGAACATTTTTATTCTATGATGAACATTTTCTATTAAATATTCTCATTCTATTATCTTATTCCATTATGATTAATCTTAGAGAGATCATTCACAGACCTATTATTATGAAACACATTAACTTATGATAAGGTGACATATCTCGATATATTTGATTTGCTGGATCTGCAATATGAATATATGTTTGTCCTTAATTCAATGCTTGCTGATATAATGGCTTCTGCTGTCCTTGCCTTGTATAGATGATTCACTGACTGTATATTCTATTTATTAGATCTGAATATCTATATGTTCTTAAAATTCAGAATATAATATTATAATTGCCTCATAGTCAGAGATATATTATTCTTTCTTTCTATCTGCTCTATATCCATATGTTCTTAAGACTGAGAATATAATTTATATATCAGAAATATATGTCATTTACTTCCCTCAAACATATCTTCTTTCACTCAGAAATATTTTCTGATTTGTATGTAAATTAGATCTTCTTTTTCTTACTCCTTACCCATGCCTTTTGGAAAGAGAAGTAGTTCCTTTTATATATACTAAGGATGCTTTTATGGAAAGGTGTGTCTCTTCCTATGACCGCACCTTGGAATGAAAAGCTGCCTTGATCGTGCTGCTCCTTATGGTCGCTGCTTTTATTCACTTCTTTTCATAATGCAGATCGTAACACATTTCTTCAACGCACCTTTTGTTTTATATGTTAATTGTTATATCACATCATTCTTTAATAATTCAATCTCATTGTCATAAACATAATCGTATCTTTTCAATGTTTAAACTAATTGCTTTTTTCTCTTAGAGCAAAGTCACTGTCCTATTTAATCTGAATCGCTGCCATCTTAAATCAAATTGTTGCCTAAAACAATCGCTACAATATTATTAATTGCTGCATATAAATTTGCACCTCATCTAGAGAATGGTCGGCCCCACAAGTTTTGTCTTTATGCTGCTCTTTATATATTACCTGTCTTCCTTTAATATATTTGAGATCTCATATCTTTATTGATTAATCAATGCTTTCTTTCTTTGACCGCCCATGTTATGAGATATATGAATGTGACTTTATTGATCTTCCTTGATCGCTCACATTGATGAAGTCACAAATATGACTTACTGAATATTTGTAGATATATATACTAAATATTTAATTTCATATATTTATATTATTATATTAAAATAATTATAATTATAATATTGGATTTAATATTTATATTTATATTATTAATACTTAATTATGATTTAATACGGTATTTCCCGGAAGCAACTTTACCGTCTTTTATCATGATGTTTAAGTCTTTAATTTAAACAATGCCTTAATATGGGGACATTACAGAAGTCATCTCCTAATTGCTGGTCGCTTGGCTCCCATGATGATTCGATGCTTCAATATACCTTCTCAGTAGCTGCGATTTCCTCTAGATTCTCTGCCAACACTTATAGATAAGATTGTTGTAATAATGTTATGTTGGATGTTAATGATGCAGATCGTTACTTTCAACAATGAGGGAATGTGCAGGTTCATGTAATGTGCCATACCTGTTTGTATTTTAAAAGATCTTTTATGTGTTATTTTATTAATTTTTGTGTGATCTTTTAGACTAGACAGAAGAATGCAGAAAGGGTTTTCAGTTTTCCTGCAAATGTGTTGCCGAAGCATACAATATAGAGCATATATAGAAAACCTAGAAAAAGTACAATGAATCTGAAGAAACTAATGACAACCCAGATAGTAGAATAGCCAATAAACAATTACGATCACATACCCATATGAAAATATGCAACTTGGTACAACTGCCGGAAATGGACCAGCAAGTGGGTATGGCTGGAAATGCAATTAAAACTCCATAGAATGATATAGAATGTGCATACAAATATTATCAGCTAATAATATGGCTCAAAACACCTCACCAAGACCCTGCAAGGAGTTGCAATGAGAATGGAAAGCCTCTAGAGGACCCGCCTCCATGCTGGAGCTAATATGGCCATGGCTAGAACGTGTTACAGCAGCAAACATCTTCAAAACTTCTCAAAATGCTTCTGTTTCTGAACTACACTCACATCTGAAAATAGGCGACCAAGAAGGGAGAAGAAATATGCATCAAACCCTATCAAAAACACTCCCCAAAGAGGTACGGCTGGCTGGTGTAGTACGGCCAGCAACAGAAGAAGAGGACAAGCTAAATCCTCTTCACAAAGTACTGAAAGCTGTCAGTCAATATCAGCAAATATCAAATAACTATGCAAGATATTATAATAAGCACCAACAAGTCTCACCAATCGGACTCCATTGAAGCACATTTGTGAACACTGAATGTATCCACTATAGAAGGCACCGTTGGGTGATCTTTCACAGCTGTGGGATACCGCTACTCAGTGAGGTTTTTGTCTCCAAGAGCCTCTAGTTTGAATCCTCAAACCCTAGAGCCAAGCTCCAAAACCCTAGCAAGGGAAATCTCAAAGAAAAGAAAATAATAATCTAAGCATATCCAAATGAGAGCACTTTTCCTCCTTTTATACTTTTCCAACTAAGAGTCTCTAAAATCCTCTTGCATATGGGATAAAACATGAGGGAAAATACATTTTAAAATATTATAATTCTCTTTAATTCTTTTCTCAACATCACCCTTAAAGTCCCCTCTTTTAAAACAACATTAAGTTGTTGAGCCTAGGCACCAAGGTCCAATATTAAATAATAATGTTTAATTTACAGACTTTAAAACGGAGGCCAAGATGATGTCGGAAACCAATGATCTATAGCTCGTTGGAAAGGTCTTGACGAGACGAATCCAACCCCATTCTCAAAATCTCGTTCCGGTGCCAATCCCTAACTGACTAAAAATAGTAACGTCCAAGAGCAAACTGAGCCAACATAGAGGGTGCCAACTAGACCCACAAACCATCTGATAACTCCGAGCTCAGTGCAATGTCTATGAGAGCCAACAACTGACTGCCAAGTCACCCAATCAGCGCCAAACTGCCACTTACTAAAAATAGCAGTGACCACCGGGGACCAAAGAGAACAAACCCAGAAAAACCCATAAAGATTAACGACATGCAAGAACTTACTATAAATAGTAAGTACGAACAAGTTGTCCAAAAACCCTCCAGAAAGTGTCAACCAGCTCGTCTGGATCACCTAAACACCCTGGTGACATAGAAATACTTCTCTGATTATGCTGTCACCAACCCAGAAAGTCAGCTTTGACTGAACTGCAAGAGAATTCGTAAATGGGGACATTACAGTCCGCCCTTCCCAAAGATTGTTTGTCCTCAAGCAACCTGCACCTGCACGCCCAGATTGAACTCCAGGATCCCAAGTCATTCTGAAGAATGTCCAACAGCATCTCCACTGCATCTGCTGGGTAGAGATAAAACCATGCTCAGCATCAATGTAAGTAGCTATCCCAGTATAGAACAATCTCTCAAACATAGGAACCCCTGGGTCCCAAAGCCAATATGGAAGTCTGCCATACACATCACCTATTGACTTCCACTGTGCTACTCTGATATAATCTTCAGCATGCAGAGGGTGGTGAAGCAACTCAACAGAATCCAACTGAACTGACATGCCAAACTTGTCACCACCTGGATCCCAACACATCAGAACCTCACATCCATCAATCATGAAGAGGTAAGTAAGTCTCGAAGTGTCTGAACCACAACATACCCTGCAAAACTCCTATGGATGTGCTGACTATCCAACATAGGTGCTGGAAGATATGAAACTGCTCCTCTCAAATCGAGGGAATGACATAATTCTCCTCCATCACCGCTGTAAAAACTAAACATGCCATCATGCCTACTGACACTGCAACCTCTCTGAAGCCATGTCTCCAATGGAAATTTTCGAGACAAAGAAGTTGCAAACTCTGTCTGATACATATCACCATGATGGTACTCTGATCTCTGACCCTGCAAGTGATCCTCTGAATGTGTCTGATTCAGCCACCCGCAATCTATAGTTCCATCTTCTATAGATGGCAATCCTTCATCCCACAAGGGATGATATAAATCCCAAGCCAATCCACACTTACAGATCATCAGGTCATCTATGTGTGGAGTAAAGGAGAAATGATGAGCACTCCTCACTATGTAGTCAAGATAAAAAGCACCTGCCTGTGTCAAAGGTTGACCATCATAGTTATGAGGAACACACTCATCACTCGAATCAGAAGATGACTCATGTCTCTGATTTGAATAGCTAATCGGGTAGATACTCTGCAAGTCCTCTCCGCATACCCAATAGCAACATCCCGATCTGAAATCAATTGGAGGTACTATGATTTAATCCACTCCATGGCATGCTGGATAGTTCACAAATCAGATGTATATGTGCCCACTACTACCCCTATCTGCCTCTCCTCCAATTGTGCTGTCTAAAAGAGATCCTCCACAAACTTGTGGGTACTGTCAATACGAGTTAAGGTTCGAACAACCTTATCCTCGGAAACCCTTAGCTGATCTCTCCATCCTTGCGGCTCATATCTGCCTCTCCTCCAATTGTGTTGTCCAAAAGAGATCCTCCACAAACTTGTGGGTACTGTCAATACGAGTTAAGGTTCGAACAACCTTATCCTCGGAAACCCTTAGCTGATCTCTCCATCCTTGCGGCTCATATCTGCCTCTCCTCCAATTGTGTTGTCCAAAAGAGATCCTCCACAAACTTGTGGGTACTGTCAATACGAGTTAAGGTTCGAACAACCTTATCCTCGGAAACCCTTAGCTGATCTCTCCATCCTTGTGGCTCAATAAGTTGTCTATCACCATCAGCTGCATAGGATGCAAACTTTGATTTGCTTCCAGGAGAGGGAAACAAATCAACGTGAGAACCGATCACACCACTAGGTGCTGCCCTGCATATCTCTTGTGAAAATGATGAAGTAGTGTGGTGATCCGTTACACAACTCACTGGGAATTTCACTACTACATCACAAGAGCCATCAATCATCTACTCTGCATCACCTGAAATGGGACTAACCTTAGGAACACCTGGTGCGACGTATTGTTCCCTGCTACACTCATCCAAAACAATCGTCCCATCTGTGTCACCCACACCAGTAATTGAAAGGGATGTAGCCACATCCTCCACATACTCATTACCACCATCCGTGGATGTATGCTCATCACCACTCGCTGCCATAGATATCTGAATTGTTTCTATAGGTGATGAAGATTGTGCCAAGCTCAACTCCACGGTAAGCTCATCTATCCGTAGCTTTGACTCTTAAAGGGTTGTTTGAGTGCTCTTCAAAGAGTCTGTGGTAACCTCAAGCTCATAGGTGAGCTCATCGACCTCCTCTTCCTTTCCCCTTAGAGCATCATAATAAATACCGTCAAGCCTGAGAAGATGATCTCTATCTGATAACAGTTGTAGGTAATTATTCTTCATGATCCCAACTACATCTCTAAGTGCCTAAAATTCAGCAAGGGAAAGTCCTCTGTCATCGTGTTCCTCCATCTCAGGGGTACTCCAACCATAGGTTGCCAACATCTGTCTAGTAACATCAAAATGTTCCAAAGCTGTGGCAATCATATTGTCATTAACCTTCAATTGCCCAGTCAAATGGTGATGCCCTTGTGACAAATCATCTCTGCATAAATTTTCTGATTTGTAATCTGCACCATGGTAAGAGGCTGAATCATCATCACTCACCGATTGGTAAGCATCCTCATGTGTGCTATCAGCTCTGCACACTTCCTCAACAAAGGTATTGTTGTTATGTAACTCATGGGATGGCTCCAATGACACAATAGAAGCTGCTGATTGGACATCATCATTGCTCACTATTGCCTCGAAAGTAGACGCATGCTCATCCAAAGAGCTATCCTGGGACCCGTCATTAAGTAAATTTTCTGATTTGTTCACATCGTCTAAAGTCTGATTTACCAAATCAAATTCGTTGTGGCATGAATCCCCAACACCTATTGCATCACTATTACCCGAAACTGGAGTGTGCAGTAGGTGACTATACAACCATCATCATCATGTGTAATAGCAGTATCCTCACGCTGATGCAAAGAGATCAAACTACTGTCACAAAAATCAGAACTGTTATGGCTTGTATCCTCCTAGTTTTCTTCATGTTTGACACTCATATTTTGCGTGCCAACATTAGAAGTATCTTCTACAATTTTTTCCTCTTGTGCCATAACATTTAAATCACTACACTCAAGAGAATGACTGCTGTCATAAAAATCAGAATTGTTATCAGGGCTAATAACAACCTCTTGAGTGCTGAAAGTAACCTCCTTCATGGCAGCGTCTTCTTTAATCTTATCTTCATAGGGCTGAAGTGCATCATTGACTTTGTCTTCCTTATACATAGACTGATTTATGTTCTCCTAGCGATTATTTGTATACTGCAAATCTTCTTCCCTTTCTACCTTTTCTCCCATAGGAACTTCGAATTTGTAAACTTCTTTGAATTTTTCAGCTTCTTTTTTCTTCCATCGATCCAAATTTCTTTGTATTCTTTCATGTATTTGCCAAAAAGATGCAAACGTACGGTTCCACTCTTCGTCCCTGTACCTACACCCATCACCATAGTTCCGGTCTCCATGGTTTCTGTCACCAGTATTGTTCTTTTTTCTGTCATTGTTGTTATTATCGATACCAGGATTCCTGAGGAAATGATTGATCGTCATCTGTATCACTTGATTAAGATTTCGTTGCATCTGATTAAATTTTTGTTGCATCTCTTTCTGTCCCCTACACTAATTATTCAACATATCTAGGGTACTAGGCTCTTCCAGGTCTTTATCACCCATCACGAAAGATGCCATGATCTCACATTCACTATTCAAAACCTATCAACTGCTCAACTCTGAACATCCATGCAAGTGCTGATCACTCACACGCAAAGCTAAGCTGCATGTCTCATACTTTCATCTGCATGTCTGAATCTGATCTCACAGGATGGCAAGATCGTTGGCTCTAATACCACTATAATGTGCCGTACCTGTTTGTATTTTAAAAGATCTTTTTATGTGTTATTTTATTAATTTTTGTGTGATCTTTCAGACTAAACAGAAGTATACAAAAGGGGTTTTCAATTTTCCTACAAATGTGTTGTCGAAGCATACAATATAGAGCATATATAGAAAACCTAGAAAAAGTACAATGAATCTGAAGAAACTAATGACAACCCAGATAGTAGAATAGCCAATAAACAATTACTATCACATACCCATATGAAAATATGCAACTTGGTACAACCGCCGGAAATAGACCAGCAAGTGGGTATGACTGGAAATGCAATTAAAACTCCATAGAATGATATAGAATGTGCATACAAATATTATCAGCTAATAATATGGCTCAAAACGCCTCACCAAGACCCTGCAAGGAGTTGCAATGAGAATGGAAAGCCTCTAGAGGACTCGCCTCCATGCTGGAGCTGATATGGCCATGGCTAGAATGTGTTACAGCAGCAAACAACTTCAAAACTTCTCAAAATGCTTCTATTTTTGAACTGCACTCACATCTGAAAATAGGCGACCAAGAAGGGAGAAGAAATATGCACCAAACCCTATCAAAAACACTCCCCAAAGAGGTATGGCTAGCTAGTGTAGTACGGCCAGCAATAGGAGAGGACAAGCTAAATCCTCTTCACAAAGTACTGAAAGCTGTCACTCAATATCAGCAAATATCAAATAACTATGCAAGATATTATAATAAGCACCAACAAGTCTCACCAATCGGACTCCATTGAAGCACATTTGTGAACACTGAATGTATCCACCATAGAAGGCACCGTTGGGTGATCTTCCACACCTGTGGGATACTGCTACTCAGGGAGGTTTTCGTCTCCAAGAGCCTCTGATTTGAATCCTCAAACCTTAGAGCCAAGCTCCAAAACTCTAGCAAGGGAAATCTCAAAGAGAGAAGAAAATAATAATCCAAGCATATCCAAATGAGAGCACTTTTCCTGCTTTTACACTTTTCCAATTGGGAGTCTCTAAAACCCTCTTGCATATGGGATAAAACATGAGAGGGAAAATACATTTTAAAATATTATAATTCTCTTTAATTCTTTTCTCAACATCACCCTTAAAGTCTCCTCTTTTAAAACAACATTAAGTTGTTGAGCCCCTAGGCACCAAGGTCCAATATTAAATAATAGTGTTTAATTTTACGGACTTTAAAACGAAGGCCAAGATGATGTCGGAAACCAATGATCTATAGCTCGTTGGAAAGGTCTTGACAAGACAAATCCAACCCCACTCTCAAAATCTCGTTCCAGTGCCAATCCCGAACTTACTAAAAATAGTAACGGCCAAGAGCAAACTGAGCCAACACAAAGGGTGCCAACTAGACCCACAAACCATCTGATAACTCTGAGCTCAGTGCAATGTCTATGAGAGCCAACAGCTGACTGCCAAGTCACCCAATCAGCACCAAGCTGCCACTTACTAAAAATAGTAGTGACCACTGGGGACCAAAGAGAACAAACCCAAAAAAACCCAGAAAGATTAACGACATGCAAGCACTTACTATAAATAGTAAGTACGGACAAGTTGTTCGAAAACCCTCGAAAAAGTGTCAACCAGCTCCTCTGGATCACCCGAACACCCTGGTGACATAGAAATACTTCTCTGATTATGCTGTCACCAACCTAGAAAGTCAGCTCTGATTGAACTGCAAGAGAATTCGTAAATGGGGACATTACAGTTCGGCTTCAAATGAGAGCTGCCAAGGCTGCCCTTAGGGTTAATCTACTATTATGAAAGGTCTGTCTTAAATCTTCAGTGGATATGCACTCAACACCCAACCACAACCTCCTCACAAGGCTCTCAACTTCCTCTATACATGGCGAGTCCTTCCAGCCCAAGTTGGCGCTCCACAAACTATGCCAAGGTCTTCAATGATGGATAATGATGTGATTGACTGTAGACTTCTCTCCAATGCTGATCACTTCTGTTCGCCACTTAATGATGACAATCAAATGCTAAAAGACCACGATTCACCCTTCCAACTGGAGCGATCACTTCCCTAGCCCAGCGCATCAACTTTTGATGTCCCCAAATGGCGGCGGTAGGGTTTTATATCCTACTGATATACAGATCTGCAGCAACAACTCTGATTTCTGATTTCCTTCTCGCTAAATTCGGTGCACAAGGTGAATAGATGTCTTATTTTCCAAATCGGCAGCCAAGGTGCAAACAAGGATTCTTCAATGTCTTTAATTATGCAAGGATCTTCAATCAAATTTACAACAATCTGCAACAAAGGTCTCCGACCAAATATCGAATATCAATCTATGAAACTCAAGCAATATCTTCAATTGGAGCGCTCCAAATAGGTCCCAATGCTCAATGATGAAAAGTGATTTCCAAATGCTCCTTTTAAAGCCCTCAAGTTGAGTGCTCCAAATAGATCCCACTTAACTTTATTAAATGAAGGTTTTTATGTACACAATGTCACTTTATGACAAAGTGTTTTTGACCGACTTAAGTAACTTTTATAAAATACTTATATAAAGTAATTGAAAATTAGAATACTTTATAAAGTCAACTTAGGAATAGAACCACTTTTTACTCCTTGTTTCAACCAATCATTCCCTTAGAATAGCCCATGGGAATAGTGAAAAGGCTAAATACCCAAATCAAATGTGACTATTACGAAATGGGGACATTACACAGCGATTTCTCCAATTCGTGAACTATTCAATTCACCCACCCGACAGTTCGCTGATCCGACAATTTGCCGACAAGCTGTAAGGACGAGTTCTCATTTTCAAAATTGGTCGAAGGAAGCTTTGTCGGGAAAATTCTTAGTTCGCAAATTGACAAGTTCGCCAACAACTTAGTTCGTCGATAGGTGATTTCTCCGGCTCAACTTAAGGGCAAGTTTGCAAGTGCTTAAGTTCATTGAAAAGGAGTCTTCAGTCGGCAAAAGTTTGAAGTTGCAAACTCAGTCGACAAAGTCACTAGTTTGCGAACCCTTAGGTTTGTTGATGACTTGTGTCGAGTGCTCTACTTGTTGATGAAGAGTTCCCGGTTGCTTCTCTCGTTGATTGAAAGTTCCTAAGTGCCACCCTCATCTCCACTCCACTCGCCGGTGTCGACCGAGGGTTCCCCATTGTTTCACTTGACATCGTTAGAGGGTTCTCGAGTGCTTCACCCCATGTCGACCAAGGGTTATCGAGTGTACTCGACGGGTGCTCTTCTTCAATTTCTCCTATCTGAATCATATTACACTCAGGTTGAAAGAATTCATAATCTTCCATTTGCCAGTGAAATAGCCCACTTAACGAATTTGTCTCATCTTTTGAGCACTCCTGTAGTTTCAGCACTCCATCACTGGGCTCCATCGGCCCTCTCTCTTCTCCACCTCCGTCTGAATCAAAATTGGATGCTATTTCTTCACTGACGGTTTGGATACTTAGGTCGATTACAAACTTTTTGCCTTTGTTTTCTATCGACAAGATATTATTCTTCTAGTTGTGGTGGCCTTGGCGGCTATTAGCCACCCTCGGCTGAGCAAGGCATCATATGTTGCATTTTGTGCTATAATGACTACAAAATTCAGTAGAAATTGCTAAGTGCCGATCCTTACCTTTTGAGCCATTAGCACTCCCAGCGCTTTGATTCCGTGCTAGTTGGCTCCCACCAACTAGAACTTTTGCGGCCATAAGGTCGGTTTTCCGAGGTTTTTCCAAGTCTCTTTAGGCAATACGCTTACCCCAGATCCGTCGTCAACTATGGTGCTCGTCAGGTTCCTCCCGAGGATTTCCATGTGAACAACTATTGGTTTCTTTCCCATATTGATTGCTAACAACCTTGGGTCGACAACCTGCTCTCCGCTTGGTGGTGGTTCTATTATAACATCATCGTCGTCCTTACTCTCGATTGGTTTCCCTTCCACCACATTGGATATTGCCATTCTTAATTGTGGTATGCTCTGAAGGAGATCAGCCATCCTTATTGGAATGGTGGTTTGTAGTACCTGACTTGCAATATTTTTGTCTGACTCCGACTGCGAGGTTTTGGTTACCTTTTTATTTGAATTCTTTCGTTCTGTCTCCATGGCGTTCTCCACTTCCTTCTTGGCACCTCCGAGTCTCTCTGTCTCCGTTCGAGGATCGGGATAACTCGCCTTCTTTGCTTGTGCTCAGGTAATTGCAAAAACTTCTTCCTCTTCGATTCCAATTAGGTTAATCGTACCCTTCTGTTTTGGACAGTCATTGTCCTCATGGTCACCGGGCCCACACCACTTGCACGGTGCATTCACTTTGTTCTGATTGTTGCTCTCGCATTCCCTTGCAAAATGCCCCCATTCATTACACTGACGGCACTAAATCATCGGCCGTCCTTTTGCATCGTATTGTATGCGACTTCTCCCCCCACTATTGTTAAATCTATTATTTCCTCTTCGGTTGTTTGGCGATGTAGTTAGTGGGGTAGATTGTTCGCCCTGAGTATAGAGCACTGGGTGCTCCTTGTCTTTAGGTTATATGGGCATTCTATAATGGAATGGCTCATTACTTGACATATTTCACAGAACATTTTCTTAGGGCAGTTTGCTTTGATATGACCTTCATTACTACATTTTGTGCACCAGAGTTCCTTGCTCTCCTTGTTTCCTTCTCAGCTTTGAACTCTTTCATCATCCTTATCATATCTTTCCCGAGTGCTTGCACTGTCTTGGATTCATCGTCGTTGTTGTCATCCAAGCTTTCATCGTCGTCATCCTTTTTCTTTCCTTGAGTCGACGTCTTGTCTTCCCTTTCGATGTCCATCACCTGGTTATAAGCCTCAGGGTACGACGACGGCGACACAATTTTCATCTTTTTCCCGAGTGAGGGAATCAAACCCTCAATGAACCATCGCTTCTTCAACCCATCTATGGGCTCTTTTTCCAATTTTACTAGAAGTTCTTTCAACCTTCGATTGTAGGCCCGTACATTCTCATGCTTTCCTTGCTTTGTGTTATAGATCTCTGCCATGATCTCATTATCATCTCTCAAGAGTTTGAATTCCTCCTGAAATGCCTTTTTCAATTCGTCCCAACTGCTTTTTGATCAAAACTCAAGTTCGATATACCAGTCTATCGCTATCCCCCTAAGGGTTGCTGGAAATGATCTCAACCAATAGGACCTATCATCCTGTCCGTTGGCTACACATATCGTTTCACAAGTTTTGCAGTGCCGAACTGGATCCTCTAATCCATTCCCGAGGAACTTCGGTAGCTTTTGCTTCTCCATACTCGGACTTCCCGACGGAGTCACCATCTTCCCTTGGCACAACTTTAATACTCGGTTTCTGGGCGTCGAAGAGTTTTGACCCGTACACACCGGTGTTATCCTCGCACTCTTGGCCACACAGGTGTCCTCGACTCCTTCCTCAGCAAACCTGACACCCTTGTTGCCCACAGGGTTCCCCTGTGCTCCTCTAGTCTCAGAGTAGTGGGCTTTTGCGCACTTATGCTTAACTCTTTTACTCGTCAAGTGATCTCTTCATTTATATCCGAGAGTGGGTCCTGCCATGGTTGATCTTCCCATTCGTCGATTAATAAGAATCATATGTTTGGACTTGCAGCCTGTTAGGCATATTTTATACTTATTAGTTTAGTTTGCATCGGCAAAGTATCTTTTGATTAGTTGTATCAGCAAGTGTGTTGTTAGTTGGTATCAGTAAGTAGTTACTGCTGATCGGTATGTCGTTGGCGACGGTTGGCAACCGTCTCCAACCTATATATGTATTGTCATTTCATTGTATCAGACGTGGAGTTTTTAGGTTTTCTATTGTAATTGTTGTTTTGAATTAATATATGCAATTGAGTTCTAAGTATCAATTATAATTTCATTCTCGTACAATGTGATAGTCAATTATCTTTCTTGTTTACTTTGTATGAAACTAGTAGAATCATTCGGCAATAAACAATTTGGCGCCGTTTCCGATATGGAGTCGGGTAAGGAAGGTGACAAGTAGTGAATGACGAAGTAAGTGGTTGACGAGTTGAATCAATGACAATGGCGGCATAATGGGTCAACCGATCCAATCAGAGGAGGAAACATATACGAGATACCAAGTAGAAAGAACAGAGGAAGAATTACAAAGAATACAGGAGAAAAGTGACAACAAGCGAGAACCAAATGATCGGGAAGACGATCTGACACAAGATCTGGTCTTCCTGTGGGATTTATCAGTGAGACATGGCACGAACGAAGCCATCTGAAGAGACATCCCGGAGGAAATCAAAGAAAATCTAGAAGTCAATTCGGAAGTGGACCGTCTTCTAGATCGTATACCGAGGTTGTTGGTGAGAAATTTGTTGATCCTGCAAGACCTCCGAGAAGAAAGGGATAGAGAACAGCGGAGACAACAAATTCTCGGGAGATATGAAGAACATATGAAACAAGAGGAGGAAGAGCGCGACGAAAACCGCCGTCACACGCCACACAATTGATACCATACGAAGTACTGATTCATGCCCATATAGCTTAATAAAGATAAAAATCGAATACCGAATGGGCAAGAAACACCAAAAGAGAAGTTAAGAAGATCATTAAGATTAAAAGAACAAGAAGAATGAAGGAAAATATTAAAACAAATTGTCGGAGAAACAAGTGAGAATCATGAAACAAACCAAAATACCACAGAAGCACACCAAAGCCTCGTCGAAGAAGACGACGAAGAAAATTTTCGAACACCAGTAACTAAAGAAAAAGAGAAAGTTGATGAGAATGAATTAACAAAGGAACTTGAAAATAGTATACGCCGAATCAGGGAACTGTCAATATTAGAAGATGAAGAACCGAGAACTAGAGGACCCAAGACCCCCCCGGACAGGAGTACCGAAAGGAACCCGGAAAAACTCAAGGTGCAAGGGACGCTAAAGAGGGATGTGGGAAAGACCCGTACGTGGCCGAGAGTGCAAGGAAGGCACCGGAATGTCGAGGGAGAACCAGTCCGGTCACGTCGAACGCACAAGGACGACGTTGGGGAAGAAACATGGTGACTCCGCTAGGAAGTCCGAACATGGGGAGTCCAAGTACGGAGAAACAAAAACTGCCGAAATTCCTTGGCAACGAATTGGAAGACCTGGTTCGACATTGCAAAACGTGCGAGACCATATGGGTAGCCAATGGACAGGACAATAGGTCCTATTGGCTGAGATCATTTCCAGCCACTCTGAGGGGAATCGCAATAGCCTGGTATACAGAATTGGATGCCACATCAAGAGCTAGTTGGGATGCACTGAAGAAAGCGTTCCAAGAAGAGTTTAAATTATTGCGGGATGATAACGAGATAGTGGCCGAGATATATAATACAAGACAAGGTAAACATGAAATGTCCGAGCGTATAACCGAAGACTGAAAGAACTCCTGGTAAAACTAGAGAAGGAACCAGCCGACGGGTTGAAAAAGAGATGGTTCATCGAGGGCTTGATCCCCTCCATCAGGAAGAAAATGAAAATAGTCCTGCCGGCCTCATACGCTAAGGCTTACAACCGGGCGATGGACATCAAAAGTGAAGACAAGATGTCAAGCTAGGGAAAGAAAAAAGAAGACGACGATAGCTCGGATGACAGTGGCGAAGAGGAATCAAAAACCGTACAAGCATTAAGAAAAGACATGCTCAGGATGATGAGGGAACTTAAAACCGAGAAGGAAACGACGAAGGAAAGTAAGGAATTGTGGTGTACGGAATGCAACAATGAGGGCCACATCAAAGCAAACTGCCCCAGAAAGATGTTCTCTGAGATCTACCAGGTAATGGTCCATTCTATCAAGGAGTGCCCGTACAACTTGAAGACAAGGAGCACCCAAGTACTTTACACTCAAGGGGAGCAATCTACCCCGCCGAATACACCGCCCAAGACAAATAATCAAGATGCATCACCTGGCGAATACTCCAACAATCGAAGAGGAGGCAACAACAGTAACAGATATAATGGTGCAAGAAGAGGAGGTCATATCTAGTATGATGCAAAGGGACGACCTATGATCCAATGTCGACAATGCAACAAGTGAAGGCATTTTGCGAGGGATTGCCCGAACAACAACCAGAATAAACCAAATGCACTGTGCAAATGGTGTGGGCCCGACAACCATGAAGATAATGATTGTCCAAAACAGAAAGGTACGGTGAATCTCATTCACATCGAAGAGGAGGATGAGGAAGTCTTTGCCATCACTCAAGCACAAGCAAAGAAGGCACACTATCCAGATCCTCGAACGGAGAAGGAAAGACTCCGCAATGCAAGAAAGGAAGTGGAAACTGCCATGGAAACCGAACGGAGGAACTCAGACAAAAAGGCAACCACGACCCTACGGTCGGAGTCTGACAAGAACATTGCAAGTCAGGTACTACAAGCTATCGTACCAATCAAAATGGTGGATCTTCTTCAGAGCATGCCACAGCTGAGGATGGTGATATCTAAAGTGGTGGAAAATAACTCAAACGAAGGCCAGGCCGAGGCAGCAAATGACGTCATAATAGAACCACCGCCAACTGGTGAACAAGTACTCGACCCGAGGTTATTGGCAATTGACATGGGGAAGAAACCAGCGGTAGTCATATGGAAATCGGCGGGAGTTACCTGACGAACACGATAGTCGACGGAGGTGTTGATGATTGTTTTTAGACAAGTCAACAATAGAGTAAAATACTGAGTATCCAACTCTCTCTTGAATAAAGCTCTTCAAAGGCTAAACTGTGTGATCCAATGAAGCAACTCCAAGGTTCCTTTCTTATAACTTATGGTGGATAAACTCAGTGATTACATGTGATCTTGCTGGTAATCACAAAGGGACTTACGCTGACTTCTTCATACTTTGTTTCGCTTGTTTCTCCTTTTAGTGTGGATGATGTATATACAAGGTTTCAATAATAAAGAAAAGGGAAAAAGATAAGGTTTAGGGAGCTAATCTAAGGTCAATGAAGCAATGATGGTGCATGAATAGACAAACTCCTTAATTAACCTAACTCCACTTTGCCAAGGATGCCTACAACTACATGGAGTTGTTGCAATCTCCTAAGGTAAACGAATGGTTTTCAAATCATGAAGGCTTATACAAGCACCCATTAAACAGCACAACTCAAACAAGCATCCACAATCAAACTTAAGTAAATGATGAGGCTCAGACTAGCTTTACACAACACTTCACCAGCGATGAATGTTAAAAGCATGAGCTAGGAGTTGATCAAATATTCAATACAACATGCATTACATCAATGAACTCTAATCTACTTTGAAGCATCTCTCCATTTCATCGAAACACAAGAAACCATGTCATTCCACAAGACAACACTTAACACCAAACAATGCTTCAATGTCTTTGCATTAATCTTGAGAAATATTTACAACAACTTCAAGTCCTCTCAGAGAATTTCGAGTCTTTTCTATTCTACTCTACTTGCCTACAATCTAATTCTAATATCTAATAATTTACAAATGAGGCAACAAGGCCTTTATATAGAGGTCCAGAATTGCAATGAGTGGCCTAGATCAATTCAAGTAGCTAAGGGCCAGGATCATGCCATCTCAGCAGGTAGTTACAACAAATTGCTATTCTTAGTACATAGGAGAGGCAATGAAGGCACGTTTTCCAAGAAGATAAGATAAAATAGAATCTTTTGAGTATCTTCCACATGGACGTCCTCTTTGTCTTCGTGCTTGTTGAATGATGTGGCGACTTGTGATTGGCTTGATGATGAATATCTACCACGTAGGTGCCACCTTAGCATATTCTCATGGATTTCAACTGTTTATTCAATTTATTTTGTGGGCATATTCCCAAATTGTATAATCTTATGATGTCTTCAATGTGATTGCTTGAATGAATTTGTTTCAGAATGCATCTTGTAGATCTCGCCTTGTTCATTGTCTTGTAAACTGGAAGTATATGATATTTGTTGCTTCATTTGACTAACACTGTGTACTTTCTTCTTCTTCTTGCAGGTAGGATACATGATGATTTTCTTTGGATGCATTTTCTTGATAGAGAGTAGTAGATGATGATGATGATATGAAATAGAGTAGATGATGATGCTTCATTGAGTAGGAGACTCCTCAGAGACTTGAAGACTGTGAAAGAACTTGAAGCTTTATAGATGTCTTTGTAATGCTTGATGATGATGAGAATGAAGAGTGTCGGTATGTTGAACTTGAAGTGATCACTTGGAGCAGCTACATGATGTCTCTTCGTTAGTAGTGGCCTGCTAACCTTTGACTTCAATCTTTGCCCATTGGTGATTCCATGTGTTTGCTCCTTTTAGCTCCTGCAACATAGAGAAACAATATCAATCCTTTGACTTTATAACATAATTTCATGACACATAAGAAGCATATCACACATATAAGAAGCATGTTTAAGCATTCAACAATCCTTATCATCAAATTGACTTCACTTTTGATATTTCAATGACTTCAAGCTATAAAAATTTTATCCTTCGCATAGAAATTGCATTTTAACAACCAAAATTGACTCCTCCAGGTTGGGCGCAGTGGTTGCCAGTTTTGGATCCTCTGGAGTATTGGCGCTTTGGTTGAGTGTTTTGGGTGTTTTGGATCCTCTGGAGTATTGGCGCTTTGGTTGAGTGTTTTGAATCCTTTGGAGTATTGGCGCTTTGGTTGAGTGTTTTGGATCCTTTTGAAAGGTGTTGGAAACTTGAACTCAAATAACCTTCAAAATAGGCGCATTGGATCAACACTTTCATCCTCTAGTTGAATGTTGTCATGAAACTTGAATTGAACCATCATATCAAGGTGGCGCAACAGATCAGATTTTTAGATCTTGAAACTCACTCTAAAACTCTTATCAAAATCTTCCTTCTAGCGCTTTGGATGAGGCATAATGGATCAGGCACATTAGATCAGAATTTAATCTCCTCTTAAAGTTGGCGCAGCAGTTTATGATTTTCATCCTCCCCGTGAAAGATCTCCTTGTGGGCGCATTGGATCAGGTTTTTGAATCTTGGTTGAAATGCCTTCTAAAAGTCATCATTGGATCTGTCGCATTGGTTGAGGATGTTGTTTTCTTCTTGAAACTTGTCTAAGACTTAACATAAATTCATCATCATGGCGCAATGGTTATGGCGCAGTGGTTCATCATTTCAAATCCTCTTGGTATTCTTTAAAACCTTCATTCCTCCTTTGTAAACATGGCGCTCTAGTTGAGGCGCTTGAGTTGGGGTTTTTAGATCTTCTTATAATTGCTTAGTGTAAGAACCCTCCTGGTTCTTTGCTTCTATACTGTTCTACTACTGGATGCACTATCTGAATTTGTTTTGGTGTTTTGAATAGATATATTGTTTTTTTGTGTTTTGAGGGTTTATTGACATAAAAAGCAAATAACATAAAACTGAAACTAATTACAACAATCTGAAAATTCTAAAACAACTGAACTACTGCTGCAATGAATATTTATTTCTCAAGAGGATTGGAAAATTACATTATTTTTTCATAATAAAAATAATGGCAGCAACAACATGGAACCTAATTTTTATTGGATTTTGCTGAAGCATTTCACTATTCACGACAGCACTGTAGCGCGTCACTATTCACGGGTACTATTTACGTGCACTATTCACACGCACTGTAGCAAATTACTATTCACAGCTGCAACTTATCTCACCCTTATTTTTTGTGAATTCGATGGATGCTAAAATAAATATTGTTGAAGCACGATCAGAACCTCTGTATGAGATTCTCTCTGAATTATCAAATTCACCAGGTATTTCACTGGCTCAAATGATGAACACATAGAAGAACTACGTTCTCCAATGGCAAAGCTGTAAACCCTTCTCAGAGTTCAAAATCACAATGATCAAATATATATTTCCTGAGCATATCAGAATGAGCTCTTAAGTCTCCTTTTATTCTTTTTTTGTGAGAGCTCAACACTTTCTTGGCCAATGTGGGATAAAAGACATATTCCCACTTTTAATATTTTTTTTTAAAAGAAACTTTTATAGATGGTGCACAAATAATTTCTTTAAAATTAATTGTTCACTTGGCCCCATCTATGATAATTTGACCCTTCACTTAAGTGACTTAAGTTATAATATAAAATTATATTATAACTTTACAATGTAAGCTCAAAACTATTAATATTTATTTTAGCCAAATAAATATTAATATCGCCATTATTACTCATCGGTTCTGCACACCGTCTGAACTGTAAACTGGCATGAAGATTCTGCATATGACCAACCCTTATTTCTAACAATAGCAGGGGTCCATCTCGATCACCCATTGTCTTACTATAAATAGTAAGTTCTGCATGCGGGGTCCAAAAGACTTCAAACGAACACCAATCCTGCGTAGCTTTGACCACTGAAGGAGA
Organism: Cunninghamia lanceolata; assembly: GCA_027924645.1. Taxonomy (NCBI): domain Eukaryota; kingdom Viridiplantae; phylum Streptophyta; class Pinopsida; order Cupressales; family Cupressaceae; genus Cunninghamia; species Cunninghamia lanceolata. The sequence continues at coordinate 16,391,271 of BSBN01000107.1, read as the reverse complement.
AACTCCCCTCAAATGACCCTCTATCCAACCTCATCAGCCTACAAGGGTCTATTATAGGCCAATCTACTTAATTGACATAATGTCAACTAGAAGGGGACATGACACTTAGACTTGTAGGAGTTAAGGACAACACTGAGAGGGGGGGTGAATCAGTGTTATGTGAATTTTTTAATCTTTTTATAAACTTTAACTTGGAGAGCACAAGGAGAGAAAGTTATCATTTGAATTGTCAAACACATATGCAAATAACTTTGTCAAACACATAAATAAAACTCATGAGTAAAACATACAACCACAAAGAAATGATCAATATGAATCAAGACACAAGAATTGCACGAGTGGAAAACCCTCCAGGGGTAGAAAAACCACTCCAGAACTGCCTCACTGGCTTAACCTTGAAAATATCTTTACAAGCCTCACTGGCTGATGTAAGTGTCTCACTGACAAATGGTCTTACCGACCTACAAGCCTCACTGGCATACTGTTGTGCCTCACTGGCATTTCTCAATCAATCAGAACTCTAAATCTCATGTGCAAGAAGTGATTGCTGCTCAATCTGATTTGCACCATTCAAATCAACTCATCTACAACATATATTCCATCATTCCAATCCTCTGATATTCTATCCTTGAATTATTTAATTCACCTGATCAGGAAAACATATCTCACTGCAAATTAGCTCATACACACATTCTTTTGTGTTTTCTTTTTAAAAGAATTTTCATAAAGTTGTCTTCATCATTGTATGTTGCTCTGCACTTCAACTCACTTATCAAAGCACCTGTAAGCCCAATAAATATCAGATGACCATTCATCTTCCTCTTGCTCTGCAATAAACCGATCTTGTAAACCATTCACCTTCATCTGCATCAAAACCCTTTCATTTGCAATAATAAAAACATCAAGAAATCCAAACACCAATCCATCTGCAAGAAGAAAATCTTATTCACAAAATAAATGATCAATAAAAACATTTTGTCCCTTTCAAAGATTCATCGTCTCTGCAAAAGAAAACCTTCAAAAAATTTCTTTCAAAATAAATGATCAACTTTGATATTCTTCTGTGTGCAATTTTATCTTCAAAAGACCTTTCAAATTCCATCATTCTCCTGCAAGAAATCATGAATAATTTCCACTATTTATTTTCTCTTCATAAAAGAAATCCGTTCATCTTTCATATCAATTTATTAATCTGCCCTCATTCTTGTCTCTGCAAAAACTTCAATGGATTTAAAAATCTTTTCCTTATATCCCATTAAAAAGACAATCCTCTCAAAATAAATCTCCAAATAATCTTCTCAAACTGCCTTCAGAAATTCTTCAATATCTAAAAACTCTCTTAAAAAAAATCATCTCCATTATTCCATTATAAAAAAAATCTCTCCAAATCATATTGCCTTTGCAAAACAAAAAAAAAAACTTTGTCCATTTGAAAATTAAGTCTCAAAAAAAATTCTTTCCTTAAAAATTTTTCATCTCCTTGCTTTTAGAAAGAATAAAATCTGCCTCATATTTGTTTCCAAGTTACAAGAGAAAAAAAAAATAGAAACAAATCTTCATGAAAATTTCTTTAAGGATACACAAAATCTACCTTTCATAAATCAAATGGAGATCATCAATTTTCGGGCTCCAAAAGATTTTATAGACTGCCTTATTCAAAAATACAAAAAAATCCCTTTGTAAACTCTACTCAATGTGCTGTCATGACATCCAACTGACTGTCAATTTGGGAGGTAATAGAAAAAGTTTCTAAATTTAAAAGAAGCCATTGATTGGCTTATTCGCACCCACACTACATTTGAATGTGACCATTGATTTCAAAAGGCGCCCATCACATTCATAAAGAAACCGGTGCTAAAGGTAAACATCATTAGTTGCCCAGTCATATACATGACCCCGAACCCCTCCAAAAGGTCAACATAAGTGATATGACTTGTAATAACAAGTCACCGAAAGAATAGATAAAGGTATAATATGTTATATGACAGGTAGAAAAATAGATAATGTGTTAGAATTTAGGAAATTCAAAACACTTCAAAAGCTAACATAGTTTAGCACATTGTCATTAGTCAACTCTATACTGCAACCTTATATCCTTAAGGAATAAAAACTCTATACTGCACATTGTCATTAGTCATCATCATATAATTTCTTAAGGAATAAAAACCACCTTATATCCTTATATCCATATAATATCAATCAAATGTGCATAGTCATATTTGAAATTAACATAGCCACATAGCCATAGTGACATTGTCAAATTTGTCCTTTGAAGATGAAGCATAACAACTCTTTGCACTTTTCTCTGAAGCATGACATCTTAAGATCCTGAAAACATGATCATTATGAATGAAGTATAACCAAGGTGACTCTCTCTCAAACAGTGACCTAAGACTTGATGAACTTCATATCATATTATCTTATCTCAACACAAGAACCTTTTCTTAAAATCTCGAAACATCCCAAACTTGTGATGCCAAACTCCTGATGATGAAATATCTGAAACAAACTCCTGACAATTATTTCAAATATCAATACCATGAAAATCAGGGAACCAAGTAAGTAACCTTATCATACTTTATCAATCAACAATGTATGTGATGATGATGATCTTATATCTCTGATGATAATGACCCACTTCAAACAAGGATTTGATATGATGTCATAAGCTCATGATGACACAACTCCTGCTCCTGTCAACAACTTCACACAACTCCTGATGAACACACATATGAACACAAAATCTTATCATTTGAAGCATAACCTCAACTTGCATCAACCTCTTGCATTTTCCTCCTGAATGGTGACTTTCTGATGTTCACTAATATCAACCCAAGATTCTTTCATAAACAAGATCAAATATGAACTAATTTACACACTAAACATGAGAATCCATTCTGAGACAACCTTAAAGATATCCTGATCAATTCAAACCATGAATATGAACATGAACAATTCCTATCAAAACCAACACAATGCAAACCTGCAAGACCTTTTTGACATCAATGACAATCACTCTCCATCAAGACTTTACTAACATCCATCTAATTTTGGCACATGGGTTAGGGCGCGGCGGTTAAGAGTTTTGAATCCTCTTCAAATGATACTCAAAACTTAACTTTCCCTCAACTTTGGCGCAACGGTTGGGGCGCGTTGGTTCATCATGTTGAATGCTTCTTGAAAAGTCTTTAAACTCTATCTTATCTTGCATTTTATCCCTATCTTAAGGTGGCGCGTTGGTTAAGGCGCTTTAGTTCAAGGTTTTGATTCCTCTGCGATGAATGATGTAAAACTCAAGTCAAACCCCCCCTTCAAGGATGGCACATTGGTTAAGAGATTTGAATTCCTCTTAAAATCTCATAAAATCTGCATTTTGATACTTGACACTATCCTCTCCATCTTGGCGCATCACTTCAAGATTTTGAATCCCCCTCCAAAAGTTGCATTTCCACTACCAAATAAACTTCTCCTACCTTGGCGCAATGGATGAGGATTTTGTATCCTCCTTGAAAGTGGCGCATTGGTCTTGTCGCATTAGGTGAAGATTTTGGATCCTTTGGAAATGAACTCATGGAACTTGCAATTTGACGCCCTCAAGTTGGCACATTAGATCAATGTTTGGTTGTTCGCGTGAAAGGGCTCTTAAAAACTCAAATCCAACCTCATATGGGAGTAGCGCATTAGTTGAGGATTCTGTGCTCCGGTTGAAAGTGGCGCATTGAAAAGGAATTTGCGCTCCCTTCATGTCTTAGCGCACTGGATCAACATTTTGATCTCCCCTCAGTACTTAGCCATTTTTCAATGTCCTTCAGGGTAAGGTATATTGAAAAATATATTTAAGTATAAGTTGGAAGATCTTATACTTTAAATATTTTTCCATATACCTTTCAGGATGTTTGAGATAGGTCTCGAATCCACCAGATTTAACATGCAGATTATAGAATTTGGAGGATCCACCAGATTTCAGACTTAGTCAATTTTTCAAGATTTTCAAGATATCAAGCTACTAGACTTAGTCATTTTCAGGATCTCAAACATGCATCAGGATATTATGACTTCTACTACAAAGCTAAAGACTCGAACACCACTGACTTCATCATAAAACAAACTAAAGACATCATCCAAGACTTAATGCAAAGCACAGGAGCTCGAAAAAGAGGGGGTCCCCATTTGCAATGGGGCAATGTGTGAATAGGTCACAACAGGAGGGTCTGGGGTAAATGTACTCCCAGAAGAAACATGGAAAAGCCTAGGCAAACCTACACTGTGGCCACAAAACTTCCAGTTAGTGGGAGCCAACCAGCACGGAATCAAGGCGCTGGGAGTGCTAATGGCTCAAAAGGTAAGAATTGGTACCTGTTGTGACCAAATCACACATCGCCCCATTGCAAATGGGGACCCCCTTCTTTTTTTGAGCTCCGATGCTTTGCATGAGTTTTTGATGATGTCCTGGGTATCTTTCTCTACCGATCCGGTAAGGATTTCCTCTTCTATGATCATTGGTTCATGATTAGGAGGCAGATGAACTTGCAATAATGAAGAATTGTGATCAAATCCCATCCAGATAATGAATGTTGAGATCATAGTTCGCAAACTCGGACTTGGAGAGTACTCGGCAAGCCAAAAATTTTCAACTTAGAGAGTACTCGGTAAAAACTCGGCAAAAACTCGGCAACTTAAAGAACACTTAAATTTTTTTTGAAATTTAAATATTTGAAAAAAACATAAATTTTATGCAAAATATAGCTAGAAAATGTACGAAATGAGTTTGGTTGGGGGTTTGGGGGCAACACCCCCAGTGGGGTCGAGAGGCAGTTCCCAAATGAAGACCTTCAAAACCACACAAACCTTCATGGCGCACACCATTTTCATAATTTTTTAAAAAGGCAAAAAACAATGCTTATAACACCAAAAAAACAGAGTTTTGGAGTGTTTTTTTCCGCGATTTTGATGGATTGCTGACACAACAAGTCAAGTATTTGGAAAAACTTGGCGAGTTTTTGGTGAGTCTTGGCGAGTACTCGCCAAAAACTCGGCAAAAAAACTCGGAGAGTAAACCTTGTGAGTACTCGCGGAGCAAAAAATCTCGAGAGTACTCGGCGACTCGGAGACTACTCGGAGAGTTTGCAAACTATGGTTGAGATCAATCCTGAAGTATGTTTGAGACCCTGAAAAGACTAAGTCTGGAGCCTGAAATCCTGAAAATCCTGAAAAATGGCTAAGTCTGAAATCTGGTGAATCCTCCAAATTCTATATTTTGCATCTTAAATCCGGTGGATTCGAGACCTATCTCAAACATCTTGAAAAGTATATTGAAAAATCTCTCAACTTATACTTAAATATATTTTTCAATATACCTTTACCCGCGCGATCCTGAAAAATGCCTGACAATTCCAGAGGATTCAAAAAGCTGATCTAGTGCGACGGGGCACTTAAGTGGCGCAAAATCTTGGTGCAAAATCACGAGGAAAAAGGCGCTTGAAGATGATGATTTCCACTTGATGAACCAATGCGCCCATCTACAACCTTGATCTAATGCGAAAAGGCATGAGGATTTCGATCAGTGATCTACTGCGCCCAAATCAAAATATCATTTTGAAGGAGAAAATGAAGATTTCAATACCTTGAACTAGTGCGAAAATGAAAGGACAAGTCGTGGAACCAATCTTGGAGTGAAATTAAAAATGATAAGTGTCAGAGGATTTGAAAAGCTCAACCAATGCGCTAGGAAGAAGGATGGATCCCAAAATCTAAATTTTTTTTGAAGAGAAACTTGAGGATTTTAATCCCTCAACTGATGCGACACCAAGAAGGAAGAGGGAGTCTTGAGGGTTTTGACTTGAGAAGGATTTGTTTCTAGAAGATTCAAAAGGCCTATCTAATGCGCTAGAAACTTGAGGATTTCAATCCCTTATCTAATGCGCCTATCCGGTCAAGTCTCCAAGGCGAAATCTAGAGGATCTTCAATACCTCATCTAATGCGACCTCATGAGGGGAAACTCCAGAGATTCCAAAAGGTTGATCTAATGCGCCCAAAGTTGTTTCAGTGTGAAGGTTGAAGGACCCTTATCTAAAGCGCAATCTAGAGGATTCTCCATGCTTGATCCAATGTGCCCTACAAGGAGGAAGGTGAGATCCAAGGTCAAGCCTTCAAGGTTTGAGTTTAGAGGATTTTAAAACCTTGTCTAATGCGCCAACTTCATGAATACCTCTAAGTTTTCAAGCCTACAACAAGGTTATCCAAAGCGCCCACTCCAAGGTCATCCAATGCGCAACATAAGGAAGAGTGAGATTTGTTTCTAGAGGATTCTCCAAGGTCATCCTATGCACCAACACCATGCATGATCTACTTCAAGGTAAAGGCCATCTAATACACCGAAGTTTTGAAGATTCCAACATAATGAAGTGATGCGCCACTTCCAAGACCCTTATCAAAGTACTCAACAAGAAGAAATCAAAAGTGGCATCCAGTGCGCCATACATGAAGGGAGAATGAAGTTCATTTTTGAAGATCTCTAACTACCTATCTAGTGCGCCACACAAAAGGGGAGAATAAATTTTGATTTTGAAGACTTCAAGTTACCTATCCATTGCACCACACATGAGAAGAATCCAAATTGCCTATCTAATGCGCCAAAATCTAGAGTATTTCAATCCTTCAACCAATGCGCCACTCCCTTGCAAGTGAAAACGAGTTCAAACCAAAGTAATGCTGAGAGGATCTTAATCCTTCATCTAATGCGAAATGCCAGAAGGAATCAAGAACTTCATCCAATGCGAAATGCTAGGAGAGATCAAAAAATTGATCCAACGCACCACACATGTCAAATGCTTGAGGATTTCAATCCTTGATCCAATGCGCCTAGAGGGTTATGAAGAAAGATCATGGTATTCCAAAGAAGAAGACTTCAACATACCTATCCAGTGCGAAATGCAAGAAGAGAGTCAAACACTAATCCAAGGAATACAAAGAGGGCCTAGAAGATGTTCTCCAATGTAAAAGGCAAGAGGATCTTAATCTTTCATCCAATGTGACTTGTAGAGGAGATAAAATAGTGGAGTTTTAAAAGGAAAATTTTAGGAAGATTTGAAATCCTTCAACCAATGCGCCCTTCTATAAGACCTTCAAGACCTTGACTAGTGTGCTAGATCTAGAAGAATTTGAATACTCCATCCAAGGGGAAGTAAAGTCAAGTGTTGAAGGCAAACTTTAGAGGCTTATCAAGGAGGAATCTAGGAGGAATTCACTTACCTCAACCAGCATGCCATCTTAGTGTGAAGTCTAGATAAAGTTTTCATATCATTCAAGCTAGATATCAAAGTCCTTAACTCATGTGCTTAGATTAGAAATGCTCGTAATGATTCTTATGTATTATATGTTATCGAAAGGGGATTGATGCTGTTTCTTTACTTGTGTTGCAGCAAAAAGGAGGAATCATTTAAAGATCAAGTGATAAGAACCTTTGACAAGCAAGGAATGAGAAGAGCAAGGCATCATGTAGTTGTTTCAAAGGAACCTTCATCATCCTTGTGTTGGAATTCTTCATCAAGTGGCATCAAGTTAAGATTGTCTAGAAGACATCCATCCAAAGGACATCATCTTCATCAAGACTTTCCGAAGGCATCCACTCTACTTCAAGGAAACCTCATGTGGCTGCTCTAAGGAATCATTCAAGATCATCTTCCAAGAAGCATCATTCCAAGAGATCTACATCAAGCGAAGGCATTCATCCATCTAAACTTCAAGACTTTACAATTTCAAGTCTAAGAGAGTCTTCTACTCTACATGAAGAAAGCCACATCATTATCAGCATCATCTACTCCACATGAAGAAGCATCAAGGAAGATCATCAACTTACCTACAAGAAGAAGAAAAAATCATGAAGTTAGACAAGTGAAGCAACAAGTATCATACATCCAGTTACAAGAAGAATGACTAAGGCAAAGATCTACAAGATGTATTCCTAAACATACAAGTTCAAGCAATTACATTGAATACATCACACAAAGATGATACAATTTTCAAAGTATGCCGAGTTGGCATCTATGTGGCAAGTACACATCATTCAATTTTGATTAGCCGCATTATTTAATGCATTCAATGTATCATTTAATGAAAGAAGCCAAAGGGATTCCTATGTGGAGGAATATTTTAAATGCTTTCGCCTTACCTTATCACATTGGAAAACGTGCCTTCATTGCCTCTCTTTTTTGCTAAAAATAGCAAGTTGTTGTAACTACCTCTGAGGTGGCACGATCTAGACCCTTGGCTATTGAATTAATCTTAGCCCTTAATTGTATTCTGGACACTATATAAAGGCCTTGTTGCCTCATTTGTAATGGGGTAGATCATTAGTAGTAGTAGAGAGTAGATTTTAAGAGCAGAATAGAAGAGACTCTCAAAATTCTCTGAGAGAACTTGAAATTGTTGTAAATATTCCTCAAAGTTAATGCAAAGACATTGGAGCTACTTGTTTGGTGTTAAGTATTATCTTGTGGAGTAACATGGTTTCCTGAATCTTGATGGAATTAAGAGATGTTTCAAATAGCTTAGAAATAGATTAGAAGTGCATTGATGTAATGAATATGCGTAAAGATATTTGATGAATTCTTCTGGTTCATACTTTTCGTGTATTGTCGAAGGCAACCCACTTTGCAAAGTTAGACTGAACCTTCATTCTCTTTAGTTCGGTTGTGAATGCTTGTTCAAATTGCACCAGCTGTGGGTGTTTGGATGGAGATTTACAACATGAAAATCCTTGAGTTTCCTTAGAAGATTGCACCGGCTTCGTGTAGTTGTTGGTTCTCATGGCGAAGCGAAGTCTGGTTTCATGAGGAGTTTGTCTATCTTTACATGTTTCATTATCTCATTGTCCTTAGATTAGCCTTCTAAACCCTTAACCCTTTTTTCATTTTCTTTATCATAGAAACCTTGTATATACATCATCCACATCAAAGGAGGAATAAGTCGAATGAAAGAAGAAGAGTCTATGTAAGTCCCTTTGTGTTTAACAGCAAAATCATACTTAAATCGCTGAGCTGTCTCTAACCAAAATCATCAAAAGGAACCTTGGAGTCATCTCGTTTGATCACCTAGTTCAGCATCCGAGAGGCTTTGCTCAAGAGAGAGTCAGATACTCAGTATTTTACTCTAATTGTTGACTTGTCCAAAAACAATCATCAACATATTTGGTGCTAGAAGGAGGGCTGACTTGGATATTCTTCATTTCAAGTAAAGCACAAGATACTCCGAAGTGGTGGATTGATATTTCAAAAATCCAAAAAAAGTAGAAAATTTTAGAAAAAATACAAAAAAGGTAGAAAATTCTAAAATCCAAAAAAAGCAAAAAAGTTCAAAAATTCAAAAATCAGAAGATGGAGTTCTCAACCATGGATTCAAAAGTGGATATGCGGCAAGTTGTTGGGTATGATCCTGCAAGTTCAACTCCAATTGTTCTTCAACTATGGTGGTCATTCAGTGAGCGTCTTGGTGGCAAGAGTTTGAAAGATTTCGAGTGCAAGTATGGATGTCGTATTCACAATACAAGCGATCACAGAGAAGCAGATTGTATAACATTCTTATCGAGGATGGATCTAGCGGTGCAGAAGAAAATTTCATTCTTACAAGTACATGAGCCAATAGCATTTTCAAAGATAGATCCAAATACTTCTGTTGATGGTGTAGCATTCAAGAAGTTGAAAGAGAAAATTAAGAAGGAATTGAAGAATGATAAGGATTTAAGTGTAGACGACATATTGCTTTCTAGAAGTTGGTGTAGGGTGCATGATACAGATCATTTGGAATACACTTGTGAGAAATGCTGGGAAGTAATTCATCAAGCCATGCAGGAAGTAGAAGCTGGTGTACCTGTTGAGGAAGAAATTTTTACAGAAAACCTTGATAAGCAATGTACCAGTGAGAAAGAATATGAATATGAGTTTATCAATCCTGAAGCAGTAGAAGCATTTGGACAAAGGTTATCAAAAGCATTAGAGGATTGTAAACAGGGATTAATAGATGTTAGAGCACTTGAAGCGGCAATTGAAGAAGAAAGAAGTTCGAGCTTGTGGCAAGAACCTGAATTCGACGAAGATAAGTTTCTTGAGGAGTTTGCATCTACAGTACATCAAGAGATCCTTGAGAATAAGCTACAAGAAGTACAGAAAAGGTTGTTAAAAGATCATGAGTTAGAAGTTTTGCAAAGGAATTTAGAAAATATCATTCAGGAGTATGCTATTGAAGAGCCCATGAATAGACGAGCAATTCGGGTCGACGCTCGACATTTCTATCATTATACAAGAAGATATCAAGCCGAAGAAGATAAGGACAATTGAAGAACATGCTGCTGCTACGGATGCTGAGATCAAGAAGCTGTTGACACCACTACTGGAGATCACTAAGGAGATTGACGACGAGATCATCCAATATGAAGAAGATGAGAAGTTCATCTACCATCAATGGCGACCTCCTGATGGATGTGTAAAGTATGATCGAACGATTGGTAGGCCATGTCTCATTGAAAACGACGAACATCAGGTTGTATCTTTCCCTTCTATTGATTGGAAAACTTTTGAATTTGAACATCATGAACTTTTAATTGATAGCACTGATAGCATCGATAGTAAACATCTTGAACATCTTGAATATGTTGAATATGAGTTTGATTATGGAAGTTTGGGTAGAACAACTTGTATCTGGATAAATCATGGTCCCGATGAGAATCCTCAGTTGATTATAATACCACCGGAACTTTTTCCTATGTTTGAGGATTGTCGCCTGAAAGATGAATTCTTCTCTGAATTCAAAGATGAATTTGCCCAGTTGAGAACTGTCACTGCTGCATTGCTTCTGTTGTATATACTGAATAATCATGTTAGGGCATGTATATACTCTGTGTCTTGGGTTGCATCTCTGTTGCTTGTACATAGCTGGGTTAGAGTAGGGTTTTATTTCATGTTGTGTCTTAGAGTAGGTTTGCTCCTTGATGTCATTTGACTCAAGTCTTAGTTTGTCTTAGCTTAATATCGCTTGTTTGTTGTTGTCTTTTCCTTAGCTTAGTGGTTGGTTGTCATTTGCTTTTATAGATTAGCTGTTTGTTTTTCTTAGTTGTTTTAGTTGTGTCGGTTTCCCATTTGTAAGAAGGTGATGTTATCCTAAACACACTCTAGTTTCAGTTCGGGATGGCATGTTAGTGCATTTCTTAGACATTCATTCATGAAAGTCTTGGAGTCTGAAGACGTTTTTCTTCCAGTTTATCATCTTGTTAGACTTTGAACTTGACTTGGAAGTTAATCATATATTGTGTCTTGACACTATTTTCTTCTGATCATAATATTCTAAAATGCTAAATCTAAATTTTATGAATTCTTTTGTGTTCCATTGAGAAACTTGAGTCATGATTGATGGATTTCCCGTGGATTCCATCGCTAGTGTCAGATAGCATGATTGCTTGCTCTTGGGAGATGAGTCATTTGTTCGGTATTGACTGAAGTATTTTGAGGTTTCTATATCTTACACATCTTAATGATCCCGAAGTTGCTAGGAAAGTCTTTGTTAGTCTGGATCGAGTGAACATCTCAAGGTAATTCATGTTTCCGCCTCCGCTCCATAATAAGCATTTTTGAATACTTCCATCCGTTCCATTCCACTCATCACCCATTTCAAAGCAATAAAAACCTCCATCCACGTTGCATTCTTCATTCAATAATGAATTCAAGTCTGATGTCTGAATCATTTATATGGTCCTGTTGTTCGTTGTATACTCCAGAAGGATAAAAGTTGAAGTCTGAATCAAGCGTTTGGAGTACTTCAGCATCCGAGAGGCTTTGCTCAAGAGAGTCAGATACTCAGTATTTTACTCTAATTGTTGACTTGTCCAAAAACAATCATCAACAGTACCCAACAATTTTTGTTAAATTTTGTAGTCATAACAGCACGGAATGCGTCCTATGATGCATTACTCGGCCGAGGATGGCTAATAGCTGCCAAGGCCAACCACAACTGGAAGAAAAACACTCTGTCGATAGAAAATAAAGGTAAGAAGTTTATCATTGATTTGAGAACACAAACCATCAGTTGTCAGAAGGAGAAAGAGGGCCGATGGAACTTGATGACGAAGGAGTACTAAAACTACATGAATGCTCAGAAGATGAGACAAATTCCTTCAGCGGGTTGTTCCATTGGCAGATGGAGGATTATGAATTTTTTCAGCCAGAATGTAATATGATCTCAATAAAAGAAATGGGTGAGTGCTCAGGCACGACTAGTGAACCACTAGGCAATTCGAGGCCGACGAGTGAAAAACTTGGCGACATTAAAATAGCTGGCAAGAAGGAATTGACGAGTGAAAAAGGGGAGAAAGCAACCAACACTTTTTCGGCCGCCTATGGGGAGTACAAAGAAGGGAATGCCGAACTAGATAGCACACCGGCACATCAATTTAAACGTGAAAAGAAGATCATGTACGACGAACCATTGACAAAGAAAGTTAATCTCAGCGAGGAAAGTAACCCAAAGGTAATTCTCATCGGAGATCACTGGGATCCAATACTGAAGGCAGCAGTGTTCAAGATTTTTTGGAGTACAAAGATGTTTTTGCCTGGACATACAAAGACTTGAAGGGGATACCACCGGAGTTATGCATCCACAGAATTCCACTGATACCAAGAGCACGTCCAATGAGGAAAAGGCCATATAGGATGAACAAAAATTACGCCACCAAGGTGCAAGAAGAAATAGAGAAAATGCTGGAGGCCGGGATAATCTTCAAGGTGGAAACGAGTGAGTGGGTTTCACCGATTGCTATATCACTCAAAAAAGAGGGGGGACAAATCCGGATTTGCTTCGACTTCAGATGCCTCAATGTAGTAACAATCAAGGATCCGCTTCCTTATTTCTCTCTATTCTTGTATTCTCAATGATCTCCATGTTTGGTATTCTGGTGTTTACAATTAATGCTATAATGGCATTAATTGTAAGGTGTACGATGTCGGTTAGCGTCATGCTCCTCTTCGTATCTGTTGTTGACGTTGCTCCCTATCTCTCTCTCCATGCATGTTTTGGAGGATTAGGAAGTTCCTTGCCAATAGCCTGGGCATGCGCGTGAGAAGGTTATCAACCTCACTATTAACTTCTAGATTTTCTGCAATTATTTCTTCTGGAATGTTTCTACGGTTGGCTTCGTTTCTCACATGTTGTGTTACTGCTAGGCTCCACAGGTACACCAAGTCTTGTGTTAGATCATCCTCCCGGTCATTCTCTTCTCGCTCGTTGTCTTCTCTATCACTTTCTGCACGCTGCTCTTCTATCTCCTTTTCTATTTCTTCTATTTCCCTTGTGGGTCATGGTTCCTTGCTTGATTGAATAGGCTGACCCATTATGATGCCATAACCATCGTCCCGTCACCAACTATTCAATCTCGTTGCATTGACGATTCCACTCGTCATTGACTAATCACTGACTATTGAATTTGTCACCGACAATTCAATTCGTCATCGACTCCTCATCACCTTCAACCTGACTCCGAATCGGCAACAGCGCCAAATATTTACTGCAGATATAATCTAATTGAAATATCCAAAGTAAACAAAGAATACACGAACACCACATAAAGTAAATTCATAACCGTATGCTTATTGATATTGCACAATTGAACTCATAGGTATATTGATTCAGAAAATTTGCATATACAATTCACATCAAAAAGTGTTGTCCATAATTAATGCTGTGACAAATATATATAGGAAGTCAATGGTTTCTTAGTAGCCAACCGTCACGATCAACTACAACTGTAACTGATATGACTGGAACAACAAGTGTAATGACCATGAAATGCTCACAAATCAATTTATATCGACTTATCCATTTTAAAAAAACATATAGAGCATCATATATGATCTTGGTGCCCTGAAATGAACAAAAATATCCTCAAAACCCTAAGCGCCCAACTTGGGTATTGTCACGCCTCCCTTGGAAAGTGCGCCCAAACCCTAGGGTTAGTACGGCTTGCATATAACTCTTTCAATCTACCCCTTTTTGATGATTTCCCCTTCACAATACAACTGCAAATCTATAGGATCAGAAATACAAATAAAGATAATATCCTCCAACTCCAAATCAATTCTTTTTAGCACAAATGTGATCTCTGAGATGAAATCACCATAAACCAGCTAGGGAAGATCTTTCACCGCTGTAATTGATATGCTTCAAGAGGGTTTTCGTCCTCAAGAAGTCCTTGGAAGAACACAAGTTCACTCTAGCAACATAACATTACAAATAAATCTTCAGCATATCAAAAATGAGAGCTCAATCCTCCTTTTATATTTTTTCCTTGGAGGGAAAACCAAATTTAAAATATAAAATAATCTCTTTTTTCCTCAACGCCCATTTGAAGAATTAAAATAACATTAATAACATATTCCTTTTCACTCCCTAGGCACCCACTTAAGGAGGGGTCATAAAACAACTTTATAAATTATAACACTTAATTGAATAATCAAACATTAAACATTAGAAACTTAAGTGTATAATTTAATTACTCCACCCAAGTTGCGGAAAGCACTGTCAAGGCATCGGAAACTGAAATTGAACATGCCAAGACGTAATTGGAGCAGTGGGATGATGATAGGTGCCAACTCGGTAACTTACTAAAAATAGATGTGCTCTGCAAGAAGTGTGGAGCACAAACTAGGAGTCCGAAAATGCTTCTAAAAGCATCATTGCAATCCATAATGCCAACTGAGCTCAAAGCCACAAATAGAAAACAACAAAAACAAAACCGGTGCTCTCCAAGATCATTGGAGTCCCCTTTCCACACCAATTAGCCTACGGGCACTTGGGGAATAGGCTAACGGTCACCTTCCAATATCTCTTTCTTTGCTAAGCAGTAACAAAGTAGCCAAGTCAATAGGCTAACGGTCACCTTCCAATATCTCTTTCTTTGCTAAGCAGTAACAAAGTAGCCAAGTCTCAAGTATACAAAATGTGTTTCTTCCAAGTAGGACGATTCTGGACCATTCAACTATTCTGTTCTCAGATGTTTATAGTTCAAAACTTAAATCTTCAGAGGGGTTCCCCTTTGCTTGTTATTTCTCTGTCACATTCAATCACATCTGAATGCCAATATCCATTACTTTGATAGTTTTTAATCCGTTCATTCTACTTAAGATGCAATTTGAAGATTGAAGTCAATTATGCTATCTCAACAGGTTGGGGAGGCTTTGCCGGTTCCTGATTCAAGCATGGATGCAGTTGTTGGTACTCTAGTTTTGTGCTCTGTCAATGATGTGGAGAAGACATTGAAAGGTATTACTTTTATTTAAATTTTCCTCAATGAAGCTTAATATAAGGCAACTGAACTGAAATAGTTATTGCAAGAATGTGAAACTGCTTTCCTCTTCAGATGCATTGGACATGATAAACTGATGTTTGTAGAAACCAGTTTCTCCAACTGATAATGAAAGGGGCTTGTCATTATGCATATTTGGATTGTTTTTTAACATGTAAGGTCATAACCTTCAGAGAAATACCTAGTGCTAATTGTGGGTTGAAAAGACTAAACTATTGCAATATGCTGCCTTAGTTTAAATTCAAATTCTGTCATTCCTTGCAGAAGTGCAAAGGGTGCTGAAGCCTAATGGCCGGTTCATCTTTATAGAACACGTGGCTGCCCCAGGTTACAATTTCCTATTACTCGCTGACAACAATAAGTTTGCCAGTAACAGTATCCAATTTTTTTAAAGATTTTGAATGTCAACCAATCAAGGATTTTTCTCTGTTTTAACATGTTTCAGATGGCACACTCCTAAGCTTCTGGCAGAAGTTACTGGATCCTCTACAGCAATTTGTGTCAGATGGGTGTCACCTCACACGTGAGACAGGAAAGCTCATTAGAGAATCTGGATTTTCTAATGCTGATATCAACATGAAATCATTCAAGACAGTCTCTCTTGTCAGCCCACATGTATTTGGTACAGCCTATAAATAACTAGCACTTGCACCCATAGAGGTTCAAAGAATTCGCCAATAGGAACAACCAATGAGTTTAGAAAATTTTCTGGCGTGAATTTTTTTACAGCGTGAGACAATTCCAAGCACTATAATGCTCACATATAAAAGCCTATCGGCTAATTAAATATATTTCTGGGTTTTAAAACTAGAAGTCTAATGCTCTTTAATTTGAAATTAAACTTTGCCAAAAGCATGGATGTTTTTCAATTTTAGGTAATGATGATGTTTGCTACAAACTATGCAGCATTGAGATAGATATCATTTGCATTCTCCTTATAATTTGTCTTATATTGATCATTAAAGGTATTCCAGTGCTGTCAAAATTACAAATTCAAGTCTGCTCATGTCTAGTGGTTGAGATGGAGGATCCCATGCAAGCTACTCAAGTTCAAACTCTGGCAGGCTTACATTTTACTCTAGACCAACCTTTTCATCATTTGGTGCATGTGCAAGAATGAATGATCCAAATCTATTGATTTAAATTTCATTTTTTCAACATTGATGGTAATCTGAGATCCTATGGTCAAGGATCATTTTCATTATTTTATTTAAGCATTCCCTGACTGCATTTGCCATGAGTGATTTTCAAATAGGAGGCTATGCCAGATCCCTTTCAGAGTTAAGTGAAAGTTGCATTGTTCCAGAGGTTTTCAACTTTTGTGCCTATTACTTGCACTCCTATTTTAGATTTAAGCAAAGTGTTTCAGGAAACCATGTTCATTCTATGCAAAACATTCATTGCTCTCATATCGCTTTGCATCTTGATGCGGTTGCCATAGTAGCATTACACTCCAAAAACTCATGATTAATCCCAAGTAATTGTCACCCACCACCTTTGTCATGTTGTTCCCCGAGTTATTAAAACAGTGGCTCTAAATTTGTTTTATGCATACCTATCTTTTTTTGGCCCATTTTTAACATTTAGGGGGAGAAAAATAAAAGCATGGGCATTGGGAATTTCTAGTTTAGAATTAAGGCTAGGGCATTCTAAATTTTCTTTTAAGTTTGACCTTGAATAGATTTATTTTTGAGTTAAAATTGTTCGCACTAACGAAGGTTTTTCTTATAATTTATACCCTGATGAGGGTTTAGGTAAAAGCGATACTGGGTCACCCTGAAATAGTATGCTCCATAGTTCAAAAACATGTAACTTGGCAGACCCAATTTTTTCTACGACTTGATGACTTGACAGAAACTTAGCAAAACCTTGTTCATATGGACAACTAACAACATAGTACTCTGAAACTCCAAGCACAATGATTTGTTATTTGGAAGGATGTCCTTTACAATTGGAGTTTTGATGGTAACTTCTTAAGATGTATGAACAAATAACAATAGACAAAGCTCCTTTAAACCTTTAAAATCAAGCTTGTTGGGGACCTTTTGATGAGCACACAGTGATACTGAGAGGCGGGGGGTTGAATCAGTATCTAACAATCTTCTACTTTTCCAAACTCAATTAATTACATTAACAACACATATGCAAGATCTAGCAATTAAGTATATAATGAGAACACACGATTTACGTGGAAACCCTTTCAGGAGAAAACCATGACACAATATTGCTTATATATATATATAGATATATATATCTTTTCTTCTTCTTGTAGGTTCCAACCTACTTCACATACAAATAGTGAGCTCCAACTCACAAGACACACCAACCTCCACTTGACAGAATTATAAGCACCAACATATTGGAGGCTCCAACCCCCACAAACCTGATTACAACTTACACAACATCATTTTTCCCCAAATCTGATTACTATCCACACAACATCCTTCTTCCAAATCTGGTCACAATCCACACAATTCTGATCCAATCACAAATCTGATCCAAACACGACTTCTCTTCCTTCTTGCAACTCTAATCCAATCACAAATCTGATCTGAATCATGTACTCTTTCTTTTCACAAATCTGATCACTATCATGTCAATATTTTCACATAGATTTCTGCTTCTTATCTTAACATATATATTTGCATTTATTATTCATACATGGGCTGCATATGCACTCAAAATAAATCTGAGTTACACTTCATTTTTTTGCCCTTTAACTCTTCCTCAATCTGCTCTTATTCATATTATTCATTAAATTCTTGCTTACAAACCACACTATCTTCCATACTTTATATCAACTCAAGGGAGACGATTTGGTATAGACACCACTCTTGATGATAAACACCTCTCTTGCTGGTTGCCCCACTTCCTTTCTTGATCGCACCACTTGATAACTAATATTTGTCTTTTTGTGATAAGCTCCTCCCCATACTATGATTCGCACCACATTTTTCAAATTGTATTACAAAAGATAGTAAGTATTACACTTTGAATTCATACAGCCCTTTGTAATTTGCATAATATGAAATCACATGATCCTTGATTAAATTTCGACTTCCTCAAAGGCATATTAATAGCATTCTTTGTCAAAACGATTTTGTGATAGAAGTCGGCCAGCTTGCATATACTCATATGATATAAAATTTATTGTCTTTAGTCGGCAATATCTAGTTAATTCCAAGTCGGTCCATCTTTATATGAGTCGCCCATTTTTCCAACTCATACTGCCTTCTTAATCGCTGCTCTTTACACATAAACAACTCTTAATATAACAGCTTTCCCTTTTATCATCAGATCGCTCCTTGATATAAATTGCACTACATGATATATAGTAAATAGCTAAGTCTTGTAGGGTGCTCCATGGAAGTCGGCTAGCATTTGGGGTCGGCCTCTATTTGAGTATTTTAAATCTGAGTTTATTCCATTCTAATTCTTTATAGAAATTGCTGCTCTCAAACATAAACTGATCGCTGCCTTTTTGATAAATACAACCCTTAACAAATTGGCCACCTCTTCTTTTTAATATTAATAAGACATTATATCTTATTTGATAGCGCTTCACTTCACATTATGTTAATAAGACATTTTTGTCTTATATGGGAGCGCTTCCAGAATGGGAAGAGGTCGGCCTCACTAGAATGTTATTATTTTTTATTTTGTTCAAACTTCACCATGTCCTATTATGAATCGGATGACATCTAAATCATTTCACCTTGTCTTTTCTCAACCACTTGTCCTATCTTATTTATATCAAGCGCTCCTTTGGAGGGAGTCGGCCTCTTCACTATATTAACTGCTTTTAATGCTTTAATGATTGTTGCCATATCTTTGAATTTCAATATTGTTTAAATCTTTAATTGAAACAAAGGCAATGTCGTCTTCTTCTTTAAATGTCTATTCCATATCAGTTTCAAACTTGATTGTTCTACTAGATCATCCCTCTATCATGTTCTGTTTATTGAATACCTTCATGACATCAATGATAACATGTCCAACAATCTCCTAACAATTTCTTTGACAACTTTGTCTACCTTTGACATCAATGACAAACATTCCAACACATTTTTCGTCTCAAATAACAGCCTTCAAGATTCTACATGCTTAGTACTATTGGTCGATGTTGTTTAGAGATGCTTATGAATGGGTGCATAGGTGTCAAATGTGCCAACAGTTTGTAGGAAAGTTGAAATTGGCAACTCTCCCTTTGACATTGATAAATATTGATGGTCCATTCCAACAATATGGTTTAGACTTATTGAACCACTTAATCCAGACTCAAGTAAAGGGCATGTTTTATGTGTTGACCAAAATCGACTATTTTACCAAATGAGCAGAGCCAATACGCAACAAAAGAATAATGTTAGAGGTAGTTTGGAACATCTTTAAGGAGATTATTTTGTCCTAGTTTGTAGTACCTAGGAAGATAGTCATAGATATTGCTTCAAGTTTCTCATGTAAAGAAATACTAAAATTTTGCTACAATATGGTATCCTTCTTGCTCATTTGTTGGACTACTATACACAAGGGAATGGGTAGGCATAATCTTCGAACAAGAATATCATCACAATCATCTGCAAGTTGGTAGATGAGAATCAAAGAACCTGACACATGAGATTGTATGACATGTTTTGGGTTGATCGAATCAATTCAAAAGAGAGCGATTAAGACTTCCCCATATATTATGATATATGTAATTGAAGAAGTCTTGCTAATCACTCTCAAATTGCTAGCATTGCGGTTGGTAGTGGTCGTGGAGGACAATTACTTCAAAGATCCGATTGAGAAGTGTTTACTTTATTTAATCAAGCTTGAGAAAGATAGAGTTGAGACTATCTACATAATGATCACACATTAAGAGTGAGTGAAGAAGGTTCTTGACAAGAAGGTGCAAAAGAGAGATTTTAACACTGATGATGAAGTTGCACTTTGGGATAAGCATCATGAATCCAAATGTATGCATGAAAAGTTTTATTCAATGAGGCTTGGGACTTTTAAAATTCATCGCTTATGTGGAGATAATATGTACTATCTTGCTCATATA
Organism: Cunninghamia lanceolata; assembly: GCA_027924645.1. NCBI lineage: Eukaryota > Viridiplantae > Streptophyta > Pinopsida > Cupressales > Cupressaceae > Cunninghamia > Cunninghamia lanceolata. Next base: position 16,370,880 of record BSBN01000107.1, on the reverse strand, counting down.
GATGGTACACATCTACCTTTTCCTTAAAATGGGAAATATTTGAAACTATTTTATCCTTAGGATTTGATGTGTTTCCTCTTTTCTTGATGTGATTCATTATGTCATGATGTGTTTCCCTTTAAGTTGTGTTGATTGTTCATTATTATTTATGTTTATGTTTTAGATTAGCCTTTTGTTTAGGTAGAAGCTTAACTGTTTTGAGCAATGGATGACATTGATCTACTCTCAAACTAGATGTTATGAGGTCCTCATATGACCCAAGAATGTGCCATGGTCCCCCCAAAAAAGCCAGTAACTTTTTGTACTAAACTCCTTGCATTTTTTATTGAGTTTATCTATTAGTTTGACACGTAAAGACATTGAATGTCAAGATTGTGTCTTTGTTGTTTCCATTGGTCCCAAGTAAAGCTCATTGTTTCAGAGATGTGTTAATTGATTTGTCAGGTTAATTGAAAGTGAGGTCTAGAGGTCATGATAGAGGCATAAGTTGATCAAAGCCTTAAATATGATCTGGAGGATGCGCCTTGCTAAACTAAAAAAATACTTAGTGTTTGAAAGTTTGGCAATGAGTCCAAAAGTGTGCACATGCTTTTTTAGTAGACTATGTGTTTGAAATTTTGGTAGACTTCAAAAGTACACATTTCTAGACTATTGGTCATGGCAAACATCATAAAAGTGTGCACCCAAGCTGTAAGGACCAAAAGTAGTTGGAAATAACTAAGGCAATGACCTAGGGTTTGTAGGAGTACAATCAACACTGAGAGGGGGGGTGAATCAGTGTTGATACACAAAAATCAATTTTTTACCTTCTTTCAAAAATAGTCAATAAGTTTTATCTGAATTGAGTCTATTATCAAATAACACATTCACCAAATTTTCAATTATGTAGGACACCTAAAATTATGCAAGTCATCAACAGAAAAAATATTCAAGACATTAACACAAGAAGAATTATCGAGTGGAAAACCCTCCTAGGGTAGAAAACCCACTCAAACTACCTCACTGGCTTATATGTGAAAACTTCAAGTTTTATAATAAAATATAAGGTCTCACTGACCTATATCAATGCCTCACTGCCATAACATGTCTCACTGACCTACAAGATGCCTCACTGGTTGGCTTTTCTCGATCAATTAAAAACAAAAGATCTCATGTGCAAGAAGTAATTGTCATTCAATCCGATTTGCACCATTCAAATCAACTCATCTACAACATATATTCCATTATTCCAATCCTCTAACACTTTATCCTTGAAATCATCTAATTCACCTGATCAATAAAATATGTCTTTTTCACTACAAATTGGTTTTCACATTTATTTATCTGTATTTTATTTTCAATTGAATCTTCATAAAATTTTCTTCAATACAACATATTGATCTCATAACACCTCTCTTTTTTACCAATGTGCCTGCAACTTCATTATATACAAATATAATGACCTTTCACATTCTCTGAAAACAAAATCATCTTCTGCAATTTTGTCTGCATAAAAACGTCATATATTTCTTCACTACATCTATGAAGAACCTGCAAAGAAAAATAAAATCAATTTTCTCTTCATTCCCATGACCATTCATTTTCTTCTCCATCATGCAAGAAAAAATAAAATCAATCTTTTTCAAAGCCATTCTCTTTCCTCTATTTCTCTGAATCATCTACATAAGTCTTTTCACATTTGGAGCCTTCAATTTGCTCAAATTTCCTTTCATAAAAATTTCATCTCAAAAATCTTTTCAACATGCTCTTGCAAAAAGACAAAAACAACTTCTCCCAAGAGAATCATTTTTCAAGAAAAGCATTCCATAATATCTCATGCAAAACACAAATGACTTTCAAATTCTCTATTTTGCATACCTTCATCTCTTCATATTCTTTAAAACCTCCTCTCCAAAAAAATCACTTCACAAAAAAATAATTTCCAATTTAATAAAATGTCTTAAAAAAAAAAAATCTAAAATAAGCCCCTTAAATCGAGAGAGAGAGAGAGGGAGGGGGGGGGGGGATACTTGTGTTTTAGATTTAGAAAAATCTTTAAAAAAAATTTCTAAAAACCTTTTAAAACTCCTTAAAAGATTTCCAAAATCTGCCTTAAAAATAGCCTTGGAAAAAATGGCATTTGTGGGCTGACAAAATAGGAAATAAATTTGTAAAGACTTACTCAAAACTTTTTAAAAAAACTCCACTTTATAAAAAGCATCGAGCTCCCCCTTTAAATAAGGATCGATGCTTATAAGGAAAGGTCGGTTTTTTAATGTCATAAATGGCCTTTTAAAACTTTTCATTTGACCTTTGATTTTCTTTTCCCGCTCGAAACACATATGGTAACCGGTGTATTTGGTAACACCTAGAAGAGAGGCCGGTCACAACAATGTAAAAGAACCCCTTTAGCAAGTCACTTAAGTGACTGGTGACTTGCTATTGCAAGTCAACTGTAAATCATAAGAAATCGAGGGCCAGCAGAGGGAAGAGTAAAACCATATTACTTAGCTCATTTAAGTCATAAAAACAATGCACTTGGCTAATAAAATTAGTCATTGAACATTGAACTTTATTGACTCCGAAACACCTATAGCTCTTTAATCCTTGAAGACAATATCCTGATTGCTTGCATATATGTTCTGGAATTTTGCAATGATCCTTGACTTGATATGAATAAGTTAAAAACATTACAAGTTGTGATTACTTCCTTGACTTGACCTTTCCTTGTCTTGTTTCCATCTCCAAACACTGAGATACTGAGCCTAAATCAAAATCACAGAAGCAGAACAATATGAATATGAACATGATGAAATGACTATGATAAGCAACTCCTCAACTCCTGATGATGTACTTTTCAAAGCAACTCAATGACATCAATCCAACATCAACATGACAACCAGAAAGAAACCTCAACAAGATGAATTGTAACATAATCCCTTGACATGAAGTATGAGCACCAAACCTTCTTATTAACATGATGAGAACCAATACCAAGACAATACCTGACCATCATAGCCATCTTCTGAAGCCACAACCTAAGATCCAACTGAGATCCTCTTACCCAACCTTTGACATTTTCACATCAACCAACATAACTTATATCTGAGCAAATAATACCTGATGATATGTGAGCATCAACAAATGATGTGATCAAGAAGATCAAACAAGTCCTGTCATAAACATGAATCTTGTATCTGTCATAACTTAAATCTGTGTATATGAATGCACAAGAAATGCATGAAAGCACACAAGAACATGAAGCAACTCCAAACAATATTATGAGTCCATAATCAACTTCAAGCAGAACCAATCATACTATAAAGTCCTGATGACCTCAAAATAATGACCTCTGCATTAGACCCATATGGTCAACTTGTGAACATCATGGTTGCATGAGACACACTTTGTCAATCAACTTTGCATCACAAGACATATGCATTTCATCATATCTGCATCATATATGAACTGAAAACAACAATCATATCAAACCATAAACATGATGAACAACCCCTGTCAATACCAACACCTTTTTGACATCAATGACAATCTACTTTCATCAATCTCCCCCTTTGTCATTGATGGCAAAACTTCATGATGCAATTTTTCTTTCTCCCCCTTTTTGACATCTGATGACAAAGGCTCAAATCTATTTGCTCCCCCTGTGTTGAATAACTCATAAACAACGTTAGCATGAGACAAGCAAATTTATGATGATATCAAACAACTGCTTACTTATATCTTGGATCACAAGCACTATTACTGACCTTGTTATCTATATACCAACCAAGAATTGAAACATCACTTACCCAAGACTTTGATACCACTAGTCTCAAAAAAAATTAATCACTAATCACCTTTGCTAAAAGCTCTATTCTTGTAAATCTACATAATGAACAACTCTTCAACTTGAGAACAACAAATCACCATGAAGCACATCTCTGAAGACATACCAAACCAAACATCAAACCACTGCAGATCACAACACAAATATGAGATGAAAATGAAACACTGACATCAATGAGATCCTCTGATTACATCTTTTGACAAGATGAAGGCTGACATATATGTGCTTTGAACTTCATGCAAAAATATCAACCACTTCAAAACTTATGATGAACAATAATGCAGACTCAACAAGTAAAAGTCATGAAGATTTCTCATCACACTATTCACAACACATGATGATATGATGACCACTTTTGAGAAGGCCTTGCCAAGAATCCAAGATGAATAATCAATCTACTCCTGCACACACTTCTTGGCATGATAAAGAATGCAAACCATCTAAATAGATGAAGATTATTTTGATAAAGACCATCCTCCTGTTCCTGCACAAGATACCTTTTGCAACACAATGTCAAACAAAACCAAATCTGAAACATACTGCAATAAACAAGAATTGTTGCTTCTTGACTTTGTTACACAAATCAACCCATCAAATGTGACATATCAACAAACTAATCTGTACCAAGTTCTTCTTGCAACAACACTTTGCAACAACAAATGCAGAGATTAGAGTTATGAGTTGAATTTTTCATTTTCAGCCTCCTCAGTCAACATATGCTAAAATCTGATAAGAGCTCCTTGAAAACATCTTAAGCTCATTGAACTGTAGCATCATAAGTATGATATGAACAAGATAAAAAAATCACCAAACCACTCAACATCAACAAACTTTTTGTGCATTGAACCCTTGAACATCTTATCTACAATATGACATCATTTACTGATCATTTGAATCACAGACATACACTGAAGAACACCATTATGAACTTGATAAGCATCTTAGCAAACATAATCAGAGATGAATCCAATAGCATAATAAACAAAACAAAGCATCAAATGATTTCCTTTCTAAAACTTCTTGGGGATACTTGATAGGACATGAACAACTCCCCCTCACATTATGCCATGTGTTATGCAACTGATGAAATAACTTGTGCAAGATGCACAAGTTTAGAATTTATCTTCTCTTTGCATTATTTTTGTTTCTAGATTTTTACAGGCTCTTTCTTTTGCTCAATTTTCTTCTTCCAAACCTTTACAACCTTTTCCTTTTTCCATCCATTCAAACCAGGTGAAGCTATTCTTCTATACAATCTGCAACTATAAGCTTTGTGACCAGGTGAATCACACTTGAAACACACAACATTAGCGTTCCTTATTGAAACAAATCGATTTTTTCTGCAATTAATTGCTTTATGCCCAAAATGATTACAAGTATAACAATAACCATTAAATGAATAGTTATACCTGTACATGTATGCTTGTCTTATAGGAGCAATTCTTCTTCTTTGATTGTTCACTTTTCTTTCAAGAGTAGCAGGTTGATCATTTTTTCTTCTAGGAATCTCTCTAACATTAGAGGACTGACTCTTTTCATAACCAAGTCCAGTAGTGTCTCCATGTAGTTTTTGTTTACCCAACATTTCATGTAACTTACTTGTGCTCTCTCCAAATTTCAAATTGTTTTCCAACTGCTTCTTAACATCCTCAAGATCTTTTCTTAAAGAGACTATCTCTCCTTCAAGCTTTTGACATTCAATTGTCTTAGCTTCCAACTCAAACTTTGTTACTTCAGCTATCCTCTTAACTTCTTCAACTTTAACCTTCAAATTGATAATTTATTTGTCTGATTCACCAACTTGACTTCTCAAGTTCATAACCAGATTTCTTACTTCTTCAAGATCTAAAACAACTTTGTCCTTGGATTCTTTCTCTTGTTTAAGCTGGTCTTTTAATCTCATGTTTTCTTTACTAAGTTGCTTAATTGTATCCAGGGCACATAGAAGCTCTCCTTCAAAATCAACTTCACAATCAACTTCATCCACAAAGAGGTCTGTTTCTTCATCATTGATCTCAACAGCAAAAACATTTCTTTCATTTAATTCTTGTTCTCCATCATTCACAATAATTTCTTCTTTTTTATCAAAATTCTCAACTGCAGGATCATTCTTTTTCAGGGGTAACATATGCAACATATCATTGCTCGGCTTAACTGAGGCTTGTTTTACCATCTTTTGATCAGCATCGTTCTTTTCTATATTCAAGACCTTATTTCTATTCTTCTTTCCCATGGTACTCCACACACAGGATCTACCCAAGCTGACAAGGCTACAAAAGGGAACCAATGCTTTGATACCAATTGTAGGAGTACAATCAACACTGAGAAGGGGGGTGAATCAGTGTTGATACACAAAAACCAATTTTTACTTTCTTTCAAAAATAGTCAATAAGTTTTATCTGAATTGAATCTATTATCAAATAACACATTCACCAAATCTTCAATTATGTAGGACACATGAAATTATGCAAGTCATCAACACAAAAAATATTCAAGACATTAACACAAAAAGAATTACCGAGTGGAAAACCCTCCTAGGGTAGAAAAACCGCTCAAACTGCCTCACTGGCTTATATGTGAAAACTTCAAGTTTTACAATAAAATATAAGGTCTCACTAACCTATATCAATGCCTCACTACCATAACATGTCTCACTAACAAATGGTCTCATTGACCTACAAGATGCCTCACTGGTTGGCTTTTCTCAATCAATCAAAAACAAAAGATCTTATGTGCAAGAAGTGATTGTCATTCAATTTGATTTGCACCATTCAAATCAACTCATCTGCAACATATATTCCATTATTCCAATCCTCTGACACTTTATCCTTGAAATCATCTAATTCCCCTGATTAAGAAAATATGTCTTTTTCACTACAAATTGGTTTTCACATTTATTTATTTGTATTTTTTTTTCAATTGAATCTTCATAAAAATTTCTTCAATACAACATATTGATCTCATAACACCTCTCTTTTTTACCAATGTGCTCGCAACTTCATTATATACAAATTTAATGACCTTTCACATTCTCTGAAAACAAAATCATCTTCTGCAATTTTGTCTGCATAAAAACGTCATATATTTCTTCACTGCATCTATGGAGAACCTGCAAAGAAAAATAAAACCAATTTTCTCTTCATTCCCATGACCATTCATTTTCTTCTTCTCCATCCTGCAAGAAAAAATAAAATCAATCTTTTTCAAAGCCATTCTCTTTCCTCCATTTCTCTGAATCATCTGCATAAGTCTTTTCACATTTGGATCCTTCAATTTGCTCAAATTCCCTTTCATAAAAATTTCATCTCAAAAATCTTTTCAACATGCTCTTGCAAAAAGACAAAAACAACTTCTCCCAAGAGAATCATTCTTCAAGAAAATCATTCCATAATATCTCATGCAAAACACAAATGACTTTCAAATTCTCTATTTTGCATACCTTCATCTCTTCATATTCTTTAAAACTTCCTCTCCAAAAAAATCACTTCACAAAAAAATAATTTCCAATTTAATAAAATGTCTTCAAAAAAAAAAAATTCTAAAATAAGCCCCTTAAATTGAGAGAGAGAGAGAGGGGGGGGGGGGGGGGGGTAATTGTGTTTTAGATTTAGAAAAATCTTTAAAAAATATTTCTAAAAACCTTTTAAAACTCCTTAAAAGATTTCCAAAATCTGCCTTAAAAATAGCCTTGGAAAAAATGGCATTTGTGGGCCGACAAAATAGGAAATAAATTTTTTAAGACTTACTCAAAACTTTAAAAAAAAACTCCACTTTATAAAAAGCATCGAGCTCCCCCTTTAAATAAGGATCCATGCTTATAAGGAAAGGTCAATTTTTTAATGTCATAAATGGCCTTTTAAAACTTTTCATTCGACCTTTGATTTTCTTTTCCCGCTCGAAACACATATGGTAACCGGTGTATTTGGTAACACCTAGAAGAGAGGCCAGTCACAACAATGTAAAAGAACCCCTTTAGCAAATCACTTAAGTGACTAGTGACTTGCTATTGCAAGTCAACTGTAAATCATAAGAAATCAAGTGCCAGCAGAGGGAAGAGTAAAACCATATTACTTAGCTCATTTAAGTCATAAAAACAATGCACTTGGCTAATAAAATTAGTCATTGAACATTGAACTTTATTGACTCCGAAACACCTATAGCTCTTTAATCCTTGAAGACAATATCCTGATTGCTTGCATATATGTTCTGGAATTTTGTAATGATCCTTGACTTGATATGAATAAGTTAAAAACATTACAAGTTGTGATTACTTCCTTGACTTGACCTTTCCTTGTCTTGTTTCCATCTCCAAACACTGAGATACTGAGCCTAAATCAAAATCACAGAAGCAGAACAATATGAATATGACCATGATGAAATGACTATGATAAGCAACTCCTCAACTCCTGATGATGTACTTTTCAAAGCAACTCAATGACATCAATCCAACATCAACATGACAACTAGAAAGAAACCTCAACAAGATGAACTGTAAAATAATCCTCTGACATGAAGTATGAGCATCAAACCTTCTTATTAACATGATGAGAACCAATACCAAGACAATACCTGACCATCATAACCATCTTCTGAAGCCACAACCTGAGATCCAATTGAGATCCTCTTACCCAACCTTTGACATTTTCACATCAACCAACATAACTTATATCTGAGCACATAATACCAGATGATATGTGAGCATCAACAAATGATGTGATCAAGAAGATCAAACAAGTCCTGTCATAAACATGAATCTTGTATCTATCATAACTTAAATCTGTGTATATGAATGCACAAGAAATGCATGAAAGCACACAAGAACATGAAGCAACTCCAAACAATATTATGAGTCCATGATCAACTTCAAGCAGAACCAATCATACTATAAAGTCCTGATGACCTCAAAATAATGACCTCTACATTAGACCCATATGGTCAACCTGTGAACATCATGGTTGCATGAGACACTTTGTCAATCAACTTTGCATCACAATACGTATGCATTTCATCATATCTGCATCATATATGAACTGAAAACAACAATCATATCAAACCATGAACATGATGAACAACCCCTGTCAATACCAACACCTTTTTGACATCAGTGACAATCTACTTTCATTAGGTTCAAGTGGAACAAGCCTTTAAGGATATGCCTTAGGTTGACATGACATCCTCCAAAATGTGCCTTTGAAAAGTTACTTAAGTTACAAGTGACACGACCTTGTTTGGCATGCACTTTTCCTATCATATCCTATTTTTCAAGTGAAACATATCCTTGAAGCACCCACTTCTTTCTTTATTGACAAGTTATCACTCTTTAAGTTCACTTCTATATTGGTCTTTCCCTCTAAAGTGTGTGCCTAACCATCCTTTTCCATTAAAAATAAACGGATTTCAAAAGTGCATAGACTTGAAAGGTTTATAAAACAAGGAGAGGATTACTTGTCATTCTTATTTGAAGTACTCAGTGTTTGAGGATGGTGAAGCATTGGAATGCAACATTGGCCTAGGGGTTGCAAATTTTTGAACCTTACAGGCGTGACATTGTAGGTTTTCATAAGTTTTCAACCATTGCTAAGTGCCATCAAGGTTGGTGATAATTTTATGCAAAAATATTTGGTTTTGGTTTGCAACCCTAGGGTTTCAAAGGCAGTTTTTAGTTTTCATTGAGGGTTTGGAGAAGATTTTACCTTGCTACAGTTTTGTTGTGCTAAAATTCCATGCTTTAGTAATTTTCTAGGTTTTACATCTCTACATTTAAAACCTAAGGTTTCATCCTTTCACAAGGACTTGGGGCTTTGTATTTGGTGATTTTCATAAGCTATTTTTTGTGGGTTTGTGATTGTGGTTATGAATTTTTCAAGCATAAGACAAGGGTTTGAATGACAGTTATTTCAGTAGTTTGTTACAACAGTCATAATTAGGTTTGTGCAAGTATTTCTACATCTTAGTTACTCATTTTTGAAACATTAGGGATTTTTAGACAACACTTTGGTAAGTCATTCAAGAGTTTGCATGGCCATTTATTTTGCCATTTTCAAACTCAGGAAACAATAGTTTCAAGTTTTCAATTGAAGAAGGATAGTGAGAGTTTTATTCAAAATTGAAGATCTAGGAACATGTGGATCCAAAACCACTTCTAGTAAATGAATATTTGATCCAGGAGCATCTCAGGTTGCAGAGCAATCTTGCATCAACCAAAAACATTTGCACTCTTTCTTTTCTTTCATTTTTAGTTTAGTTCAGTCAGTGTAGTTTTTAGCATTTTGTACCGCATTTCACCGCATCTTCATATCAGAGCTTGCGGAGTAGGACTTAGCATTTAGATATTATCATCTACATCATATCCAAATTTCAGGGCATTTGGACTTGTCTGCTAAGATTTATCGCTATCAAAAGATCATCAACTTTCACATAACAGAGCATTCAGATAGTCAATTGAAGGAGAAGGATTGCGGAGCACTTCTGTGACTTGTGGAGCTAAATGGAACATCATTCATAGCACGTATTAATCAGATAGACCTTCTTGAGGTCCGCACCAAGTTTCATGCATTTGCGGAGCAATGCCAAATGTTGAAGGTCGACCTACTTGTTTCCACATGCTACATCCTTCTTTGGAGTTTGTAACCTCTTGTGGCTGACGCGGAGGATTTCATGAGCTGGAAGATGATATATATAGATCTCTAAGATGTATTAGGAAGTTAGTAGTTCTATGATATGATTTAGATAGTCTTAGCACTTAGATTCTTTTTAGGAGGGCACTTCAATGCCATATTTTGCATATTTGTTGTAACCCATAAAGCAGGCCTGTGCGCCCTTTGATTGTAACCCGCATGCTGCCAACATATAAGCATTCTGAATATATGATATATTGAGCATTTGAATCTTCAATTGCATTCTACAATTGAGTTGTTTCTGTTGTGTTTACTCTAGCTGCATGGTTTGGACAGTTCATTCTGTGAACCCTCCGACTGTGACTGCACCAAGTGGTATCAGAGAAAAGTTTTGAATCCTTTGGGAAGTGAAGGCATTCCAAAAGATCTTGTGGTGAACTAATCATCGACCTGAACTAGTCTACCTGTGTTTGTCAACAGAGTGCCGATTGTGAGGCGGTTGCTACCTTGTAGTCAGATCACCAAATTGAGACAATTGCACTGGATCTTAGGAAGAGATGCCGCCGAGGAGGATGCATGCTATGGGAAATGTTACTGGAAGAATGGAAGAAATGATGGAGATGATGAAAATAATGAAAATTAGATTGGATGTTGTAGAAGAAGATAGAAGAAGATGACTAACCCCTAGACATGATGCTGAAAGTGATGATGAAGAATTTCAATCTGCAGATCAAAATGAAGAAACCCTAGAAGAAGAAGAAGAATCAAATCAGGTGGAGATGTTGAAAGCTATTTTGAAGATTGGTAAGAGGCCTAGAGTGGATGTATCGAACTACACTGGAAATTTGAATCTGAAGGAATTGATTGATTGGATAAATGACTTAGAGGAATACTTTGAATATGAGGAGATTGAAGATTCGAAGAAGGTGAGATTTTTGAAGACCAAGTTGAAAGGACACGCTGCTATTTGGTGGAAAGAAGTTCAGTTGGATATAACATGAGAGGAAAAGAAAAGATCATAAAATGGGATAGAATGGTGACAAAGTTGAAGAATCAGTTTGTACCTGCTGACTATGAGTTGGAATTATTGAAGATATTGCAAAACCTAAGTCAAAAGGAGAAATCTGTGAAGGAGTATACTGAAGAATTTCATAAGATGATCATAAGTACTGGACATAGTGAAGCAAGCAAGGAGAAAGTGGCAAGATACATAAATGGATTGAGGATGAATATTCAAGAAGAACTAAGTCTGGTAAGGATGACAACAATAGACTTGAAGCATATCAATTTGCATTGAAAGTTGAAGACAAGTTGAATAAGAAACATGAGCAAAGACAGAGAGGTAGAGGAGGTAAATTTCAAAGAGGTAGAACATATTCCGGAGGAAAAAGACCTTATGCGGAACAGAACAAAGAAAGTATTCCATTCAAGAAGGAAGATAGAGACAACAATTCATATCAGAGAGATGACAGAAATTTCTACCACAGAGGGAATCATAATTTTACCGTAATGAAGGATACAAGAGAGATGAAAGAGGATTTGATAAGAGAACATTCAGAGGAACTTGTTTTTAAGTGTGGAGGTGAAGGACACAAAACATTTGAATGTCATCAGGGAAGTACAAGCAAGAAGACAGAGAACAGTACAAGAGCAGCTTATGTGGAGGAAGAACCTGTTGGATCACCTAGTTCAATCGGAAAGCCAGAGAAAGGAGAATCATTAGTCATGAGGAGAGCATTATTTCAAGTTGAGACAACTAAGGAACCACCGCAGAGGAAAAGTTTGTTTCGGACTAGATGCAAATCAGGAGGTAAATGTTGTAAAATGATCATTGATAGTGGTAGTACTGATAATTTGGTTTCAGAGGAGATGGTGACTAAGCTTAACCTGGAGAGATTGAAACACCCTAAACCCTACAAGATAGCATGGATTCAAGATGAACACAAGGTACTGGTGAGTGAACAATGTTTGGTGAAATTTCATATAAGATCTTATAATGATGAAGTACTGTGTGATATTATGCTGATGGATATATGTCATATATTGTTGGGTAGACCATGGCAATATGATAGAAAAGCTATATATGATGGAGAAAGAATACTTATACCATAACATCAAATGGGAAGAAACATATCTTGATACCTTTGGAAGATGAGCCTAAAAGTGAAGTATGTGGGAACGCTAGAATCTATTTGGTTGATAGAAGGAAATTTCTGGATGGATTGGGACATGAGAATATGTGTTTTGTTTTGATTCCTAAGAAGTGCAGAACCCTAAATGTAGAGACAAAAGAATCACAGCCAGAGGAGATAACTGAATTGTTGACAAAGTATGAAGACATCATATTAGATAATGTACCTGAGGGATTGTCACCAATTCAGAGTATCAGTCATCATATGGACCTTATACATGAAGCTAGTTTGCCTAATAAATCAGCACACCGGATGACACCAGCAGAGAATGCGGAGCTGAATAGACAGATATAGGAACTGTTGAGGAAAGAATTGATTAGAGAAAGTTTGAGCCCATGTGCAGTACATGTAGTACTAGCACCAAAGAAAGACAGATAATGAAGGATGTATACATACTCTATAGCAATCAATAAGATCATAATTAGTTATAGATTTCCATTGCCAATGATGGATGACATCATGGACTATTTGAGTGGAGCAAAGTATTTCACAAAGATAAACTTGAAGAGTGGATACCATCAGATCCGGATCAAAGAAGGAGATGAATGGAAGACTGCAGTTAAGACAAATGAGAGATTGTGTGAATGGTTAGTGATGCCTTTTGTATTGAGTAATGCACCGAGTACTTTCATGAGGTCGATGAATGAGGTTTTGAAGAAATTCTTGGGTAAGTTTGTTATTGTATACTTGGATGATATTTTGATTTTTAGTACGACAAAGGAAGAACATTTGCGGAATATTAGACAAGTATTGCAGAGGTTGAGAGAAGAGAAATTGCTAATAAACATCAAGAAATGTAGTTTCATGAAGTAAGAATTGGTATATTTGGGATTTGTGATTTCTACGAAAGGATTGAAGATGGACTCTGAGAAGGTTAGAGAAATTGTTGAATGGCCAACACTGGAGAACATTAGAGAGGTAAGATCATTTCATGGATTAGAAAGTTTCTACTGGAAGTTCATTAGAAATTTTAGTTCAGTATACACACCAACGACAGAGACAATGAGAGGTGACAAAAAGAATTTTAAGTGGACATCAGGAGCAAATAAAAGTTTTGAATTGTTGAAGCAAAAAGTGACAGAGCAACCAGTGTTAGCATTACCGGATTTCAACAAGGTATTTCAGGTAGATTGTGATGCAAGTGGGAATGCAATGGGAGCAGTGTTAAGTAAAGAAGGTAGACCATAGCATATTTCAGTGAGAAGTTTAATGATGCAAGGAGAAAATAGTCAGTTTATGATCAGGAGTTCTATGCCATAATTCAAGCTTTGAAGAAGTGGAGACATTACTTGTTGCCTAAGAAATTTGTGTTGTACATTGATCATCAAGCTTTACAGTATTTGAATAGATGGGTAGAGTTCATGTAGAGTTACACATTTGTATTGAAGCATAGGAGTGGGAAGTCAAATAAAGTTGCAGATCCATTGAACAAAAGAAGGAATTTATTGACAGAGATGAGAGTAGAAGTATTAGGTTTTGAGGAACTAAATCACATGTATGAGGAAGATCTTGATTTTTCAAAAGCATGGAAAGCATGTAAGGAACCTGTTGTGACATATAGAAGTAAGTGGTTAGATTATTTCATTTAGGAGGATATGTTGTTCAAAGGAAATCAGTTGTGTATACCTAGGAATTCGATAAGAGATAATTTGATAAAGAAGAAACCTAGTGGTGGATTGGCAGGGCATTTTAGAATTGACAAGACAGTGGCTTTGGTAAGTGAACATTATTTTTGGCCTCAGATATATAAGTATGTAAGGAACTTTGTGCAGAGTTGCAGAGTATGTCAAGTTGCAAAAGGGAGTAGTCAGAATACTGGTTTGTATAAAACTTTGACAATACCAAAGAGACCTTGGGAAGACATAAGCATGGATTTCATACTAAGATTACTGAGAACACGAAGGTGACATGATTCTATTTTTGTAGTGGTGGATAGATTTTCAAAGATGTCGCATTTCATACCTTGTAAGAAGACAAATGATGCAGTGCATGTTGCTGACTTATTTTTCAAGGAGAGATTGTGAGATTGCATGGATTACCTAAGAGCATAATTTCAGACAGAGATACAAGATTCATTGGATACTTTTGGAGGACATTGTGGAAGAAGATGAAGACAGACCTAAAGTTTAGTTCAACATTTCATCCATAAACAGATGGACAAACAGAAGTGGTAAATAGGAGTTTGCAAAACTTGTTGAGATGTTTGGTGGGAGATAAGACAAGAAATTGGGATCTAATTCTACCGCAAGCAGAGTTTGCATACAATAATTCAATAAATAGGAGTACAAGGAAGACACCATTTGATATTGTGACCGGAATGAAACCTAGAGGAGTAGCAGAGTTGAGAGACATCAATATGGAGAATAAGAGAAGTGCAGGGACAGAAGAATTTGCAGGATACATGGAGGCGCTACATAATCAAGTCAGGAAGCATTTGGAGGAGATGAATAGTAAGTATAAGGAGCAAGTAGATGAGAAGAGAAGACAAAGAATTTTTAGTTGGAGACGAAGTAATGGTATATCTAAGAAAAGAGAGATTTCCAGTGGGGACATACAACAAGATGAAGATGAAGAAGTTTGGACAATGTAAGATACTCAGGAAAATTGATTCAGGAAATGCATATGAAATGGAGCTACCAGAGACATTGGGTATATCATCTATATTCAACGTTGCAGGCCTATATCAGTATCATGAAGGAGAATCGAGTGACAACATTGGAGATGGTTTGAAGAATTAGTTACCACAACAACAATCAGAGTAGACGAGGAACATCTTGGATAACAGAGTTATACGCAGTACCAAAGGCAAGCAATATAAAGAATATTTGGTAAAGTGGAAAGGCAAACCGGAAGAAGACTCAACTTGGATTTCTCATGATGAGGTAGACTGCCTTAGTTTTCCTCTAGCCCCAACAAAGTGAGGGACTCACTTTTTCAACAACCTCAGGTGTCTGATGCAGGAGCATCCCAAGTGGCAGAGCAATCTTGCATCAACCAAAAACATTTGCACTATTTCTTTTCTTTCATTTTCAGTTCAGTTCAGTTAGTGCAGTTTTCAGCATTTTGTACCACATTTCACCACATCTTCATATCAAATCTCGCAAAACATGTCTTAGCATTTACATATCATCATCTACATCGTATCCAAATTTCAGGTCATTTGGACTTGTCTGCTAAAAGTTATCGCTATCAGAAGATCATCAGCTTTCACAGAACAAAGCATTCAAACAGTCAATTGAAGGAGAAGGTTTGCAGAGCACTTTTGTGACTTTGGGAGCTAAATGGAACATCATTCACAGCACATATTGATCAGATAGACCTTCCTTGAGGTCCGCACCAAGTTTCATGCATTTGCAGTGCAATGCCAAATGTTGAAGGGCGACCTACTTGTTTCCACACATTACATTCTTCTTTGGAGTTTGTAACCTCTTGTGGCCGATGTGGAGGATTTCATGAGTTGGAAGATGATATATATATATATATATATATATATATATATATATATATATAGATCTCTAAGATGTATTAAGAAGTCAGTAATTCTATGATATGATTTAGATAGTCTTAGCAATTAGATTCTTTTCGGGAGGGCATGTGATGTCCCCTAACTGCTGCAAGTAAGTGCTGGCGTGGGCCCCACCCCAGGTGGCCACATATGTCTAGCAAGTAAGTCGGTCCTCGTGGCGCTCTGACAGCGGTTAGGAGATGTGCCCTTCCGCTAGCCCTTAACACCGGGGGCACCATTCACCACCAGTCTGGGCTTTTAGCGTAGTGGTTGTCTAGCTTGGTATTAGAGCCAAGGTCTCGAGGTTGAGCTCTACTGAGCGTGGTGGGCTATGATGTCCCCTAACTGATGTGGGTAAGTGTTGGCGTGGGCCCCACCCCGGGTGGCCACGTATGTTTGGCAGGTAAGTCAGTCCTCATGCGCTCTGGCAACGGTTAGGAGATGTGCCCTTCCACTGGCCCTTAATGTTGGGGGTGCCATTCAGCACTAGTCCGGGCTTTTGGCATAGTGGTTGTTTAGCTTGTTGTAATGGGCCACCCCTGTTTAATTTTTTTATTGATATATATGTTATTTATTATTAGTTTTTGTGGTCTTTTAGAACTAAACAGAAGTTGCAGAAGGGGTTTTGTGTTTTGCATGTAATTTTTTTGCAAATACAATGAAATATATAACATGCATTGAAAACCCAGAAAATCTATGCTAGATATGAGTAAATTAGCAATGACCCAGATCGTATTATGCATCAAAATGAACTACAAGGTCTACCCATTTCAAGATCACCAACTTTGTACAATTGTTGTGTATAAACCAGCAATGGTGTGATACCAAAAATCACGGAATGCATCAAAACCTCAAGTTCTCCAATCTGCAACTATATGAAAGGGTTTCCTAACCCTAGGTGTCCACCAAGGTGGTATTTTGTGCCTCCAAATAGAGGTGATTCACCTCCACAATAACCATGTCCTAGGATAGGCTCTGTACGGCCAGAAATGAGCTATGACAACAATAAAACTGATGATAATTTTCCAACCTTCTATTCAGATATTACATCTGCTTGTAATGATGAAGAGCTTCCCTAAAATCGATGCCATAAGTAGTTTTGTGCTGATACAAACTGATGGGCTTTGATAAATGGTACAACCTGCCTGTGAATGATGTATGACTTGCCTGGAATGTCTTCAATGTGCTGATAAAACCCTCCAAAAAACCTGAGACTTGTCCTTAATCATTTCTTATCATCTGTCCTCACAAATCTGCATATTATCATTGTCAAACTATCACCAAAATGTATAGATTGAAGTACAAGTGAAGCCTCCGTATGAATCTCCCAGCTACCCTCTTGATGCTATCTCTCAAGCATGAGAAGAGTGTTCTTACAGAGGTGTACGTCCTTGCAAAAACCTTGTCCAAACCCCAAAGCCTAGCTTCAAAATTGGTCAACGAAATATTTTCTGAGAGAGAGAAAGAGCAAAATGAATTCACAAATGCCTTTTTATAATCCCTTGGCTCCCAACGTCCAAGGAGGGAAAAGTTAATTAGGCTAAAAGCCTTCCCTTTGTGAGCAACACATGATGAATTATATAAATGAAGAGCCTAAATTAAAAAGACTACCATGAAATCAATTTTGTCCATCGATTGTTTTTCAAAATGTCATAAATGACAAAAAACAAAAATTGAAAACCAAAAAGGTTTTGATAGATTATTAGGGCCAGCACCCCATGCATTGGGCACTGCAACACACTTTAGGTGGAAGTGTAAATTCCTATTTATTCACTTCATGCCGAAACGTGATTATCTCATCGTTCAACTACCAAATTTCTCAAACCACGGGATCGTCAAAACCTGTTTTAAGTAAAGTTGGAAGGAAGACAGAGTAAATATATGTTCACATGCAACTGAATGGATGGGTTCTAACTTCTGTTGGTGCAGCACATAGTAGTATCGAAATTATTTCAAGTTACAAGGAGCTCATTTTCGCAACTGGACAAAAATTTCAAAGCCATTTGAATCTCATACACTCGAAAATTGTTTAAATATCTCTTACTTTAAACAGTCGTCAAGTTTAAAGTAAATACTCTCGTCTTTCTTACTATCTCTGAGAAGATACTTGAAACATTATTATCTCCTCTTGCCAATGTAACTGTCATATGACGAAGATTTTGTGAAGGTGGAGATTTTTCTTTGACAGCTAAGTGAGAGGGCCCACTGCTAATACTGAGCACATAATTGCTAGCTGCCCCGCTGGCCTCTGTTGTTCTGAATACGATTTTTTCATGGAGCTTCGTGAGATTCGAACATTGCTCATTTAGTTGACAATAAAGAGTTTGTATAGGGGTTTATCGAGTAACGCCATTGGCACAGAAATGTCATGTTACCGCACGAACGAGGTAACGCAAAATGCCAAAGAGTACGTAATCGTGTTAGAAAAATAAAAAATTTAATAAGAGCAGCGCAAGTTACAAACCCCTGGATATGTCACGTTATAGCTAAAATACCATAACGCGACTCTCCTTAAATGTCATAATCAATGCTAATGTGGAAGTGGTGGGTCCTTAATTTCTTCTGTCCCTTCTTAATGTTAAGATTAGTGATTATAAAACAATCGCCTCTAAAAAAAATAGATATATTTAAATATAATATAATATTATTATATTTAATGTAATAATAATATAGTTAAAAAATAATTATTATATAGTATAACATTATTATATAGGTAAATCATGATTATACAATATAACATTATTAAAATGTGCTACTATATTATATTTATATTATTACATAGGTTTAGAAATAATTATAAATCTTAATTATTTTAAAACATAATTATTTTACACTCTAATTAATTAAAGTTTAATTATTTTAAACCCTAATCCAAATAATTTTATACTTTAAAGATATTTTAAACCTTAACCCTATTACTTTAAACCTTAACTCTAATGCTCATAAATTATATCGATGTATAAAGCAAATGTTCCTACATGGACAAACCAAAAGAGGCATGACATTATTAAAGAGACTAATATAGTAACAAGTGTTGTTATTATTCAAATGGTATTAGATATGTAGTTTATGTTAAAAGGGGAATTAAGAATGGTCTTAAGAAGTAATATATAGTAATAATTAATGAATAATTCTTATTATTTTTCAAATGTATTAAAAACACTTCTTATTGTATTAAAAACACTTCTTATTAGGAACTGTAGTATTAAGAGACATTAAGTTTCCACAGTCCATAATGATTGCAATTTTATCTTCTCTTGCTATTTTCTCCTGATGATGGATCATGGAGTGTGATCCGAAACGTTGAGGTATAAACTTGCACATAGTTAAATCCTAAAGTATCTAATTGCAACTGCAGTACAACTGTAGTATTATTATTGCAATGAATTTTTTAATCTAAGTTGATATATTAAATACATACTTATAAAAATGATTATGAGCCATCTTAATATGTATTTAATAGAAAAATATAGTTATGTCTTATGTGCATTATAAGTTGTAGAACATAAATCTATTGTGCCCTCATATAATTATTTTTAAAATAATTATATGATTAAATTAATTTACTAGATATATACAATATAGACAAGTTACTTAAAAGGTGATCTATAATTCTCAAAATTATTTTTTAAATGATTATAGAGATGTAAAGTAATGATAATTTTAAAAAATATAAATATTTACCTCATAAGATTTGACAGGATAATAATTTTACCCAACTATGTTTGTTTATCTTAATATGTAATGTAAAAAGAAATTTACTAATATAAGTGAAAGAAGACAATAGTTAATGTGATGAAATTTCAATAAGAATTGATAAAATAATTTAGTGGAATAAATAACTTATAAATTAATAAATAATAAAAAATATCTAATAAATTCTATAATTTCTTACAAAGTTTTCAGCTTGCCCATTGAACCTATGGGTCCAATTGCTAGTTATTTTTTTTATTATTTGAATTTGACCCCTTGTCTCCTCATGAAGCACCCATTCTCCCTAGCACACAACTTTAAGTTGTAACTTCAAACTCCATAAAGAAAAGTTACTTTAATATATTGAAGTAACTATAGCCATCTAACTATTATAAGTCAAATATTTAATTTAACTTATACTTCGACATAATTCCCTGGCCATCTCGAATGTAATGCCCCAAGCTTTCACACAGGACATTAGCCGAATAAACATCGAACCAACAATATTTTCGCGTTTGCAAGTGCAACATTTACATGTCGCATTGCACTCATGCACACACAAGGTGTTGCAACATGTATAACAACACCTAAAAAGACATTACCATTGCACAATGCAAGGTGGCACAAGTGGAAGACTTCACCCATCATGTGACAACTCACCATGATGACCAAGAGAGGTGGAGCTCACTCCATGACGAGGATCAGATACATGTCCACGACCTCGCTCCCTCACAAACACATGGAGTAGGATGAGGGTGACATCGACTTCAGTCTATTCCATGATGACACAAGACATCCCAAACACAAGGGTAACGCTCACCCACGGGATAGTCCAACTAGGAGGTACGATTCCTCAACCAACTAGAATGGTCACTAGTTAAACTCATGTAAAGGCACACATCCCAATGCAAAGGAGGGAATAATCCAAGAGTGCATATCACATCATGGAAATGACACCAAAATACCTACGACGCTAAAAATAGTAATCAATGCCAAAGATGATTCATTTCAACCAAAAACATTAAGATGTCGAACCAATTATGTCCACATGTCAAAAACGACAAAAGCAATACAAAAGGCTATGCATGTTCGACACCAACGTTGACACATGCCAAAAGAAAAGATAGGATCCTCACCACCTATGTGGGATGAATACGATCCAACATAAATATATCCATAAATATCAAATACAACATCAAATAACTAACTCTAAACATGCTAACATAGCTAGATTCTAACATGTAAAATCTATCAAAACATGCCAATGTCCTCACAAACCGAGGCGTGGAAAAATACAAGACGATATCTAATAATTACAATATTCAAAGGGCTTCATCCTAAACATAGATGAATCATAGCCAACATCATACATCAACTCAAATCATTAATTACATCTTATTACAAGGGTCTCAAAAGACCTACATTACAAAGGTTACAATAATCAATAATGATAAAATACAAGTGCATAAACAACCCAAAACCAACATGCTCTCCAAGGTGCAACAAGGCACAAAGCACAAGGTAAACCACCTGCAAAAAGATCAAGGAATCCATCCAGCACCTGAAGATCATCATGAAGGACCAATGGGGAAATGTTGCTCACCTCCCAACCATATTGTCATCGTCGAGTGCAATAGATGTCTACGCAACTCTAGGCAACCCCTGAGCTACGGAGAAGGTGATCATGGCAAACCTACTAAGAGCATCTCACACATCCAGGGTATACAAGAAACATATGGAATACACGCCAATCAATGCACACAACACACATGACAAAACTGCCAATACAATGCATATAAACAACAAATGGTACAACTACCATCCAATTGCATTCAAGTAACATATGGCGCACTTGCCAAAACATAATAGAATGACATAACATTCAAGCATAAGGGAAATAATCACCTTCAATGCACACCAAACGAGGCATAAATCATAATCCATCATAGACACATACAAGCATGAATCAGGCATCATAATGCACATACAATCACATGGTAAACATCACACGTCGAGTCAAACTCCGATGGTGGAAGAAGGAAGAGAGACCTAGGTAGTTAGGACAAGGAGTGTCAAACGAGAGCAATACTCACCTCATGATAGAACATGAGGGCATAACCTCCTCATAGCAACCGGACACTACACTAAAGATTGTTCTTTACACCCAAACCCAAGCAAGGTAGACACTTCACCAACACATGCAGTTTGGTGTAGATGATCTTATTATTAAATTTTATTACCCAATGTGTTTAAATGTTATTCTTGATTAAAAATTCCATTCGATAAAATCCAATGACCTCTTTGGGCCGTGGCGCATGATGGAAGCCACTCCTTTCCTACCCCTAGACCGCTTCCTAAACACCCATAGCACCAATTTGACCAATTGGGCATGGCACGAATTTTGAGGTGACAAAATCATAATTTTGACAAAAACACAACATATTCTCAAAAGATGCAAAATACCATTCTAATTGGGAGACAACTCATCCCATAAACTAAAACATCGAGGAAATGCATACAAAGCAATTTTTGGGTTTTCAAAAATAGAGAAATAAGTGGCACGGATTTCAATGCACCAAAATGTCTCGAAAAATAACATAGTCTCACAAGATGCAGAATCACATAATATGAAGGAGTCAACTCATCCCTCAAAACAAATCATAAAGGAAATGCATAGAATTCAATTTTCATGTTTTCTAAAAGTGCAAAATAACCATAAGGCACTAAAAACTCCATTGGAGCTCTCTTTGGCACCTTGACCAAAGTTTGACCAATTTTCCAACTTTTTTTTTTCAATAGCTATGGATGATCTGACAACTACCCATTATAGATAACATGCCCAACAACCAATATATGCAATAAAAATGAGTTGGGGATTTCCACAGAAAATTTGCTAGGGTTATGTCTATATTTTCATGTTTCCAAAAATAAAAATACATAAAAATAAAAGCATACACAGCTGAAATAAATTTTCTAAACTTCCTACAACTAAGCAAAGCCATCTTCAACCATTCTAGATGGTGTGGCATGAAGGAAACAAAATGAAACAATTTAAATGACAAGATTGGAGAAACTTACCTTCCAATACAAGCAAAATCCAAGGAAAAGAATGAGGTTGAATGTCATATTCAATTCACACACAACAAGCAAACACCAAGCTCTTGAATCCAATCCAAACTCCAAGCAATTCCAAGCAAAACTCCCTTGCAAGCAATCAGATATCCACTTTTCAAGCAAGAGGGTTTCAAACAAAGCAGAGCAAATTCTAGAGAGAAATAGAATAATGAAAAATACATGTCTTTTTCCTTTTATTCTTCTAAATACACTATCCCTTTTTTGGTAATAAATTAATCTTTTAAGTGATTTAATCAATCAATTCAAAATTATAGCCTTTGCACAACTAAATCATTTAATTCAACAATTAAATAATTGAATGTCTCTTTTGCAAATCAAATAGGCATTTCAAATAACACATTAATAAACCTTTTTTCACTTAAAACAACCAAATAATTCACTCAAATAGATAGGGAAATAGTTAGTCGAATGAACTCAACTATTCCAAAAGAGGTTATTGCCATTTACCTCAATCTCATTCCGAAAAGTACAAACATGCCATACTAGGCATTCAGTTTCCTCATTTAATGCAATTTCTACCTTTTTACAAAAAAAAATATCAAATTTTAGAATTAAACGGAAATGATTCAAATTTGTTCCACAAGCATATAATGATGCAACAAACATTTTCGCTAAAACCAAAAATAGCAATTTCTAAATTAAAATTATTAATTTAATCTGAAAACATGGAAAACACACTTTTTGAAACATTTTAAAATAAAGTGCAAGAATGCTAAGGAAATACACGCAAATGCTACCAAACACACATCATGGGTTTCCATAACACAAGAATAAGGGTGAGATGGCTTAGCGTCCCATGTCAACCTTCTCCACATTTCCCACATTAGTTAACACATGTAATTACTTGCACACTCAAGGAAACCATCAGACATACCTGCTCCATACATAAAATAGCTAAAGCACATCATAATACTCAACGTGGCATAATATTGCATAAGCATTATAAACATGGGTCGACAATCAATTAACATCATAAAATCATATATGCATAAATCAACTAACACAATCATACTGAAGACATCACATCCATCCAACATATTACACAATTGAAAACAATGAAGTTGAAGCACTACAATAATCTAACACACATGAACACAACGTATGCAATCCATAATACATAGTTGGAAAGCCAAATAATAAAGCAAAATGCCATTGGAAACACCTCAATGGTCACGTAGAATACACCCTCAAAACCCCTCGATGGCACCATAGACTTCATCGACAAGTTCAGTGCAATGCATCAAAGCATAATAATCACATAATACAATGATAAACACTCATAACAACATATAACACATGAATCAAAAGCACACAAGGCACACACTAGGGTGGGCATTACATCCTCCTCCACTAGCATTAGGCTTACTCCTGGAAGCCTACAAAAAGACAAGGATGAAGTACCCTCAGTACACAATCCTTTACAACACAACAGATCTTAAAAGATCAGTCCTCCTAACCAAAACTAGGTTGAGGTCTCAAAATAATAAAACAAATCTCGAAAGGTGCACCAACTAGGTCAAAACCAACCATCATGCATACAACTCCTCTAAGACTGCATCACTCCATCCTCCAACTGTCATTGCAATGAGAAGAGGCTCAATCCAAAAGGCATAACAGACCATAAGCAAGTCAAGTCCGTAAAACTTAGGACCACAACTATGCTAGGATAACCTCTCAAGCTCTCAACTAAGTCTATGGAAACTCACAAGGCTACCATATCCACTCTCAAGGAGAATTGCAAACAAAATATTTCTCTCAATAATCCTTCCTCAGGAACTACCCACAACAAAAGAGCTCTGATGCAGAGGCATCCACACTAAAACCTTGACATACAGCATGTATGTCTACAACCCATCATCATCATCATATTTTCTGTTAACATTGTCAGCATCATCATATTTTCTCTTGCCGACCGATATCCTCCTGCAGACAAACCTTCGACCTTTCGCCTGTCAGCAGCATCATCACATTCGGCAAGCGCAAACATCCTCCTGATGTTCACTGTTCATCTTACCACCAAACGCTTTCTGTAGCATCATGAGGTTCAACATCATGTTCATCAGCAGGATATAAAATATCCGGCTCCCTCCATATATCCTGATGACGACACTTCACGCACCTTTCCTTCGATGCTTACGTCACCCCGATATCTTGATGACGATTATCCTGATGATGATCACCCCGAAACGCATTCACCTTATGCAAACGATTGCATCATGCTCACCTCCATCTACTCGGATGACGCCCGAAGTAACTACAGGATATACACAGAAATATCCTGATGATGCCGTTGTGACGAATTTCCAACCTTAACGGATTCTAATCTGCCGAACTTCCTGAGGTGACCCGATCTACTTTCAGGGCGATCTTCCAGACTCGAACTATCAGCACGACCTAGCACATACCCATGCTAGGGTTCTCAACACCTCTCGACTGTGATCCTGCAAACATACATGCAAACAAACACAAAATGCAGACTAAACCCTAAGCTATTATACATGGCCATTCCACCGATTCGACGAATCAACTGGTGGAATGGATCAGCGAATCCATGAAACCACCAGAACAGCCACACGATTAAACAATGGAATTCAACAGAGAATGAACACAAACAGGATCTCTTTATTGATTTCAAAAGATGCAATTACAATACTCTGTCTCTCCTCTCTCTGTCTCACTCCCTGCAAAGTCTGATCGATCATCTGCAATATTGCCTAAAACCAACCGATCCTAATGCATAAATAGGATCTCCTGCGAGTACTACCACTCGATTCCAAGCGGCTGGGAGCTTCCAAGCGGCTGGGAGGATCCAACCGGACATACAGCATAACAGTTGTCCTAACAAACTATCTAAAAATAGTAAAGTATGGTCAACATGACCTTATTACAAGCATTGGTCTTATAAGACCTTCTTGGAAACATTAACTAGACCTATAACAAACTAACTGCCTCATGGAGGCTAGCTGTCGGATAGGTGCTCTTGCACCATACTCCCCAACAAAAAAGAACTCATGTCCCATGAGTTAGGTTGTGGAAGTCCTCCACCTTTACACTTTGCCTTTGCAGTGTCTTGACCTGTTCCAACTTTGTCCTCTGCTGGCTCTCGGCTGCTCCAAGACTTCTGAACTGTAACTTGCTTTCTTGCAAGTAAATCCTCATGCCTGTTAATGTAGGCCCTTCTCACACATACCTTGTGTTTGTTAGGTTGTTTTACCAGAACCTCTGTCTGAATACCTGGTTGAATAACCTTAGGAATTGCCTCTTGAACTTCTGCAATGTTCAACTCTGTCTTTCTTTCAACCTTTATAGGACAAACAATAGTCCCAACTATGACAACATCCTTGTCATTCCTCTCAACTGGTTGCTGTTTGCAAACCTGTTGCTGAACCTGCTGCTGACCTCTGTCAGTCAAAACTGAAACTTTCTTCAACCTGTTGTCCTTAACAACTTCTTTCCCTGCAGTGTCCGCAACTGCCTTTATGCCTGCTCCTATAGGCTTCTGCACAAATTCCTTCTTTCCCACTAAAATAATTTTGGCTGCCCCCTGTGCTGCAGCATCTTCCTACAATGGCATCAACATAATAGTTTTCCCATCTTTCTTGATGGTGTAGGTATTAGCATACCCATCATACAGTACCCTCCTATCAAATTGCCATGGCCTACCCAACAGTAGGTGACAACATTCCATGGGCAAAATGTCACACAAAACTCTATCATGATATGCTCCAATCTGAAAATCAACATATGCCTGTTCATAGACAAAAGTGATTGACTATCACTCACCCAAGATGCCTTGTAAGGGTGTTGGTGTGGAATCCTTTCCAAATTCAGTTTATCCACCATTTCCTTAGATACCATGTTGTCTGTTGAACCAGTATCAATGACAACCTTACATACCTTACCTTTGCTCTTGCATGTGGTCTTGAAAAGAGCTCTTCTTTGCATCATATCCTTTGATGTCTGCAAACTAATTCTCCTAAGCATCAATGCTTCTCCCTCCTCAGGATATCCATAACCGTCAGGAACTCTATCTTGATAAGTGTTTAAACTTTGCACACTTTGCTCTACTTTCTCTTCTTGCACAAGTTGTACTCTCTTGTCATTCGTTCTATCATTTCTGGATGATGAACCTTTGCTTTCTGGACATTTGAAAAATGGATGACCAAACTCACCACAGGTGTAACACTTTCCTGAAAATGTAGTAGAACCTCTACCACTTCCAAATCTGCCTCTATTACCTTTCCATCCACCTCTGAAATCAGACTGTCCCTGTCCTTTACCAGTGTCTTCTTGACCCTCATTGGTTTGCCTTGTTGTAGGGGCTAATCCTCTTCCCCTCATATTGCTGCCTCTTCCTCTCATGGACTTATCTTGTCTTCTATTCATCTTTTCTTCAATCCTGATTGCCATTTGATAACAATCTTCCACATTCTTAGGGTTAGCTAAAACTAACTCATCCTGTATGTTCAATCTTAAGCCAGCCAAGTACCTAGCCACCTTTTCTACCTCATTCTCATGATGACCAGATCTCATACTCAACTTATAAAACTCCTCAGTATATGCCTTCACATCCATTTCCTTCTGCCTTAAAAATTGCAGCTTCTTAAACATCTGAATTTCATAATCCTTGGGTAAGAATTTACCTTTCATCCTTGCTACCATTTTATCCCATGAAGTGATCTTTGACCTTCCTTGTTTCCTTCTCTCGGATTGTACATAATCCCACCATACCAAAGCATGACCTCCTAACTTGATCTTTGCAATCTTTACCTTCTGATCCTCAGCAACATCTTCACATTCAAAGTGATTATCAAGTGCAGCAATCCAATCCAGTAACTCATCTTCATTCAAACTTCCATTATACTTGGAAACATCAACCTTTACCTTAGGTTTATCACTTTGCACTGCCTTTAACAATTTTGCAAATCTCTGGTCTTCAGCATCCAGATCTTCAGCTACCTCTTCATACTCTTCAACAGTATCTTCATCTTCTTCAGACTCACTGTCTTCCACTTCCCTCTTTTTGTTCTTTTCCAAGGCTACAAGCCTGGCTTGAAGTGCTTCAGCAAGCTCCTTCATCTTCCTCATCTCTCTGGCATGTTTTTCCTTCATCTCCTGCAATTCCCTTGCAGTACCATTACCTTTCGGAGGCATTTTGTCAACCTCTCACTCCTCTACCTCTGTCCTTTCGGTGACAGAATCAACACACAACAGCCCAGACCTTTTGCTGAGCTCTGATACCACTATGATGCAGAGGCATCCACACTAAAACCTTGACATACAGCATGTATGTCTACAACCCATCATCATCATCATATTTTCTGTTAACATTGTCAGCATCATCATATTTTCTCTTGCTGACCGATATCCTCCTGCAGACAAACCTTCGACCTTTCGCCTGTCAGCAGCATCATCATATCCGGCTATCGGCAGCATCATCACATTCGGCAAGCGCAAACATCCTCTTGATGTTCACTGTTCATCTTACCGCCAAACGCTTTCTGCAGCATCATGAGGTTCAACATCATGTTCATCAGCAGGATATAAAATATCCGGCTCCCTCCATATATCCTGATGATGACACTTCACGCACCTTTCCTTCGATGCTTACGTCACCCCGATATCCTGATGACAATTATCCTGATGACGATGACGTCACATGCAGCTCCTTCAATATCCTGCTGTCGGCCAAACTTAACATTATCGGCCCGCGATGGTTTTATCAACCCGATCTTCTACCTTATGTCGATACGCTCCTCCTCGGCAACACCTGATGATGATCACCCCGAAACGCATTCACCTTATGCAAACGATTGCATCATGCTCACCTCCATCTACTCGGATGACGCCCGAAGTAACTGCAGGATATACACAGAAATATCCTGATGATGCCATTGTGACGAATTTCCAACCTTAACGGATTCTGATCCGCCGAACTTCCTGAGGTGACCCGATCTACTTTCAGGGCGATCTTCCAGACTCGAACTATCAGCACGACCTAGCACATACCCATGCTAGGGTTCTCAACACCTCTCGACTGCGATCCTGCAAACATACATGCAAACAAACACAAAATGCAGACTAAACCCTAAGCTATTATACATGGCCATTCCACCGATTCGACGAATCAACCGGTGGAATGGATCAGCGAATCCATGAAACCACCAGAACAGCCACACGATTAAACAATGGAATTCAATAGAGAATGAACACAAACAGGATCTCTTTATTGATTTCAAAAGATGCAATTACAATACTCTGTCTCTCCTCTCTCTGTCTCACTCCCTGCAAAGTCTGATCGATCATCTGCAATACTGCCTAAAACCAACCGATCCTAATGCATAAATAGGATCTCCTGCGAGTACTACCACTCGATTCCAAGCGGCTGGGAGCTTCCAAGCGGCTGGGAGGATCCAACCGGACATACAGCATAACAGCTGTCCTAACAAACTATCTAAAAATAGTAAAGCATGGTCAACATGACCTTATTACAAGCATTGGTCTTATAAGACCTTCTTGGAAACATTAACCAGACCTATAACAAACTAACTGCCTCATGGAGGCCAGCTGTCAGGTAGGTGCTCCTGCACCAAGCTCAAGGATCAAGGAAAGCTAACTCAAAAAGGTTATAGGCACCACTACCATACCTTCATCTTGACCAAAACCATGCCTCATCTCCAGAAATGGTTCTACTACATGAGGTACTTCCTCACATTCCACTCCTAAAAGAGAGGGTTTCTCTAACACTCTAGCTCTACACCACCAAAACTAGGATCAACCAAATAAGTTCTCAGAGGGAAGAATCTAAACCACATCCTCTAACAACATAAGCACTTCCATCAAGCAAGGCTTAGTAACCCGTTATTCACTAGGAGCACATCTAAGGCGGCCACAACACACCAACAAGGTGTAAGACTACTCACAACACCACTTCAACTCTTAACTAATCTAGATCAAAAAGGTCAAGCAACACAACATGATCATGAATTCATGATTAACTAGGCAACACAAGGCTTCCTCGTGGCCTAAACACCAAGTATCCATAAAATGGAATACATAGGATAGCAACTTCATACAAGAGTTGCATCCCTTCCAGCATTACGCTAGGAAACCTCCAAAAAACTAAGGAGAAACTCCTGAAGCAACCAAATTGCCAAGGTTGGCAACTCAACAAGAGCAAGAAGACAACTATAATACCATAAATGTATAAATAATACGTGCTCATGCACTAACTAAGGTTCCATCATACCCTGCACTATGTCAAAACATAAGTGTAGTTATGGAACTCACATCAAAAGAACACAACATCATACACTCCACTAATGATGAAACACTAGGAGCATGGCATCACGTCCAAGACTAACAAGAACGAGACAAACAAGAACAACCATAGTTGGTGGACTAAGTCAACACCCAACCAAAAGCAATCTACTAAAAGAAAGATTCAGTCCAAATCAAGTTCTCTACATATCTCATTCACATAGACACAGTCAAGAATCAACATTTAAGCACATACAAGGATACATTTTCACATCAAGATCCATAGAAGCACAAAACCATTTCAAAACTTTCTCAACATTTCACACAATATTCACTTGCATCTAACAAAAACCAAGGAATTCAATCTACCATAGTTCTAGTAACATGCACACCAAGAACTAGTATATTCTCCACATTCTACTCCCTAATACAATCCATCAGAGTCCCATCATGGACATGATAGAGAACATAACACTATACATGACCACCAATTAAAACATTCAAGCATAGCCACCAATAATAAATAAATAAAATACCAAAGTGGAAGAAAAGCCAATTCCAACAATAAGGCATAAAATGAGCTCAATTTCAACAGTAAATCAAGTATGACCATAAAGATCACAAGATAAATAAATTTCAAAATTCGATGGCTATATACTCATTCATAAATGAGAATAAAATTCAATGCTAGCCCTTACAACATCTAATGAATTCACCAAAGTCAAATAAATAAAGTATCAAACTTCAAAAATTCCACATTACATGCACTATGTGACTAATTCTAGCCACTAGAGAGAGAGTACAATGCTACACTACACCTCGATTCCAAAATCTGAGGCGAGTAAGAGAACACAGTCAGTCACACCAAACAAGTCTTCTAAGACTATAATCACGTCAAAACATGAGATCATTTCTACTTAACCACACAAACAGCACTCAAGATGCCAAGCAACAAAGAGTTGCATCCCATCCAAGGGAATCACAAACATCATGCAATGACACGCTAGCAACATCTAGTAACCAAGATTAAGCTAGGATAAAATGAGGTTCACAAACCAAGATATCTAAACACATCACTCTCACAACAAGAGCAGTTAACATTTCTCACCAAACAAGAATTCACCAAGCATATGGGTAATGCATTAATGCAACTATCACATGCAACAAAAATCAAAAGACGAGGGAGAATTAGGTTGGGGGTCAAGCACTTACCCAACATTCCATTCACATGATGCTAAATTTCTCCACAACATGATGACAAGCTTACTAAATGCAAACATTACAATACGGCAAACACAACTCAAAAACACAAGATGCAGGGTTTGCTACTTAACTCATGATTCTACACCTCAAACATCACAAGGACTATACAAATGACCCTTTTCACAACCCCTTTTCTCTTTAACTCTTCAAATAATGCAACGCAATAATTACACCCAGGTTCCCACATGAATCCTAGGAAAGAATGCAATTCGAGGACATAAGTCATTACCCAAATGATCTATTCTAGCAATGCAATGTAGAACTATCTTTCATACAACCACATAATTAATCCACACATAGGAACATGCTCTCAAGAAGACAATGCAATATGCATTTCAAGCAAGCATTTCCAATCACCATAAAGAGGCAATTAATAAACAAATATGACAAGCATTACGAGGGTATGCTACTCTTGCAACAAACATACACACAACAAGGTGCACAATGCAAGGTTCATTTAAACTAGCATTACCACAACAATATTCTTCACATATGCATATGATCAAAACATCATCTCTTAAACATATAAATGCATAGCTCTGAAAAGAGTAAACTAGGTTCAATCACTCTCAAGAAAAAGGTATTTCCTTTCACACAAAGGCTCCTATACCTCCACTATCAAAAGTGGTCACAGAAGCACGAACATGACCCTACAAAGGTCACTCAAATACACTCATACAAGGAAGACATATCAAAAGAAATCACATGCTACTCACAGCACGTAAACACACAAGGACCCCACACATGCTCGAACGAGTCGAGAAGAACACACCCCAGAGCTCCCAATGTTGCAACATGGCCTCTGATACTAAGTGTAATGCCCCAAGCTTTCACATAGGACATTAAGCGAACAAACATTGAACCAACAAATTTTTTGCATTTGCAAGTGCAACATTTACATGTTGCATTGCACTCACGCACACACAAGGTGTTGCAACATGTACAACAACACCTAAAAACACATCACCATTACACAATGCAAGGTGGCACAAGAGGAAGACTTCACCCATCATGTGACAACTCACCACGATGACCAAGAGAGGTGGAGCTCACTCCATGACGAGGATCAGATACATGTCCACGACCTCGCTCCCTCACGAGCACATGGAGTAGGATGAGGGTGACATCCACCTCAGTCTATTCCATGATGACGCAAGACATCCCAAACACAAGGGTAATGCTCACCCATGGGATAGTCCAACTAGGAGGTACGATTCCTCAACCAACTAGAATGGTCACTAGTCAAACTCATGTAAAGGCACACATCCCAATGCAAAGGAGGGAATAATCCAAGAGTGCATATCACATCATGAAAATGACACCAAAATACCTATGAGGCTAAAAACAGTAATCAATGCCAAAGATGATCATTTTAACCAAAAACATTAAGTTGTCAAACCAATTATGTCCACATGTCAAAAAGGACAAAAGCAATACAAAAGGTTATGCATGTTTGACACGAACGTTGACACATGCCAAAAGAAAAGATAGGATCCTCACCACCTATGTGGGATGTATATGATCCAACACAAACAAATCCATAAACATCAAATACAACATCAAATAACTGACTCTAAACATGCTAACATAGCTAGATTCTAACATGTAAAATCTATCAAATATGCCAACGTCCTCACAAACCGAGGCGTGGAAAAATACAAGATGATATCCAATAATTACAATATTCGAAGGGCTTCATCCTAAACATAGATGAATCATAGCCAACATCATAAATCAACTCAAAGCATTAATTACATCTTATTACAAGGGTCTCAAAAGACCTACATTACAAAGGTTACAATAATCAATAATGATAAAATACAAGTTCATAAACCACCCAAAACCAACATGCTCTCCAAGGTAAAACAAGGCACAAAGCACGAGGTAAACCACCTGCAAAAAGATCAAGGAATCCATCCAGCACTTGAAGATCATCATGAAGGACCAATGGGGAAATGTTGTTCATCTCGCAATCATATTTCCATCGTCGAGTGCAATAGATGTCTACACAACTCTAGGCAACCCCCGAGCTATGGAGAAGGTGATCATGGCAAACCCCTTAAGAGCATCTCACACATCCAGGGTATACAAGCAAGATATGGAATATACGCCAATCAATGCGCACAACACACATGACACAACTGCCAATACAATGCATATAAACAACACATGGTACAACTACCATCCAATTGCATTCAAGTAACATATGGCACACTTGCCAAAACATAATAGAATGACATAACATTCAAGCATAAGGGAAATAATCACCTTCAATGCACACCAAACAAGGCATAAATCATAATCCATCATAGACACATACAAGCATGAATCAGGCATCACAATGCACATACAATCACGTGGTAAACATCACACGTCGAGTCAAACTCCAATGGTGGAAGAAGGAAGAGAGACCTAGGTAGTTAGGACAAGGAGTGTCAAACGAGGGCAATACTCACCTCACAGTAGAACATGAGGGCATAACCTTCTCATAGCAACCGAACACTACACCAAAGATTTCTCTTTACACCCAAACCCAAGCGACGCGGACACTTCACCAACACATGCAGTTTGGTGTAGATTATCTTATTATTAAATTTTATTACCCAATGTGTTTAAACGTTATTCTTGATTAAAACTTCCATTTGATAAATTCCAACGATCTCTTTGGACCGTGGCACACGATGGAAGCCAATCCTTTCCTACCCCTAGACCTCTTCCTAAACACCCATAGCACCAATTTGACCAATTGGGCATGGCACGAATTTCGAGGTGACAAAATCACTATTTTGACAAAAGCACAACATTATTCTCAAAAGATGCAAAATACCATTCTAATTGGGAGACAACTCATCCCACAAACTAAAACATCAAGGAAATGCATACAAAGCAATTTTTTGGGTTTTCAAAAATAGAGAAATAAGTGGCATGGATTTCAATGCACCAAAATGTCTCAAAAAATAACATAGTCACACAAGATGCAGAATCACATAATATGAAGGAGTCAACTCATCCCTCAAAGCAAATAATAAAGGAACTGCGTAGAATTCAATTTTCATGTTTTTCTAAAAGTGCAAAATAACCATAAGGCCCTAAAAACTCGATTGGACCTCTCATTGGCACCTTTACCAAAGTTTGACCAATTTTCTAACTTTTGTTTTTCAATAGCTACGGATGATCTGACAACTACCCATTATAGATAACATGCCCAACAACCAATATATGTAATAAAAATGAGTTGGGGATTTCCACAAAAAATTTGCCAGGGTTTTGTCTATATTTTCATGTTTCCAAAAATAAAAATACATAAAAATAAAACATACACAACTGAAATAAATTTTCTAATCTTCCTACAACTAAGCAAAGCCATCTTCAACCATTCTAGATGGTGTGGCATGACGGAAACAAAATAAAACAATTTAAATGACAAGATTGGAGAAACTTACCTTCCAATACAAGCAAAATCCAAGGAAAAGAATGAGGTTGAATGTCAGATTCAATCCACACACAACAAGCAAACACCAAGCTCTTGAATCCAATCCAAACTCCAAGAAAAACTCCCTTCCAAGCAATCAGATATCCATTTTTCAAGCAAGAGGGTTTCAAACAAAGGAGAGCAAATTTTGGAGAGAAAGAATAATGAAAAATACATATCTTTTTCCTTTTATTCCTCTGAAGACACTATCCCTTTTTTGGTAATAAATAAATCCTTTAAGTGATTTAATCAATCAATTCAAAATTATAGCCTTTGCACAACTAAATCATTTAATTTATTTAATTCAACAATTAAATAATTGAATGTCTCTTTTGCAAATCAAATAGGCATTTCAAATAACACATTAATAAACCCTTTTTCACTTAAAACACCCAAATAATTCACTCAAATAGATAGGGAAATGGTTAGTCGAATGAACTCAACTATTCCAAAAGAGGTTATTGCCATGTAACTCAATTTCATTCCGAAAAGTACAAACATGCAATACTAGGCATTTAGTTTCTTCATTTAATGCAATTTCTACCTTTTATGGAAAAATATCAAATTTTAGAATTAAACTAAAATGACTCAAATTTGATCCACAAGCATATAATGATGCAACAAACATTTTCGCTAAAGCCAAAAATAGCAATTTCCAAATTAAAATCATTAATTTAATTTGAAAACACAGAAAACACGCTTTTTGAAACATTTTAAAATAAAGTGCAAGAATGCTAAGGAAACACACGCAAATGATACCAAACACACATCACGAGTTTCCACATCACAAGGATAAGGGTGAGATGGCTTAGTGTCCCATGTCAACCTTCTCCACATTTCCCACATTAGTTAACACATGTAATCACCTGCACACTCAAGTAAACCATCAGGCATACTTGCTCCAAACATAAAATAGCTAAAGCACATCATAATACTCAATGTGGCATAATATTGCATAAGCATCATAAACATGGGTCGACAATCAATCAACATCATAAAATCATATATGCATAAACAACTAACACAATCATACTGAAGACATGACATCCATCCAACATATTACACAATTGAAAACAATGAAGCTGAAGCACTACAATAATCTAACACACATGAACACAACGTATGCAATCCTTAATGCATAGTTGGAAAGCCAAATAAAAAAGCAAAACATCATTGGAAACACATCAATGGTCATTTAGAATACACCCTCAGAACCCCTCGATGGCACCATAGACCTCATCGACAAGTTCAGTGCAATGCATCAAAGTATAATAATCACATAATACAATGATAAACACTCAGAACAACATATAACACATGAATCAAAAGCACATAAGGCACACACTAGGGTGGGCATTACATCCTCCACTAGCATTAGGCTTACTCCTGGAAGCCTACAAAAAGACAAGGATGAAGTACCCTCAGTACACAATCCTTTACAACACAACAGATCTTAAAATATCAGTCCTCCTAACCAAAACTAGGTTGAGGTCTCAAAATAATAAAACAAATCTCGAAAGGTGCACCAACTAGGTCAAAACCAACCATCATGCATACAACTCCTCTAAGACTACATCACTCCATCCTCCAACTGTCATTGCAATGAGAAGAGGCTCAATCCAAAAGGCGTAACAGACCATAAGCAAGTCAAGTCCGTAAAACTTAGGACCACAACTATGCTGGGATAACCTCTCAAGCTCTCAACTAAGTCTATGGAAACTCACAAGGCTACCATATCCACTCTCAAGGAGAATTGCAAACAAAAGATTTCTCTCAACAATCCTTCCTCAAGAACTACCCAGAACAAAAGAACTTAAGGCTCAGGGAAAGCTAACTCAAAAAGGTTATAGGCACCACTACCGCACCTTCATCCTAACCAAAAGAATGCCTCATCTCTAGAAATGGTTCTACTACATGAGGTACTTCCTCACATTCCACTCCTAAAAAAGAGAGTTTCTCTAACACTCTAGCTCTACACCAAAACTAGGATCAACCAAATAAGTTCTCAGAGGGAAGAATCTAAACTGCATCCTCTAACAACATAAGCACTTCCATCAAGCAAGGCTTAGTCACCCGTTATTCACTAGGAGCACATCTAAGGCGGCCACAACACACCAATAAGGTATAAGACTACTCACAACACCACTTCAACTCTTAACTAATCTAGACCAAAAAGGTCAAGCAACACAACATGATCATGAATTCGTGATCGACTAGGCAACACAAGGCTTCATCGTGGCCTAAACACCAAGTGTCCATAAACTAGAATACATAAGATAGCAACTTCATACAAGAGTTGCATCCCTTCCAGCATTACACTAGGAAACCTCCAAAAAACTAAGGAGAAACTCCTGAAGCAACCAATTTCCCAAGGTTGGCAACTCAACAAGAGTAAGAAGACAACTATAATACCATAAATATATAAATAATGCATGCTCATGCACTAACTAAGGTTCCATCATACCCTACACTATGTCAAAACATAAGTGTAGTTATGGAACTCACATCAAAAGAACACATCATACACTCCACTAATGATGAAACACTAGGTGCATGGCATCACGTCCAAGACTAACAGGAACGAGACAAACAAGAACAACCATAGTTGGTGGACTAAGTCAACACCCAACCAAAAGCAATCTACTAAAAGAAAGATTCAGTCCAAATCAAGTTCTCTACATATCTCATTCACAGAGACACAGTCAAGAATCAACATTTAAGCACATGCAAGGATACATTTTCACATCAAGATCCATAGAAGCACAAAACCATTTCAAAACTTTCTCAACATTTCACACAATATTCACTTGCATCTAACAAAAACCAAGTAATTCAATCTACCATAGTTCTAGTAACACGCACACCAAGAACTAGTATATTCTCCGCATTCTACTCCCTTATACAATCCATCAAAGTCCCATCATGGACATGATAGAGAACATAACACGATACATGACTAGCAATTAAAACATTCAAGGATAGCCACCAATAAATAAATAAAATACCAAAATGGAAGAAAAGTCAATTCCAACAATAAGGCATAAAATGAGCTCAATTTCAACAGTAAATCAAGTATGACCATAAAGATCACAAGATAAATAAATTTCAAAATTCGATGGCTATATACTCATTCATAAACGAGAATAAAATTCAATGCTAGCCCTTACAACATCTAGTGAATTCACCAAAGTCAAATAAATAAAGTATCAAACTTCAAAAGTTCCACATTACATGAACTATTTGACTAATTCTAGCCACTAGAGAGGGAGTACAATGCTACACTACACCTCGATTCCAAAATCTGAGGCAAGTAAGAGAACACAATCGGTCACACCAAACAAGTCTTCTAAGACAACAATCACGTCAAAACATGAGATCATTTCTACGTAACCACACAAACATCCCTCAAGATGTCAAGCAACAAAGAGTTGCATCCCATCCAAGGGAATCACAAACACCATGCAATGACACACTAGCAACATCTAGTAACCAAGATTAAGCTAGGATAAAATGAGGTTCACAAACCAAGATATCTAAACACATCACTCTCACAACAAGAGCAGTTAACATTTCTCACCAAACAAGAATTCACCAAGCATATGGATAATGCATTAATGCAACTATCACATGCAACAAAAATCAAAACACGATGGACAATTAGGTTGGGGGTCAAGCACTTACCCAATGTTCCATTCACATGATGCTAAATTTCTCCACAACATGATAACAAGCATACTAAATGCACACATTACAATACTGGAAACACAACTCAGAAACACAAGATGTAGGGTTTGCTACTTCACTCGTGATTCTACACCTCAAACATCACAAGGACTATGCAAATGACCCTTTTCACAACCCCTTTTCTCTTTAACTCTTCAAATAATGCAATGCAATAATTACACCCAGGTTCCCACATGAATCCTAGGAAAGAACGTAATTTGGGGACATAAGCCATTACCCAAATGATCTATTCTAGAAATGCAATGCAGCACTATCTTTCATACAACCACATAATTAATCCACACATAGGAACATTCTCTCAAGAAGACAATGCAATATCCGTTTCAGGCAAGCATTTCCAATCACCATAAAGAGGCAATGATTAAACAAATATGACAAGCATTACGAGGGTATGCTACTCTTGCAACAAACATACACACAACAAGGTGCACAATGCAAGGTTCATTTAAACTAGCACTACCACAACAATATTCTTCACATATGCATATGATCAAAACATCATCTCTTAAACATATAAATACATAGCTCTTAAAAGAGTAAATCAGGTTCAATCACACTCAAGAAAAAGGTATTTCCTTTCACACAAAGGTTCCTATAACTCCACTATCAAAAGTGGTCACAGAAGCACGAACATGACCCTACAAAGGTCACTCAAACACACTCATACAAGGAAGACATATCGAAAGAAAGCACATGCTACCCACAGCACATAAACACACAAGGACCCCACACATCCTTGAACGAGTTGAGAAGAACACGCCCCAGAGCTCCCAATGCTGCAACATGGGTTCTAATACCAAGTGTAATGCCCCAAGCTTTCACACAGGACATTAGCCGAACAAACACCGAACCAACAAATTTTTCGCGTTTGCAAGTGCAACATTTACATGTTGCATTGCACTCATGCACACACAAGTGTTGCAACATGTACAACAACACCTAAAAAGACATCACCATTGCACAATGCAAGGTGGCACAAGTGGAAGACTTCACCCATCATGTGACAACTCACCACAATGACCAAGAGAGAGGTGGAGCTCACTCCATGACGAGGATCAGATACATGTCCACGACCTCGCTCCCTTGCAAACACATGGAGTAGGATGAGGGTGACATCGACCTCAATCTATTACATGATGACAAAAGACATCCCAAACCAAAGTGTAACACTCACCCATGGGATAGTCCAACTAGGAGGTACAATTCCTCAACCAACTAGAATGGTCACTAGCCAAACTCATGTAAAGGCACACATCCCAATGCAAAGGAGGGGATAGTCCAAGAGTGCATATCACATCATGGAAATGACACCAAAATACCTACGAGGCAAAAAATAGCAATCAATGCCAAAGATGATTCATTTTAAACAAAAACATTAAGCTGTCGAACCAATTATGTCCACATGTCAAAAAGGACAAAAGCGATACAAAAGGCTATGCATGTTCAACACCAACGTTGACACATGCCAAAAGAAAAGATAGGATCCTCACCACCTATGTGGGATGAATACGATCCAACACAAACATATCCATAAACATCAAATAACTGACTCTAAACATGCTAACATAGCTAGATTCTAACATGTAAAATCTATCAAAACATGCCAACGTCCTCACAAATTGAGGCATGGAAAAATACAAGACGATATCTAATAATTAGAATATTCGAAGGGCTTCATCCTAAACATAGATGAATCATAGCCAACATCATAAATCAACTCAAAGCATTAATTACATCTTATTACAAGGGTCTCAAAAGACCTACATTACAAAGGTTACAATAATCAATAATGATAAAATACAAGTGCATAAACCACCCAAAACCAACATGCTCTCCAAGGTGCAACAAGGCACAAAGCACAAGGTAAACCACCTGCAAAAAGATCAAGGAATCCATCCAGCACCTGAAGATCATCATGAAGGACCAATGGGCAAATGTTGCTCACCTCCCAACCATATTGTCATCGTCGAGTGCAATAGATGTCTACACAACTCTAGGCAACCCCTGAGCTACGAAGAAGGTGATCATGGCAAACCTGCTAAGAGCATCTCACACATCCAGGGTATACAATCAACATATGGAATATACACTAATTAATGCACACAACACACATGACACAATAGCCAATACAATGCATATAAACAACACATGGTACAACTACCATCCAATTGCATTCAAGTAACATATGGCACACTTGCCAAAACATAATAGAATGATATAGCATTCAAGCATAAGGGAAATAATCACCTTCAATGCACACCAAACGAGGCATAAATCATAATCCATCATAGACACATATAAGCATGAACCAGGCATCACAATGCACATACAATCATATGCTAAACATCACACGTCAAATCAAACTTCGACGGTGGAAGAAGGAAGAGAGAACTAGGTAGTTAGGACAAGGAGTGTCAAACGAGGGCAATACTCACCTCGCAGTAGAACATGAGGGCATAATCTCCTCATAGCAACCAGACACTACACCAAATATTTCTCTATACACCCAAACCCAAGCAAGGTGAACACTTCACCAACACATGTAGTTTGGTGTAGATGATCTTATTATTAAATTTTATTACCCAATGTGTTTAAATGTTATTCTTGATTAAAACTTCCATTTGATAAATTCCAACAACCTCTTTGGGTCATGGCGCACGATGGAAGCCACTCCTTTCCTACCCCTAGACCGCTTCCTAAACACCCATAGCACCAATTTCACCAATTGGGCATGGCACGGATTTTGAGGTGACAAAATCATAATTTTGACAAAAACACAACATATTCTCAAAAGATGCAAAATACCATTCTAATTGGAAGACAACTCATCCCACAAACTAAAACATCAAGGAAATGCATACAAAGCAATTTTCAGGTTTTCAAAAATAGAGAAATAAGTGGCACGAATTTCAATGCACCAAAATGTCTCAAAAAATAACATAGTCTCACAAGATGCAGAATTACATAATATGAAGGGGTCAACTCATCCCTCAAAGCAAATCATAAAAGAAATGCATAGAATTCAGTTTTCATGTTTACCAAAAGTGCAAAATAACCATAAGGCCCTAAAAACTCCATTGGAGCTCTCTTTGGCACCTTGACCAAAGTTTGACCAATTTTCTAACTTTTGTTTTTCAATAGCTATGGATGATCTGACAACTACCCATTATAGATAACATGCCCAACAACCAATATATGCAATAAAAATGAGTTGGGGATTTTCACAGAAAATTTCCCAGGGTTTTGTCTATATTTTCATGTTTTCAAAAATGAAAATACATAAAAATAAAAGCATACATAGCTGAAATAAATTTTCTAAGCTTCCTACAACTAAGCAAAGCCATCTTCAACCATTCTAGATGGTGTGGCATGAAGGAAACAAAATAAAATAATTTAAATGACAAGATTGGAGAAACTTACCTTCCAATACAAGCAAAATCCAAGGAAAAGAATGAGGTTGAATGTCATATTCAATCCACACACAACAAGCAAACACCAAGCTCTTGAATCCAATCCAAACTCCAATCAATTCCAAGCAAAACTCCCTTGCAAGCAATCAAATATCCATTTTTTAAGCAAGAGGGTTTCAAACAAAGGAGAGCAAATTTTGGAGAGAAAAAGAATAATGAAAAATACATGTCTTTTTCCTTTTATTCCTCTAAAGACACTATCCCTTTTTTGGTAATAAATTAATCCTTTAAGTGATTTAATCAATCAATTCAAAATTATAGCCTTTGCACAACTAAATCATTTAATTCAACAATTAAATAATTGAATGTCTCTTTTGCAAATCAAATAGGCATTTCAAATAACACATTAATAAACCCCTTTTCACTTAAAACACCCAAATAATTCACTCAAATAGATAGGGAGATAGTTAGTTGAATGAACTCAACTATTTCAAATAGGTTATTGCCGTTTAACTCAATCTCATTCTAAAAAGTACAAACATGCCATACTAGGCATTCAGTTTTCTCATTTAATGCAATTTCTACTTTTTTACAGAAAAATATCAAATTTCAGAATTAAACCAAAATCACTCAAATTTGTTCCACAAGCATATAATGATGCAACAAACATTTTCGCTAAAGCAAAAATAGCAATTTCCAAATTAAAATTATTAATTCAATCTGAAAACACAGAAAACACACTTTTTGAAACATTTTAAAATAAAGTGGAAGAATGCTAAGGAAACACATGCAAATGATACCAAACACACATCACGGGTTTCCACAACACAAGGATAAGGGTGAGATGGCTTAGCGTCCCATGTCAACCTTCTCCACATTTCCCACATTAGTTAACACATGTAATTACCTGCACACTCAAGTAAACCATCAAGCATACCTACTCCATACATAAAATAGCTGAAGCACATCATAATACTCAACGTGGCATAATATTGCTTAAGCATCATAAACATGGGTCGACAATCAATCAACATCATAAAATCATATATGCATAAATCAACTAACACAATCATACTGAAGACATGACATCCATCCAACATATTACACAATTGAAAACAATGAAGTTGAAGCACTACAATAATCTAACACACATGAACACAACATATGCAATCCATAATGCATAGTTGGAAAGCCAAATAATAAAGCAAAATGCCATTGGAAACACCTCAATGGTCATGTAGAATACACACTCAAAACCCCTCGATGGCACCATAGACCTCATCGACAAGTTTAGTGCAATGCATCAAAGCATAATAATCACCTAATACAATGATAAACACTCAGAACAACATATAACACATGAATCAAAAACACTCAAGGCACACACTAGGGTGGGCATTACATCGAAACCCAATTGCAAAGTGCTAGGTGCTCCAACTGGGTAGACTATAAATAGAAAGTAGGTCAATGCCACCAATGATCCCTCCTACTTGACTTACTATTAATAGTAAGTCCTGGAAATATGACCCAAAGAAGTTCCCTAACCACATCTATTAGCCTACGGGAACCTTGGAATAGGCTAATCACTCCATCTCTTTGCATGGGCTAAGAAGGGGACATTGCAGTCTGCCCTCCCTAGAATTGCTTGCACTCAAGCAATTGCAGTGTTGGATGTTGTAAAATATGTTCATTCTCCCAAGTAGCATCCTCAACTGGTAAGTCTCATCACTTCACCAAATGCTCTGTGATCACTCTCCACCTGATGGTCCTCTCCCTAAAATCAATCACTGCCTTTGGGATAAACTCCAACTTCACCTCCTCATCCAATGGGGGAAACACTGTTGAAGGAGTCACATTATGTCCAAGCACCTTCTTGAGGCGAGATACATGAAAAACATTGTGCACTCTACTTCCCTTAGGTAACTCCAACTCATAGGCTACCTCTCCAACTCTCCTGGTGACTCTGAATGGACCATAAAAATGAGGTTTCAACTTCTCTACTCCACTCTTCTTGAGAGTGGATTGTCTGTATGGATGCAGTCTAACATAAACCATGTCACCCACCTCAAAGTCTCGCTCTATACGATGTTGATCAATGTACAACTTTTGTTGATTCTGGGCAAGTTGGATGTTTTCTCTCAAGGATCTCATTATGTCTTGACTTTCCTACAAGAAATCCTTAACCCTAGGCACTCTACAATCACCAAATAACAAATCAATGAAGCTAGGTGCTTCATAACCATACAAAGCCATGAAAGTTGACATCTTAATGGATACTTGAAATGTGGAGTTGTAGCTAAAATCTCCCAAGTGCAACCATTTAACCCATCCCTTTTGATGTCCTCCTAATACATAGTTCCGTAGGTAGCCTTCCACCCATTTATTAACTATTTCAATTTGACCATCTGTTTGGGGATGGTAACTAGTGATGGGAGTCAATTCAGTACCACATAACTTAAACAACTCCTACCAAAACAAGCTCATAAACTTGTTGTCCCTGTCACTTGTGATGTTCTTTGGTGCCCCATGAAGTCTAAACACCTCCTTAAAGAACAAATCTACCACCTGTAGTGATGTATATCCTGCTGATTTGGCAAAAAAATAGGCAAATTTAGTCAAACGGTCTACCACAACAAAAATACAATCCTTCCCTTGCACCTTGGGAAGCCCTGTGATGAAATCC
This sequence comes from Cunninghamia lanceolata, assembly GCA_027924645.1. NCBI lineage: Eukaryota > Viridiplantae > Streptophyta > Pinopsida > Cupressales > Cupressaceae > Cunninghamia > Cunninghamia lanceolata. The sequence continues at coordinate 16,326,080 of BSBN01000107.1, read as the reverse complement.
ATTGAAATACTTTCCCACTTTTGAGTAGGAATGGGCAAAGGTTGTACCATTCCCTTTCATGAGAATCTCTCATGGATCTACCCATATATCTTATAAAACCTTGGATGACCAGCCATAGGAGTGTCATGAAAAGATTTGAAAATCTGCTCTTTCAACTTTGATTTAGGCACTAAATAAATTGTCTCCTTGTAGAAGATCAAGCCATCCAAGTAACACTATATTTATCATCATCCAAAGTACCATCAAGAATGTTGTTGGCAAGGTTGTTCTTTGCATAATCAACTTGGATACTCTCCTAATCTGCTACCATCTCAGAAAAAACACACAGATGAGGTCTCCTGGATAGTGCATCAACCACTACATTTTGTTTCCCTTTGACATATTTAATGTCAAAATCATATGCTTGAAGTTTACTAACCCATTTCTACTATCTCTCACTCAAATCCTTCTAATTAAGAAAGTATTTCAGACTATTATGATCAGTTTTAACAATAAATCTGCCCCCAACAAGATATTGTTCGTACTTAGCCAAAGCATGCATTATGGCTAACATCTCCTTATCATAAATCGAATAACTTCTCTCACTTCCTTTCAATTTTCTACTCTCAAAAGTAATTGGATTCTTATTTTCCATGAGGACAATCCCTATACCATCACTAGAAGCATCACATTCAAGCTCAAATGGCTTGGAAAAATCAGGAAGTGTCAAAACAAGGCACGAGCTCGTCAATTTCTTAAGCCGATCAAATGAATCTTGTGTTGATTCTGACCAAGAGAATGCCTCTTTCTTAGTAAAATCAGTAAGTGCGGTAGCAACCTGTGAAAATCCTTTTACAAACCTCCTATAAAACCCACACAATCCAAAAAAACCCTTAAGTTGTGTCAAATTAGTGGGTGGTGGCCAATAAAGTATTGCCTTGATTTTATCAAGATCCACACGAACACCATCCGCACTGATTATGTGCCCCAAATATAATAACTCAATCATTCCAAATCACACTTGGACTCCTTAGCAAAAAGAGACTCACTCTCAAGAATACCCAACACCTCATCCAAGTGTCTCAAATGCTCCTCCCATGATCTACTATAAACAAGAATGTCATCAAAGAAGATTAAAACAAACTTACGTAACTGATTGCTGAACACCATGTTCATGCATGATTGGAATGTAGCCGAAGCATTTGTCAAACTAAAAGGCATGACAAAAAAACTCAAAATGTCCAAAGTGACATCTGAATGTGGTCTTCTCCACATCCTCCTCCTCGACTCTAATATGATGGTATCCCGATCTCAAGTCTATTTTGGAGAAATATACTGTGCCATGCAACTCATTAATCAATTCATCAATGCGTGGGATGGGATATCTATTCTTAATAGTTTTCTTGTTAAGTGCTTTGTAATCTACACACATACGCATAGTCTCATCCTTCTTCTTCACTAAGACAATTGAAGAAGAAAATGGGCACTTGCTTGGCCGAATGTGTCCCATCTATGTAAGCTCCTTAATAGTTTTTTCAATCTCATCTTTAAGTCTCTTGGGATGCCTGTAGGGGGTAGTAATCACTGCTTTAGTCCCCTCTTCTAATTCTATCAAATGTCTTTATCAGGAGGCCTACCTGGAGGAAGACTGCCAAACACCTTGCTTCTTTTGGAAAGAAGATCATGTATCTCAAATGGATAAGATCTATTAACCTCCTTTGTAACCGTAGGCATAATAACACACTCTACTACCCACTCAACCTGGTCATGCCTGAAAAGTCTCTCCATTCGTTTGAAGGACACCACACATGGTCCTCCATTTGACAGACCTCTCAAGACCACATTCCTCCCTTCTAATTTGAATTTCAGCTCCATGGTCTGAAAATTAAGAGTGATCTCTCCCAAAGAACGTAGCCACTGAATCCCCATAAATGCATCAGTATCTCCAATACTAACCACATAGAAATCCTCCTTAACCTCATAATCCTCAAACTGTATATTCTATGGGACTATCTTAGTACAATTGATAGCGAACCCATCCGCTACCATCACTTGGAAACCACTCACCTCCTCTGTTTGAAGGCCTCTATGAACAACTAAGCCCTCATTAATGAAATTATGAGTAGCTCATGTATCGATCAAAGCTATCATTTGCTACCCCTTAAGTACTCCTCTAATGCGAAGAGACTCATTTATATGAAAGTTATGGAGCTATGCTAACTTCCCATCATTGTCCTCCTCCTTTCCACCCTCTTCTGGTGCCTTTTCATCCTCACATTATTCATAATCAGATTGTTGGTTTGATTTTTTTGATGTACTATCTTCACTAGATTGGTACTCAATTAGGAGTTCCTTCCCCTTAGTTGAACATTTATGGCATTTGGACCAAGGCTCCTTACATGTGAAACATAATCCTTTCCTCTTAAGTTCATTTAAGGTCTCATTGTCAATCTTAGTGTATTGTTTCTTAGGCTATTCATGCTCCCTTGTAAAATATTTTTTTGTCCTTTTCTTTCTTTTGAGGGAACCCTTTGGACTGAGATTTGCTTTGGGAAGTAGTGGACTCCATATCTCTAGCCTTTTTGATTGCAACCTGTAGAGTAGGTGGGTTGAATGCCTTAACAAATCCCCTCAAAGGTTCAAATAAACCATCAATAAAGAGCACAACAAGTCTCCTCTCAAAAATATCTGTCACCAGCACTGACAACCGTTGAAAATCAACCACATAAGCATCCACTATAACCCACTGCTTTAGTTGTCCTAGCTCTTTAAATTGCAATTCTAGATCCTTCTTGTCAAACCTCTCAATTATTCTTTCAATAAACACTGCATATGATGTGATTTGTGCATGTCCCAAGGTGATCATTCCATGATGCCACCACTCATGAGCAACTCCGTCAAGATACATGGCAGCATATTTTATGGATTCTTCTTCAGGCATAGGATTAAGAGTAAGAAGGTATCAACTTCTTGGACCCATGCTCGAGCTAATTTCTTCCTAGAGCCATCAAAGTAAGGAAGATTGAGATTCCCAAGCTTCTTACGCAATTCATTGTGTTGCTCTCTGTTGCCTCTGTTGGGCATATGCCTCATCCTAACATCCATATAGTCACATAGAGATATGTCACACTGAAAATTAGGTCCTGCATCTCTCCAATCCTATCAAAATTGATCTTGTATTTCAACTAAAGTGAGTTCATTCCATGTTGGTGGTTCAACTCTAGGTGGAAAGATTGGCATAAGAGGTCTTGCTACTGCTGCTCTCCAATATGGATCTTCTACCCTGTGTGGATTTTGGTCATTCCTCTGATCCTCATTGCCCCTATTATTGACTTCCAATAAGGCAATCACATCAGCCAACTGAACCATGTGCTTATTTGTTTGCTCCATGCGCTAATTTGCATGCTTCTGACTTCTAACCAAGGCATCTAAAAGAAGTGTACGATCTGGTTCTGGATCTCTATTATCTCTGAGTGTGTTGATTGTTGTTCCTCTGTATCAGAAGGCTAATGTTCCCAAAGTTCTTCTCTTTTTCTCTGTCTTTCTTGATATCTTTTTTCTCTATCACTGATGCTCATATAATTTCATTAACCCACTGGATGGCAAGATAAATTGTGCTATGATACCACTGTAATGGGTTTCCCATGTTTGAATTTTTTTTATTTATATATATGTTATTTATTATTAGTTTTTGTGGTCTTTCAGAACTAGACAGAAGTTGCAGAAGGGGTTTTGTGTTTTGCATGTAATGTTTTTTTGGAAATACAATGAAATATATAACATGCATTGAAAACCTAGAAAATCTATGCTAGATATGAGTAAAATAGCAATGACCCAAATCGTATTATGCATCAAAATGAATTACAAGGTCATACCCATTTCAAGATCACAAACTTTGTACAGATGTTGTGTATAAACTAGCAATGGTGCGATACCAAAAAGCACAGAATGCATCAAAACCTCAAGTTCTCCAATCTGCAACTGTATGAAAGGGTTTTCTAACCCTAGGCATCCACCAAGGTGGTATTTTGTGCCTCCAAATAGAGGTGATTCACCTCCACAATAACCACGTCCTAGGCTAGGGTCTATACGGCCAGAAATGAGCTATGACAACAATAAAACTAATGATAATTTCCCAACCTTCTGTTTAGATATTGCATCTACCTGTAATGATGAAGAGCTTGCCTAAAATTGATTCCATAAGTGGTTTTGTGCTAATACAAACTGATGGGCTTTGATATATGGTACAGCCTGCCTGTAAATGATGTACGACCTACTTGGAATGTCTTTAGTGTACTGATAAAACCCTCCAAAAAATATAAGACATGTCCTTAATCATTTATTATCAGTTGTCCTCACAAATTTGCATATTATCATTGTCAAACTATCACCAAAATGCATAGAATAAAGTACAAGTGAATCCTCTGTATGAAGCTCCTAGCTACCCTCCTGATGCTATCTCTCAAGCACGAGAAGAGTGTTCTTACAAAGGCGTACGTCCTTGCAAAAACCTCGTCCAAACCCCAAAGCCAAGCTTCAAGATTGCTCAACGAAATATTTTCCAAAAGAAAGAGAGAGAGAGAGAGAGAGAGAGAGAGAGAGAGAGAGAGAGAGAGCAAAATGAATTCACAAATGCCTTTTTATAATCCCTTGGCTCCCAATGTCTAAGGAGGGAAAAGTTAATTATTTTTTATTATTTGAATTTGACCCGTTGTCTCCTCCAGAAGCGCTCATTCTCCCTAGCACACACTTTAAGTTGTAACTTAAAACTCCATAAAGAAAAGTTACTTTAATAATAAATTAAAGTAACTATAGCCATCTAACTATTATAAGTTAAATATTTAATTTAACTTATATTTCGACATAATTCCCTAGCTATCTCGAAACCCAACTGCAAAGTGCTACGTGCTCCAACTAGGTAGACTATAAATAGAAAGTAGGTCAACGCCACCAATGATTCCTCTTGCCTGACTTACTATTAATAGTAAGTCATGGAAATATGACCCAAAGAGGTTCCCTAACCACATCTATTAGCCTACGAGAACCCTAGAATAGGCTAATCATTCCATCTCTCTACATGGGCTAAGAAGGGGACATTACAAGGCACTTCAATGCCATATCTTGCATATCTATTGTAACCCAGAAAGCAGACCTATGAGGCCCTTGATTGTAGCCCACATGTTGTCGGCATATAAGCATTCTAAATATATGATATATTGAACATTTGAATCTTCCATTGCATTCTACAATTGAGTTGTTTCCATTGTGTTTACTCTAGCTGCATGGTTTGGATAGTTCATTATGTGAACCCTCCGACCGTGACTGCACCAATATCCCTTTATTAGAGATATTTGGGCATGTGAGTATCCTTCATTTGCATCTTGATGACAGGATATAGTAAGGCAAAAAAATTGCAAGAAGACAAGAGGGACAATGGGTTGGTACATGTAACTTCTTTTCCTATTTATATCTAATGTCAATAACTGGTATTGACCTATGTGCATCACTATGATTTAAAAAGGAGGGAAATTCCTAACTTTGACGATTAGGTGGGGTACAAATTTGATGCCAATTTGTTTGAAGTTACCCTAGGGTTGCAACCATTTGAGGAAACCTAGGTGGTTTATTTAGAAACGTGTGAAAAAGAGTGGAATGATAATTTAGAGTGTCAAAAGAGTTGAAAAAATGGTTGCCAAAGAGACCAAAAAAATTGCTAAAGGATTTATTACAAAATGATTTAAAAGATGAGCTAAGGGTAAGTGTAAGAACTTGAGTCCTCATTTTGGGTGAAAAGTGGAAGTGTTTTCCCTGAAAATTAAAGTTTCTCACAATTGGAGTCAAAAATTGAAGCACTTACACATAGAACCTTAAGAAAGTCTAGTAATATGAAATGTAGTATTTTGAATCTAGTTTTCAAATATGTAATTTATTCTAATACTCAAATGAAACAAATTAATTTTGCATAGGTTTGTACAAAAACCACTTTTTAAAAGTCACTTTTTTAGAACCATACCATGCACGTGTACGACCAACATAATTTGACCTAAATAAAAATATTTTCTAAATTCTTTTGGAGGAAGATATGTATTATAGTAAACTTTGATGAGGATATTTTTTAATAATTTTTTTTCAAATATTTTTTTATTGGTCCTAATTGTTGTTTTTGAAAACCTCTCATGTATGTCCAACATAATTTGAGCTAAACTAATCATAAAATATTTTTTTTTCATTGTGTAAAGAATAATGTGTAGATTGATGACAATTTTTTTTACAACTTTAAAAATTAAAAGCTATTAAAAAATATAAAAACATGTCATTCCAAGTTTTTGGACCAGTTTGCTCATAAATTAATTAATAAATAGAAAACAAGTCGAAAAAAATTACATATTTGAAAACTATACATTGTCATCTATAATAGGTTTCAATTTCATTAAAAAAAATTTAGAAAAAAACATCGTCAACCATTTTGGTAAAGTTAGTGTTTTCTCTTGCTATGAACATGAACTTGTACTTGCAGGTCCAAGGTTAGGGGTCAGCTTACCATGTATTTGTCGAGCCTAAAACCAAACCAAACCCAAAACACAGGTGTGGAATTCAAATATTTAAGAACAAGAGCCCGTTTCTAATTATTTGTTATTTTCCATTTTTAATAAAAACGTACTACCACTGTATACCTACAACTTGCATTTTTTATGTATGGCCTAACAACGACATTTTCTGTATTTTTTAATTCACAGGTGTCTTATGAAATCTCTTGGCATGCCATATTCTATTCAAATTTTAAAAGGAATCAATCATATGAACAATTTTGAAGTGGAATCAAGTACAAGGGCTATTTTTAAGAGGAATCAAGAAAGAGGGTTTTTTATTGTTCACATCTACTTTTACTTTAGAATTTATGGAACAAAGGATCTACATCTGGTTGTACTTCAAAATTTCAAATTACATCAATCCGAAAATAGATTAAATATCATTTGTTATTTTTATCAAAAGGGTTTGGTAATGATGGGATCAAATCAACGTAAAAAAAACATAGGAAGCTCATGACACCTAAAGAAATTGAAGCAAATAGAGAGGAGGCAAAAATGCAAATAGATAGAAGAACAAAGATTCAAGAAATAAAGAATATTGAAGCATCTAGTTCCATGACTATTGAAAAGAAGAACATTCAAGAGACTATGAAGGATGGGATGAATGTAGATGAGGCAAATGTGGAAATGGTGAATATGGAAGAAAATGTGACTATAGAAACAAATGCATGTATGTCTTCAAACCCAACTTTCAATTATATGGAAAATGTGACTATAGAAACAAATCTAGGTATGTCTTCAAACCCACCTATCGATGATATTTATCATATTAGTAATTTAAATGAAGTTAGATATACCAATTATGAACTCAATTGTACTACTGAAAATATGGAAAGAGGAAATGAGTATGAAATCCCTTATATGAGTGAAAATGAAAATATTTTTCTTAAGATTGAAAGAAATGCCTTGGAAATCTTCCTGGTAAGATTTCTTGAAGACAATGAGAACCCATGCAAATAGATTATATAAACTATTTTTTATAGAAAAAGTCTTGGATTTCAATGTCAACTCATGATGCAACTCATAAAAATATGGAAAATGTGAAAAGTACTGAAAAAGTTAGGCATTTTTTAAAACTTAAAAAGAAAGATGAATCAATGAAACAAGTTATGTCTAGTGTTGCTAATGCTATTGATTCTATTGGAAAAAAGAGTTGATCTAAACATAGCAATGCAACACGAGGAGCTATAACAACTGCTTTAATTAATAAATCAATTTTGAATAAAAGAATGGTAAGTAAGACTAGTGAATTTCTAAATATAAATCATATAACTTTGAGAAGAGCAGCAAAGAGAAGAAAAAGTATTGAAAATGATCTAATTAACCAATGTTAGAGTTTTAGTGGTAGGCTCTCAAGGTCTGACATTAAATTAAATAATGAAATCAAATCTTTAATTGAAAAATATTGGCATGATAATACAAGGGTATCATCTAATGTTAGAGATTTTTAAAATTAAGAGTGGGGTCCAAAATTCGTGATCCTCATCCAAAACATCTATTAGACACGACTCAAACTGAATTATATAAAAAAATTTAGATGATTCAGTGTTACCATTTAATATTACCATAAGTCAAAGATCATTCGAGAAATGTAATCCTTGGTATGTGAAAATTAATAAACAATGAATCTCTTGTTGTTGTAAAATTTATGTGCAATTTCATTATTATTATGATGTTTTTCGATATATACATTGTACTTTGCATACTAACGAAACTATGTAAGAATGTGGTACTAATATACCACCTCAAACAATTAAGGAGTGTATAGCAGGTTTGTTTTGTGAAACATCTAATGGATAATTAGTTTATTTAAAAGCATGTATTTTTGGACAATGGAAAAGATGTGGCAACTTTTCATTGTTAGGAGAATGTATGCATGAAATTATTTCACATGAATTTGGACAACAATTAGTGGATGTGAAAAGATTCAAGAATACTGAATATTCTTTAAAGGATGGAAAAATTGGAAAGCTTTGCTAGTCATACAAAAAAATAGTGTGCATGCATTCATTAGAGACTTTAAGGATACTATTGTATCCAAATATGTGAAACACTCCCAATATGGTTGGTGGCTTGATGGACAATTTCACACATGTAAAAACACATTTCCAATTGGAACTATACTATCAGTGGTTGACTTTGCAGAAAACTATACTCTTGCCCCACAAGAGGAAATTCAATCTTAGTATTATAATTCAATGCAGGTGGCCATCTTTGTTCATAGTGTATACATACATGCAGATGATAGTGTTAGGGTTAGCCGGCAAAAGATATCAATTAAATGCAAATAAAGATTAAATGGAGGAATGAAAAATACACAGAAATAATAACAACGAGAGACAATTTTAACGTGGTTCACCCAAACTCGGGCTACATCCACCAATAGAAAGCCCAATATTATTATCCAGTAAATCAAACTGATTACAACCAGCAATCCCTGCAACTTAATACCACTACAAAATGCTACAATACATCAATTAAAACCCTAACCCTTAGCTGCTTTTATCAAGTCTTATTTCGGTTACAAAAATAGGGGTTTTTTATGTCGGCCAATAGAAAAAAAATAACTCCTGATGCCTTTATAAAATAATAAAAAAATCATGTGAGGTTTCGGGGCGCTACCCCTTGACCTTGTCTTGGGGGCGCTGCTCCCAAACCCCCACAAGGGGCGCTGCCCCTTGACCCTATTAAATGATTTGAGGGGAAATCGCATCGATAAAAGTGGGGTAAATTTAACCTCTGAGTCTGATTAGGCTCCATATAACAACAATCTCCCACTTGGAGACTGATCAGACTCCATGCCATATCATCTCCCACTTGGAGACTAATCAGACTCCACGCCATATCATCTCCCACTTGGAGACTGATCATAACACCGCTGACCCTGTAGCTCCCATTAGAAATAAGCACCCTGGACTCTGTTCTAATTTTTTGTTTTCAGTCTTGAAGACCAACCAAAGCTGAAGAGGATCTCAGCTTCTCCCTTATCACTGCCTTCGTAAACATATCTGCTGGATTTTCATCTGTATGTATCTTTTCCATTCGTATCTATCCATCATCCAACACTGATCGAATGAAATGATACCTCAACTGTATGTGTTTGGTCTTTAAATGCAAGACATAATTCTTTGCAAGATGTATGGTACTCTAGCTGTTTGTATACAAAGAACTGTTAGCCTGTTGTTTGCCCAATTCTTCCATGAAAGATTTCAGCCATATCATCTCCTTGCTTGCCTCTGTTGCAGTTACGTACTCTGCCTCCGTGGTGGATAAAGCAACCACCTTTACAACCATGAGATCCAACTCACTGTTGTCCCACCTACAATAAAGACATAACCTATATTACTCCACCTTGTATCAATATCCCATGCCAAATTTGAGTCTACATAATCTGTTAAATCTGTATTAGAGCCCCCAAAACATAAGTGTTTATTGGATGTACCTCTCAAATATCTGAGAATCCATTTTACCGCATTCCAATGCTCCAATCTTGGATGACTCATATACCTACTTATGACTCCTACAGTATGTGCAATATCCGGTCTCATTCATACCATGGCATACATTAAACTTCCTACAGCTGAAGCATATGGTACCTTGGACATTTTTTCTTCCTCCTCTTGTGTCTTAGGACACATCTCCTTAGTCAATTTCAAATGACTAGGCAAAGGTGTGCTGACAGCTTTTGCATTCTCCATATGGAATCTCTGCAACACCTTTTCAACATAATCAGCCTGAGATAGAGTCAATTTTTTGTTCTTCCTATGTCTACAAATTTTCATACCAAGGATTTGTTTTGCTGCCCCCAAATCCTTCATAGCAAATGAATGTGCTAACTATTGTTTTAACTCTCTTATGTGATCCATGTTAGACCCGTCTACAAGCATGTCATCAACATATAAACATAAAATAATGTAGTTGTCATTATCCAACCTCTTAAAATAAACACAATGGTCAGAATAACATCTTCTATAACCTTGCTCAGCCATAAAACTATCAAATTTTAAATACCATTGTCGAGGTGCTTGTTTCAAGCCATATAAACTCTTCTTCAATCTGCACACCAGTTTCTCCTTACCGTTGACCTCAAATCCTTAGGGTTGTTCCATATATATTTCCTCCTCCAAATCACCATGGAGAAAGGCAGTTTTCACATCTAGCTATTCCAAATGCAAATCGTCAGCAGCCACAATACTTAAAACAGTACGAATAGAAGTCATCTTAACAACCAGAGAAAATATCTCATCAAAATCAATGCCTTTTTTCTGTGTAAATCATTTTACAACTAACATGGCTTTAAATATTTTCTTACCTCCATCTTCCTCTTTCATCCTATAAACCCATTTATTTGGTAAAGCCTTTTTACCTACATGCAACTTACATAATTCCCAAGTCTGACTTTTCAGCAAGGAGTCCATTTTTTCTTTCATTGCAAGCTCCCACTAAACCTTTGTATCCACCTGCATAGCTTTATCATACCCTCCGGTTCACCACCATCTGTTAACAAAATAGAATACAAAAAGGGAGAAAACCTTTCAGGAGGTCTAGTTAGCCTTGTTAACCATCTAACATTCACTGGAATTTGTGGTATTTCTTGTTGCTATTGCAGAGCATGAGGAACCACTGGAACATCATTATCTGAGTATCATCCAACACCACATAATCCTTTTCTTTCTTCTCATGTTGATGTAACTAATCTTTGTATAACACCTTCTCATTGAATACAACATCCCTGCTTCTCACAATTTTCTGATTTTTAAAATCCTAAAGCCTATAACCAAATTCATCAATGTCATATCCAACAAAGGTACACTTTTATGATTTTGCATCCAGCTTGGTTCTATTTTCAAAATCTACATGTGCAAATGCTTCACATCCAAAGGTTTTGAGAAAAGAATAACTCACCTTCTTACCTGTCCATGCTTCCTCTGGAATACCACAACCCAAAGAAACTGAAGGACCTCTGTTAATTAAATATACAGCATTGTTGGTAGCCTCTGCCCACATGTTTAAAGGCAGCACAACATGTAATCTCATGGTCCTTGCACGCTCCATTATTGTCCTATTCATGCGCTCAGCCACTCCATTCTCCTGTGGAGTCCCTGGAACCTTTTTCTGCCTACAGATTCCATTAAAGGAACAATAATCCTCAAATTCTTTGCTACAATACTCACCACCATTATCAGATCTGAGACATTTTAATCTTTTACCTGTCTCATTCTTGACCAAACTTCTCCATTTCTTAAATGTTTCAAACACATCAGATTTCTGCCTAGGGATATAAATCCAAACCTTCCTAGTTGCATCATCTATGAATGTAACATAATACCGAGAGCCATTGAGAGAAGATACTTGAGCCAGTCTTCATACATCTATATGCACAAGCTCCAACTTTTCATCTTTTTTTTGCTTCCCATCCTTGAGAAAACTCTATTTTGTTTGTCATACACACAACTTTCACAGAAATCCATATTAATACATTTCAGACCTGGTAAATCTTTCTTGGAATGAAGTACCTTCATACCTTTTTCACTCATATGCTCAAGTCTATTATGCCACAGTGTTGTCTCAGAACCTATAACAACTATTTCAGTCTCTTCCTACGAACCTGTAGCAACTGTTCCTGAACCTATTTGTTTTTCTCTGCAACAGCTAAAGTAGAAGGAATAGTATGACCTATACAAAATATAAGGTGCCTACTTTCACACCTTTTGCTACTATTAAGGCACCTCTTGAAACCTTCCAATTTTTATCAGTAAATGTAACAATGCAACCTTCATCGGTTAGCTACTCTGCTGAAATTAAATTCCTACTTAGCCTTGGAACGTGTCTTACCTCTTGTAGTAGCCAATGATTCTCATTCTGCAACTTAATTTTGATTCTTCCCCTTCCAACAATCTAACAGGGTTCGTTATCTCCCAAATAAACCAGCCCAAAATCCCCTTGGACATAATCAAGAAAATAACTTCTATGGGGCGTAGCATGAAATGAGGCATCTAAAACCTATGAATCATCAGCATTATCTAGGGAAATAATCAAAGCATCATCTTCATATTTATTACTTACCACATTTGTCTCCTTATTGCCTTCTTGTTTGTCTCCTTCTTTATTCTTCAGAGACCACAATCTTTCTTTAGATGGCCTAGATTCCCACATTACCAGCAATCCTTCTGTCCTCTGGATTGGGATCTCTTGTCCTTTGATTTTCCTCGTGACTTCCCATGACCTCCAGAACCTTTTCCTCTCTCCTTTGATCTGCCCCTACTTTCTGCATTCAAAACACTCCCTGATGTGGACCCACCTGAGTTTTTCCGTCGTATTTTCTTGCTAAGGATAACACCAACAACATCATCAAATTTCAAAGTATTTGAACCAGAGACAGAGTTAATTACATCCATTACCAAGCTATTCCATCTTTCTGGCAAAGAACATAAAACCAAGAGAGCCCTCACCTCTTCATCAAATTTCACATTTACAGAAGTTAACTGACTGGTAATTGTATTAAACTCATTTAAATGATATGTCACAGATCCACCTTCAATCATTTTCAAATTAAACAAATGCTTCATGAGAAATACCTTATTTGAGGCTAAGGGTTTTCATACAATTTAGCCAAAGATTTCATCAATTCACTTGTTGTCTTCGCTTCTGTTATATTGAATGCCACAGATGGTGTTAGGCACAACCGAATGGTTCCCAGTGCCTTTCTATCCAGAAGTTCCTAATCCTCATCAATCATTGTTGCCGGTTTCTTAGCTACTCCTTCCAACGGCCTCCATAAATCCTTCTGATATAGATAATCTTCTATCTACATCTTCCATAACTAATAGTTCTACCCATTAAATTTATCTACCTTCAATTTACCCTCGTCCGCCATTGCTCTGACTCAACCGTGAGACTCCCACTCAACCGTGAGACCATCCTACAAACGATAATCAAACACAACCCACTCTGATACCACTTGTTAGGGTTAGCCGACAGAAGATATCAATTAAATGCAAATAAAGATTAAATAGAAGAATGAAAAATACACAGAAATAATAATAGCGAGAGACAATTTTAACGTGGTTCACCCAAACTCTGGCTACATCCACCAATAGAGAGTCCAATATTATTATCCAATAAATCAAACCGATTACAACTAGCAATCCCTGCAACTCAATACCGCTGCAAAATGCTACAATACATCAATCGAAACCCTAACCCTTAGTCGCTTTTATCAAGCCTTATTTTGGTTACAAAAATAGGGATTTTTTATGTTGACCAATAGAAAAAAATAACTCTCGACACCTTTATAAAATAATAAAAAAATTGTGTGAGGTTTCAGGGGTGCTACCCCTTGACCCCGTTAAATGATTTGGGGGGAAACCATGCCAATAAAAGTGGGATAAATTTAACCTCTAAGTCTGATTAGGCTCCATATAACAACAGATAGTACATAAGATACTAGAAAATTTTTGAGGGAGTACCATTTCTATTTGAGTGATAACCAATTATACTCATCAAAGTTTGTGCAATATTGTTTCACAATTTTTTATGAAAGTTTAAAAGAAAGAGAAATCCAGATGACACAACATCTCATATGGTCAGATAAGTGTACAGGGCAATTAAAAAATGCTTGAATGTTTTATTGGCTATGTAGGACTCACAAAGAAAACAATATCCAACATATGTGGAGTTTTTTTGAAGTTGGACATGGTAAAGGAGAACATGATGGAGTTGAAGCATGTGTGAGAAGAGCTCTTGCTAGAGAGCAACTAAAATTTGGATATCCATCTTGACGTTAGTGTTGAATGAGCATAGCATATCGTGTGATATTTCTCATATTTGACATGTTTGTTAGAATGATTGGAAATTGTATGTTTGCCTTTATTTGAATTGTTTTCATGCTTTGGGTTAGTTAGCATGTCGATTCATGGTCGGTAATTGGATGCTTTGTGTTTGGATCCATGTTGGGCATTTTGTCCTTGTGAGGCTTTGTGATCGATCCTCCTTTCGCTTGATGGTTTTTGTCGACATTGCTTGGCTTATTGGCCATTTGTTGATGTCATTTATTCTTGTCAAGTAGAGAAGTGTGTGTGTGTGTGTCCTTGTTTCCACCTTCTCGTCATGTCTTAGTGTTTTCGTGTGGTGGTTTTCATGCTTGAGTGTGAAATGATGACATGTGAGTGTTACTATTGCATCACGAAAAATTTGTTTATCATGTTTGTGTCTGTTAATGTCCTAGTGTAAAAGCTTGGGCATTACATCTGGTATTAGAGCCCATGTTGCAGCATTAGGAGCTCTAGAGTATTTGTGTGTTTGTTGGGTCATCATGGAATGGATTTGAGGTGGTTGTGACCCTTGTCCTACTCCGTGTGATTGCGAGAGAGTGAGGTTGTGGACTGACATCCAACCTTCATCTTGGAGGAAGCTCCATCTTCTCATCTAGTTATCGTGGTGGCTTTGTCACACGATTAATGAAGTCTTCCGCTTGTGTTTTTGTTGTGGTTGTGTTCCTCCTTGTTGATTCTCCTCTTGAGTAGGTTGGTCTAAAAGTTTGAAGGTTGTGTTGGGCCTTTTTCTTGGCCTTGTGATTTTTTTTTGAAGTGTGTTTTTGTTTCTTGGTACACTCTCCATGTGGTTGGGATTGGAGATTAGCATCGTGGGAATAGTTAGGCATGTGTTGTGCCTTTTGTTATGATTATTTTGTGTGGTGGATCTTCTTGCTTCTTGGGGTTCTTGAGAAGGATCCTTGGTTGTGTGTTTTACGTGATTGACCTTTGTATGGTCCTGAATGCTTGGGATGAGTTGCTATGCACTCTCTTGTGAATGATGTATTCTATTTGTTGAAAGAGGTGATGTTGTATTCATATGTTTGGTATTTGGAATTAGTAATTGCCTCTTTTGTATGGTGACTAGGAATGCTTGCATGAAGTGCATCTTGTAATTGCCTTCTATAAGTGCATACCTTTGTGTGCTTGGTGATACATCTATTTATTATCATTTTGCATTATATGTATGTGGGTGCATGAAAACAATTTATTGCTAGGAGTTACTTTTGTGCTAGATTGGGAATTCCTAGTTGTATTTCTCCTTTTGTATGAGGTTTGAATGTTTGTGTGTATGGTGTTGACCATTCAATTTTGTACTTCCATGATGTGAATTTTGTATTCTGTACTCTTCATCTTGCATGGATTTTATAGAAAATTATGTATTCCATCATGTGGAAGAAATGTTTGACATTGTTATGGTAGAATGTTTGGGTAAAGACTTAAGTCCCCAATTGGAATTCTCCTTGTTGTGTGCCATTATTTAATGAATTTTGTTGTTAAGTGTGTAGGTCTATCATACTTGGTGCATATTTAGTATGATGTTTGTCTATAGAGAACTCCTTGATGTGTGTTCTATTGTGATACACCACATTGCGAGTTGAAATATTCTTGTTTTGATTCAATTATGGCCTAGTATGAAAATACTAGTATGTCGGTGTACTTGTTGGGATGCATTGTGAGTCCTTCATATGTGAAATTATGGTTAGATTCTATTTATATCTTAGAAAGGTTAATTCTAATTGATGTTTGGGTAAATTTCTTAGAAAACCTTATGGCAATTATTGTGTAATTTTGTGTATGAAAGTTGTTCTTCTACACTAAGTAATGAATAGGAAAGGAAATTATGTTTTGTGTTCCCTTGTGAACGTGATTACCCTATTATGAGTGTACATGTGTTGTGAACACCATGTACATGTTTGTGTATCCATGAGTTTGTGATACTGGGTATCCATCCATGGTTTGTCATAACCACAAGTATGGTGAAGTCATGCTTGTGTGGTTGCTTGTTTGTACACCATGTTGAGAGCCAACCTTGAATTTGATGACCTCAACCTATGTGGAGTCAAGTAGTGAGTAGAAAAACTTAGGAAGCTATGGGGACATGTTGTGGAATTAGTTTGGGGTAACCCAGCTAACTATACCTTTCTATGTAGAGTACCTCCTACTTCTCCTTATTGATTGGATCCATGAGTGGTTCATAAGTGCTACCCTATCATGCTTTGTTTCCCTAATGGTAATATGGGCATTCAATTTGTGATCTTGGTTATAGTTTGGTATGGGCATGTGATTCGTCAAAGGCCATGATTCCTCGCATAGGTTTGCTCTTACTTTTGGTATATTATATTATGAGTTTAGATGTATTGTACTTTGGAGACATTAGTATTATGATAGATTTAGCATTTTTTTAAGAAAAGAGTTATTCATTTTCAAGAATATTAGTATATTAATTGTGTTACATTTGGCTTATTCTATGTTATGGTATTTACCACATCTGCACATGTTTCAACATGATGCGACCACATCTGCACCTGTTCTAACATGGTGCAAATAGATGTGTTGCCACACATGCACACTAATGTTCTAACATGGTGTAGGTGATGATGATGTGTCGCTATCATGAGGACACGATTCCACCTAGTTGTACGTGAAGGTGCATTTGATACCACTTCCTGCATGATGCTTGCATAGCATATGTAGTGGACTACCTTCTTGCATGATGCTATTGCGATGATGGTAGCATAGCATATGTAGTGGACTACCCTCTTGCATGATGCTATTGCATTGGTTGTGTTTTCTTAGCATATACAGTCTACATGATGCTACTATGTTTACATAGCATATGTAGTGGACGTGACTTCTCTCCTTCCTTATTGGTGACTTGATGTTAGTCACATAGTGATGTAATGTGCACTTTCGTGAATTTTGATCATTTCTTTCGGTTATTGGTAACCTTTTTATCTTGCTTTTGTGGACCAACAATGTTCTTTTATCTTGTCAAAGAGTAGCTTAGCCACAAATCTTTGAGTTTTCAATTTTCACGTAACTCTTGTGGTTACATTTGATTTATTGTTGAAATTGTGCACATTTATTTATTTTATTGTTGGATTTGGAAACTCCTTTCTTTTGGCAATTTATTTAAATATATTTATGGTGGCTAAGCTAGATTATTTATGTTTTCAAGTGTTGGTCCTATGTTGTGATGTTCTTCTCACCATGTCAATAGAGCAACCTTTGGTTGAGTGTATATAAGGAAGTAGACGTGGGAAACTTTTGAGGATGGGGGTAAGTGTGGGCCGCTATGGGACAATCATCGTCCACTTACCTTCCTAATGATGTATTTTTGTTGACTATCTCTTGGAGGCTAATCCCCTTATACAAACAAGACGTAGGTCACTTGTGGAAATGTATGGAGGGGTCCCCAGGCGCGTGGCCCTGAGACCATCATTCCAATCGATTCTTGGATCTTTGGTTACTTGGTACTAGTTCTTAGTTAGTTGGTACTATGATGTGACCATGGCATCCCTGTGGATCTATATGTGAACCTTGTGTTATCCCTGTGATGTGGATGAATGAAAATATGTGTTAGGATGTAAACTCTGTATTGGGTGTATCTACATATGAGTTGATTTTTTATATAAACATGTTGTACGATGTGTGAATTCCTCTATGCATGTGTGAAAATGATTGATGATCATGCAATTCTATTATGTTTTGAATTTAAATCAATAGAATGTGTTTTGTGAAAAGAATTATGCTTTTATGGCATTTAGTTTACCATGCTTTATATTCTTGTGAGTAGTTCATATTGCATGTGATATTTTCCATCTTATGGTTGGTTGTCATGTCATTTCCCTTGTTTGGTGTGAATTAGTTTTGGTGTGGTGCTCCTATCCTTATCTTGATGACTTCCAGGAGTAAGTCAATCCCTAGGGGGGATGTAGTGCCCACCCATATGCATCTCTTATTGTGTCCTATTATTTCTATGGTTAGATTAAACGATATATTGAGTTGATTATTATATGATGTAATTGCAAGATGGATATGTGCCTTGCTAGATTATGCATCCTCATTAGTCATTATATGTTGCTTCAACTATGATCTCCATTGTTGGATTTGATGCTTTGCCTTGAGTGTGCGGGATATATTTTTGCAGGTGCTTGACTAATGACTGGGATGTGGAGAAGTTGACATGGGATGCTTAGTCATCTCTCCTTACCTAGTCCTAGTGGTCAAGTTGTTGACCCTGTGTTTCTTGTGGTAGGTTGGCTACTTAACCCATCCAATTTAGTTATGAATTGAAGGATGTTTTTGGTGTCTATGCAATTTGCCTCTCATCTGAATCTGTTGTGATTCTAGACCCTTGTTATGTGATTAAACTCGTAAACTGTGAATGAATTCTTTGCGTGTGTTTCTTTTACCTTTTCGCATTATATTTTAATTTATTTTTAAAAATGTGTTTTCTCTGTTTTCGAAATATTTAAACGGTTAGAAACAAGAAAATGGATTATCTAATTTGAGTTAATAGTTTTAATTGTGGAATAGCAATTATATGTAATTATTGTGTCTCTTAAGGAAGGATTTGTATTTTATTTATTTATGTTTGAGAAATTATGCTTTCAAGTGAAATGCATTCTCATTTAATTTTTAGAGTTATCTTCCGTAAGTTAGAAATATTAATATTGTGGAAAATGCATTATATTTCATTATTATGTGCTTGAGAAATAGATTAATTTCTATTTATTAGAATTATCTATTTCTAGACTTTGTCTTACATAGAATCGTTTTATAAAGAAAAATAAATTTAATTATGTGAGTGCTTGGATTTTATGGAATGCGGTTAAATTATATTGGAATTACCTTGTAGAAATAATTACATTAATTTAATTAGTTACTTTCCTATTATTTCAAATGCCTTTTGGAATAGATATTTGGGAATGGTAAATAAAGAAAATAAAAGAAATGAGAAAATAAAAAGGGTTTTGAGAGCATATAAGGAAAATAGAGATCTATTTTCTTTTTACGTGTTTTATTGTATTTTTCTCCCTCTCTCCTTCTTCTTCTCCTTTGAAAGAAAATTTCATGGAGGTGGCTACAATTGAATTCTAATTATGGGTGGGAGTGCATTGGAATGGTCTTGGGATTGCTTCAATGTAGGAAGAAATTCATATTGGATTCATGCCTCTCAAGAAGAGATTTTTCCATTTGAAAGCTTGCTTAGAAGGAGGTATTTTTCTTGTGGTTTGATTCTTTTTTTAATTTAAATTTTGCATTTACCATGCCCACAATAGGTGGATGTTTATGGTCTCTTCATTGTAGCAATGAATAGAGTTCAATGATGCAAATAAGAATTAGATTGAATTTGTTTTTGGATTGCATTCAAATTTTATTTTGAAAATGCATGAAAAGATGAAGTTCTGGCAAAATTTTCCTAGAATGGGTTGTGAGTAGGAAAAAATTTATTTGAGTTGAAAAGAATATTGTTGTGCATATTAGAACCAAAAAGACACTTTTAGATTTTTGAAATTTTATGTATTATGGAAGTTAGAAATTTGGGTGTTCTTGAGGGAGGTCTCCAAATGGTGAATTTGGGGGTTTTATGGTTTTTTTTCCCTCTTATTGAAAAATGAAATTATGTTTTAAACCTTAGTTTTTAGTATTATTTTGTGAGACTAAAAGTCTCATGAGTGAAATAGGATTCCCTACTTATTGGATATGAGTGTCGTATTTTTGACCTCGTTTTTTGTGCTTTGACTTTTTGGTCAAAGTTGGCCTTGTTGGAACTAGACAACTAAGAGGGGGGTGAATCAATTGTCTCACAATAAAAAAAAAATTGTCTTTAACCTTCTTTATTATCTTACTATCAAATTAATGATCTAAATATTAAAGCATAGATCAACAACATGAGAGCAGAAACATAATCAACACACTTGACACCAAGATTTTGACGTGGAAACCCGGTTAAGGGAAAAACCACGGTGGGGGTTAACCCACAAAATGCATACCCTGTTAAAAGTACTTAATAAAATAGAAGACACGTTTCTTCGGACACACTACCCAAAGCTCATTGCTCAAAAGAGAGGATCACTTCCTACAGAATTTATTTAGAAAGAATTAACTGAGAAATAACATCTACTTCATGTCTGATTCAGTTTCAATGAATGCTCAAGAACTTTCACTTTGCTCCAAACTCTTCTTCACACTCTATACTGCACTCACTCCTTTTCTTCTCTGCTCTACTCCTAATCCTTTCTTCGGATTTTATTTGTTTTGCACAAGGATGATTTTAATACCTTTTCAACAAGTATTTATATACTTCATCAACCTTGGAATGATCAACAAGGTCAGCTAAACTTGACACGGATCATCATACTATTGGCCAAACACAACTGAGACTTGAATCTTCTTCTACAACCACTCCACGCTTCATAAAAATGTTCTTAAGGCATCTGCAACAGACTAGAAACATCTGGTCGGCCAAGACTGGGAAGAACATCAACCTCAAAGAAGAAATCTTCAATCAACAAGCTCAAACTTCAATGCGAACCTCTAACATAGTAGCCATACGATCTAGAGACCTCCACAAGCACATTGAATTCACCAGTAACATCCATTCTAAACCAAATTATCAGAAGCATTTGAATCTTCCTCTAGAACCTCAAGAACACTCTCTGCCATGACTGTCAAACTAGAAGGATAGATTGCGGACCTCCAAACCACGAACCACTGGTGTTGATGATACACATTGACTTCCCAATCATGCCTTCAGATCCGCAAATCACAATTTTATATTACCAGAGCAATCCAGACCTCTTTCCTATCACTCTGTCTTTCCTGAGTATTACAGTAACTAGTTTAACTCAGATGGCCATAACTCCTTCAAATCTTTCATGTGGACTTCTCAAATCTTGACTAGAGCAACCTCTGACAATCCTCTACACGTCCACATGATCCGCATGCATTGATTGTTATTATTTTTCTCAATATCCTCAACAATCTGGTCTTCTATATAGACAGCAAAATAGGATACAGTTGAGACTAATGGCAACAAGAATATGTTGACATCAATGACAACATCACTTAGGCACATATTTGCAACAATCTCCCCCTTTGTCATTGATGGCAACATATGATGTGAAAAACTGAATCTAACCATCAAGACAAAAACTTCTCCCCCTTTCTCTTCTCACTTCTGCAACTACTTTCTTTACTGCTCCCCCTTACATCAGCAACTAGTTTTTCACATACTTCTCTCCCCCTTTGACATCAATGGAAAAGGGCACATATTTGTTATCTTTTCTCTCTTTTTTCTTCAGACTGATCCCAAAATTTGCATATTGACTACTCCCCCTTTGAGTAGTGCCTCCTTAACATCAATCCAGATCACAAGATATAAATCTGAATTCTACTGGACTGATGCACCTTACTACATCTTAGTCCTACTCAGGAGGGGTAATAACCCCTAACTTTTCTTTAAGATACTCAAAAGTATCCTTGGGAAGAGGCTTAGTGAAGATGTCTGCAAACTGATCTTTGGAAGGCACAAACTCCAACTTGACTTCATTCTCATTTACTTTCTCTCTCAAGAAATGAAACTCGATAGATATATGCTTTGTCTTTGAATGCAATACCGGATTCTTTGAGATGCTTATTGCACTAGCATTATCACAGAAAATTGTGACTGACTTCTCAAACACAATTCTGATGTCCTTCAACATTTGCTTCATCCACAAAACCTGAGTGCAATTATTTGCTGATGCTATGTACTCTGCTTCTGCAGTAGACAAAGATATTGCCTCTTGCTTTTTGCTTATCCAAGAGACCAATCTTCTCCCCAAGAAGAATGCACCACCACTAGTATTTTTTCTGTCATCCACATCTCCTGCCCAATCAGAATATGTATATGCATGAAGAGTGAAGTTATTGTCCTTTGGATACCATAGTCCATAATCAATTGTTCCCTTGAGATATCTAAAAAAAATTGACTGCCATAACATGGGATTCTTTTGGATCAGCTTGAAATCTGGCAACAAGTCCAACTGCATTCATGATGTCAGGTCTAGTCTGGGTAAGATAAAGCAATCCTCCAATCATTGATCTATATCTTTTCTGATTTGCCTTGGGAGAGTCATCATTTTTGTTTAGCTTGCATTCGGTTACCATAGGTGTATCTACTAGCTTTGAGTCTTCCATTCTAAATTTCTTTAGCAATTCTTTTACATACTTGGACTGAGAAATGAAGATACCTTTATCTGATTAAACAATTTGCAGACCTAGGAAGAAATTCATCTCACCAAACATTGACATCTCAAACTCACTTTTCATCTGATTAGCAAATGCTTTACACATGCATTCATTTCCACCAAAAATGATATCATCAACAAAAACTTCAACAATTAGAATGTCCTCATGATCAATTTTGAAGTAGAGATTACTATCAGCAGTACCTTTGCTAAATCTGAGCTTAAGCAAATACTTATCCAATCTGGCATACCAGGCTCTTGGAGTTTGCTTGAGTCCATACAAGGCTTTTCTCAATCTACAAACCATATCTCCCTAATCAGACAACTCAAATCCTTATGGTTGCTCAATTTAGACTTCTTCCTCCAAATCTCCATTCAGAAATGTTGATTTCACATCCATTTGATATACTTTAAAATCTTTGAAGGCTGCAAATGCAAGAAATAATCTAACTGCCTCTATCCTTGCCACCAGAGCAAAAGTTTCTTCAAAATCAATTCCTTCCACTTGAGAGTATCCTTTACATACCAACCTTGCCTTATTCCTTACCACCTCACCATCGTCATTTAGTTTATTCTGGAAGACCCATTTGGTTCCAATCACATTTTTGTCCTCAGGTCTAGGAACTAGATCCCATGTGTGATTCTTTTCAATTTGCATCAATTCCTCTCCCATTGCTTTGACCCAGTTTTCATCATTGCAAGCTTCACTTACTGATTTAGGTTCAATCCTTGAAATCAAATAGATCTATTCTTGATCTTCAGACATTTTTCTCCTAGTTTGAACACCTTTACTCTTATCTCCTATGATCTGATCTTCAAGATAATTTAACCTTACATACCCGGGAGTTTTGGAGATTGTTTGAGCTTTTGTTTCTTGAACTTGTTCCTCATCATCTGTGTTAACCTCTGGAGTTATTGGTTCAAACTGAATCTAAGTCTGAACTTGAACTTGCCTTCCTTGATTTTGACTTTCATCTTGATCATCTAAATCATATCCAGAGTACTTGGAATGTCCTTCTTTGCTTTAATCAACTTTAACATTCGCACTTTCAACTATCTTCTTCAATCTTTTATTGAAGCACCGGTAGGCCTTACTTTGAGTTGAGTATCCCAAAAATATTCCTTCATCACTTCTTACCTAGATCCTCATCTCTTTTGATATAACATTTACTACCAAAGACTCTAAAGTATCTCACAGTAGGAGGATGACCAAACCAAGGTTCATCAGGAGTCTTACCAGAATTTCCTTTGATCTGCACCCGGTTAAGAGTGTAGACAGCAGTACTCACATCTTCTCTCCAATAAACTTGAGGAACATTTGTTTCCATCATCATGGTTCTGGCAGCTTCTTGAATGGTCCGGTTGTTTCTTTCCACAACTCCATTTTTCTAAGGAGTCCTAGGAGCAAATAACTGTCTTTTTATTCCATGCTTTTCACAGAAAACATCAAACTCACCGGAGGTAAATTCTCCACCTCTGTCAGATCTCAAACACTTTAATTTTCCACCAATCTCATTTTCAACCATCATCTTGAACACTTTAAACTTGTCAAGGGCTTCTAATTTTTCTCTTAGAAAAGTTACCCACATCATCCGGGAGTAACCATCAATTAGCAACATGAAATATTTGTCTCCATGTACACTCCTAATTCTAGCAGAACCATAAAGATCAGTATGTACCAGTTCCAATCTCTCATTTGAACCTTGTTCCTTACTCTTGAATGAAATTTTGTTCTGTTTGCCCAATTGACATTCTCTACATATGTTATTAGGTTTCACAAGTCTTGGAAGATCTCTTACAGCTTGAGTGAAACTTATTTTGACAATGTTGTCAAAATTCACATGACACATCCTCCTATGCCATAGCCAAATTTGATCTTTCTGAGCAATCAAACAACTTTTCCCAGAACTACTTAAGTGAAAGATGTTACCTTTGGTTTGAGTACCAGATGTAATTTCAGTTCCAGAGCTTTCCAAGATTCTGCATTTTCCATCCTTCAACCAAAGATCATAACCCTTGTCAACCAACTGTCCAACACTAAGAAGATTATGTTTCAGTCCTTCCACATACAGAACATCATTGGTGCTATTCTTGCCATCAAAAGAGATGGATCCTCTGCCACGGATTCTACCAACTGAGTTGTCTCCAAATTTCACAAGTCCTCCTTCATAGTTTTCAAAATTCACAAACTTACTCTTGTCACTAGTCATATGATGAGAACATCCACTATCAATCACTCATTCATCCTTTTCAATAACCTGGGAAGCCAAGGAACTTTCCACGTTTTCACAGCTAGCAAATTCAGTAGACACCGGATCTTCTTCTTTGATGGCAATAAACACCCAATCATTTTCAAAGTAGCCTCCATGATCAGATTCATCATCTGTTACCCCTTCTTCTCCATTTTATTAGACATAGAACATTTCTTCTGACCTTTATACCTATTAGGATTTAGTTTTGAAAACCTTTCCAGACATCTTGAGGCAAAATGACCAATCTTATTACAAGAAAAACATTTGAGTGGTAATTTTCCTTCATACTTATCAGATCCTCTTGGCATTTTTCTGGCAATAAGAGCTTCAAGATCTATTGTTTCTATTTCAACATCTTCAAGATCCTTTCTTGTCTTCATAAATCTATTTGATCTTGCAGAGGAGCTTTCACTCAGATCATATATTTGTTTTCCATACACACTAACCTTAAATGCAGATTTGGACTTCGGAAGAGAATCACCAAACTCACTTAATTTGAAAGCTGAAATTTTTCCAACAAGATGATCTCTTGTAACCTCTGAGACTATCCTGATCTCTTCTATAGCTGTAACCTTATGTTTGTATGAATCTGGTAAAGATCTGAATACTTTTGATACAATTTATGATTCTTCCAAAGTTCCACCAGCACACCTAATTCCACACACAAGTTCATTTATCTTTTTCATGTAGATTGTGATGTTTTCATCTTCACTCATCCTCATAGTTTCAAATTTTCCTCTCAGACTTTGAAACTTTGCACATTTGACATATTTTTCACCTTCATATAGATACTCCAACTTTTTTATAGATTTCATAAGCAGTTTTTAGACCAAAGACATTTGTCATCTCTGAATCAGTCGGGGCACTCAACAAGGCTTCTTTAGCTCGAAGATTATTTTCAGCATCTTTGATTTGATCAAGAGTTGAAGGACCTTTCTCCGGAGGTTTATACTCAACACTGGTTATTGCCCAATAAGCATCACCCATGCATTGCAAATGGCACTCCATGCGATTTTTCCAAACAGAATAATTTGTTCCATCAAATCTTGGACTATCCTTCTTGTAGGTTGACATCCTGGATCTCCTCAAGCGATTAGACTTTTATGAGAGGATCTGGCTCTGATACCAATTGTTGGAACTAGACAACTGAGAGGGGGGTGAATCAGTTGTCTCACAATAAAACCTTTTCTACATTTTCTTGAAACAAGGTAGATAACTGAGAGGGGGGGTGAATCGGTTATCTTAAATATTTTAACTTTCTTTCCTCATTAACAATTAGTGCAACATTAAAACATATAAGCATACATAACCATGAGAGAAGAAATAAAATCAACACACAACACAATAATTTTTACGTGGAAAACCCTATTAAGGGAAAAACTACGGGGTGACTAACCCAAGATTGTATTCTCTATTAAAAGAATAAGAAGTACAAAATGGCACTTGCCAATTAGGGCTCACTACCCGAGCACACTGCTCACAAGAGGCACACTGCCTACAAGAGACTCACTATCTACAATGTTTATAGAAGGTAACCAGGTGTTTGAACTAAAGAGAGAAATCCACACATGCTAAGGTTCAGTTCCAATTAGGCTCAATATACTGATCTAATGCACTTCATTCTTCCTCTACTTTAGTGTTGTTGTTCTATCACATACTAGACTTGTATTACTGCTTCCACACTTCTCTCTACCTTTCTTCACACACTATATCATCACACACACACCTTCATACCGAAATCCATTTGGTATATATATCCGCATCAAGGATTTCAACATCTATCTAGTCGGCAACCGGAATACTCAAGATATTTCCAAGACACTGATCTGTCAGCTGAATCCATGCTTAATATGTGATGCGTATCAAAGACATAGACATAGAATTCATCAATCATGTCGGCCAACCATGTATGATCCCTCAAATAGCTTGATCACCATCAATTTCTCATCCGGATTAAAGTCTGATGCTCTACCGGTCAGTTCTTCCTTAGTCTACTCTGCCTGTCAGGAACCCAACACTTAGATGCTCATATCTTTTCACTCATTCATCACCGGAGGCTCAATCTCTGGAATATATTAGTCATGATACTCCTCTTGACTTGCCCAAGTCCGTACTTTGCTGAGTTACACCCTCTGAGAGATCCAGACCTGATTGTCAGACCTTACTGCATGCTTTGTTCTTACGCACCAGACCAAAACACTCTTCAATCTGTCTTCCAGTAGAGACATGCTATGTGCTACAGATGTGTGGGAAAGACTTTGTTGCCATTAATGACAACATTCATGAAGCCACACAGTGTCTCTTGCCAACACCTTTAACCTTCTTTATTATCTTACTATCAGATTAGTGATGTAAACATTAAAGCATAGATCAACAACATGAGAGTAGAAACATAATCAACACACTTGACACCAAGATTTTGACATGGAAACCTGATTAAGGGAAAAAACATGGTGGTGGTTAACCCACAAAATGCATACCCTGTTAAAAGTACTTAATAAAATAGAAGACACATGCCTTCGGGCGCACTGCCTAGAGCTCACTACTCAAAAGAGAGGCTCACTGCCTACAGAATTTATTTAGAAAGAATTAACTAAGAAAGAGCATCTACTTCATGCTTGATTCAGTTTCAATGAATGCTCAAGAACTTTCACTTTGCCCCAAACTCTTCTTCACACTCTATACTGCACTCACTCCTTTTCTTCTTTGCTCTGCTCCTGATCCTTTCTTCAGATTTTATCTGTTTTGCACAAGGATGATTTCAATACCTTTTCAACAAGTATTTATATACTTCATCAACCTTAGAATGATCAACAAGGTCGGCTAAACTTGATGCGGATCATCATACTATCGATCAAACACAACTGAGACTTGAATCTGCTTCTACAACCACTCCACGCTTCATAAAATGTTCTTAAGGCATCTGCAACAGGCTGAAAACATCCAGTCGGCCAAGACTAGGAAGAACATCAACCTCAAAGAAGAAATCTTCAATCAACAAGCTCAAACTTCAATGCGGACCTCAAACATAGTAGCCATGAGATCTAGAGACCTCCACAAGCACATTGAATTCACCAGTAACATCCATTCTAAACCAAATTATCAAAAGCATTTGAATCTTCCTCTGGAACCTCAAGAACACTCTCTGCCATGACTGTCAAACTAGAAGGATAGCTTGCGGACCTCCAAACCACGAACCACCGGTGCTGATAATACACATTGACTTCCCAAACATGCCTTTAGATCCACAGATCACAATTTTATATTACCAGAGCAATCCAGACCTCTTTCCTATCACTCTGTCTTTCCTGAGTATTGCAGGAACCATTTTAAGTCAGATGGCCATAACTCCTTCAAATCTTTCATGCGGACTTCTCAAATCTTGACTGGAGCAACCTCTGACAATCCTCTACACGTCCACATAATCCACATGCATTGATTGTATTAATTTTCTCAATATCCTCAACAATCTGGTCTTCTATACAGACAACAAAATAGGATACAATTGACACTAATGGAAACAAGAATATGTTGACATCAATGACAACATCACTTAGGCACATATTTGCAACAGGGCTTTTTATAGATCTTATATTTGAATTGTATACTAATGGCCACATGGATATGGTTGTTATGTGTTTTGGCCTTTTTCATCATAGTTGAATTTTTGGTCAAAGTTGACCCTTGTATAGTTTGTATATTGGAATTGTATAATTCTGGCCATGTGCATATGAGTGTTATGAGTTTTGACTTCATTTCTCCATGTTTTGACCTTTTGGATCGTAGTTGACTTTTGGTCAAAGTTGACCTTTTTATAGGCCTTATGTTAGAACTGTATACTTCTAGTTACGTGGATATAAGTGTTGTGTTTTGACCTCATTTCCCCATGTTTTGACTTTTTGGTCAAAGTTTGACTTATTGGTTGAAGTTTGACTTTCGATCAAAGTTGACTTTTGAACTTAGGAATGGATACATAGTCTTCCTATGGGTCGCCTGTAGAAGGCCATAATTCCCTTGCACCATTGTTTGATCTTTATGATTATATGTATGTTTATTGACGTGATGATGTCATACCTTGTTTTGTGTGCTATTTCCATTTTGAGAAAATGATGTTTTAGTATGCATTAATGGATGAATTGTATTATGGATTTGGAGTGTTTTCCCTTCTCTTCTCCACTACATTGAAATGGTACGTTGGTGATGATGTATTAAAGAAGGATATGTATGAATTTAAAAGTATTGATGCTCTTGTGTTAATCTCTTCCCTTCTATTGCTTGGTTGGGTCATGAGTAACCCTATGGTGAATTATGCATTAGACCAAGATATGTTTGTATTCATGTGTGGGTGTGCATTGAGTTCTACTAGTTATTTTATCCCCTTGGTGTTGTGTTGGGTGTGTGTGGAACCCATGTTCAACCTTGTGTAGATTACATTGGAGTCTTATTAAGACCCTTGTTTGTGTGAGATGGCTTGATATCGGTGTTGTCATGATCTTCTTCTCCATAACTCAGGGGTTGCCTAGAATGGCATAGACATCTATTGCACTCGACGATGTCAATATGGTAGGGTGGTGGGTAACATTTCCCCATTGGTCCTACAAGATCTCTTAGGAGATGGAAGAATTTTGTGTGTATTGTTTACTTTATGATCATGTTGTATCTCACGCCTACTAGAGCACTTTGGAGGTGATTTATTAATGTTGTAATATTATTATTTATGTAATTTAATTATTGGAGTGTGATCCTTCCATATTTGGGAAGTAGCCATCGTCATGTAATTGTATTATGATTTCATTTGGTTAGAAAATGAACCTTGTTTAGAAAGGAATTTATCTTGCTCTAGCATAGTTTATTTTGATGGAAATGGTTAAATCAGGATGTTGGAGTCCTTTGTTAATTGTTGTAATGATATCTTATGCTATGTTTATGATTTGGGTTGTAATGTTCCCACATTATGGTTGAGATTCCCATTATTGTTTTTAGCCCATCTCGACGTTGGTGTTGAATGAACATAGATTTTGTGTGATATTTCTCATATTTGGCATGTTTGTTAGAATGATTGGAAATTGTATGTATACCTTTATTTGAATTATTTTCATGCTTTGGGTTAGTTATCATGTCGATTCATGGTTGGTAATTGGATGCTTTGTGTTTGGATCCATGTTGGGCATTTTGTCCTTGTCAGGATTTATAATCGATCCTCCTTTGGCTTGATGTTTTTTGTCGACATTGCTTGGCTTATTGGCCATTTGTTGATGTCAATTATTCTTGTCAAGTAGATAAGTGTGTGTGTGTGTCCTTGTTTCCACCTTCTCCTTGTGTCTTAGTGTTTTCGTGTGGTGGTTTTCATGCTTGAGTGTGAAATGGTGACATGTGTGTGTTACTATTACATCACAAAAAATGTGTTCGTCATGTTTGTGTCCATTAATGTCCTAGTGTAAAAGCTAGGGCATTATAGTATAGATAAATAATAGTAGTGACAATGCTACAAAATATGAATATATAAAACTAATCTACTCAAACAAGAGCCAACTAGTGAGCTATTGGCAGAAAGAGAGAAAATGGGGTAACCTACAAAATACCACAAGTGTATAAATAGATTACACAAAATGAATGAATAAAGAGGGAAAGATGGAACTCAATGACCTTACAAAGTAAAGATGCAAACTACCCAGATAGAAATAAAGCTCAAGGAAGAACCCGACAAAAGTAGTGGCTCCAAGAAACCCCATGAAGATATTGAAATCCACAAGGAAGTCACATAAGCTTGAATACTTTTGTATGTTATTAGAAATCCAATAAAATTGATAAGAATACTAGTAAGATTACTTCAAGAATATGGTAGAATGATGGAACTAACAATAGAGATGCAAAAGCTTCACAAGATTCACAATAGATTTCACATAAATGAGGAACTTAGAGGGAAAATAAGGGAGGCAGGTCAAAGAAATCGTTTGATGTTGCAGAAGCATTACACATAATCTCTCACATTGCAAGAGGTGGTAAGTAACACTCAGAAATAGTCACTGAGCACCACATAAACTCGAGATGCTAGTGCATCATGTAGACATTTGTGCTAAGTGCTAGTGTCTGAGCGACATCAACTTTTGATTTCATGGCCACATCTTAGGACAGTGAAGCAACTAAGGTACTTGAACAAAATTTGACAAAAATAAGCACAAAGACTAGAACGTAACACAAATGTAGCATGGTAAAAACGCTAAGGTAGGGCTAAAATGATGCCTAAAATATGTTAAGGGAGTGAACACCAAAATAAGCAAAAAAATATAGCATGAAATTTCAAGGGTATGCAATTTTTCTACATTATATTTAGCCCCCACTTTAGCGGACATATGACCCTAGGTAATATGCTATGCTAAAATACATAAAAGAAATAACAAAACAAAGATTACCTAAAAAGGATATTATAGAGGCCACAGAGAGTTCTTTGAGCGAAGGAATCAAGACCCCAATTGAAATCCTATAAAAACACAGTATTAGGCCACAAAAACCTGCACAAAAGGCAATGACATAACCACACACACACACACACACACACACACACACACACATATATATAACCTATGCAAAGAAGAATTAGATCAAATATGATTTGTTGAAACATCAATGTTAGTAGATCATATAATCTAGAATTCACATCAAACACAAACCATGCAAGAAATCAAAAAGAAATGATGCAAAAGGTATTTCTATTGTTGTGTTGCTAGAAGGATGTCAAGTATGGTTCTAGGGATAACACACTGCAAAAGCTAAGAACCACACCAAACCCCTATGAATCACAAGAACTAGCAAACTATCTTTCTAGGTGATTCACAAGAAGTACCAAAAAGTAATAAAAACAAAGCACAACTGGCTAGCATTGTGGCACTAGGTGGATCACATTTCAAGCAATATCAGGACTTACATGGGCTAGCATGGCTAGGTAATCCGGATAAGGGTGGTGAGTCTAACCAAGTGCATCTACTTAGGACCACAAGCTACTAATTCTACAAGAAGTGTACCATCAATGGGATGTGTGTGAATGTGGAAAGCACAAAAGTATGCCCCCACCTTAAAATAATTGCATAAACCAATAGAATGCAATTGATTTTAAGGTAGAATAAGGGGAAAAAGGTAAAGAAGTTTAAGAAACATATATGGGAAGATATATTCCCAAAGTCACCTTAAGAAAAAGACACCCCAAGGAGAGGCAACCAAAGTGACGTTGTAGGCATGATACACAAAGGCTTGTGTAAGCATGGTATGACACGAAGCAATGCAAAAGCATGTCATATAAAATCAAGCAACATCATCAAAAACACAAAGCAATCTACATGCTTTGGGGTTAGTATAAATTTAGAGGGGAAATCATCAAGGGATAAAGAGGGAAGCATCATCATTCCCTAAGCACATAGAACTATGAGCACAAAGGAAGAATGTCACATAAAAATAAAAGAAAATAAAATAAATTTAAGTCAACATGGAAGGAAGCTAAATCTTCCAATGTTTTGCATCATCCCCAAAATGTTGAAAAAGTCAAGGAGACAACATATAGAAGAATGTAGAGACATAAAAAAGAATAGGACAATATTTTTGTTCTTTGTGTATCCACATGCCTACAAGGGCATCATGGGTTCTCCAGGTAGAACTAACAAACATACATCAAGCAC
Source organism: Cunninghamia lanceolata (assembly GCA_027924645.1). NCBI lineage: Eukaryota > Viridiplantae > Streptophyta > Pinopsida > Cupressales > Cupressaceae > Cunninghamia > Cunninghamia lanceolata. Next base: position 16,293,535 of record BSBN01000107.1, on the reverse strand, counting down.
TCTATTATGGGGAATACATAACACATACGCAAGCAAGCACACACACACATAGAATGAAGGTACTGCCCTCATGTGTTGGACGCCATCAAATCATCCAAGTCCCAACTTTGTTCATCATGCGGGGATGGTGGTTGGGCTAATAGAGGGACCACATTAAGAGTTGTACTAGGAGACTCCCTTAGTATCAAATGTAGAGGATCGATTGTAGGGGAAAGATCTTCTTAGGCATCAGTAGAGGCTATTGTCAACAATTACACGTAAAAATTGAACTCAATGAGGGAATATCTATGAAGGACTCAAATATGTACTTCATTGGGGAGGAATCATTTGAATCACCATCAGAATATTGCATTACATAAAGCTCGTCAGTGCTATCAATAGAGATGTGAGCACTAAGTCATAGGTGGAGGAGAATCCTCCACAATAGGAAGAAATAATGAAGAAGGGCTTAGAGAGGGTGGAGATGATGGTATGCACATGTATTTATGGAAAGGTGATGTAGGATAATGATTTGGTTTTCATTTGGGTGGTGGGAAGGGTATATTAATGTCAATGGTGGCGGGGCGGAGAACATCTAAAAAATTTGATAGCGAGTATGTTGGAAAGGAATAAGTGTTGTGAGAGTGGTGCTAGAGATGACACTAACATTAGGGAGGTCAAGAGGCTTCCAAAAGGGTGGCATATATGGGATGGAATGGATAATGGGATCCTCAGTGGACGGGACCAAGACTACTTGAACCCTTTTGGGGTTGTGATCATCATGGTCTGACTAAGGAGATGCAAGGGTCAAGGATAGGAGAAATTCAGGATTGGAAGGGGGATGTCGGGGCTCAGAAGGAGGAGCAAGATCAGGAGGTGACTATATGGAAGGGGGACACTTAAGGACATACTACGCTTTAGCAACACACTCTCGAGCTATAGCATGTTGACGATGCTTACAATCTCTAGCAAGCTGATTTCGTCTAGTATGAGCTAGGGCCTTTTTTGAAGGACCTAAGGGGTTTTCCAACATAAGTCCTTTTCTTTCCTTGTCTGAGAGGTAAAAGAAGGAATTAAAGGAACCAATAAATGTTGGGAAACCATAGGAGGAGGGGAAGGGTTCTGCAACATGGGTTGCTTTCTCTATGCCATCGAAGAGGCAAGGGGAATAGGAGAAACATCCTAAAGTTGGGAAATCGTAGGAATGTGAGGTAATCTAGGTGATACTGGTTGTTTGCCTCTAGATCTCAAGTAAGAAGCTGGAGGTGGAACTTTCGAGTACTAGCTAGTCACATGGGGACATGGAGTTGCACTCAGTATGGGTTGCTTTCCTTTGATTGCTTGTGGGGTAATGGAAGGAATACGAGCAACTGCCAGAGATAGAGAGACCAAAGGGGGAGTAGCTACAAGAGATGAGGAGGACAGGTCACTAGATAGGAGTGCAATCTAAGCTACTTTGAATTTTTGATGAGATAAAAATAAAAAGTCATTATGAGGTCAAAGAGGCCCAGTCAGGGTTGGCCAAAAGTAATCCAAAGAGAAACTTTCACGCATTGAGAGAGGTTGGAATCCACTATGGTGGATTGTGTACTACTTCATCATGGGGGAATTTTAAGCACTTATAGACTATAAAGACAACCTCTCTCATAGAAGAAGGCCATGGAGGACCTAGCTTCACATGAAAATGATTCGAGGTAGAAATCACTAAGAAAGGGACATCCAAGGTTTTAAGTCTAACTTGAATAGAGAGGGTAAGTAAACCCAGGGTTGGTCTAGAAACACCATCATGCAATTGTATATAGACTTATAATTGCTCATACTTGTCTTTATACAATTCATGAATGTACAAAAACTCCTTTGTAATGATATTTATCATCCACACAGGGTCAATAAGAACATCCCTAATAGGTTTTTTGGTGACTTGAGCAGTAATGTAAAGAGGGTCATCATATACATGACATCAATGGAGGTAATAGAAATGATAGGGTAGGGAATATGCTGCTCTCGAGAAGCATAAGGGCAAATGTTCACCATTCCTATCATTTTGAAAAACTAAGGGCAAGCCTTATTGATATTCGTTTCTAACACCATAGAGGTGGAAGGAAGCTAAATGAAATTGGAAGAGTGTTGTGGCAATGGGTTTTGGTATAAATTTGCAAGTTTTGATTAGTAGGAGCAACCAACTTATTTCCTTTATCATTCATGCCAGATACATGGATGACAATATGCTCGATGAGGTCTTACACTATATATTTAAGATGTAAACATCTTTCGATGTCATGTCCATAGACTGTGGAATTGACAAAAGGTCTTCAGGTCATAAGAATGTGGCAAGGGTTTACTTGTGTCTAGGGGTCGGATAGGCGGCAACGACACTAAGTTGTTCAAGAGTTTATGTAGGATAGTGTAGACACCTAAAAATGGCTCGTGTCAAATTAAATAAATATTTTAATATTTATTTTATTCTTATTCTTCTATCAATAAATAAATATCCCAATTTATTTATTTGGTTCATTATTCCAAATAATTAAACAAAAATCAATTTATTTAATTAATCATTCCTAATTCCTCTAATGTCATATCTAATTAAATAATCCAAAATTATTTAATTATTTCCCCTAAGTCAAAGTCTTATGTCTAAATTCCACATCATCTCATCCATGTCAACTTCCATGTCATTGAACACCTCACCGTATTGCTCCAATAATTAAATACTCTTAATATTTAATTGAGTAATTATCCTCTCAACATGTGCCCTATTTCTTCTCCACATGTGTCCTATTATTTCTCAATCATCTCCATGGTCAAAGACACTTGTCTTTCAAATCCTATTTTATCTCTCACATTCCAACAACCAAAGAGTACTTCCCCACATTCTTCTCATAGTCTTCCACTTTTATCTCACTGGTCTTTGTGAGCATCATGACATGTGGCTTATGGTTCCACATATTCCTTTACCTTGTAAACGTAGTAGGAACATCTTCCACCTTTATCTCTCTCATCCCAACTAATCTAATCTCCACCGTACACATCACATGACTCATTCCTCCACCATGGATCTTTTGACACTTGAAATTGGCCCTTCCTTGGCCTATAAAAGCAAGTTCCTCACACTCATTTTCCATCACTCAAGCTTTAGTAAACTTATGCTGCAGAAATTCCACCATAGTTATCAAGCATGCCTTTGGCTCCCTTCATTTACATTGTAATCTCATTATCCTCATTGCATAATCATCATCCATGGCTTCATATCATAATCTCCATCATTCATCTTAGTTTTGCATTGTAGTTTATCTCCTCATTGCATAATCCTCCACAAAGCCATTCTCTCTTTGTCATCTTAAAACAATAAGGAAGTATACTTCTGAGAGCTAAATCATTATCTAAAAGATCATTAAAGAGATAGGCAACAATGGAAGACACAAGGTAAATCGGTTCAGCAAGGTATAACTTTGATTTATTCTATTTATCTTATTTTCATTGGAGTATTGAATATTTAAGTAGATTCTACTATAGTTCAAATAATCAATCACATTTCAGCGCCCACCATGGGGCCAATGCCCCATTTTTAACTTCTATTTTGAGTTTTTGATGTTCTTGCAGTCGTAATAGGTCATTTATGCACATTGGATTTCCAGTTATGCGCATCCATGAAGAAAATTTCCAGTGTTGCGCATATGATTGTTCTTTTTGCGCATATAACTCATTCTATTGCACATTCACTCTGTCTATGCATTTAAACCAACCTGCTGCGCTTATAACATTTCTTGTTATGCATTTGTATTCATGCGCATATAGTCCATCTTTCTATGCATACATCTAATTCTTGTCAGATATTAGTATTGATTTTTACAATTTTTTCGGTACTAACTTGTGTGGCAGGTATTATCAATCATCAATGGAGGCTATTAACATAATGTTCTTGTAGGTTTAAGAGCTAGTTTAGACATTTTTAGTTGCATCTTGCATATGAATCTTCATCTAGTTTCTAATTAGGAGGAGTAAATCATATCATTGTTCATACAACTTGCATACAAATCTTCATCTAGTTTTGAAATTAGGAGTAAAATTACATCTTTGCATACAAATTTCATATAGTCCCAAACTAGGAGGTTAAAATTGAACAAATCTTTCATTCAAATCTTGCATTTACAAATCCACATCTAGTATAAGTAGGGGAAAGTAACTTGATCAAATCTTCAACACAATCATCACACAGTTTTGATTAGGAGGTTAAAATCAACTATCATTTCATTTTCGGCTATCATGACATTTTGTGTTTGGTAGATTAAATCACATTTAGATTAACTCTAGAAGGATAATGACCCAGTGTCTACTATGTTTGTAAAATGGTGATAGGCATATGCTCTCCCCATCTTGGGTGACCAAAATGCCAGACCCATCATTTCATTTGTTTAACCTTTAGAAAAGGCATGCCCTTGGATTGTGTTTCATCCAAGTGGGATGACCTTGAGTGGTAACAAGCTAAATCCAAGCTAATTTGAACTGCTATAAATAAAAGTGTGTGTGACAAAAGTCATAAACAACAGGTGTTGTGTTATACCGACGAATGTTTCCCTTAGTACCCTTGTGGTGCGTGAAAACCTATAGAACTTAACCTCTACAGATTGGGAAGCCTCCTAAACGGAGTGAATCGCTGCATGTATAACCACCTAAATGAATGCCCTTACTAAGAAACAACTATTTTTAGAGACCAAAATCCTTCTATTTATTGATGCAGGGGGTTGGAATATAAACCTCTAGAGCTGCCCAACATTTTCACTAATCATGTGTAGAGACAGAAAATTCAACTCTTTGGAGGAATTGTAACTTGGTATGCCTGAGAAGTGAGTGCCATGTAAGGGGGAGCCGGTGCTACCAAGTTACTAACTATCTGCCTTGATTTAAGAGGATGGAGAAATCCAAGTTGGGATTCAATAAATATTGTCCTTGCCAACCATAGGAATTGTACTTGTTTGTAAAATGTTTATCAAAAACTTGTATAAAACCATGAGATCTTTTTGTCTACTGTGTTTTCTTGCAACAAATTGAAACAAAATCATCAGCAAAAACATTTAGGTTACTTAGAAAAACGTGCTTAGAGCAAAACAAACATTGTTGAAAAAATAGAACTACGCATTTGAAAGCTATCCCAGCGCATTTGACAGTTCTTTCTGTGCATTTGCATCCTACTACGCATTTAAACCTTTTTGCTATGCATTCGAGAATTCTTTCAGTGCATACATAAACTAGTGCATTTAAACAGTAGAAGCACACATACAGAGCTATGCATTTAATCCACAAAGTTGTGCATTTGAGCTCTGTTTCTGTGCATTCAAAACAGAGAGCATTTCCTAAAATTTTGAGAGAAAAACAAAATCAGTTTCAGATACCCATTTCTGCCTAGATTCAATTTTTGAAATCAATTAAACCATAAAAATTTGTCCCATACCATTTCCCAAACATTTCACTTACCATATCATACTTAGAATTCAAAAATCAAACAAAACCAAGATTTCCACTAAGGTATCATTGAGATCCACTAAATCAAACAACCTAGTTAGTTTCCTATCAGGATCAATCATCCTCTACCTCGAAACTACACTAGAACATCTTGATGAAGGTTTAGTCCACATCAATAGCGGTTACCAATTATCCCTATTTGACTTCCTCTATTAGCAACACTTTGATAGCTATACCATCATAGCTCAAGACCATTTTTGTTTGACCAATTAGATCAAGAGAAAACCTTAGAAAATCTTATCATAAAAGAAATGGATACATCAAACCTTAGTGTTCACTCCTCTTCTTCTAGCAATGATGAGGAAGAAATCCCACATGAAGAACTTGTTAGTGCTTTGCAAGATCCTAAATTCCAAAGAATGATGGATAAGGTCATAACCATGGATCCCCAAAAATACTTCCTTATGCTAGCACAACAAGGAACTAAACTACCTGGTAATTGGATATTTCAAAATTGAGAGAAACGACCTCTTCAAATGAAGCAAAAACTTCAAAAGATGGAAAAGAGGCTCCCAAAAATGAAAAGACTAAGGATATGTCAAACCCTTTGGACACACTAACGCAACAAATCACATCTTGCAACAACAACTTGTGGATATTCAAACTAGAATTTCCACAAAGCACTACTCACTAGAGGATATCTCACCGTATCCTTTTGACAAAAGTTTTGTCATGATACCTTCCCCCTCAAGATTTGAGGTCCAAAATTTGATAAATATAGAGGAAAAGGTGACCCACGTGATCACATAAGGGAATTTAGTGTTGCTTTCTTAGAAGTCGCTCACAATGAAACATACATTATGTAACTATTTCCCCATAGCCTAGGAGGACAAGCAATGGAATGGTTCTCCAGTTTACCTCCCGGTATCTAAATGTTTAATGAACTAGTGGATAAATTTGTGACCCATTTCTCCTACAACATTGAACACGAAATTTCAATGTTGGATCTTTGTAATAACAAACAAAAGGGTGGAGAATCTTTCACCTCTTTTTTACAAAGATGGAGACAACTTGCTAGCAAGTGTCCATACCATATCCCAGAGAAACAAATGATTGAGATGTTTGTCCACAACTTAAATGTTGACTTGAGCTATCAAATACAGATACAATGTCCTACTTCCTTTAGTAAGGTCATTGAAATGGGATTACTCATTGAGAAAGCCTTGATAGCTAAGGGACAAATCAAACTCTACAAAGATATCCCTAGTTCAAGTAATAACACGGACAAATCAAAGTTCTGGACAAAGAACAAAAACATTGTGAACGATGGTGATGCTAAATATGTGGTACCAAAACAACCAATCTTTAATCTATCAAATCCACACAATAACACACCATCAAACAAACCTCAAAACAATGATCCAAGACCCACAAACTTTCCTCCTCGTAGAAAGTTCACACCACTAGGGGAATCACTCGAATCTACCCTAAGGAAGTTAATATCAAGCAACCTCGTAACACTTCCAATGGTGCGAGATTATGAATCTAAATTTAAACCTTCTTGGTGGAAAGAGTCAGACTTTTGTGAATTTCATAGAAACAAGGGTCTTAAAACTAATGATTGTCAATGACTATATAATACCATCCAAGATTTGATTGATCAAAAAGTAATATCAATTGATGGACATACTTCCAACGATGAGCACGTGGCATTCAAAAATCCTCTCCCTAACTGCGAGAAGGGAGGATCCTCTAATCAAAATAATAACGGTTCAAACAAAGCAAATTATACGAATTTATCATACGAGTATACCGTTAACCATATTTCAGAAAGTAACACACATAAACGTGATCACTATAAACAATAAGCCCGATTGTAATGTAACCACTCATCGTGGAAATATTACTCTCCAAGGGTCTCCGTCCAAACCATCCTCCACATCTAACCAATATAACGTCCTTGGCCAACTCCAAAAAACACCTGCACACATATCCATTTTGGAGCTTTTGCTTCTCTCTCCATTTCACAAAGCCATCCTAGAAAAATCTCTCTTGGAAACTACCATGCCAACCAGTCTAGCCCAAAAGCAATTTCAGGGCATAGTGGGACATCTAACTACACCCCATTTCTTATCTTTCACAGAAAAAGATGATATGTCTATCACCCAACCGCACAATGCATCCCTCCATATCGAAGCCCTCATCCATAAACATAGAATAAAACAGGTCCTAATAGATGGAGGGGCAGGTTTAAATATTTGTACATTAAAACTAATCCTTGCATTGGGGTTCTCAAAGAATGTCGTTGATCCTAAGAAAAAAATAACAATCAAAGCTTATGATGAAGAAGAAAGGACATCAAAAGGAACTTTTGTTTTTCCAATAAGAGTGGGACTGGTGGAAAAAGATGTGGTTTGCCAAGTTCTAGAAATGGAATTAGCATACAATATTCTTCTTGGTCGACCTTAGATACATGTGATGAAGGCCATACCATCCACCTACCATCAGTGTATCAAGTTTCCTCATAATGGCGGCCAAAAAATCACTATCTAAGGTGATCCTAACCCATTCCAATATTGCAATTCCATCCAATCCAAGCCCGAAGTTGTAATCCCCACCAACCGTGCAGCTTCCTCATCTTCAACCCATGTTGACCTAGCCTCACTACCTTCTACCTCCAAGACATCCGAACTCAAAATCAAGCTCAAAGACAAGGATGTAGGAGAGTATACCATCGAGCAAACCTTCTACCTAGCACAGCTACCCATATCTCCCATGTCCTATGGAAAACCATCCATGAACAAACACAAGCCATTGGAGACTCCTAAAGGTTCTTTTGTCAAATGGGGAAACCTATTAGATGAAAGTGATGAGAAGGATATTCTACAATGGCTATATAAAGATGAAGATAGTGAATCCAAACCACAAGACCATCAACCCCAATTGCAAACCGAACAATATGGTCAAGGGTTCTCTATCTTACAAACAATGGGATATGATGGTCATAGTCCCATAGGATTAAAAAAAGAAGGTATCATAGAACCTATCCAACCTTCTTCTTTAATAGCCCAAGACACTACAGGGCCAGGGTACAAAGGCAAAGAAAAGATCAAAGGTAAAGAAAAGTACAAAGGAAAAGGGAGGGAAACAACTACTACTAACTTAGTAGAGCCGATTCACCACTTACAAGAAGGGAGTGAGACAGACTCAAATGAATATGAATGGGATAGTCTTTCTGAACTATCTTGTGAAGACAAAGGTGTTGATGTGGTTCAACAATATAGCTCTATCCATACAACTCATGAGGGACAAGGCTCTAGGTCTAGACCTCTAGAGTTCAATCCGTAAAATACCAAAAGAAAGTTTCGTGAGGAAGGTATGATGTCACACTTGACAGATCAACTTGAGGAGAGTACCATCATAGGCATTGTGAATACTTACACTAACCTAGACAACTCCTCCATCTTAACCATCACTAGCCTCAAATCGGACCAACTAGATGACCCATTACCATTAGTGCATCCCGAACTCATAGACTGGGATTTACAAGAAGCCCCTAAGCGACGATGCTATCATAGATTATCTAGAACTAAGGGACCACCTACCCGCAGGGGATCACAAATCTAGATTCACTATAGAGCTCAATGATGTGGCATACTTTGGAGAGAGTGCCACTGCTTTCAGTCATAAAAATATAACAATACAAAATAGATCTAATGGTGAAAACCGCTCTGCGACAGTATTAGATCGTGAAAAAAGTAAAAAAAATAAAAGACGTATCTGATAATGAAAACCTCTCTGAGGCACCAAAAGATGAAAGGTTTGAAACTCTCCCCTACCCTACTCATTAGGAGAGATCATCTGTAGTGATTGAACCAGCTACACCTATAAACATCGACACAGAAGACAATCCAAGGATAATCCACTTAGCAAAATCTCTATTTGAACAAGAAAAGGCGTTCATTGACTTCTTCAAACATAAAAAGATAAACTTTGCTTGGTCCTACACAGATATGTCAGGGCTAGATCCAAATCTAATAATGCATCATTTATCACTAGCTCCAGGAGCTAAACCAGTTAAGAAGAAACTATGGAAGATGCATCCCCATTTAGCATTGTTAGTCAAAGAAGAATTGAAGTTGCTAGATCTTGGGTTTATCAGAGCTATTGATTATCTGAAATGGATTTCCATATAGTACCTTTCTCAAAACCAGATGGAAGGATTAGAATTTGCAATGATTTCAGAGATTTGAACAAGGCTTATCCCAAGGATGGCTTTCCTCTGCCCAACATTGACATCATTGTAGATCTAATAGCAGGACACACTATGTTGTCACTAATGGATGGATTTTCTGACTATAATCAAATCAAAATAGCATCAGAAGATCAACACAAGACCGCATTCACATGTCCATGGGGTACCTATTGTTGGTGCGTCATGCCATTTGGACTAAAAAATGTAGGGGCAACATATCAAAGAGCCATGACTACAATCTTTCATGACATGATGCACACTATCATGGAAGATTATGTTGATGATATCCTAGGCAAATCAATTACCAGAGAAGGACACTTGCAGGTCTTAGACAAAATCTTTCAGAGATTAGAGCAATTCAACGTACGTTTAAATCCAAATAAGTGTGTTTTCAAAGTCACATCTAGCAAACTTCTAGGATATATAGTGTCAGCTAATGGAATTGAGGTGGACCTGACCAAAGTAAAAGCAATCATGGACATGCCACCACCCAAGAATCTCAATCAGCTAAGGTCATTACAAGGCAAGCTACAATCCATCTAGCAGTTTATCTCTCAACTGGCCAACAAATGTCATCTGTTCACACACCTCCTACACAAGAACATCCCTTTCAAATGGGATGACACGTGTGAACAAGTCTTTCAACACCTCAAAGATGTTAGGAACCCATGTTTAACCCTTCTCTTTGCTTTGTTAGTATATTGCTATTGGACGCATATGCTTTATAAGTCATCCCGTGAGTATATTGTATTATCCCACATTCATGGGGAGTAATAGTTGTTTAGATTATACTTAGTATATAAGTACGTGTTGAGGCCAATGAAGGCATCCACGAATTTATTGTATTGAGCTTGCTCAAAGGAGGTTGCCCCCTCAAAGTAGCCTGCGATCAATAAATTCCTTCTGTGTTCTGCTATTTCTATTAATTCGTGCATTTTTCATTATATTGTTGTAGGAGGTTCCTCTCATCTGGTATCAGAGCGCTTTCTTGGGCTCGTTGGGTAGAATTTTTGCTGAAAGTTTTTTCGCAGTGGTCTCCAGGCATTGTGATTATTGCAATAGTTCTTTTTTCTTGCATCTGTATTGTTCATTTCAATTGCAGGTTCAGATCAGGGAATAATCCCTATCCTCTTAACTGTGGGAAGTGCCTGGGCATAGCCCTAAAACTCATTGTGAGGAGTACCACAGGAACCCTGAAGTAGCTGGCCCATTGAGAGGACCTGCCAGCAAAAAGGGCAACGGCCCCTACCTGATTGACTAGTTCCCATCCATGAGGTAAACCAAGAGCTGTCGTTTGTGGCAAAGCAGTTATCAGATTTACCTGAGCCGTGGACTAAGGGGTACTGCCCCAATACGCAAGTCGTTAGACAACATTGATAGTCGCGTGAATCCCCTGAACCTTTAGGAAGCCGAACATACCTGGGGTCCATATCTATTACTGACTGACAAATCACAAATTGAATCTGTCCAGAGCTGTTTGTAGATTCCATTGCAGATCGTTTCCAAAAAATAAATTTTAAAAATTTTTAAAAAAAATTTAAAAATCAATTTTTTTCCCATATCTTCCTTGCTTTAGCTCTGTTTCCTCTGAAAATTCACCGGAACCCCTGAAATTCCATTCTGCATATTTCCTTCCTTGAGGACCCTATCCCAAATTCCACTTATCGAAGCCAAAAATCCCACATTTGTTTATTTCTTAGGGTTTACCATAACTTCTTCGATTCTCACCCAATCGCCTTCAAAATTTGCCACAGTGTTCATTTCCTATTTCTACTCCTTTGTCCCTCTTAAACAAATTTTACCATTATTTTACCCCACTTCTGAAATCCCCATTTTCTACTTCCTTTTCCAGCAATTTTCGTGGGCCGAAACTTGACTTTCCTCACTTCAATGGTGATGATCCGACTGGACGGATATACCAGGAAGAACAATATTTCAGTTTGCATAATACTTTTGATGTCAACAAAGTCCCACTTGCATCCTTTCATTTGGAACATGAAGCCCTTCAATGGTTCCGTTGGTACATCAAGGATCATGAAGAGCCAAAATGGACAGATTTTTGCAAACTCATATTGCAACGATTTGGCCCTAGTGCTTTTGATGACTTCACAGGAGCACTCACTAAACTTCACCAAACTGGCACTGTGAGAGAATATCAGACAGAATTTGAGAAACTGGTCAATCACACAGAGGGATTGTCTGATGAATTCTTCAGGATTTGTTTTGTTAATGGTCTGAAGGATGCAATCCGATCTGAGGTTAAAATGTTTTGTCCCAACACAATGATGGAAGCCCTAGGGTTGGCTAAGTTGGCGGAGGAAAAGATCATAGCTCAACAACACTCCAAATCCACTTTTGTTCCATTCAAAAATATGGGTTCCCAAAGACCTCCAATCACGCCAGCTCCTAGAATGACTCCTATCAAGCATTTGTCTGAAGCAGAGATGTGGGCACGTAGAGAAAAAGAGTTTTTTTATAATTGTGATGAGAAATTCACTCGGGGACATAGATGTGTTGAGCAAAAGCTCTATCACTTGGATGTGGATTCTCCACCTGCAACTGAAGTTTATGAAGATGCTCAGGATACAGTAGATGATCAGGTTGACATTTAGCAGCCGCCTGTTGACCCTCTTCTCAGGAAGACCACCCAGAGATCTCTCTCCATGCTTTGGCAGGAGTCACCACCCCACAAACCATGCAAGTCAAGGGTTACTTCAAGAAGCTCCCTCTTACAATACGCATTGATTCTGGTAGCACTCATAACTTCATTGACCCTCAGATCACCAAACAGCCTGATTGTTTTGTCCATCCTTGCTCCAGCTTTGAAGTCATGATTGCCAATGGGGGCACATTACCTTGCAAAGGGAAGTGTCGCAATGTGCGTATCTCTATTGGAGATTATAACCTGCACTCCAACATGTTTGCCTTGCCCTTAAGCAGATGTGATGTGGTTTTGGGCACTCAATGGTTACGCACACTTGGACCCATTTTATGGGATTTTACTGAACTTTGGATGCAGTTTTCAGACAATGGGCAAAAACACACATTGAAGGGATTACAACTAGGGTCTCTTAGCATCATCAATTCACATTGCATGGAAAAGCTCCTTAAGAAGAATTCACACGGTGTCATCGCTCAGCTCCATTCCATTCAGATACAACCATCAAGGGTCTCCTCTACTCCTTCGGATCTACAACAAATTTTGGATCAATCTGCATGTGTCTTTGCTGAACTAGTGGGATTGCGACCTTCGCAACCAGAGGACCATCATATTTAGCTCCTTCCTAGAAGCGTTCCTCCCAACATCAGGCCCTACCGCTACCCATTTCACCAAAAGACAGAGATTGAGATGCTCGTTTGGGACTTACTGAAGCAAGGTATTATTTTCCCTAGTAGCAATTCCTTTTCTTCACCAGTTCTTCTTGTCTAGAAAAAAGATGGATCATGGCGCCTCTGCATTGATTTTTGAGCACTTAATCACATCACAATCAAGGATAAGTTTTTGATTCTTGTTGTTGATGAGCTTCATGGTGATCATTTTTTCTCCAAGTTGGATCTTCGCTCAGGGTATCACCCACAAACAGATGGTCAGACTGAAATTATCAACAAATGTTTGGAAACTTATCTTCGTTGCTTCACCTCAGAACAATAGCATCAGTGGGCAAAGTGGCTCCCTCTCACTGAATGGTGGTACAATACCTCCTAACACATTGCATCTAAAATGACTCCATATGAAGCAATCTATGGTCAGGCACCGCCAGTGCTCCTACCATACACCCCCAGTAGTTCACTAGTTCAAGCAGTTGACATGGTTCTCTGAACCCGAGATCAAATTCTTTGCATTTTGCAAGACAATCTTCACATGGCAAGAAATTGAATGAAACAACAAGCTGATCAACACCATTCTGAGTGCACTTTTCAAGTAGGTGATATGGTTTTTCTTCATCTACAACCATACAAGTAATCCTCCTTAAAACTCAAAGGGCGTCATAAGCTAGCTCCAAAGTTCTATGGGCAATATAAGGTTCTTCAGAAGATTGGGTTAGTTGCTTATAAACTGGAGCTTCCTCCATCCCGCGTTCATCCAATATTTCATGTCTCTTGTCTAAAAAAAGTTCTAGGCACCAACATCAGAGCACAAACTATTTTACCAAAACTAGATAATGAAGGATCCATCATTTTGGAGCCAGAGGCAATCCTCGACAGGCGCACTTGTTAGCTTCGCTCTCGATCCATCACAGAGGTATTAATTCAGTGGCACAGAATGCAACCAGAGGATGCTACATGGGAACCACTCCTTTAGATTTAGCAACAATTTCCACATCTTAAGATTTGAGGACAAAGCTTTTCTAAGAGGGAGGGGATGTTAGGAACCCGTGTTTAACCCTTCTCTTTACTTTGTTAGTATATTGTTGTTGGACGCATATGCTTTGTAAGTCATCCCATGAGTATATTGTATTAGCCCACATTCATGGGGAGTAATAGTTGTTTAGATTAGACTTAGTATATAAGTACATGTTGAGGCCAATGAAGGCATCCACGAATTTATTGTATTGAGCTTGCTCAAAGGAGGTTGCCCCCTCGAAGTGGCCTGCAATTAATAAATTCCTTCTATGTTCTGCTATTTCTGTTAATTCATGCATTTTTCATTATATTGTTGCAGGAGGTTCCTCTCAAAAGAGTATCTAATGAATCCACCGATCTTGATGCTACCAATCCAGGGCAAACCACTTCTACTTTATATTTCAACTACGCCAACTGCTCTAGGAGCTCTACTGGCACAATAGAACTATGAAGGAAAGGAGCAAGCTATTTACTACATCAGCTGGACACTGGAAGGCTATGAGATACAATACACACCCATAGAACGAGCATGTCTTGCAGTAGTTTTTGCATCACAGAAGCTACGACATTATATGCTCACTCATTCCATCAAATTGGTAGCCAAGATAGATCCATTGAAGTACTTACTCGGTAAGGCTGCTCTAACAGGTAGGTTATCAAAGTGGGTGATGATACTCAGTGAGTTTGATATCGAGTATGTAGACAGACGAGCCATAAAAGGTCGGGTGATTGTAGATCAATTGGCAGATGCGCCATTAACAGATGAGAATCCATTAAGCTTTGAGTTTCCAGACGAATCCATCTTTAACATCACAACCCAAGCATGGAAACTCTATTTTGATGGATCATACACTTTGCATGGGTCCAAAGCAGGTATCTTGTTGGTCACACCTCATGGAGACACAATTCCAAATTCATACAGACCACTCTTTCCATGTACCAACAATGTGACAGAATACGAAGCACTGGTCATTGGTATCAAAATGGTAGTAGAATGGAAAGTCAGAGAACTTCAGGTGTATGGAGATTCACAACTTATCATTAACCAAGTGAATGATGACTATCAAACTAAGGACAAGAAGTTAATGTCGTACAAGTGTATGGTAGACGACTTCAAAGAATACTTTGTTGTGATTTCTTTTGAGAAGATACCCAAACTGGAGAACAAAGCAGCAGATGCCATGGCAACCATTGCATCTCTCCTTGATATACCTAAAAACAAGTCATGCTATGAGTTCTTGGTGGAGCCAATATCCCATCCTGCCTATGACCTCGCAGAAACCAGCATCATATGCCACATAGTAGGATCTGATTCTCCATTATATAGAAAAGTATATACCTATCAGAACACCCTACCACCCAATCTATCTAATAACTAAAAACCTATATCCTCTAAGCCCCCCATTATATCATAATCGCTAACACCCTATATTGACGAGGTCTAGATGGTACTCTCCTTAGGTGTCTCGACAGTGAGGAATATCAAACCACCCTAAGCAAAGTTCATGAAGGTATATGCAGAACCCACTCTAGTGGTCCTACTTTGGCTAAGAAACTAATGCGTATGGGATACTATTGGCCAACTATGGAAAGGGACTCCTATCATTTTGTGAAGAGGTGCACGAAATGCCAAATTCATGGGAACTTAATACATGCACCAGCTCAAGAGTTGCAGCCTTTAATGAATCCTTAGCCTTTCTATCAATGGGGACTCGACTTAGTGGGTAAGATACATCTCCCATCATCCAACAGCCATAAATTCATGATCACCACCACTGAGTACTTTACTAAGTGGATCGAATTTGTACCCCTAGCTAATGTCACAAGCAAACAAATCACCTCATTCATCCTGAATTACATCATTTTCCGCTGTTGCATTCCTTTATCCATTATCACTGATAATGGAAGACCATTTAAAAACTAGGATGTCAAAGAGCTTTGTGACAAATTTCACATCCAACATCTCTTTTCCACCTCGTATTACCCCCAAGGAAACAATCAGGCGGAGGCATCTAATAAAACCATCTTGAAAATTTTGAAAAAGACTATCAATGATGCCAGTTGTGATTGGCATATTCAACTGAATCCCGCTCTGTGGGCCTACCATACAAGTATCCGTACACCCATAGGTGCAACACCATATTCCCTAGTCTATGGTTTTGAAGCCATCTTGCCCATTGAAGTCGAGTTACCATCCTTGTGAGTATCATTAAAAGGCCTAATAACTAATGAAGACTACCGGGTTTCTAGACTACAGGAGTTAGAGCTACTGGAAGAAAGAAGACAAAATGCCTTTAATCATCTGAAAGCTTATCAACAAAGGATGTTAAGAAGTTATAACCACGAAGTAAAACCCAGGGTCTTTCAAGTTGGTGACCTAGTACTCAAGGAAAATCCTAGAAATCAGCAAGACGGGGAAAATAAAGGCAAGTTTGAACCCAATTGGCTTGGCCCCTTTGTAATCATAGCTGCCTATGGATTAGGAGCCTATCAATTAGCAACATCAGAAGGTGATTTGTTCGATGATCCCATCAATAGTATGCATCTTCGCAAGTTTTATACATAAACCCCAATGCAAGGGAATCAAAAAACATGTAAAAAAATCATGCAAATAAAAGCAAGTGGTGAAAACCTAGACACAAGCATTATTTGTGATAAACCCATCTCCTCCATCTTGTAGGATTGCAGTTTTCATCCATCTTTTCTTTCGCATCCATCAAATCACATCAGGATACCATCATGGCTTGTTGTTGGCTCGGCCTTATTGCCTTATCATATCAAGTTATCCATCCAATCCCTCATCCATCTTGACATCCGTTGTGACCCTATCGTTAGTATCATTGTTGAACTACGTCACCTCTAAGCTATCACATAGGTAAGGCCATCATTGATGAGCCCCCAAGGCTTCCCATCCATCCATACCACTCATCCTACCATAATAAGTACATCCCATCCATTTATCCATCACTAGTGTCAACCTACCATTGTCAAACTACGTTGCCTCTGAGCTATCACATAGGCAAGGCCATCATCAATGAGCCCCCGAGGCTTCCCACCCCCTAGGTCATAGGTCCACATAAGTCTGCATCCCCGAACTACGTTGCTTCTACATCATCACGTAGGCAAGGCCATCATCGATGAGCCCCCGATGCACTAGGTCAATCCCTTAGGGCCCATCCCATCGAGTTTACCATCCATTCAATCCACATGTTCATCCATAATAAATTGATCCTTTACTTGACCGGGGGCAATATCCTCAACCTAGTTGGGAATTGGATTCTTGAATGTCACAAATCTCAGAGGATAGCAAACTGGATTGTGATACTATCTCTAGACAGCATGCAGCATTACAAACAAAAACTTTTTCAACAAAAACTGGACACAAGACATTGACCTATATCAAACAACAATGTGCCTAAACTATCAAGATGGTTATATCAGTATTCATGGCAAGTAAACATATATGTGGCAAGAAGATTTGATGCTTGTTACAAGTTTACATCTTAGGTCTTGATTTCTTGTTATCATGTTTCCTATGCTATTAGAGGATGTCCAAAACTAGAGGACCTATGATGGGGGCATGATTATTTTTATTTGTTTGTTGTTTGTGGATTAATCTTTATTAATGTGATGACTTATCTAATGACATGATTAGCAAAAGATCATCGAGGACATTATGGGTCTTAGCATGAAAGAGTACAATCCTTGTCTGTTGATAAATGCAAGAAATACTCAGGTCATCTAGGTTCAATTTTGACTAGATGTTTGTATTAACTTGCTAAATCAAAATCCATGTAAGAGATACTCAGGTCATCATGGTTTAATTATACCTAGATGCTTGTATTTTCTTACAACATTTTAAAAGCTCAATTATGAAACAGTACTTCAAATACTTGTATACAAGATGACAAAGCCTCATTTGTGCATTTTAGGTTTGCATTTCATTCCATTTATAAGCATTCCATAAATACCATTTATCCAAGTGTCATAAGATCCAAATTATATCTTTCAATTATCCATATTATCCATTAATCCCAATTATTCTTCTAAGTTGTTCTCATGTCCAAATCTTTTTCCTAATTATTTTAACTGTTATTTCATTTATGATTGAGTATACTTGGCATAACAAAAATACATCATTGTCATTTGGCATATTCTAAGTGCATCCATCATTAGTTCATATCATTTTAGTTCATTAGTTGCATTAAACATTTAACTCGTGATTTTTAGCAACAATTTCATATAGTGATATCATGTTGCATAGTAAAACATTGTCAATTATAAGTTCACTATCATTTAAGTGCACTAGTTGTATTAAGCATTTAGATCACGATAGTAATGTCATTTATCCACATAGGTCTCGTGCATAACATTTATCATCAAAAACTTAAAAAAACATAGATATCATTTTCATAGCAGTTGCATATTATATCATCATTACATAGAAACTTGAACATCAAGTATTGCATGTAAAAACTCATCAACGTATGCATTAGGTCATCATAAACTATAAGCATATAGGATCATTACACATTAACGTTACACATAGATATTAGTCATCATGTGAATTAATAGGTGCATCATATCATAAGTCTCATGTACATCATAGCATCAACATATTAGAATCATCACAATGTAAACATAATCAATAACATCCATCAAATAGATAACATCCATCAATATAGATAGCATCAAATAGATAACATCCATTATATAAAAAAGCATCCATTTATCAATAACACATGTATATAGTCCATCAAACTCATATAGATCATCATCAAAAAAATAATAATGTCCAAGTATACAATGATGTCATAAATGTGTATCTCGAGCTATAAAAAATGGTGTATACAAAAATGATAAATACATGATACATGTCTCCAAGAATGCCTAAGTGGTACTCCCGCCGAAAGGTGCTAGATGTCGAGGCTGAGGCTGAGGCTGGGAACTTGTAGGACATGTAGGACAAGGACGTAGTGGTCTCATAACTCCCACACTCTTTGACTGTGTGCGCCTAGACCTACTACGTGAGCTCAGGTGGAAGCTACTCACCCTCTACTCTGGGGGTACTGCCTACTCATACAAGGATCTCCAATAGAAGATCTCCTGCCTAGCTTGAACCAAATCGGTAACTATCTACCCATATAGACCCTGAGTTGCGGTCTGCTACACCTGTTGTAATAGGGTCTCTGCCCTAGTATATCTCTGGATCGCAGTGTCACCCTCTAAGATGGCAATTCTCACATCCCCCTGCAGCTATGTAATCTGTTGTTACATCTGTCCAACCTCCCCCTGTAGCTAAGCCACCTAGGCTTGTAGTGCTGCTATAGCCCCATCATCTTGCCCTATGCCTGCACCTGTGGCTGAGCCTGAGACTATACATGTATCTAGGGCACCCTCTCCACCCTTTGTCTCACCCTCCTCTGCCCTCCGTCATCCCCATCATCTACATCATCACCCTCGTCACCTCCACCACCACCGCCACCCCCACCACCATCATCTCCTCCACCTCAACCACCTCTCCCACCTCGTCATTTCCTCCTCCTCTATCATGGAGCATCATCATCTCCCTCCTCTCCATCCTCTAATCTAGGTGCTCACTCACCAGGTCCAGAGTACCTCAGGAAGGGGTGTGCTGTAAAATGTGCAGCATAGTCAGTGATCATGCCCACATCCACAATGTGTCTCCGCAGATCCCACGCCTAATATGGAAACTGTAAAAAGTTTATCCTCGCAGTCTCATAAGAATCCATCGGACCCATATATGGACGCTCCTTGTGCGTCCAAGCAAATATGGCAGTCCCTGGGGCATCCCCTAGACTCTACCAAACTATCAGAGCACACGAGAAACAGTGTGGCGCTATAAGATATAGGGAGTCCTCCCTATCAGCCATCGTGTCTGAAAATAGTACGGCAACTATGATGTATCCTCCTCCTACACCTCACACTCTAGGTATGGCCGCTAGTCAACTACATCTACATTATCCAATGTATGACGCCAATACTCCAGCTTCCCCAGCTTGAACTAGGAAAGAGTCTCCTGAAACATGTATGAATATGGTCTGTCATGTCCTCTCACTCCCATACCTATCGGTCATGTGACCGCTATGTGTAGCCATGCCCAAATCTGTAATAGTGAAAATCTGACAGATAGACTGGCAGCTCCATCATACACAAACTGATGCAGATCATGGTATAGATGAGTGTAGACACTAAAATTTGTCCATGTCTTGACACAACACCTAGTCGATATGACTTTGTAATGTTTTGCCCTAGGTCCTAGGTCATCCCACTCATAATTCTAACTCAATCACATTCCTAATTAATTAAATAAATCCACTTTATTTAATTAGTCTCCCCATTCACATGTCCTCACATAATTCAAATTAAATATTTAAATTAAATCACTCACCGTTCGTCTTAGTCAAACAAGTGTCACATGCTACATCATCCACTTAATACCTTCACATGTCAAACTAATTTAAATAATCTTTTATTTAAATTAGATTCCTTTTATCACAATTGAACACTTGTCCACTTTGCTTTTGTCTCATGTGGGGTAGTACATCTTGCATTTAATACAATTAACATGTGCAAGCTAATTCAAATAAAATATTTGAATTAGATTCCTTTCATGCTCCTTCGCACACTTGTCACATGACTACGATTGCTTGAGGTGCAAGGAAACCCTAATCAATCTCAACCGTGCACATCATTCAAAATAACTATCAATCACAACCGTCCATTCAAATTTGCCTTTTCTATAAAGGTAGCCTCTCTTGAGCCATTTGTAAGGAATCTTATTCTAGTATCCTCATGCTGTCAAATTTTACTCTCAACATCCATCATCAATCTATCTGTTGGCAAGAGACACTGTGTGGCTTCATGAGTGTTGTCATAGATGGCAACAAAGTCCATCCCACACATCTGCAGGACATGGTATGTCTATACCAGAAGTTAGATTGAAGAGTATTTTGGTCCGGTGAGCAAGAACAAAGCATGCAGTAAGGTCTGACAATCAGGTCCGGATCACTCAGAGGAAGTATCTCAGTAAAGTGCGGACTTGGGGAAGTCAAGAGGAGTACCATGACTAATAAATTCTAGAGATTGAGTCTCCGGTGATGAAAGAGTGAAAAGATATGAACACCTAAGTGTTGGGTTCCTGTTTGGCAGAGAAGACTGACGAAGAACTGACCGACAAAGCATCAAACCTTAATCCGGATGAGATATTGATGGTGATCAAGTTTCTTGAGGTATCATTCATGATTGGCTGACATGATTGATGACTTCTATAACTATCTTGTTGATAGGCATCACTTAGCAAGCATGGATTCAACCGACAGACCAGAGTTTGGAAATATCTTGAGTTTTTCGGATGCCAACTAGAAAGATGATTGAAATCATTGATGCGGATATATATACTAGATTGATTTCGGTATGAAGGTGTGTGTGGTGTGTGATGTTGTGGGAAGAAAAGCAGAGAGTAGCATGAAAGCAGCTATATAGGTCTAGTATGTGACAGGACAGCAGCACCAAAGAAGAGGAAGAATGAAGTGCAGTAGATCAGTGTATTGAGCCTTACCAGAACTAAAACTCAGCATATGTGGATGCTTCTCATCAGTTGAATCACCTAGTTACTTTCTTTATACCTTGTAGACAGTGAGTCTCTTGTAGGCAGTGAGCCTCTTGTGAGCAGTGTGCTCAAGTAGTGAGCCCTAATTGGCAAGTGCCATTTTATACTTCTATTATTTTAACAGAGAATACAATCTTGGGTTAATCACCCCGTGGTTTTTCCCTTAACAGGGTTTTCCACATCAAAATCATTGTGTTATGTGTATTGATTTTATTTCTGCTTTCATGGTTATGCATTCTTATGTGATTTGATGTTGCATTAGTTGTTAAAGAAGAACAGAAAGTTAAAGTAATTAAGATAACTGATTCACCCCCCCCTCTTAGTTATCAACAATTAGTATCAGAGCTAAGTTCCTCCTAATAGAGCCTAATAGCTTGAGGAAGATCTGGGAATCTCAATGGATATGTATGGTATGAGGGAACAACTTCAGTCTGCCCTAGATGATCTTGAGCAATCTCACTCTGAAGTAAATAACCTAAGGGAAAGACTCCAACAAGCTGATGATTTCATAAATGAACTCAAAGAAAAACTAAGTATCTCAATGAAGAAAAGAAAAGGAACTGCTTCAACAATTAGCAAGTGAAAGTGAAGCCAATGATACTAATGAAGATCTAAATGAGAAAACCAAGTTATGTGAGAAGTTATCAAAAGAGATAATTATGGTAAGACATGAAATGGAATCAGGAGTTATGAAATTCACCCAAGAAATTGAAGAGAAAAGAAAAAGTGAAGATAATCTAAAACAATCTCTCAAGGAGAAGTCAGAAGACTACCACAAAATGGATAGAATAATCAGGCATCTAGAATCTGATCTTGGAGAAGCCAGAGACAATGAAGAACATCTTGAGAATCAGATAGACACTCTTAAAAGGGATCTTCAAACAACAAATGAATACAAAGAGAAATTCAAGATAAGCTCTGCTCAACTTGAAGTTCTTGAAAGCCAAAAGAGGGTAGATGACAAGCAAGGCTTGGGGTATGAGAAAGGGGAAAGCTCCGAATCTGGTCAGAAGAACTCTGGATCAGGAAATCTAAGGAACAGGCCTAGAAGACCTCTGGTAAGGCAACCAAATGCTCAAAGATATCCATCTTTCAATGGATACTGCCACAACTACAATAACTTTGGTCATAAAGCAAATCAGTGCAAAAGAAGAATGAATCAAACTAATTCATCCTTCTCCGGTCAGTGTTTTAACTACAAAAAGTATGGTCACAAATCTCATGAGTGTAGAAATATGCAAATGAATAATTCATTCAATGGTAGATGCTTTGCATACAATAGAATGGGACATATGGCTAATCAATGTAGATCAAGAGGATACCAGTCAAATATGCAAAGAAATGTTGTTTGCTACAATTGCAATAGATCCAGTCATATTGCTAAATTCTGTAGAAGTAAGATTCAGGACAAAAAGGGTCCGGTACATCATAATCAAAACCAAGACAAAGGAAAAGGAAAAGTAAATGCGGATGAAATTCAAAGGGAGATGAACAAGATTTGGGTGAAGAGAAGTACAGAAAATGTTAGGGATGGATCCGCACTAGAATTTGGTGCTGATATTCCTTCCGGAAACTAAATAGATGAGCTCTGGCTCAGGGGGAGTCACAAAAGAAAACAAGTTCCCCCAGCCAGTCAATTGGTGCCTAAAATTGGCACATGGAAGGTTGCGGATTAAAAGGGCCCTCAGAGAAACATCTAAACAACCCTTGGTAAAGATTTGAAAGATCCACAAGGAGTTTGAAAAGGTTAATCATCCAAGATTAATCCTGTTTGACAGTCATCCGGCAAAAGCAGGACTTTCACAGTTAGATCCGGTATAATTCAAAATTGAAATATTTAGATTTGTTGTTAGATGGAATGATTGGAGAAAGGGAGATACATTGTAAGTTAGCATTCTAGGTGCATCTCAGTGATCTAGAAAGATCTCTCTCAGAACAAGGAAAACAAGGCAACTGGAATAACTTAGGTTGTGCATTTATTGCAAAATGGAATTAGGGTTTGCACAGAAATAAAAGGGTTCTTTGATTCATCATTTGCACATTTGCATTCGAGAAGAAGAGAAAAGGAGCTTTGCAACTAAATTGTCTCAAACCTCTCAAAGGTCAACCACAGAAGTTGATTCATCTAGCAATCTAATCCGGCTCATATCGTGAACCCTATAAGTGTAAAAGGTATTTTCTACTCTTAATATCTCTCTCTGAATCTTTGAAAGATGGCTACTCCAAATGTTGTGAAGATCACTGATAGGCCACGCCCTAAATTCAAAAAACATCCCTATAAATCCCTAGAAGTTGATCCCCTAGGTGCATTTTCTAGCATTCTACATGGAGTTCTGCATGTAGAAGATGTTAGGGTTTACATACACACAAACATTGAAGAATTTGGGGAATCCAAGCTGGTAGATATCTACCACAAGGAACTGATAGATGAATCATTTGAACTCAAATCTCAGTACAAGGCCATCCGGGATAATCATTTTGGACATTACATTCATTTCCCATGTTTTGCTGAAGATGATTGGGTCTGGTATGTCCTGAGCAGAATGCATGACAACTTTATGTGGTTGATGAGGCCATTCAAGATAACCAAGGATGCAATTAGGGGGGTAACCGGATTACACTCATCCGGTGGGTTGCCTGCTCTCAAATCAGTCAAAAATTAAACTGTAAGTCAAGCTACTAGATCAAAATTTGACAAGAGAGCAATGACTATAGAAGATATCACTGATCCAGATATCAAGGTTGCATCTATGATAATGGCTATAACATATATCACTCCAGCATGGAGAATTTTTTATCTGAAACTGCAATCTATGTTGCTTATTAGATGTTAAGGGAGAATGCAGATTATGATCTTTGTGAGCTTCTTCTAAGCCAACTGTTGGAAAACCTACAAAAGATCAAGAAGGACAAGAAGAACTCATTCAAGTATGGTGGGCTAATACTGTGTTTGTTCTTTTACTTTATGAATGAGCTACCCGGATCCAGTGGTTGGGTATGGCAAAATGACAGACCAGTTGCCATTCAAATCAGAGATTACATGCATGGGCTTAGTGATGCCAAGGCTCAAAATACAGCTCTCTGAGGATACATCAAGAACTTTCAAAGTATGATGCAAGCCAGAGAAAGAATCCCCCAATCATTGGTTGAGAAATACAAGGATACAGTGTGCTTTATGGTAGACACTGATCAATGCCTAATGGAGGCAGTGGAACCGAGAATAGTATAGATCATGCCAATGGGGTAGGAGGTTGATGAGAAAATTTGAGAGCTGCATATCCAACACCTACTGAGTCAGCCCAAGGACCCTAAGGCAGAAAGGTTTGGAACCTTCCAAGAGCTGAGTGTAAAAGTTCATGTTGAACTAAGATAGCCTGAGATCAAGAGAAAAGTGAGAAGGGAAGTAGAAGAACTCACCAAGAGGCATGGAATATCAAAGGAGGTAATTGATGCCAACAGAGAGAAGATGGAAAGGGCAGAGAAAGAATGGCAAGAAACAATAAAAGAAAGTACTCCGGTGCAAGCCCCCTCCCGGACCAAATCCTCCAAAAGCTCTGCACCTGCCACCTCTAAGAGCCAAAAGGTATCAAAACTGGAAGCCCAGACATCTGGAAAGGGAGAGAAGAGAACAAAGAAAAAGGCAACAAGGTCCTATACAAGTCAGAAGGATGATGAAGAAACTGAGACCGATGAGGAAGTCAAGAAAGTGAAGAAGAAGAAGAAAACATCCAGCGAACCCTCTACTAGTCATAGCAAGGAAAAAAAGGCAGAAGATTTTGTTGAAAGGCCTACTCTATCCATTGATGACATAGTCAAGGTAGTTACTGTGGATGGGAGTCTATAACCAATGATAGAATTCTATGATAAGTATAATGATGTAGATAAAAGGATATTGGAAGAAGCCACAGTTAAGTACCTAAACATATATAATAAAGCATTCATTGAAATCATTTCTCTAATCCCTAAGAGTTTAGAAAAAGTACTTGAACTCAGAAAAGATAATGCCAAGGAAAAGGATATGGAGATCCGGGAACAAATAGCTATTCATCTCTATCCCTCCATCACTCCAAAGCAAATGAACATGATCTTCAAAGATTGCAAGGATGAGTTTCGGAGCAAAGCAAGAATGAATCAGCTTATGCTTGGAGAGACTGACAAAGTGGAAAAAGAAACTGAAGACATCCTCTGGAATGCCTTCATGAAATTCAATCTCTCTGCTATAGAGGACTTGGGTGATGAACCTTCTGTCATGGATGATGAAGAACTAAGCACATCAAAGGTAGATCCTACAGAGAAAACTGCAGAAGAATCAAAGGAGATAGGTGAGGAGAAAACTAAGGATCTAGATTCCTCTGCTCTAGAAGAGGAAGTCCTTGAAGAAGTAAACATCTCTCTTCCAGATCCCCCTACTGACTCTGGAACTGAAGGAGAAGAAAGAAAAGATGAAAAAAGTTGTCAAGAAGAAGTCAAGGGAAGAGAAAAAGATCAAACAGAGAAAACCCCAGATGACAGCTCTGAGGCCACAGAAGGGAAGAAAACTTTGTCTCCAGTAAGAGACACTACAGAAGCAATCAAAGACTTCCTGACAAAAGAAATGATGGAATTAGATGAACCGGAACTGCTTTAAGGACCATTCAATTTTGACTCCCTCTCCCCAGTTCAAAAAATGAAGATAGCATCCTTTGCTCAAGAAAAGGCAAAAGAAAAACTTCTGAAGTCTCACATGGAAGACTGTGAGCTGATAGAGATTGCATCCGGTGTATTGGAGAAGATCATGCCATCCTTCCAGAAGGATCTTTCAGCCTCCTCATCTGGTAATCTAAAATCTCTTGTTAATTCTGTTAATACACATTTTGACTCTTTAGAGAAAGCAGTAGAAGAGAAAGTCCAGAAAGAGTTTTTGGGTAAGAGATTCTCTGAAGTACAAGGGCTAATAACAAATGATAGGAGAAATATGGATATTGGAATAAAGAGCTTAGAAAATGCTCTTAAAGATGGCGGAGAAATATATAAATTTTGTTTATCTTGGTCTAAAGTGACAAAGGATATTGAGAAGAAAGTGAAAGAACAAGAGGATAAACTGTCAAGTTTATCTCAGAATTTTGATCCTCTCACCACATCCATAATAAACCAAGAATGTCAGACTATTGCCATTCTAAATGAACTAAAGAAACTTGAAAAGGAAAGGAAGAATATAATAAGTAGGATGGGTGAACTTAGAGGGATAATTATCCCTAAGTTAGTGGCCATGCATGAGGCCCTAACTGATGCTCAGACCACAGCCCGGACCAGTGATCCGACAGATCTAAAGAGGGCAGAAGATTTTGCATTCCTGTTGAGTGGTCACGTCTCAATTTTGGACAGGATGAAGCAGAGTTGGGCAACAGAATTTGTCCAGTTGAAGACAACTTTTGCAGATATACTTCAGTATATGTAAGTGTAACATGTATATATATTTATGCGGCCAAGTATAGATTGTTTTTGAAAATTTTAGTGTGTGGATCCTACCCTTTGCCATTGATGTCAAAGGAGGAGTGAGGAGCAATGAAAAATGTGGAATCCAGCTAAGGGGGAGCTCCGGAAAAGTGTACATAAGAACAGAGCATTAGCCAAGGGGGAGTATGCTATAACACTTAGTCATTTTTCACTAAGTGTTGCCATCAATGCCAAAGGGGGAGATTGTTGGCAAGAGACACTGTGTGGCTTCATGAGTGTTGTCATTAATGGCAACAAAGTCCATCCCACACATCCGCAGGACATGGTATGTCTATACCAGAAGTTAGATTGAAGAGTATTTTGGTCTGGTGAGAAAGAACAGAGCATGCAACAAGGTCTGACAATCAAGTCCGGATCACTCAGAGGCAGTATCTCAGTAAAGTGCGGACTTGGGGAAGTCAAGAGGAGTACCATGACTAATAAATTCTAGAGATTGAGCCTCCAGTGATGAAAGAGTGAAAAGATATGAACACCTAAGTGTTGGGTTCCTGTTTGCTAGAGAAGACTGAGGAAGAACTGACCGGTAGAGCATCAGACCTTAATCCAAATGAGATATTGATGGTGATCAAGTTTCTTGAGGTATCATTCATGATTGGCCGACATGATTGATGACTTCTATAACTATCTTGTTGATACGCATCACTTAGCAAGCATGGATTCAGTCGACAGATCAGAGTTTGGAAATATCTTGAGTTTTTCGAATGCCGACTAGAAAGATGATTGAAATCATTGATGCAGATATATATACCACATTGATTTCAGTATGAAGGTGTGTGTGGTGTGTGATGTTGTGGGAAGAAAAGCAGAGAGTAGCGTGAAAGCAACTATACAGGTCCAGTATGTGACAGGACAACAGCACCAAAGAAGAGGAAGAATGAAGTGCAGTAGATCAGTGTATTGAGCCTAACCAGAACTGAACCTCAGCATATGTGGATGCTTCTCATTAGTTGAATCACCTGGTTACTTTCTTTATACCTTGGAGACAGTGAGTCTCTTGTAGGCAGTGAGCCTCTTGTGAGCAGTGTGCTCGGGCAGTGAGCCCTAATTGCCAAGTGCCATTTTGTACTTCTATTATTTTAACAGAGAATACAATCTTGGGTTAATCACCCCATGGTTTTTCCCTTAACAGGGTTTTCCATGTCAAAATCATTATGT
Source organism: Cunninghamia lanceolata (assembly GCA_027924645.1). NCBI lineage: Eukaryota > Viridiplantae > Streptophyta > Pinopsida > Cupressales > Cupressaceae > Cunninghamia > Cunninghamia lanceolata. Next base: position 16,265,210 of record BSBN01000107.1, on the reverse strand, counting down.
TATGTGTATTGATTTTATTTCTGCTTTCATGGTTATGCATGCTTATGTGATTTGATGTTGCATTAGTTGTTAAAGAAGAACAAAAATTTAAAGTAATTAAGATAACTGATTCACCCCCCCTCTCTTAGTTATCAACACTATCATCCATCTATCTTGCATCATTCAATCATTCATCTATCAATCCCTATCTTCATGTTATGCTTCTAAATTGTGAGTAATCAAAATTCATCTCTTTGGGTAAAGCTAGAGTGCTTCAGGTGCGGTACTCTCCACCTTATCGATGGATTGTGGGTCAATGTGAAGGTATTGCATTGTTTGTTTTGCATTTTGTTATTGTTTTCCTTCATGTTGATTTCCATGATTTCATTTCATAATTAGAGGAGCCCCTCTTCCTAATCTAAATCATGAAGATAAACCAAGACCCAAGGTCACAATTAGAGGATCCCCTCTTCCTAATTCAAATCATGGGGATAAACCAAGACCCAAAGTCACAATTAGAGGAGCCCCTCTTCCTAATCCAAATCATGAAGACAATGCAAGACCCAAGGTCACAATTAGAGGAGCCCCTCTTCCTAATGCAAATCATGAGTATAAACCAAGACCCAAGGTCAGAATTAGAGGAGCCCCTCTTCCTAATCCAAATCGTGAGGATAAACCAAGACCCAAGGTCACAATTAAAGGTGCCCCTCTTCCTAATCCAAATCATGAGGACAAACCAAAGCCCAAGATCACAATTAAAGGAGCCTCTCCTCCTAAGACCAAGTTTATACTTCGAGGAGGCTATCTCTTTATTTATGAGGATAGCACAAGTCCAAAATCCCATCCATCCACATGTCAAATCAATTCCACATTAACATATCACACTTCATACCAATCTAATCCATCCACATGTCAAATCAATTCCACATCAACTTATCCCACTTCATACCAATCTAATTCATCCACATATCAAATCAATTCCACATCAACTTATCCCACATCTTTCCATGTCAATGCCACGTCAACATATCCACCCACATCACAACAAGAACATATGAGCCCAAGTTCACCTTCGCAATAAGATCAAATGCCCTCAACTTCATATCAACCCCAAGATCTTTTATCTACATATCCCACCATTTCAACTTACTATGAAATTCATTCACAAGACTATTGATGGCCTTCACAACAAGAACATACAAGCCTAAGTTACCCTATGCAGGAAGACCAAACATCCATAAGTCCTCATGCTACCTTTGACAAGGGAAACACCACTCTAGATTATGTATCCTATGAGTATCCTCCATCATTATCCACTCAAATGCCAATTCACAAGCCTACTAGTCCTATATTGTTGGTAGGTGGCGACTGATCATGCAACTACTGTACACTAGTTATGTATCCTCACCGGGGTTCAGGATTAAAAAAACCCTATTTTTCCATGAGCCAACATAAAAAAAACCCTATTTTTGTAACTGACATAAAGCTTGATAAAAGCAGCTAAGGGTTAGGGTTTTGGTTGATATTGTATTGTAGCATTTGCAATGGTATTGATTTGCAGGGATTGCTGGTTGTAATTGGTTTGATTTACTGGATAATAATATTGGACTCTTTGTTGGTGGATGTAGACCGAGTTTGGGTGAACCACATTAAAACTTCTCTCTCGCTATTATTATTTGTGTATTTTCATTCCTCTGTTTAATCTTGATTTGCATTTAATTGATATCTTCTACCAGCTAACCCTAACATATACCAACACCACCATGTGATCCTACCCCTAGTCCATTGATCCACCAACCTTCTAATCCATCAAGCCCTTCATTACCTCCATCCACATGTTCCTCCAATCTTCCACAAAAGGATTCTTGGGAGATAACCCTACAAAAATTGGTCCAAGCATAATTACTTGAGCTACCCTTGATAAAACCATCCAAGCCAAGTCCCACTCCATCCAATCCTACTATCCCTCCGTCCAATCAAAATCCCAATATGTCCAATCCCATTATCCCTCAATCCAATCAAAATCCTAATCCTAAGCCTACAACACCATCCACTCCTATTATCCCTCCACCTAATCCCAATCCTAAGCCTACAACACCATCCACCCTTATTATCCATCTACCCATACACTTGCAAAGAATGTGATCCAATGGCTACTAGCATGGAATAGATCATCCCCATGTCAAGCACCCACTCTTGAGCCTATCCAAGAGACCTCCATTAATATGCCTAGCCCTTCAAGCCCATCATGTGACCTACAAGTTATCAAGCCTATTCATGAACCCCTTATCATGAGTCCAAGTAAAGATCCATCATATCTTCATGTTGATAACCCTCAAGAACATGTCAAGCCCATCCAAGAGTCTCCCACTTCCATTCCCATTCAAGCAACCCAAGAGGTATGTCAAGAACACAATCCTACACATGTGGAAACATCAAGCCCTTATTCCAATCAAGATCAAATCTTTTCCATTCAACCTATCCATAACATATATCTTTTCCATGATCAAGATATTACCTATGAAGAAGCTATCCATGAGCAACTTGATCATATACCTATCCATGAGCAAGAAATCCAAATCCAACCCATCCATAACATATATCTTTTCCATGATCAAGATATTATTCATGATGAAGCAGCTATCCATGAGCACCTTGATCTTATCCATAATCCTATACCTATCCATGAGCAAGATATCTAAATTGCTCCAATCCATCCTCCACCTAGCCTATCCCTAATGAGCAAGCATATACTTGTCATGATGAGACACATGGCCCTCAAGAGAGCATAGAAGATCACACCAATAGCTTGGATCCTAATGAACATAATCAAGATCCTAATGATCCTTCCATATCTACTATCAACTCCATTTCAAATCCACTATCATGTCCTATTGGTCTTACCACCTTCATCCATGAGTGTTCTTCCTTAGGACAACAACAACCTTTGTCCTCCACTTCACTGTCTCCATCCAATAACATGATCAAATCTAGTGTTCAAACTACACCAAGTCCCATTGTCAATCACATACTCCAAAACATGAACTACCAAAGTAAAGGCTTAGGCCTATATGCACAAGGTAATTTGGAGCCAATCCATGTCAAAGTTCCTCCATGCTCATATGGCCTTGGATACACACCCCAAGGTAAACACTCTAAAGATGTTGGTAATTCCTCCATACCTCCTAAGTCCACTCCTTTCCATCATAAACCCTATCATACACCCAAAACATATGTATTCATTCCACCTCCCTCAACCTACAAATGTCAAAAGCATGTTACCATACACCTTCCACCATCCAATTTACCTCCACTCCTTCCAACTCCAAATATCCCTCCATCCAATTACCTCCACTACTCCCTTATCCACTTATCCATAAAAATCCTAATCATGACCAACAAATGCACACATCATCTAAACAAGAAGCTTCCACTAAACCCATGGGATTCAAAAGTAAAAATTTTGATGCCTTTACCTATAAAGCCAAAAATTCTATCAAAATCAAAGATCCTCATGCCTTAGGGCACAAATGCAAAAGATCAAAGCCAAGTCCCTCTAAAAATCTATCTAAGCCCATACCTTCAAAAGAAAAGTCCAAAAGAAAAATGGCTTGGGTCCCTTAGAAAAAAGAAGTCAAGTCAAATGAGGCATCCACCTCTCAAAAATCCCAACCATCCACTTCCATCCCAAATTCTCATTCCATCCAAAAATCACAAAAATCCCACAATCAAAGAAAAAATAATTAAAATACTAAGTCCATGTGGGTCCATAAATCACTCAATCACCCATCTCCTAAGCAAACACCTCCATTGCTTCCTACACCACCTTCCCATCAAAATCTTCAATGTTTATCACGATGTGTGCAATCATTGGTCATTGTTCCATTCCATTCCACAACATTTCCACATACCCCCACCTCCCCATCTTTCATCCATTATCCTACATATCTTCCCCATCACCTTCCTATGGTCCATGCTTTTGCATAATCCTTCCTTCTATCCATATTTTTTCCATAAATCTTCCATCCATCCTTTTGATTAAGTTTGACATAATCCACATCATAATCCACTATCCCCATCCATCCATCCTTCCATGAACCTTTTATAATCCACTATCCACCTACTTCATCTCCCTTTCATGCAACCCTGACCAACATCTATGAGCATAATGACATGGTCCATGCGATGACATCCATTTCTAGTGGGACACTATCACCTTTCATGGCACTAGACACTTGAGTCCCTCCTATCCATTACTATGGTGAAAACCTTCTCGCAGGTGCCATGTGTAATTGTCATGCTATCCCATCAAATCAAAAAATAAAAATAAAAAAAGTAAAGAGAAATTCCTTCGTCCAATGGTGAAAACCTGGTAAACAGGCGCCTTGGATAAGTACCATGATGAAAACCTGGCAACCAGGCATCATGTGTAGTTTGATCTTCTATGTCACTTACACTTGGGGGCACATTGTCTCATCCATCTTATCATTTCCAACCTATTATTTTTTATCCAAACTATTTATTCTATCATACCATTTCCATACTATCATATCCTATCCTTATCCATTACACTCATGTACCTATCATATTGAGTCTATTCATCCTTTTTTCCTCCTTTTGATCTTGATAAAGACATAGGGGCAAAATGTTGAAACATGTTTTGGATATCTCTTGATATACCTCATCCTTTCCAAACCAATCCATCATGTCATCCTTTAATCATAAGCCTTGTCATGTAAAATCCATCATGTCATCCTTTCGTCATAAGCCTTATCATGTCAAATCCTAAGCATTACATCAGGAATGGGGCATGTTATTCCTATGCGACATAGCCTTTGGAGATCACATCCTAACTCCCTTATGAGCCCTACATCTATCCCCTATAACCTATCCTTGTATTGATGCAGGAGCATCCAGTGGTGTAAGGGCAATCTTGCATCACCCAAAAAAAAATGTGTTTCAAAATTGTTGATGTTCTTTCCATTTCTTTTCAAAATTTGTGGTTCTGGTTCCATAATCGCTTGAATAATGATGTAGAACTTTCAGTTTTTCCAAACTACTAAAAATAACAACCTGCTATTTTTAGAACGTTTACATTTGGGCACAGAATGAAGTGAAATTTTATAGGAAGCTTCATAATGGAAAAATAAGACCTTTGGCGAAGGAACCACGCAAAGATCATTTGCGAGCTAAAAGATATTAAAGTTTCTGATTCCTGAAAAATACCTGAAAATTATTCAAACTCAGGTTTGAGGCACTAAACGGCCCCATATGGGCCCGAAAATGGCCAGAATCGACAGAGCTATTTCTTAACATATAGAGCACTCCGCGAGCTTTCCAACACATAAAATAGTTCATCAATTAGAGTCCCAGATCAAAAGTTATGGCTCCCGGAAGTTGACTTATTTTTGGAGGGAGATACAAATTTTGAAATTAGGTTGTTGGCTGCCAAAAAGGCTATTAATAACCATTTTTGGGAACCCTGGGTAGTAGTAGAGTTAAGGGGGAAAGTGTGGAGTCAAGAATAGGCAGGAAAATAGAAACCCTAGCTGATTTGGGGTTGCAGAAGGCTGAAGATTCCAAAGCCTAGTGAGGGTAGCTGTAATGTGTTACAGCCTGTGGGGAAGTGATTCCTCTCATTGTAATTGAGCTTCTATAATGTAATGAGTTGTCAAAATCAATAAAGAAGTATTCTATTTTCTATGTGCCATTTTCTGTTGTTGTGTGTTTTATGATTTACCCCCTTCATCAAGTGGTATCAGAGCAAGGGTTCTTGAGTGTGTAGACAGATCACCAATCGTAAGGCAGTTTGCACCAGGACCTGAAGTTGTGGGTTTGCTGCAGAGATCAAGATGCCTCCACAAAGAAATCATATTGGGAGGAATGCTTTGACGGAAGAGGGTTTTAGAGGCCTACAAAGGCAAATTGATGCATTGCAAGAGGAGCTGCGAAGAGGGTTTAATCCGAGAACAAGAGAAGAAAGTGAGGATGAAGCGGAAGAAGAGCTATCTGAGGAGGAACAAGAAGGTGCAGGAGATCCTGCAGAAGTTAGGTTGTTGAGGGCCATTTCTAAGATTGAAAAGAGGCCCAGGATCGAAGTTTCTACATATTCTGGAGATTTGAATCTAGAACATCTTATTGATTGGATCAATGACATGGAGGAATATTTTGAGTATGAAGATGTGGAAGATCCAGATCGGGTCAAGTTTGTAAAAACAAAATTGAAGGGCCATGCCAGTATTTGGTGGAAGGAGATCCAGCTAGAGAGGAATAGAAGAGGAAAAGGAAAAATCACCAAATGGGATCGGATGGTGGAGAAACTGAAGAAGCAGTTCATTCTTGTGGACTATTAGATGGAGTTGTTGAAGAAGCTGCAAGGATTGAAGTAAGGCAACAAGTCTGTTAAGGAGTCTACATAAGAGTTTTATAAGATTACTATCAGAACCGGTCATGCAGAGGCCAACAAGGAGAAGGTAGCTCATTACATTAATGGGTTGAGGCCAAGTATTCAAGAGGAGCTAAGCTTGGTCAGAATGACCACCATAGAAGATGCATACCAATTTTCCCTAAAGGTGGAAGAGAAGATGAATAAAAGATTTGATAGTAAGCAAAGGGGAAGAGGTCAAGGAAGAAGGACTGGTGGAAGACCCTATGGGGGCTGAAATGAAGATTCAAAGAAAAGTGAAGAAGCCAGCACCAGTCGAAATAAGAGAGGAGATAATACCTACCGCCTTCGTGACTAGAACAATGGTGAGCAAAGAGGAAGAGGAAGAGGCAAACCTCAGCAAGGACCTAGAAGAGGAGGTTTCAGAGGAACCTGTTTCCAATGTGGATAAGAAGGACATCGAGCATATGAGTGTCCACAACATCAAGGACAAATAGAAGACCTGAGGGTAATGCATGAGTTGCGCATGTAGATGAAGATGCACAGTCTGAATGCTCTGAAGATGCTGAAAGGGGAGAAACCTAGTTGTCAGAAGAACTTTGTTGAATGAGGAGAAAGAACCCAATCAAAGGAAGAGTTTATTCCACACAAGGTGCAAATGTGAAGGTAAGTGTTGTGATATTATTATTGACAGTGGAAGCACTGATAGTCTTGTTTCAGAGGAGATGGTTGACAAGTTGAAGTTGACAAGAAGGAAGCATCCATATCCATATCGGATTACATGGTTGTTGAAGGACCATAGAGATTTGGTCAATGAACAGTGTTTAGTGAAGTTTAAGATTGGTGACTACCATGATGAGGTATTGTGTGATATCATACCGATGAATGCATGTCATATGTTATTGGGGAGGCCGTGGCAGTATGATAGGAGTGTTGTCCATGATGGCCATGCAAATACATACTCCCTAACAAAGATGGAGTTCTTCACAAGTTGAAGCCCTTGAAGGAGGTGGAACTGCCAAAATTTGCTTGGTAGATGGTAGAAAATGTTTGGAAGGTATGAAGCATAAGCATCATTGCTTTTCATTGATTCCTAAGATTAGTCAAGAGAAATGTGAAGATGTATCAGCCAAAGTTTCAGATATGTTAGAAGAATTTCAGGACATTGTCTCTGATAATGTACCAGAAGGTTTACCACCGGTGAGGAAAATAAGTCATCAAATGGACTTGATACCAGGAGCTATTTTGCTAAATAAGGCAGCCCACAGAATGACCCTTGCAGAGAGTGAAGAGATAAACAGACAAGTTCAAGAGTTGTTAAGGGGCTGATAAGAGAGAGCCTAAGTCCATGTGTGGTACCTGCAATACTAGCACCGAAGAAAGATGGAGAGTCGAGAATGTGTACAAATTCTCGAGCCATCAACAAGATCACGATCAAGTACATATTTCCATTACCTAGAATGGATGACATAATAGATTGCTTAAGTGGAGCCAAGTACTTCACGAAGATTGATCTGAAGAGTGGGTATCACCAAATCTGAATCAGAGAAGGAGATGAATGGAAGACAACCTTCAAGACAAAGGAGGGTTTGTATGAGTGGTTAGTCATGCCATTTGGGATAACCAATGCACTAAGCACATTCATGCGGCTCATGAATGAAGTACTAAAAGAATTTTTGGGAAGTTTTGTTATTGTCTATTTAGATGATATTTTGATTTTCAGTAAAACTTGGGATGAGCATCTGATTCATATCAGAAGAGTTTTAGAGAAGCTGAGGGAGGAGAAGTTGTTGATCAATATGAAGAAATGTAGTTTTACAAAGGAGTTGGTATACCTAGGATTTGTTGTCTTAGAGGAAGGTCTTAAGATGGACTCAGAAAAAGTAAGGGCTATCATTGAATGGCCTACACCAAGGAGTGCAACGGAGGTACGCTCTTTTCATGGTTTGGCAAGTTTTTACAGAAAGTTTATCAAGAATTTTAGTAGAATTTGTGCACCCCTAACTGAGATAATGAGAGGGGATAGAAAAGAGTTTAAATGGACTAAAGGAGTAGACAAAAGCTTTGATACATTGAAGCAGAAAGTCACAGAGTAACCTGTTTTGGCACTTCCAGATTTCAATAAGGTGTTTCAGGTAGATTGTGATGCTAGTGGTAGTGCTACAGGAGCTGTTTTGAGTCAAGAAGGTAAGCCCATTGCCTATTTTAGTGAGAAGCTTAATGATGCCAAGAAAAAGTATTATGTTTATGATCAGGAGTTTTATGCAATAGTTCAGGCTTTGAATAAATGGAAACATTATTTGTTACCAAAAGAGTTTGTTTTATATACTGATCATCAGGCTTTGTAGTATCTTAATAGTCAAGGAAAGTTGAACCAAAGGCACTTAAAATGGGTTGAGTTTTTGCAAAGTTATACTTTTGTTTTGAAGCACAGGAGTGGGAAGTCCAACAGAGTTGCAGATGCCTTGAGCAGAAGGTAGAATTTGTTGACAGAAATGAAGATAAAGGTTGTTGGGTTTGATGAGCTCAAAAGTTTGTATCTTGAAGATCGAGATTTTGCAGAGGCTTGGAAAGCTTGTTTGGAACCTGTTACTTTGGATAGGACAAAATGGTTGGATTTCATAATCCAAGATGGCATATTGTTTAGAGGAAGCCAGTTGTGCATTCCAAGGAGTTCCATGAGAGAGAACCTAATTAAGGAGAAGCATAGTGGGGGATTGGCTGGACACTTTGGTCGAGATAAGACCATTGCTATTGTTGGTGAAAATTATTATTGGCCACAGTTGCAGCAGGATGTGAGGAAATTTGTGCAGAGTTGCAGAGCATGTCAGATAGCGAAAGGAGCAAGTGAGAATATAGGGCTATATCAACCATTACCTGTACCGGAAAAGCCATGAGATGATATTAGTATGGATTTTGTTCTTGGCTTACCAAGGACACAAAGAGGGCATGATTCCATTTTTGTGGTGGTGGACAGATTCTCAAAGATGACATATTTTATTTCTTGTAAGAAGACTAATGATGCTATTCATATTGTAGAGTTATTTTTCAAGGAAGTGGTGAGACTACAGGGTCTACTAAAGAGCATAGTTTCAGATCGAGATACCAAGTTTGTTGGCTATTTCTGGAGGTCATTGTGAAAGAAGTTGAAGATAGATTTAAAGTTTAGTTCTGCACACCATCCACAGACTGATGGATAGACCGAAGTGATGAATAGAACTTTGGGTAATCTGCTACAATGCTTAGTAGGAGATAAGCCCAAGGGATGGGATTTGATTTTACCATAGGCAGAATTTGCTTACAACAATTCTGTCAATAGGAGTACTGGTAAATCACCATTCCAGATTGTATATGGGAATAGTCCAAGAAATGATTCTGAGTTAAGGAAGTTGGACAAAGGAGAAAAGACAAGTGCTTAAGCTGAAGACTTTGCAGAACATTTGAAAAAATTGCATGAAGAGGTGAGAAAGCACATTAATAAGATAAATATTCAGTATAAGGCTAAGGCAGATCAAAAGAGGAGATATAAGGAATTCTAGGTAGGAGATGAAGTCATGGTTCGCGTGAGAAAAGAAAGGTTCCCAATTGGAACATACAATAAGCTGAAAATGAAGAAATTTGGACCATGCAGAATTTTGAAGAAACATGATTCAGGAAATGCATATGAGGTAGAGTTGCTGAGTGGGATTAACATTTCCCCTATTTTCAACATTGTTGATTTATCAGAATATCATGAAGGTGGAGCAGAGGATGGACCATCAGAGGAACAGTGGAGTATTCCGGCATCTACTTCAACAGAGGAGATAGAAGAGATCTTGGATAGCCTTGTGGGAAGAAATACTCAGAATAGGCAATATGAAGAATATCTAGTGAAATGGAAATGAAGGCTTGTTGAAAATTCTTCTTGGTTGTCTAAGGCAGAGGTTGACCGTTTGGGTTTTCCTCACACAAACACATGAGATGTGACATAGTCACTTCTCAAATTACCCTGGATGTTTGATGCAGGAGCATCCAGTGGCGTAAGGGCAATCTTGCATCACCCAAAAAAAAGATGTGTTTCAAAATTGTTGATGTTCTTTCCATTTATTTTCAAAATTTGTGGTTCTGGTTCCATAATCACTTGAATAATGATGTAGAACTTTCAATTTTTCCAAACTACTAAAAATAGCAACCTACTATTTTTAAAAAGTTTGCATTTGGGCACGGAATGAAGTAAAATTTTACAGGAAGCTTCATAACAGAAAAATAAGACCTTTGGCGAAGGAATCACGCAAAGATCATTTGCGAGCTGAAAGATATTAAAGTTTTCGTTTCCCAAAAAATGCCTGAAAATTATTCAAACTCAAGTTTGAGGCACTAAACGGCTCCGTACGGGCCCGAAAATGGTCGGAATTGACAAAGTGGGTTCTTATCGTATAGAGCACTCCGTGAGCTTTCCGACGCATAAAACGATTCGTCAATCGGACACCCGAATCAAAAGTTATGGCTCCCAGAAGTTGACCTATTTTTGGAGGGAGATGCAAATTTTAAAATTAGGTTGTTGGCCGCCAAAAAGGCTATTAATAACCATTTTTGGGAACCCTGGGCAGTAGTAGAGTTAAGGGGGAAAGTGTGAAGTCAAGAATAGGCAGGAAAATAGAAACCCTAGTTGATTTGGGGTTGCATAAGGCTGAAGATTCCAGAGCCTAGTGAGGGTAGCTGTAATGTGTTGCAGCCTATGGGAAATTGATTCCTCTAATTGTAATTGAGCTTCTGTAACGTAATGAGTTGTCCAAATCAATAAAGAAATATTCTATTTTCTATGTGTCATTTTCTGTTGTGTGTTTTATGATTTACCCCCTTCATCAAGTATCCATCCATTTATCATTAGCTTTCCTTTCCACTATGGCCTATCCTCTTATCTACCCACCTATCATGACCCTTCCATCCTATTTACTATCACCTATCCTTTTATCCATCCAATCCCATTCATCCATCCTTGCACCTAGACTTGGTTTTTTCCCTTGTCATTGGTATCTAGCATAAAGGCTACTCAAATTGTAAACCCATTGATGTTCAAAAATACAAAACACAAAAAAATCAAAATATGTCCAAAAAAATTAAAAAATTAAAAATCCAACAAATACAAGCAATAAAACCATTCCACATCAAATCATCAAAATCACATTCATCAACCCAAATCAATCCCAATCATCAAATTCATCACATCATCAAAATCAAAACAAGTCCAATCACATCAATCCCATTCATCCAATCAAATCACATCAAATTCATCAAACTCAATCATTCAAATCAATTCTTCAAATCAATCATCATTTCATCATTCAAACCAATTCTTCTTCCATTCATCATCAAATCGATCAAAGTAATGATCCAAATGCAAGTCATCATTAATCCATACCAATCAAGTCAATCAGCTTGTCAAGTTATCCAATTGCATCAATGGTCTTGATCCTAATCTTTTCGTAAACTAAATCAATCAATCAAAATATCATCATCATCAACGGGATATATCGTTCCCGCATCCTTGTGTTGATCTAGGGATATATCGTTCCCCGCGATGACAACACTATCATCAATCAATCACTTAATCATTGGTTTATAGCTTGACAGGGGCAATACCTTGTTTTGTTTTTCAATCATTTGTGCTTGCTTGCTTGTGTGTGTTATCATTTTTATCTTGCATTTGTATCAAATCGGTATCCTTCCAGCTAATATTCATAGCTTGTGTATGTTGAAATAGCTTTTTGCATTATCCTTTGCATCTAAGGTCACATCATACCTTTTGTGCATTAGGACTTCAATGCTCTAAGTTTTTTTCCTCATACGTTAGACAAGGTTGTATTATGCTGGGGCACGAGACACATTGTCACCTTGGTCCTTATACCTTGGTGCATAATGTCTCATATATCAAACATCGTGGTTGCTCACTTTCAATGCAGCATAACGCATCCTTCCCTTTCTTCTATTCATTCCCTTACCTTTCTTCCTTGACCAATTCCATTTCATTTCGAGAGCCTACTTGTGTTTGTCCAACCCGCCTATCCTCTCGAGGCGGCATCATCACCCTATCATTTTCTTCTATCCATTTCCTTAGCTTTTTTGAAATGATGTTACTCGACATAAATCTTATCATCTCAAAGAGGGGCAAATGTAGACACTGAAAATCGTCCAGGTTTTGTTAACACATGACCTTGTAATGTTTTGCCCTAGGTGACAAGGTGTCGTTCTACCTCATCATTTAATCATATTTCAGATGTCAAAATCTAGGAGCTGTGTCCACGGCTATCTGCAATTAGGGATTCTACAGTTACCAGTTTTCCTAGCTAATCTTAATAACTTCTACTAATTTGAAGAGATTGATCTGTCTACTTACTGAATGAATTTAAGGAATGCTGAAAACAGAATTTAAACAGGAAGTTACTTAAAGAAATCTTAAAAATAGTAACATGCATCTATCTATCAAAAATTAGTAAATACTTTTCACAGCAAAATCTGAAATAACAAAACAATGGTACTAGCCTTCTGCCTTGGTGGTGAGAGCGGGACCTTGCTCCACACCTTGGGGCTGAAGGCTATAGTAGGGAATCAACACAAAAGAAGAAGATCATAACTAAATTCGGTCCAATTCCATTCACTTTGCATTCATGAAAAATATTGATATCAGAGAAAAATTGAGATTACCGAGAATCAGAATAATCCAATCATTGTATATCTTTTTTATTGTTTCTATTAGTATATATAAAATGAGTGATGACATATCACTTATCTTTATCTACCAGTTCTTCTATGAGATGGCATCCATCTCTTTATTATACTAGTTGTCTAACTATGGAAAAATAACCATGCAGTAAAGGTAGATTGAGTGGAACAGAAGTCCACTCAGAATTCTAAGTTTGAGTCTTAATACATTTGGCCAGCAAGGCCCTGAAAATATGGATATTGAATCAGTTTTATCCGTAACTCATGCAAAAACTTTAAAAAGATAAAGACTCCAGCAGTTAACTAAAGATGACCCTTCACCACTCAGGTGATGATTTGAGTGAAATGAGGGGTATTACGATCACTGCTGAAAGTGCCTGATTGATAGCTTATGCTGGAAATATGCCCTGCTCTTAGGAGGTGCCAGAGATATCTGTCCCTGTCTACAACTCCGGAGATATGTCTGTAGCTCCAGAGATACCATTGTGACCTTTTTGTTCAACTTTGGAGATGCTCTAGAATCCCGACCAGGTCCGGATAGGCTTTTCTCTTTACTTCAAAACTTTTGGTGTCGTGGTATTCTGGTATTGTCTCTACAGATCATTGAAGACTACCTCCAGAGATGCACAAAATTGTCGTTCCGAGCATCTACACTTGTTGATTCAAAAAGAGAAGTTTTCTGCATTTTTCCATCAATTCCATGCACATTAGTCCTTTAATCAGAAATTATGATCTTAAGTAATTTATCTTAAATTAATCATTATCTAGAACAATCTTGCTAGCCTATTCGGGTGCATAAATTAAGAAAGATGGGATTAGGAAGGAGAAAAAGAGAGGTAAAATGATGTATATCATGGGTGCAACTTGGCACTCATCATCTCTCCATACCTAAGGTTTGGCAGGTCCTCCTGCTTCTCACAATCTGGATTTATTCTGGTGAAGTAGCTTGTCAATCAAGCTATAATCCTATGCATACGTAGACCAAGTGGTGCAGTTGGTATTACCATTGCCTCTATATTGATCAACCTACTTCAACCAGTCCTGCAATTTCTCATCTTCCATCTGCTCAGCCCAGACAGGGAGTGGCTCAATTATGAGAGGGGGCCTGAACCATCCACCTATCCATTCCTGCTTATGCTTATCCATCATTTTGGATATTAACTTTGCTTTTCTCATAAATAATCTTAAGTTTGCAGGGGTGACCACCTCTCTCATTTTCTGCTCTGAGGTCAAAACATTCCATCTTTTCTTTGCTATGGCAAGTACTGGATTTGCTGAACTGTTCATGAAAAGACCAAAATCGATGGAGCACTCTTGCAAACTTTTTAGGTATAATGGCAAAATTTTGTTCTTACTCTTAGGATGATAGATATAGGACCTGAATTGGGTCTTAAAAGCATTGGGATTGGGACATTCCTTCCTGATGAAGAGATATGTTTCTATATCTTTCTTGAGATGATCTTCCATTTGTTCATTCCAGATCTGATGATTCCTCATTAGGGACATAAATGCTTTAAGCTGGCATTCCCCCACAAAATAATTAAGAATGAAAGTTATATCGTTAACACAGAAACCATGCAGATATAATTCACATAGGAAATTCTTGTCTTCATCATTACTCCTTGTATATGATGTCATGAATCCTTCTACTGTCTCTGTATTCTCAACCAGGACTAAAGAGAATTTCCTCTGCAGGACTCTTTATTGTAAAAACATAGAATAGCTGGCACTTGGAGGCCTACAGGATAGAATTTCAGAAGAAAGGGAGGCCATTTCAATGATTTTTCCTTCTAGAGTTTCTATTCTTTTTGTCTTGGCAGTGACTGCCCTTTGTAAGTGCAGCATAGGCTTGAAAGCCTCATATTCTCTACATTTCTTCTCCCAATGGAACAGGGCCTTAGGAATGTCAATGGGGATTGGACCCACATATGCAACTATTTATATTTCCTACTCCTTGGTTGCCCTTGGTCCAACCAACTCTTGAATATATTCCTCCTGATCATCTAGTTTGTTGTTGGCCCAAGTTAACTGTCTATCTTGGATATGTATTTTCTCAATCAATGCTACCATTATTATGAGGCTATTGTCTCTAGCCATGGTGAGCTCAGAAACACTCTGTGCTGCCTCTATCTCCTTTTCTTCCAACAGTTTGACTGCTTCAGTTTTCTAGGCCTCCAATTCTGCTTCTTTCTCCTGGATGATCTGGCTTTTGCTCTGGAGCTCTGTTTGTAGATTTTTAATGACTTATTTTTGCTCCATTTCTACCTCTACTCTGACCTTCTTAAGGTCAGTAACAATCAGATTCTTCCCCCAGAGTAGTCTCTTTAGGTTTTCAATTTCTTCTAACATTTGTTGTTCTTTTGAAATTTCAACATCCTCTTGATCAGAAGGGTGAGGCAAAGTTTATGCTTCTACTTCTGTTGTTGTTTGTTGATCATCAGGGTTTTCCATGGCTATCTACCCTACACCGTCAACTGCACCCATCTACCTTGTTTCATCTTTTCCTACAGACTCCCTGTCCTGAGGGTCCTCTTGGGGTTCCTCTACTTTTGCTAGAACCGATGAAGGCCCAGCCTTCTCCTCATATGTTCTAAATCCCAAGAGTACCTCAGCTAGGAGAGCAGTATTCTTCTCAGCCTGTGAGAGTTGTCTTTTCCTTTTGCTTCTCCATAGCAGAGGTGGGGTAGGTGCCTCTGGAGCAGGTCTCTCATCCTCAGAATATGAGGAATTAGTAAGAGTTTGTCTGTGTTCTATCTCTGGAGCATGTGATAGTTCTGGAAATAGACTTGACCCCAAATGGACAAATGGTGCTGGGGAAACTTCTCTTTGTTTTCTCTTCCTAACTAGAGGGATCTCATCTGAATCATGAGATGTTTCTTCAACCTAGTTTTTCTCTATTTTTTGTCCTGACCTCTCTCTTGTTAATTCCTTAGGGAAAGATTCCTTAGTTAGAGCCATCTTTCTCCTAACTGATTGAGTCATATATGGGGTTTGTTCAAGAGTAGACTCTCTAATTTCTTTGCCTTTCTTCTTTTTATCAGGAATAGGGGCTACAGATGAAGTTGCCTCCTGTGAGGACTTCTTTCCTCTTTGAACAGCTATGGAGGAGGTTGAAGGCTCTGTTTCTTCTTCTTGGTGGGTGGAGGAACCCTCACCTTCTGGTTGTGCCCTCTCTAATTCTCTACCCTAGGAATTTTGTTCAAGAAAGTTTTACCATAATTCTTCCCCATTGGCTTGAGACAGGAAGTGGTGTTTAACTACTAAAAAGATGAGGCCATGATGTTTCATAGGACCCTTGTTTTGCTGATATCTTTCTGCAGTTGCCCTGATGGCAAAATATAGGAAATTGGGAATGTTTATGCTAAATTCAGGGTGTCCATTCCCATGTCTTAGAAAAATCAGCATTTTCATTATTGGTCCTAAAACTAAAGAAAATCGACCATCACAAGTGAGATATTTCATCAACCAAGTAGCTACAGATTGCCAAGGGTTTGGAAGTGTGCTCCTAAGAATTCATTTTAGTTCATTTTTATTTGAATGCAGTTGTATTGCAGGTTCACCCTCAATAGAGAAATTCTTAATCAAATCAGTATATAAGGTTTTCAGATGATAAAACCTCTCACCTTGTTCAGGCAGCCTAGAAATATGACTGATAGTAGCTGCGGAGAGATTGATTCGGACTCCTTTGACAGCTATATGATTGTTCCTTAGATTTCTTAGGAATTCACCATGACATCTTCTTGAAACCCTTCAAATTTTTCTAGGAATTCCAACCATCCTGCAGTTCTCAGAATGTTTGTTGTAGCTTCATCTTGCAACAGACCCGCAGCAATCTCTGGTTCAAACTTCTTCTTTACCCCCATTGCTAAATTGGTTCCACCTTCTGTGCTTAATTCCTCACTCTTCTATCTGCAGTTTGTCCCTTCTTAACTCCATAGGCTCTAGAGGACTGTTCAATTTACTCTGTTCTTAGGGTATTTTAAAAGTTTGAATAAGGATTATTATGTCTCTTAGCTTAGGCTTATGGAAGATTTGCAGATTAGTTAGAGTACCTAGGCAGTCATAAATGCAACAAAGTGATAGGACACTCCGGAGGCAAGGTGACAGTACAGCAAATATGGCGGCATGCATGAATTTGGAAAAGAAAATGATGGCAGGAAGACGTGTCATAGTGACGGCACCCAAAAACAGAAAGATAAGACATTGCTATTTAATGCTTAATTTAAGATAGAATTACCTGAATCATTTTTAATGATGAGGAGTGATGTACTCGGCAAAGATGCTGCGTCATTTTATGAGACTGCACACGTCGTGGCACATGAGTAGCTTTTGGTCGCTTGAGATGATGCCCACTACTCCATTGGTACGTGACCTGCAATCATTTCGCTGAGTGGTTCGAGAATCCACATTCCTTGGGTGACATCAGTGTCGTATTTGTAAATACCCCTGCAAATGAAATGCGTGCTGATTTTATTTTATTCCTGTGATAAAGTAGAGGATGAGTCATGATGACCTAATCATATGATGTTTCCACTTTATCGCCTGGAGAGGTGGGTCCCTTCCCCCATTATTGTAAATGACTCTTTATTGATGGAGCGTCGGAGGTGCTCCTAGTTTGTGAAGTGTCGGAGGTGCTCCTAATTTGTGAAGCGCCAGAGGTGTGTTTGACTAACTCCCAGCACCTGATCACCTCTGTAGCTTGATTGTTTTCAACTGTCCTGAAGAAGGGAACCACCATTTGTTGGTTTTCAAATCCCTTGGTCAAGAAAGACAGCCATTTACTAGTTTTCCATCTTTCTATTTTTTTTTTTAAGGCCGCCATTTGCTGGTTTTCAACCTTTTTTTTTAGTCCAACACTTTGACAGAGGAGGTATCCCCTATAGAAAAACACAAATCATTAAGAAACTCTTCTTTAGTAGGTCATCTTTTATAGAGTCTGATTTGGTGACCATTTACTAAGAATGTGTCTGTGCTTCCGTCAATAGATTCCAATAATATTGTTCCATTTTCAAAAACTTCCTTTATTTGATAAGGACCCATCCAATGAGTTTGTAATTTCCCCTTGAACTCTTTGAATTTAGAATCATAAAGAAGAACCCAATCACCTTACTGAAATGTCCTCCTTTTGATGTGTTGGTCATGCCATTGCTTCCATTGATACTGAACTAGTTCTGTTTATTGAATGGCCTCTATCTGAATTTCATCCAACTCATTGAGCTGAAGAATTCTATTCTGTTGAGTTATAGACAATGGTAGACCAATATCCAATACAGTTTTAAGTGTCTGAAGTTCAAATTCTATAGACAAAATAGGCTTTTTCCCATAAACTAATTCATATGGTGAGAACTTTGTTGTGGACTTCCAAGTGGTATTGTAAGCCCAAACTACTTTGGGTAATCTGTTAGCCCAATCTTTTATGTTCATTGCTACTGTCCTTGTCAGAATATTTTCAAGTTCCCTATTAGTGACTTCTACCTACCCATTCGCTTGAGGATGGTAAGGTGAAGATTTTTTGTGCTTGACTTGATATAAATCTGTGAATGCTTTGATTACTTGTGAAGTAAACTGAGGTCCTCTATCTGAAACTATTGATCTTGGGGCTCCAAACCTTAAGAAAATCTTATTATAAAGGAAATCAACAACTTTTTCTTCTCTTGCAAATTGTAATGCTTGAATCTCAGCCCATTTAGTAACATAGTCTGTGCATACTAGAATGTACTCCTTGTCGGATGATGGTGGAGAAATTAGTCCCACAAAATCTAAACCCCACTACTCAAATGGTTCCATCATGACTTGAGCATGCAGCAACATCTCTTGGGTAAAGATTGGTTGTCCCATCCTTTGGCACTGGTCACAGTGCTGCACATACTTCTTTGTATCTTTATGAAGAGAGGGCTAGTAGTAACGAGCTCCAAGGATCTTGTGGACTGTCCGGTGGAAGGAGTAATGGCCACCAGATGGTTCATTATGACATGCTCTCAACATATCAAAAATCTCATTAGCTTTTAAACACCTGCGTAGAATGAAATCAGGACCACATTTAAATAGTAAACCATTCAACCATTTGTAAGATAAACTTTCTTTAACTAAACGTTTTTTTTTTTTTTTTTTTGAGGTAAAATGGGATGGATACAAGCCTATAACTAAAAGATTAGCTAAGTCAGCAAACTAAGGTACAGTAGAGGAGATAGCAAAAAGATGTTCATCTAGGAACTTGTCCTCCACTGGTTGGTTTTCTCCTCCTGTATGCAATCTTGACAAAAAATCAGCAACCAAATTAAACTTACCTGGATTATCAACTATGGTAATATCAAATTCCTACAATAGCAATAACCACCTGATGATCCTTGCACCCACTACTAGCTTATTCATTAGGTATTTGATGGCTGCATGATCAGTATGTACAAATATTTTATATCCAATGATGTAATGCCTGAATTTATTTATAGCATAGATGACTGCCAAGAATTCTTTTTCAGTTGTGTAATTTCTTTCTACAGAGGTAATGTTTTTGCTGATGTAATAAATGGCATGCATACTCTCTCCTTCCTCCTTTTGTCCTAAAACTACCCCAATGGACTCATTTGAAGCATCAGTCTGTATGTGAAATGGTAAAGTCCAATTAGGTCCTCTCAAAATTGGTGTGACAGTAAGCTTCTCTTTCAATGTCTCAAATGTTGATTGACAGTCTTTTGTCTATAGAAATTATGTGTCTTTGTTAAGCAGGGTAAACGGGGGGCAACTATTCTACTGAAATTTTCTATGAATCTCCTATAGTAGGCTGCATAACCCAGAAAACTTCTAACATCTGTCTAATTTTTGGGTGAAGGCAATTGTGTGATCACTTCTATCTTGTTTTGATCCACTTTGATCCCCTTTTTTGAAATGTGGTGTCCCAAAATAATTTCTTCCTCCACCATCATAAAGCACTTTTCATGGCTAAGGGATAATTGATTTTTCTCACAGCATTTCATTACTTTATCAAGGTTTGTGAGAGCTTCTTCAAAATTATCCCCATACACAGTAAAGTCATCCATAGAGACCTCCATGCATTCATTAGTTAGTTCAGCGAAAATAGCTAAAACAAGTCTCTGAAATATAGTTGGGGCATTGCATAGTCCAAAGGGAAGAACTTTGTAAGCAAAAGTTCCCCAAGAGCAGGTGAAGGTGCTTTTGTCCTGATCTTCAGGTGCTACTTGAATTTGATTATACCCACTGAATCCATCTAGAAAAGAAAAATACTTTCTCCCAGCAAGGTTGTCCAGTACTTGGTCAATGAATGGTAAGGGAAAGTAGTCCTTTTTTTTGGCCTTGTTTAGTTCTCTATAATCAATACACACCCTCCATTTCCCATTATTTTTAGGCACTATGACAAGGGGTGAGACCCATTGACTGTCTGAGATTGGATATATAAACCCTGTTTGAAGTAATTTTTCTATTTCAGTTTTGACAATGTCCTTTAAAGCAGGATTCAATCTTCTCTGGGGTTGTCTAAAAGGTTTAATATACTTAGTGTATCTATGATGGGTACAGGTCTTAGGAGGTATGCCTCTCATATCTTAGTACTACCAAGCAAAAGATGCTGAATGGGAAATCAGAAGTTGGATAAGTTTTTCTTCCTGATTTGCTGTTAACTGAGTATTAATATTAAATGTTTTCCCTGGTAAAATCATGACCTATTTTGTGATTTGATCCATAGATGTAGTTAATCTGTACATTGGAGTCATGGTATTGAGAGGACAAGAATGTGGAAGCAACATGTGGAAAGTGGCTAAGTCTCTGTAAAAGGTTTCCCCACAAGAAATGATGTTGGCGAGGGTACAATGAGAAGAAGTAAGAAGTTCTCTCCTAGAATCTTGGGCGAGCTCCATCACATCCTTATTGATTAGGATGTGAGTAATGTCTTCTGTTGTATCATAGCATATTTCTTCTTCTAACTCTCCCAGATGTTCTTTGATGGTTACCGTAGCTACTAAGGCACTGTTGTCATTGTTCTCTGGTTCATCCACCCATACTCTTCCTGTATAATGGATTGATGGTTTAGCTGGAGGATACAAAGATATTTTCTTCAAATCTATCCCATTAGAAATGACCATATCCCTAGTTCGACAATCAATAGATGCTGCTACTGTAGCCAGCCATGATCTTCCTAAAATCAGAGGATAAGCATTTCTCTGGTTTCTAGGTTCTAATATCAGGAAGGCCACTGGAAATTCCCATGAATCTATCACAATTGGTACATCAGTAATTACTCCTTTTGGAACAGCTACTAACTGGTCAGCAAGTTGAAGAATTGTAGTTGTGGATTGGATACCTAATAGAGCTAATTTGTCCATTGTGTGAACTGTCATCACATTAATTGCTGCTCCCAAATCAACCAGAACATTTGAAATTTCTACCCCTGAGATGAAAACAATTATGACAGGATTTCCAGGGTCTCCATATTTTGGGAGGAGAATTTCTCTCATCAATAGATCTACTACTTTTCCTTCCACCTATATTGTGGAAGGGAAATTTTTCTTCCTACCCTGTGTTTTGATACAATACTATTTAATGAACTGATTTAGTTCTGGTACATCTCTGATTGCTTGGAGAAGAGGAATTTCGATGTTTAGTTGCTTGCTTTCTTGTAAAAGTTCTGATTCCATGTTGGTTTGGACTTGTTTTTGTAAGATCTTTTTCTGGGGAACATATTGTTTAAGTTGATCTGGGTATGGTGCTAGTTTTTCCATCTCCGTTGCATCTCCGAAGCTCTTGTCAGAATTGTGTTTAGGAATGTTCTCCGGAGTCGGTCTTTTAGGAGCAACTCTGGAGTTGTTCAAGGATGATTCTTTTAGCACTTTTTCATTAGTAATCTCCTCCGGGAGTTGAGTGGATGAATTTTTAGGTTCCTCATCATTGGTTACTTCAACTATAGTTGGAGGAGATGGTCTTGGGAATGCTTTCCCAAAACACAGCTGGAAATTATTTGAATATATAGCATTAATTCCAGCCAGATTTTCTTGCTCTGTCATGTAAACAGCTGCTCCCTGTTTATTCCATGGGTTTGGTATAGGCTGAGCTGGTAAAGGTGGTTGGCTAATTGGTTCATTTTGTGATTGACCTTGTGTGTTGGAGGGTCCAGTTAGTAAAGCTTGTTGTTGAGGTTGGAAATGTCTAGGTTGTCCCTGGTATTGTTGATTATATCCCTGCTGAGAACCCCATTGAGGTTGCATGTTTTGTAATCCAAATTGTGGTGGCCACTATTGATTTCCCCAGGGCCGACTTTGCCAATTTTGGTTTTGCCAATGATGATTTTGCCAATCCTGTTGTCCCCAAGGAGGATAATTCTGAGGCCCATGCTAAGTTGAATTCTATTGATTATTTCCCCAATTAGAAGGACCCCTGTAAGAAGGCTAGTTTAGATACTGATTATAAGGGAAATTCCTAGCTTGTTTTTGTCCCACATAGTTCAATTCTTCTTCCATTATGGCATTCTTCTTACTTAATCTTTTCAAGGCTGGAAGTTGACTACATTGACTGGTAGGATGTTCCCTATCACAGATCTGACAAATCTCTGATTTGTCCAAAGGGCATTCTCTCAACAGATGCTCGTTTCTACACCTAGGACAATAGATGGAGAGTGGTTCAGTTGTTCTATTTTGATCAGTTGTTCTAGTTTTTGCTTGAATCCCATCCAATGTGGTATTTAATTGGACCAAAATATTTATTTTTAGATTTGCAATCTCTTCCATTAATTGTCATATTTCATTCTTCCCTTTAAAAGTTTTGGATGACCTTACTCCATCTTGGGTTCTAGAATAGTTCCTGTAGAGTTCTTCTATAGCAGGTATATCCATTTTGTTGATATTTCATTTTCCCATTAGATCCAGTGCTAGTTTTGATTCTTTATCCAATCCTTTTACAAACAGGGTTCTGGCCAAGGAGTGATCTACTGGGTTGCCATACCTTCTCAAGGCGAAATTAAACCTATCCACATAGTCCTCTAAGGTCTCTTCCTCCCCCTGCCTGATTTTAAACAATTCTTCATTTTTATTACTGGATCTACAGTAATCTTGATACTTTCCCAAAAAAATTGTTTCCATATGATCCCAAGAATGGATAGAATTCTGGGGTAAACCCATAAACCATCTCATCGCAGAATCTTTCAGGGTTGAAGGGAACAGTTTGAGTTTTTGGTTATTTGATCCATAATCATAAGTTTGGCAGACTACTTTGAATTCAAACAAAAACTGATATGGATCCTCAGAAGAAAGTCCTCTAAAATTTAGCAAGTGTGTTGGTGAGATATTCTTCATAGGAGCATTGTCTCCAGTAGCCAAAACAATAGGATATGAGAAGGTTCTTGGAGCCTGATTTTCCTCTTCATGATTATCATTGTCCATGTTTAGTACTGATTCTTCTCCCTAAGGTTCTAGGAAATTAGGTTCTATCAAAGGATCTGCCTGAAACTTTTGTTGTAATTCCTGGATATAATCGACAAGTGGAAGATTTGGAGGATCTAAGGGATTATTGATTTGAGGTGTAGCTTCCAAAGTAGGTTCTAGGTTTCTCTCTTCAACAAGATCTTGTGCCACCCCACTGCTTTCCCCTATGGCTTGTTGATGGGGTGTCTGTTTTATATATCTTCCTTTTGAATCTCTAGCTCTAACCATACAAATCTATCCTAAAAATTGTTTTAGCTAAGTTTCCCTAATTAACACAATACATCCTCGACAACGGCGTCAAAAATGACAAGGTGTCGTTGTACCTCATCATTTAATCATATTTCAGATGTCAAAATCTAGTGGCTGTGTCCACAACTATCTGCAATTAGGGATTCTACAGTTACCAGTTTTCCTAGCTAATCTTAATAACTTCTACTAATTTGAAGAGATTGATCTGTCTACTTACTGAATGAATTTAAGAAATGCTGAAAACAGAATTTAAATAGGAAGTTACTTAAAGCAATCTTAAAAACAGTAACATGCATCTATCTATCAAAAATCAGTAAATACTTTTCACAGCAAAATCTGAAGTAACAAAACAGTGGTACTAGCCTTTTGCCTTGGTGGTGAGAGTGGGCCCTTGCTCCACACCCTTGGGGATGAAGGCTACAGTAGGGAATCAACACAAAAGAAGAAAATCACAACTAAATTCGGTCCAATTCCATTCACTTTGCATTCATGAAAAAAATTGTTATCAGAGAAAAACTGAGATTACTGAGAATCAAAATAATCCAATCATTGTATATCTTTTTTGTTTTTTCTATCAGTCTATATAAAATGAGTGATGACATATCACTTATCTTTATCTACTAGTTCTTCTATTAGATGGCATCCATCTCTTTATTATACTAGTCGTCTAATTATGGAAAAATAACCATGTAATAAAGGTAGATTGAGTGGAACAGAAGTCCACTCAGAATTCTAAGTTTGAGTCTTAATACATTTGGGTAGAAAGGCCTTAAAAATATGGATATTGAATTAGTTTTATCCGTAACTCATGCAAAAACTTTAAAAAAATAAAGACTCCAGCAGTTAACTAAATATGACCCTTCACCAGTCAGGTGATGATTTGAGTGAAATGAGGGGTATTACGATTACTGCTGAAAGTGCCTGATCGGCAGCTTATACTAGAAATATGCCCTACTCTTAGGTGCCAGAGATATCTATCCCTGTCTGCAGCTCCGGAGATATGTCTGTAGCTCCGGAAATACCATTGTGACCTTTTTGTTCAGCTCCGGAGATGCTCCAGACTCTCGACCAGCTCTAGAGAGGCTTTTCTCTTTACTTCAAAACTTCTAGTGTCGTGGTATTCTGGTATTGTCTCCGGAGATCATTGAAGACTACCTCTGAAGATGCACAAAATTGTTGTTCCGAGCATCTACCCCTGTTGATTCAAAAAGAAAGAAGTTTTCTGCATTTTTCCATCAATTCCATGCACATTAGTCCTTTAATCAGAAATTATGATCTTAAGTAATTTATCTTAAATTAATCATTATCTAGAACAATCTTGCTAGCCTATTCGGGTGCAGACATGCGAAATGATAGGTTTGGCATTTTGGTCACCCAAAAGAGGGGAGAGCATAGGCCTACTATCATTCCAAAAACACGAAAGACAATGGTTCTTTTCTCCTAGTTAAAATGAAAAATGCATGAGCAAGATTGTTCTAGATAATGATTAATTTAAGATATTACCTATGAAGAAGCTAATGATTAAGATATTACCAAAATGCCAAACCTATCTTTTCCATGATCAAGATATTACCTATGAAGAAGCTATCCATGAGCAACTTGATCCTATACCCCTACGTGAGAAAGAAACTCAAATCCAACCCATCCGTAACCTATATCTGTTCTATGATCAAGATATTATTGTTGATGAAGAACTTATACACGAGCACATTGATCCCATCACACTTCATCCTCTCTATGATCAAGATCCCATCTACAATCAAGAGCCTATCTGTGATCAAGCAAACCATGATGATCCTCTTAGCCAGCTTTATGCATTCCATGGTCATGAGCTTACTACCCCATCTATGCATAACCCCATAACCATCCATGAGCAAGAAACCTCCATTACTTCTCTCCATCCTCCCCCTAGTCCTATCCATGATCCAACAATGCCCACTTTCCTTGATGAGACACTTTCCTCCCAAGTGCACATAGATGATCAAACTGATAAACTTGGATCTTAGTGAGCATAACGATAATCAAGCTCTTAACGATCCTCCACCATCCATTATCGACCATGTTGCAAATCTATTATCCTATCCCCTTGGTCTCACTACTTTCATCCATGAATGTTCTTCCTTAGAACACCAACAACCATTATCCTCTATCTCACCTTCCTCATCCAATAAGTAGATCATTGCTAGTGTCCAAAGCACCCATAATTACATTGTCCACCGCATACTCCAAAACATAAACTATCAAGGTAAAGGCTTAGGCCTTCATGAACAAGGTATTTTGGAGCCTATCCATGTCGAAGTCCCTCCACCCTCTTATGGCCTTGGTTATATCTCCCAAGAAAAGCAATCTCACGATGTTGGTACTTCCTCCATGCCTTCTAAATCCACCACTTTCCATCGCAAACCCTATCATATTCGTAAAACATATGTTGCCATTCCACCTCCCTTATCATATACCTTCCAAAAGCATGTGACCACACACCTTCCACCATCCAATCTACCTCCACTACTTCCAACTCCTAACATCCCTCCATGCATTTTACCACTTCTTCCAACACCTTATCCATCCATCCATAAATCCTCTAAAAATCCCAATCATGGCCAACAAATGCACATGTTGTCTAAACAAAAAGCTTCCACCAACCCCACTTCCACCATCCCAAGGGAATTCAACAACAAAAATTTGAATGCCTCTGCCTATAAAGTCAAAAATCCTAAAGGTCCTCATGCCTGCAGATACAAAAGCTGAAGAGAACTTGTGTCTCAAGGTACTGCTTGGAACTTCATATCTTCGTGTTGTCTGTTTATCTTTCATCAGCAAAGTTTGAACTGTTCATTGGATTTGAATTGACTCGTTGGGTTCACTGTTTCATTGAACTCTTTCATTGAACTGCTTCGTTGAACTGTTTTGTTGAACTGTCTGTCGGTTTCAATGGTTCATCAGGTTCGTTGGTTCAATCGCTATTCTTTGATGAAAGTTTAAACTGCTTCGTTGAACTGTTTTGTTGAACTATCCGTCGGTTTCAATGGTTCATCGGGTTTGTTGGTTCAATCGCTATTCTTTGATGAAAGTTTGAACTCTTTCATTGAACTGCTTCGTTGAACTATTTTTTTGAACTGTCCGTCGGGTTCGTTGGTTCAATCGCTATTCTTTGATGAAAGTTTGAACTCCTTTGTTGAACTCCTTCATTGAACTGTTTATCGGTTCAATCCACAAGTTCAATGGTTCAACCGGTGGTTCGATGGTTCGTTGAACTCCTTCATTGAACTGTTTATCGGTTCAATCCACAAGTTCAATGGTTCAACCGGTGGTTCGATGGTTCGTTGAACTCCTTCGTTGAACTGTTTATCGGTTCAATGGTTCAACCGATGGTTCCACAAGTTCAACCGACGGAGATTGAAGGTTTTGGATATTGGTAAGAAAATTGTCATCGGGCGATATTTAGAGATATCTTTCCGACTGCTAAGTGTCTTTCCGATGGTCAGCGAATGGTAAAGTCGTTGTTTTGTCAGCATATGTGCCGACAGTCATTACTCATTTGAGCGCATATATATATATATATATATATATATATATATATATATATATATATATATATATATATATATATATATATATATTACTACTATGCCCGATAGCTGATGCATGTGGGACTAATGTTTCCCACGAATATGTAAACTGTTAGACAGCAGTTACGCGACAGTTGGGACAGCGGTGCAGAGTAAGTTGAAATGGCAGTTAGGGCAGAAGTGAAAACGGTTTCCTGCTCTTGAAGACTATGGTTTATATACAGTTTTGGTGAGCTCGTCAAGAATGAAAGAGATCGATGAAACTATTCTAATTATACAGTTTATTCTGTAGATGTGCAGATGCAATAAACTATTTTTGTATAATTGTTATAGAATTGATACCTGAACAAAAGAGCTGGGTATCTTTATTGTAAGCCTTCAGTTTACTGTAATAAAGATAGCTTCTATTTTGGTGGTGGGTTTTTTACCCGAAAGGGTTTTCCCACGTAAAACTGGTGTCTTTGTGTGCTGAATATTGTCTATTTTTGGTTTGTCTCGTGTACTTATCTGAGTTATTTAGTTTGAAAAGTGACCTGTCTACTCTGTCCCCTAGGAATTAACATTAGGGAAGCTGTTTTCCGCACCTGTGCTTTCCTTACAAGTGGTATCAAAGCCTGGCCCGTTGTGTTATCCTTGTTGGTAGTTTGGGTTTTTTGTGTTAATTCTGTTGCGTGGGAGTTCTGTAGAGAGTTATTTTTAAATTAAATAAAGATGGCTAGTACATCAGACAAAATAGACATTAAGAAATTCAATGGCACAAACTTTGAGTTGTGGAAACTTAAAGTTGAAGACATGTTAGTCTATAGAGATCTTTGGGTTGCTGTGTCTGGAGTTCAACCTACAGGCATGAAGCCAGAAGATTGGGATCTGATATGCAGAAAAGCCAAAGGACTGATAAGATTGAGTTTATCTAACTCTGTTCTACTGAACATCCATGAGGAGAAGTTTGCAAGCGATTTGTGGAAGAAGTTGAATAATATTTATTAGGGCAAGTCCTTGGTAAATAAACTTTTCCTCAAAAAGAAATTGTATTCTCTAAAGATGGATGAAGGTGCATCTGTAGCAGAACATCTGAGTGCATTCAATACAATTGTTGCTCAGTTGACATCTATAGGTGTAAAAATAGAAGAGGAGGATCGCTATATGCTTCTGTTATGTTCCTTACCTGACTCGTGGGACCATCTAGTGATGGCTATTGGAAGTACAACAACTAAGTTTTCACAGGAAACTGTTGTTGCCTCTTTGTTGTCGGAAGAGATGCGGAGGAAGTCTTCTGGAATGGCCAAAGAGGCTCTATTAGTTCGTGGTAGATCAAAGGAAAGAGGCAAGAAGAAGGACAAGAAGTCTAAGTCCAAATCAGAGGGGAAATCAAAATCCCCTGGCAAGAAGTCCAAGGTGAAGTGCTGGAATTGTGGGCAGAAAGGTCATGTCAAGAAAGACTATAAAGAGGAGAAAAAGAAGAAGAAGAACTTCTCTGACTCTGAGTCTTCACACAGTGATGCTGATGCTTTCATTGCTGCTCTGGCAACACCTGCTTCTGAAGATGTTTGGTTGATTGATTCAGGAGCATCTTTTCATATGACATCTCATAGAGAATGGTTCACTAAGTATGAACCCTATGCTGGTGGCAAGGTGTTCCTGGCTAGTGATTCAACGCTGGAAATTGTTGGCCGAGGTCGAGTCAGAATCCAGTTCCCGGATGGCAGAATAAAGGGAATGAATGGAGTTCTTCATATACCAGGTCTGGCTTGAAATTTACTTTCTGTTAGTAAGCTTAATGATGTTGGAGTGCAAGTTACTTTTGTGAATGGTGGCTGTAAGATGACTAGAGGTTCTATTGTTCTGGCAAAGGGTGAACGCATTGGAACTCTGTATAGGTTAGATGCTAAACCAGTGTGTTGTAATAGTGTCTCAGTAAAATCTGGAAAAGTTACTATTGTAACACATGATGCAAATTCTATGGAAGTTAAACTTCCTGCAGAGAAAACAATGCTCTGGCATCATAGACTTGGTCACATAGGTGAAAAAGGTTTAAAAACCTTGAAAAATAAAAACCTGGTAGATGGGCTGATTGATTGTAATCTGGAGTTCGATTTTTGTGAACATTGTATATATGGAAAGCAAAACCATGTTTTGTTTTACTCTAGTTCTTATAAATCTTCTAGTGTTCTGGACTATGTGCATTCTGATGTTTTTGGTCCAGTTGATGTTCCTTCTTTATCTAAGTCAAGATACTACATATCGTTTATTGATGATTATTCGAGAAGGGTGTTTGTATATTTTTTGAAAAATAAATCAGAAGTGTTCAATCGATTTAAAGAATTTAAAACTCTTGTGGAAAATCAGACTGGTAGAAAACTAAAATGCTTGAGAACAGATAATGGTGGTGAATATTGCAATGCAGATTTTGATAAGTATTGTGTAGACCATGGAATTAAAAGGCATAAAACTACACCTTATACTCCACAACAGAATGGAGTTGCTGAAAGGTTAAATCGATCGTTGATGGAGAAAGCAAGAAGTATGTTGAGTTATGCTGGTCTTGAACAGAAGTTCTGGGCTGAGGCAGTTGCTACAGCTTGTTACTTGCTGAATCGTTCTCCCACTTCAACATTGGTTGATAAGACACCTATGGAAGCATGGTCTGGTAAGAAGCCCTCTCTAAGACATATTCGAGTCTTTGGTTGTGAGGCATATGCTCATATTCCTGAAGTTAAAAGATCTAAGTTGGATAACAAGGCAGTTAAATGTATCTTTGTTGGCTATGGAATCGGTATTAAAGGGTACAAGCTTTGGAATCCTGAAACTGAAAAGGTAATCTACAGCAGGAATGTAATTTTCAGAGAGCTGAAACCATTGGTTATTGATCCTCAGCCGGAAAAGACAGAAGAAAAGAAAGAAAAGAGTGTTGTGAATATTCCTCTGACCTTTGTAAAAGAGGAACAACAAGCACCAAGTGTAGATGGTTCAGATGAGAGTTCAAGTAGCTCCGAAGATTCTGATCCAGAGCAAGAACTTGACCCTACACCTCAACCTTTGAGGAGATCTACACGTGAAAGAAGACAACCAGATAGGTATGGATTTTCAGTACTTGATTCAACTTGTGCCTATGCTTTACTTACTGATACTGATGAACCTAGGACTGTGAAAGAAGCTATTAGTTTACCTGATTCAGATTCTTGGTTGGAAGCCATGGATAGTGAAATGACATCATTGGAGAAGAATGGAACCTGGGATCTGGTGCCCTTGCCTGAAGGAAGAAAACCTGTAGGCTGTAAGTGGGTATTTAAGAAGAAATATGGTCCAGATGGTAGTATTGATAAGTACAAGGCAAGACTGGTTGCTAAGGGGTATTCCCAAAAGAAAGGTATTGATTATGGAGAAATCTTTTCTCCTGTAGCTAAGCTGACATCCATTAGATTTCTGTTGTCACTTGCAATAGCATATGATTTTGAAATTGAGCAGATGGATGTGACAACAGCGTTTCTTCATGGAGACCTTGAAGAAGAAATTTATATGTCCCAGCTAGAGCATTTTGTGGAAAAAGGTAAAGAACATCTGGTATGTAAACGTAAGAAGTCTCTTTATGGTTTGAAACAGTCTCCCAGAATGTGGTATCAAAAGTATGATATGTATGTTTTATCCTTGGGGTATGTGAGATCTAAATCTGATCATTGTGTCTATTATAAAACTGGAGGTGGTCGGATTCTTATAATTGCACTATATGTGGATGACATGTTGTTCATTGGCAATGGTAAGGAGATGATCTCAGAATTAAAATCTCAGTTGTCCTTGAAATTCGAAATGAAAAATCTAGGGGCAGCAAAGTACATTCTGGGAATGGAGATCAAAAGGGACAAATCTAAGAGAAAAATTTGGCTCAGCCAGAGGAAATATATTACCAATGTTCTTGATAAGTTTCATATGTCTGATTCTAAACAGTTAGTTGTTCCAGTTTTGCAGGGAACAAAATTATCTGTTGAAGATTGTCCAGAATCTTCAAATGAAATTGATGACATGAAGAGAGTACCTTATGCAAGTGTTGTTGGTAGTTTAATGTATGCAATGGTCTATACCAGACCAGACATTACCCAAGCAGTGGGAGTTTTGAGCCGGTTTATGGTGAATCCAGGCAGATCACATTAGGATTCTGTGAAAAGAGTTATGAGGTATTTGAAGGGAACTTCTGACTATGCTATTTGCTATCATGGAAACTCAGAAGGGTCTAAGAAATCTATCAGCATTCAGGGATATGTTGATTCTGATTGGGCAGGGGACATTGACAGTAGGAGATCCACCAGTGGATACGTATTCACGTTACATGGTGGTGCTATCAGTTGGATGAGCAAGCGACAGGCTGTAGTCGCTTTGTCCACAACAGAGGCAGAGTACATGGCAGCTACTCGTGCATGCCAAGAAGCCATTTGGTTGAAGAGGTTGTGTTCTGATGTTGGTTTTAATGCAGGGCAAATACAAATTCACTGTGACAGTCAAAGTGCCATATGTTTGGCAAAGAATCCTACATTTCATGCTAGGACAAAACATATTGATGTCCAATATCACTTTGTTCGTGATATGGCAAAAGACAGGAAGGTGAAGCTAGAAAAAGTTGACACTTTGGAAAATGTCGCTGATGCCTTAACTAAACCAGTGAGCACGGCCAAGTTCAAATGGTGTTCAGATGAAATGGGTCTTCAGGCCCATAGTTCTCAATAATCAAATGAGGACTAAGAGGTAGCAGTAATCTCTTCGACAAGTGGGAGATTGAAGAGAACTTGTGTCTCAAGGTGCTGCTTGGAACTTCATATCTTCATGTTGTCTGTTTATCTTTCATCAGCAAAGTTTGAACTATTCATTGGATTTGAATTGACTCATTGGGTTCACTGTTTCATTGAACTCTTTCGTTGAACTATTTTGTTGAACTGTCCGTCGGTTTCAATGGTTCATCGGGTTCGTTGGTTCAATCGCTATTCTTTGATGAAAGTTTGAACTCTTTCGTTGAACTGCTTCGTTGAACTGTTTTGTTGAACTGTCCGTCGGGTTCAATGTTTCATCAGGTTCGTTGGTTCAATCGCTATTCTTTGATGAAAGTTTGAACTCCTTTGTTGAACTCCTTCATTGAACTGTTTATGGGTTCAATCCACAAGTTCAATGGTTCAACCGGTGGTTCGATGGTTCGTTGAACTCCTTCATTGAACCGTTTATCGGTTCAATGGTTCAACCGATGGTTCCACAAGTTCAACCGACGGAGATTGAAGGTTTTGGATATTGGTAAGAAAATTGTCATCGGCAATATTTAGAGATATCTTTCTGACTACTAAGTGTCTTTCCGATGGTCAACGAATGGTAAAGTTGTTGGTTTTGTCGGCATATGTGCCGACAGCCATTACTCATTTGAACGCATATATATAGTACTGCTATGCCCGATAGCTGATGCATGTGGGACTAATGTTTCCCACGAATATGTAAACTGTCAGACAGCAGTTACACGACAGTTGGGACAGCGGTGCAGAGTAAGTTGAAATTGCAGTTAGGGCAGAAGTGAAAACGGTTTCCTGCTCTTGAAGACTATGGTTTATATACAGTTTTGGTGAGCTCGTCAAGAATGAAAGAGATCGATGAAACTATTCTAATTATACAGTTTCTTCTGTAGATGTGCAGATGCAATAAACTATTTTTGTATAATTGTTATAGAATTGATACCTGAACAAAAGAGCTGGGTATCTTTATTGTAAGCCTTCAATTTACTGTAATAAAGATAGCTTCCATTGTGGTGGTGGGTTTTTTACCTGAAAGGGTTTTCCCACGTAAAACTGGTGTCTTTGTGTGTTGAATATTGTCTATTTTTGGTTTGTCTCGTGTACTTATCTGAGTTATTTAGTTTGAAAAGTGACCTGTCTACTCTGTCCCTTGGGAATTAACATTAGGGAAGCTGTTTTCCGCACCTGTGCTTTCCTTACAAAAGCTAAGAATCAAAGAAACACACATCTCAAGAGCTGCATACACCCACACACCTCAAAGCAAAACTGAAAAAGGTGTGGGTCCCCAAGCAATAATTTAATACCTCAAAAGCTGCACAAAAGCTGCATATACCTAAGCCCATACCTTCACAGGTAAAGTTTAAAAGTAAAATGGTTTGGGTACCTAAGCAAAAATCCATCAAGTCAAATGGGGCATCCACCTCTCAAGAATCCCAACCATCCACTTTCTCCTTTTCCATTCAAAGAACCCATTCCATCCAAAAGTTTCAAATCCTTCCATCCCACATGACAAGCAAAAATCAGAAAAATACTCAATCTATGTGGGTCCCTACATGCCTATATCACTCATCCACCAAGCAAAAATCTTCATTGCTTCCTACACCACCTTCCCATCATAAGCTTCAATGTTTATCACGGTATGTGCAACCCTTCCATCCCATGACACTTCCATATACCTCCATCTTCCCTTCCACTATTATCCTACATATCTTTCCCATCCTATTCCGATGGTCCATGCTTTTGCATAAGCCTTCCCTCCACCCTTGCATAGTTCTTGCATAATCCGCATCATTCACTATCGCACCTTCCACAATCTGCTATCTACCTTCTCCATCTTACTTTCGTGCAATCCCCTACCAACATCTATGAGAACACTTGACATAGTTCATGCGATAGCATCCATCTAGCGGGACTATCACCTTTCATGGAGCCAGGCACTTGAGTGTCTCCCGTCCATATATACCTATCATATACAAATATTCAAAAAATAAAATTAAAATTAAAAAAAAATCAAAAAAGTAAAGAGAAATCCCTTCGTCCAACGGTGAAAATCTGGCAAACAGGCACCTTGGATTAGTACCATTATGAAAACCTGGCAAACAAGCGTCATGTGTAAGTTGATCTCCTACGTCACCTACACTTGGGGGCACCTTGTCTCATCGACATATCACTTTTCTCCTATCATTTTCTTCCATACCATTGCCTATCCTATCTTGTTGGCTTTACTTGTTACATACCTATCCATTCGGATCCATCTATCCTATCTTACCACACCCTCCTATCATCCATATCCTGCATATACCTATCATATTGAGTGCTTTCATCCTCCATTCCTCTTTTGATCTTGATACAAATATGGGGGCAAAATGTCAAAACATGCTTTGGAAAAACTCTTGATATACCTTGTCTTTTTTAAAACAATCCAATCCTCTCATCCTCCTATCGTCATAAACATTGTCATGGAAAATGCTAAGTATCCTACCTACAATGGGGCATGTTATTCCTATGCGACTTAGTCCTTGGTGATCACATCCTTCCACTTTTTTGCGTGCATTCCTTCTATCTACTATTGCCCATCCTTCTACCTACCCATCCATTATCCATTATCACCCATTCGTTTACATATCCATGGTGTTCCCTTGTCATCAGTATCCAGCATTTAGGCTATCCAAATTGCTATCCAAAAATCCCAAAAACATCAAATCGTCTGCAAACCCAATCCATTAGTACCATTTTCTGAATTACATTGCCTTTGCGTCGTCATGTAGGCAAGGCCATTATCAATGCGCCCCCAAGGCTCCACTTCTCATCTATTCCATCAAGTGTCATCTATCCTTCTATCCATCTGGGTACAATCTCTCCTCACCTAGGTCTTAGGTCCATCAGGGTTCACCCCGAACTATGTTGCCTCTGCATCATCATGTATGCAAGGCCATTATCAATGAGCCCCCGAGGCACTAGGTCAGTCCCTTAGGGCTCGTTTCACCAATAAGGATTGTGATATCTTTCACCAGGCATGCATGCACAATAGAGCCTGCTTTCAAACAGAAGTTTTTGACGCAAGACATTAACCTATCCAAAGCAAAGCAAAAACAAGAGCAAAATGATCCAAGTGATTCTATCTAAATAATGGCAAGAAAGATACATCTAATGCAAGAATGTTTTGTTTCGATTAGTTGTGTCTTAAAGTCTTCACTTTTGTTATCATGTTTCCTATGCTACTCAAGGATGCCAAAAGCTAGATATGCTATGATGGGGGCATGATTCTTTTCTTTGTTTGTTGCTTGTGGGTTTATCTTTAGTAATGTGAAGCCTTGTCTAAGGACCTGATCAACTCAAATGATCATCGAGGACATTAGAGGACTAACATGAAACATGTATAATCCTTGTTTGTTAAAATGCAAGAAATACTCAGGTCATCTAGATTCAATTTTGACTAGATGCTTGTATTAACTTGCTATATCAAAATCCATGTAAGCGATACTCAGGTCATCTCAGTTCAATTATACCTAGATGTTCGTATTTTATTACAATATTTTAAAAGCGCCCAATGATGAAACAAGCACTTCAAAATACTTGCAATATCAAGATGGCATATATCCACATCCATAATACATCCATTTACACTCCGCATATCATCCATCAATAAAGATTTTGTTCACAATGTCAGAGTTTATAAAGGCTTGTGATTCCCTCATTCACATTTCTTCTATCCGTCACCTTTCTATCTATCATTATATTTTTCATCCTTGCCCAGTCAATCTGAGCAATGATCCAAATGCAAGTCTATCCTTAATCCATACCAATCGAGTAAAGTCAATCTTGCCAAATTATCTAATCGCAATCAGTGGTCTTGATCCTAATCTCGTTGCAAACCAACTCAATCAATCATAATTATTAGTGGGATATATCTTTCCCACGCCTATCGTGTTGATCTAGGGATATATCGTTCCTCGCAATGACAACACTGTCGTCTATCATTATCGCTTAATCATTGGTTTACAGCTGGACAGGGGTAATACCTTGTTTGTTCTTGTATCATTTGTGCATACTTGCTTACTTGCTTGTGTGTGTTATCATTTTATCTTGCATAGCGTATCATTTCAGCTCTTTCTTCATCCTAACCTATTTTTCACCTTCTTCATCGTGAGATTGTCCGTCCTACGCCTTTTGAACCTTCCTTCCCGTCTAACCTCCCGAGGGGGCATCCTACCGTCGTTAAACCTGTACCAGCGGCAAACTAAGGCATGTATCATTATTAGAAAAATCTATTCTTTGAAGCAACGTGATAAAACACATTGCATCAAAGAGGGGCAAAATGTATACACCTAAAAATGACACGACTCTATCTAAATAAATATTCTTAATAGTTATTTCATCTTAATATTCCTCTATTAATAAATAAATAAATCAATTTATTTATTTGGTTCATGTTTCTCCCAAAAATTAAATAAAATCACTTATTTAATTAGTTTCATCAAATTCTTCCAAATCCTCTTATTTGCAATTAAATAATTTTTAATTATTTAATTAAGTCAAAAAATTCTTCCAAATTTAAATAAATTATGCAAATTTATTTAAATTCTATCAATCTCTAAAAATAAAATATAATAAAATATTTTATTTATTTTTCTATCTTGCACAAACAATTAAATAAATTTATTTATTTAATTTGCTTTCTTATGTTCAAATTCCTAAAAAAATCTTCCAAATCTTCTAAAAATAAATCTTCTTCTTCATGCACACAAAATTAAAAAAAATATTATTTAATTTCTCTCAAGTCATGCAAAAAAACAAATCACAAGTTGAGTTAATTGATTTAATCAATCTTGTTTTTATCAACAACTCTTAAATTAGAAAAAAAATTCTAATTTATGAAATCAAATCTTATCTTTATAAAAGAAAGCAGCTAACTCAAACAAAACAGTTTTTTGTGTGACACATGTTGTGTGCATGTTCGCCATGGGTTCTAGACTTATCTCCTCCGTTGATCTTCTCGTTCTTTCTATACAGTTGATCTCTCTCACGAGTCTATAAGTACTACCCTATTCCTCATTTTTAATCATCCAAGCTTTTAGTACCCTTACTCTGCAGGAATCATAGCGCGCCTTTGGCACCAAATTCCTCCATTGCTTGTGATCAACTTGTTACCATCACCATTACCATTGTTTTTGAAACTTCTCTTCATTGCAAGAATTATCATAGCCGTTCTCCATTGACATCTTGAAGAAAAAGCAAGGAAGTGCACTTTTTGAGGGCTTCATTCATTACGAAAGATTGATTGAGATAGGCGACCAATGGAAGCCACGAAGTAACAAGGTTTGTTGAGGTATCTTTCTTTGTTTTCAATCTTGTTTATTTCCTTTTCCATTGAGTTTATTGGATTACTTTGATATTATTGATATTCATGCACAATTTTCTGATAACAAGACCTATTCCTTTCATTCTCCTTCACACACTTGTCACATGAATATGATTTCTTGAGGTGCAAGGAAACCCCAATCAACCCTAATGGATCTCAACCGTCCATGTTATTCAAAATAACACTCAATCAAAACCGTCCATATCATTCAAAATAACTCTCAATCACAACCGTCCATTCAAATTTGCCTTTTCTATAAAGGTAGCCTCTCTTGAGCGATTTGCAATGAATCTTCTTCTAGTATCCTCATGCTGTCGAATTTTCCTCTCAATCATCCATCATCTATCTATCATATATCCCTCTTAAATCATTCAATCTTCTGTCTATCAATCACTTATCGTTATGCTGCAGAATCAAGTAATCAACATTAATCTATTTGGGTAAAGCTAGAGTGCTTTGGGTGTGGCACTCTCCACCTTATCGACGGATTGTGGATCAATGTGAAGGTATATTTGCATTGATTTGTTATTGTTTTCCTTCATGTTTGATTTCAATAAGAAAGTATGCATGGGCCCCAGGCGAAGCATGTCCCCTCCTGTATCATCTGCTCTAGTGTCTGCCCCCATCCAACCTAAAATCCACGGGATCTCCTGTCTGGACAAACTACTCCTCCAATCAAACCTGCTAGTATGGTTAGCAGGGGCTCATAATAGTCTACCATATCAACCCAGCTGATCTCCATCCCCTCAAGCTTTGCATCATCAAATAGCCATCTACACTCTACCAATCCAGCTCTTGAGTGCGACTCATACTCAACTAGCTCACCCTGAATTGGAATCTGAAGAATCTGATGCACGTCCTCTAGTGTCACCACCATTTCCCCTGTCGGCAAATGAAAAGTGTCCATCTCATTGTGGTACCTCTCTCCAAGTGCAATTAGCAATCCTAGATTCATCCGCATCTCAGGCATAAAGCAGACGAACCACAATTTGACTGATCCAAGGACCAAGTGGTCAATATCCATCAAGTAGGGTCGAAGAGCTGTGTAACTGGGAATCTCTCTCGCAACATCAATACATGATCTAGCTCCTCCTGCAATCCATAACAAAGCGCATTAACACAACAACTAAGGTGCATATCTATCTAATCTATCAAACTAGTTGCTTAGCTATCCTATCATAAACTTATCCTATCATCTCTTCTGAGATTCTATCAATCTCGAAGATGACCTATCAGTTGGCCAACATTGATCAAGATGTCGACTTCACCAAATCAGCTAAGTAATTGACTATATTTATTAGATGCATAGCTTTGTTTACTAGATGTGCAACTTTGTAGCAAATGCGCAGAACCCCTTTTCATTTGCGCTATTTCAGGAAAATGTGTTGAACCAAGAGTCAAATGCACGTATTTATACCGAAAGCGCAACTTCATATCATAAACATTAAAACCCTATCTAAATGCGTAGCTTTATCATGAATGCGCAGGACTGATAATTAATTTCACACTTTTACATAAAAGTGCTGAAACCCTAACTATATGCGTAGGAAAACATTTTAAATGCAAAAAAATTGCATATGCGTTGATTCCTAACTCAGATGCACCGAATCGGAGTATATGCGCAGATTCCTAGCTCATTTGCGTAGAAACATTGAAACCGCGCATGCAAAACCTAGACCTTTGACCCTAGATTTTGACAACCATAAAATGCACGTTGACTAAAATTGAACATGTACATACCGGGGGTCCATAGTCTGTTGGCCACCCGAATCGTCAGATCCTCTCGAATTTGTGGCTCTCTATCAAAATTTGATCCATCTCTGCCAACTGCTCTTCTCTGCTAAACACTAGGGCTCCTATAATCTCTCTTCAAATGACAAGTGTGCAAATGAGTAGAAAGGTGACCCCACATTTCTATTTATAGCCAAATGAACCCTAATTGAAGGTGTTTGACCTAGTTCAGTGCATACCATGTTTTTCATCCATTTTTAATTCTCCATAACCCAAATCTTTCACTCGCCAATCATGTAATTCTTGTTCATCGTGAGATCGTTCGTCATCATTTTGCAAAATTAATCCAATCCAACCAATCTTCTGAGGGGGCATCCTACTGTCATTAAACCTGTACCAGGGGCAAACTGGGGCATGTATTCTTTGAAACAACGTGATAAAACACATTGTCTCAAAGAGGGGCAAAATATATACACCTAAAAATAGCTCGTGTCGAATTAAATAAAATTTTTAATATTTATTTTATTCTTATTCTTCTATCAATAAATAAATATCCCAATTTATTTATTTGGTTCATTATTCCAAATAATTAAATAAAAATCAATTTATTTAATTAATCATTCCTAATTCCTCTAATGTCATATCTAATTAAATAATTTGTCATATCTAATTAAATAATCCTAAATTATTTAATTATTTCCCCTAAGTCAAAGTCTTATGTCTAAATTCCACATCATCTCATCCATGTCAACTTCCATGTCATTGAACACCTCACCGTGTTGCTCCAATAATTAAATATTCTTAACATTTAATTGAGTAATTATCCTCTCAACATGTGCCCTATTTCTTCTCCACATGTGTCCTATTATTTCTCAATCATCTCCATGGTCAAAGACACTTGTCTTTCAAATCATATTTTCTCTCTCACATTCCAACAACCAAAGAGTCCTTCCTCCACATTCTTCTCATAGTCTTCCACTTTTATCTCACTAGTCTTTGTGAGCATCATGACATGTGGCTTATGGTTCCACATATTCCTCTACCTTGTAAACGCATTAGGAACATCTTCCACCTTTATCTCTCTCATCCCAACTAATCCAATCTCCACCGTACACATCACATGACTCATTCCTCCACTGC
Organism: Cunninghamia lanceolata; assembly: GCA_027924645.1. NCBI lineage: Eukaryota > Viridiplantae > Streptophyta > Pinopsida > Cupressales > Cupressaceae > Cunninghamia > Cunninghamia lanceolata. The sequence goes on along the minus strand of BSBN01000107.1, from coordinate 16,224,906 downwards.
GGATCTTTTGACACTTGGAATTGGCCCATCCTTGGCCTATAAAAGCAAGTTCCTCACACTCATTTTCCATCACTCAATCTTTAGCAAACTTATGCTACAGAAATTCCACCATAGCTATCAAGTGTGCCTTCGGCTCCCTTCATTTACATTGTAATCTCATTATCCTCATTGCATAATCATCATCCATGGCTTCATATCATAATCTCCATCATTCATCTTAGTTTTGCATTGTATTTTATCTCCTCATTGCATAATCCTCCACAAAGCCATTCTCTCTTTGGCATCTTAAAACAACAAGGAAGTATACTTCTGAGAGCTAAATCATAATCTACAAGATCATTGAAGAGATAGGCAACAATGGAAGACACGAGGTAAATCGGTTCAGCAAGGTATAACTTTGATTTATTGCATTTATCTTATTTTCATTGGAGTATTGAATATTTAAGTAGATTCTACTATAGCTCAAATAATCAATCACAGATAGAATAAAGAGATACGAACAAAGGTGTAAATTGTTGAGTTCTTGTTGTTTAGAAGAAGAGTGGGCTAGAGTAGTTTGTGAGAGTGTTGTAGTTGCTGCATTATTAACAATTGTAGAGGTATTATTTTTAAAGAAGTTTTTATTTTTCTTGTAATTATTAAAATAAGATGGAGCTCTAGACTATCCATCAGGAGTCAGTGAGGTGGATACCTCAAACTGACTAACAAATTGTTGATTTAATTGTATGGAGAGTTGTACACAAATGAGTGAAAGAAGGATATTTCATTAGTAAAATATTATCCTAGATCAAAGGCTACAGATTACTAATAAACACCCACTGCACATTTGAGTCTGGTAAAACATAAGAAATATGTGAAAATAAAGATTGATATCTATAAATGAAATCAATTATTTTCTCTTAGGCACCCTAGAAACAATGGATCGAGTTAGTAAAAGTGACCTAGAAGGTCCAATGTTAGCCTAGAAGTGCTGGAGGAATCAATTTATAAGCTACTCAAATGAAGATATAGAATGATATAGTAACAAGGAAAACCAATCAAGTACGTTGTCTTTCAATGATCATGGTCTAATACATGATCCTGAAATATGAAGTCACTGCACAAAGTGGTAAATGAAGATAAATGATTTTGTGGATCTCCCTTACCATAGTATTTCTCAAATCAGGGTGCCTTGAAACCTTGGAGAAATGGAACAACCAAAATTGTGAGAGATAAAGGATTGCTTCTATAATATGGTGGGATGAGAGGTTGTGCAAGGGATGTAGAAAGGGTGGTGAGCTACTATTGCAAGGAGCAAACATTCTGCAAAAGTTGGTTTATAATAGGATCAATGGTATGCATTGGTGCAGAGATGGTGGTAGAAGTGACAAGGAGTGTCATGTGTTAAGAGGTTGTGAGGTGGACATCAGGGAAAGCAAACTATAAGGAACAAGAAGGGGGAATAAACCCATATTGATTTATGGAGTTTCTAGCCATTCTAAATGAACCGGCATCTACACTACTATGATGTGAAGTAGTACTGATTATATGTGAAGATATGTATGTTGTGCAGAAGAAGTAGCCATTGGAATTGAAATTTGATTACTAGTAATATTTGAATGAGAGTCTTGAGCCCCCTCATGGTAACTTGCTAATAGAGGAGCATCACTATGAACAATATGAGTAATGCCATGAAGGAAGTAAAGGTCATTAAGGTGACCAGTTAACATTTCACAAAGGGCCTCTATTAGAGGAATAATGACATTAGGTAGGTTCTTAGTCATCAAGTATTCCTGATAGTCAGCTAGGTGTTGATCTAGCTCTTAGAGCTGAGTTTGAGAAACACCACCTAGTGCGGCCTCATGATCAAAGGCCACTTCAACATCATGGAAACTTGTCATCGATGCAATTGAGAAAGATGATAAAGAAGAAAGAGTCGTGATTGTGGTGTCATTAGAGAAGTGTGAGAAATCAGGTGTCAATCTGAGAGGGTGTTAACAACACAAGATCGGGCCATATTGGCATCCCACAAACTTCTACGAACAACGTGATCAAAATGTGAGGACCATCTAGTGAAGCTCATAAAAAAGTTTGACTTCACAACACACAAGAAAGTGTGAGGATAGAGTTGTTTTAAATGTTAAAAAAAGTGTTTAAGTGTGAAAAGATAAGTATTTTTAGATTTTGTAGAACATCGAGTTCACCAAAATGTAGAATGAGTAAAAGTTATAATTCAACTAAGAGATATTAGTCAAATAAACTTTTCAATACAACTACATTATAATTGTTTTAGTTTTCTACTGTCTACTATTGTTCAACAAAATAATGTTTACAATCCTTAAAGTGCTACAAATGAAGATAATAAATTGTACTAGCTTGCTATGAGAACAGGAATAAAGTTGATAGAGTGTTGAATATAGAAAACTAAGAACAAAACTGGAAATTTAGATCATAGAATAGAAAGAAGGGAAATGAGGAGAACCTACTGCTATATGGAGGAGGTCACTATCTGAGACACTAGCATGTCACATTGATGTCTGTGTCACAGTGTAGTCTAGAAAGTGAGAAAAATAAAATTTTCAACTCTATTTTAATTTACTACGTCCTACCTACATAACAAAAGAGAAAGATGACTACTAATAGCTTCTAGGGGACGAAAATAAACTGAAATCAAAAGGATATTTTCACTATGTTTGATAGGAATAAACTAAGTAATAGAAACAAAGAGATAAAAGAAGGTCTACAAAATCGACATGCAGTTGAAATCTTCTCCTTTGAATCTAAAAATGTGCAAGAGAAACTGAGGAAAGTTGGCGTTGTTTAGGGGTTTGCCTTCAATTCAAACCTCTGTTTTGGTATTTCTACCTCCACAAACAACCAATGCTGAAAATATTGAAAGAAAGTGTGTGCTATTATTTTCCAAGTGCGTCTAGATAAATAACAGCAGTGACAATGCTTCAAAATGCGAATATATAAAATTAATCTACTCGAACAAAAGCCAACTAGTGAGCTATTGGAAGAAATAGAGGAAATGAAGTAACCCACAAAATGCCACAAGCATACAAACAGATTACACAAAATGAATAAATAAATAGGGCAAGATGAAACTCAATGACCTAACAAAGTAAAGATACAAATTACCCAATTAGAAATAAAGCTCAAGGAAGAATCCAACAAAAAGTAGTTGTTCTAAGAAACCCCACGAAGATATTGAAATCCACAAGGAAGTCACTTAAGCTTGAATATTGTCGTATGCTATTAGAGAGCCAAGAAAATTAATAAGAATATAAGTAAGATTACTTCAAGAATGTGGTACAATGCTGGAACTAATAATGGAGATACAAAAGCTTCACAAGATTCACAATAGATTGTTCAAAAATGAAGAAATTGGATTGAAGATAGGGGAGGCAAGTCAAAAAGGAATTGTTTGAGGTCACAAAAGCATTACTCAAAATCTCTCACGTCGTAGAAGGTGGTACGTAACACTCAGAAATGATCATTGGGTGCCACATTGAATTAGGACACTAGCACATTACACGAATGTCTACACTAAGCGCTAATGTATGAGTGACATCAGTTTTTGATTTCACAAAAGACTTTAAGACAATGAAATTTGACAAAAACACTTAAATGAAATTTGACAAAAACAAGCACAAAGACTAGAACATAACATATACGCAACATTTGTGGGCTAGAAAAAGACTAAAACAAAGCTAAAATGATCTCTAAAACATGTTAAGGGAAATGAAAAAAATAAAATAAAATGGTTACCTAATTTTCTAGGTACCCCATCATGTTTTTGTCTTTTTATGGATTGTAAACTTCTGTATTTCCTAGTTAAGACGTCTTTGACTTCAAATATTTGTCTTGTCACACGTGTATTTATTTGTTTCACATTAATTGGACATATCTAATGGTCGTTTGTTTGTGGGCTAGAAAAAGACTCAAACAAAGCTAAAATGGTCTCTAAAACATTTAAGGAAATGGCAGAAAAAAAAATGATTACCTAATTTGACTAAAACAAAGCTAAAATGATCTCTAAAACATGTTAGGGAAATGGGCCAAAAAAAAAAAAATGGTTACCGAACTTTCTAGGTATACCATCGTGTTTTGTCTTTTTATGTGTAAACTTCTTTATTTCCTAGTTAAGAGGTCTTTGTCTTCAAATATTTGTCTTGCTGTATTGTTACACGTGTATTTATTTGTTTCACATGGATTTGACATATCTAATGATCGTCCACTGCGTATGACATTGTGCAGATCGATGCGTGCCGCAGGGCAACGCCTATCGGTATGAACATACTCCAGAAGTCTACCGCTGGGCAATAAATGTACTTACACAAAAGTCAAGGAATTAATGTCTCTACCTACCAATAGCTATCTTCTCTTGTATTTATATCAAAACAATGCCTGCACTAGGTAATCAGCATTATCATGGCCAGTAGAAAATTCGATGTGTTCCTGAGCTTCAGAGGACCTGACACAAGAAAAACTTTAGTAGATCATCTCTACTATAGATTAACTGCAGCACAAATCAGTGTATTTCTGGACAAGGAGACGCTTGAAAGAGGAAGCCATATCAGTTTGAGCTTAGAGCAAGCCATACAGAATTCCTGTATCTTGATACCCATTTTCTCAAAAAACTATGCCTACTCTGTATGGTGTCTCAATGAAGTGGTAATGATGGTGGAATCCAAGAATATTATGATACCCATATTCTACGATGTGGAGCCACAAGAAGTTCGCCATCAGAAGGGCCCTTTTGCTCACGCTTTTCAACAACATAATGATTGTCTCAGATACAGTGAAGATACCCTGCAGAGATGGTGCAGGGCTCTACATGCAGCCTGTAATTTCTCAGGCTGGTCTCTTCCTGACGATTTTCATGGGTTAGTATTGTTATTTTGTTAGTAATGGATAGTATTTTCAACTGTATTATTTCTTTGTGACCGTGTCATCTGATTGGACTTGAATAATCATAGGAAAAGAAAATTGCGAAATGGGTACTGATAAATAGTTATTGCCAATTGGAGAATAATATAGAAGAAAAGAATTGACTTCAATAATGTGAAATGAAACATCCGAATCAATATTATTCTCAACCTTTAGAATGCGGACAGAATTTAAGACAAGAAAAAACTCTGTTATTATAAGAGTTATCAATGCTAAATAGAGTATCCCCCTCTCTGGATAAGGTAACCAACCTCAAAAGAAAAGTACTATCTAAAAACTAAGAACCAACTCACACGATCTACACAGTAAAACCAGAAGATGGACCCACCCAAAGACCCTAAGGAACGAAGAAGAGTTTTTGAAATGTGTAACTTAAGAAAATAGAAGATGAAATGTATTTTCTTTTAAATTGCCTGCTCTACAATGATATTAGACACAATTGCAGGCATAGTTGCAGCCCTAAAATATTATATGAAATCTTAAGTTAAAGGAATTCAAATGTGGTATGGAGAATGTATTCTTAATCTGGACCTTCATAGTATAGGTTTGTCGTTACACCAAACTTGCAAGTGTTAGTGAATTTTCCAAACCCACACCTTCACCTAAACACAGAGTGGCAGTTAGTCCACGAGATCAATTCTCGAGATGTGGCGATTAGTCCAACACCCCCTCTTCGATGCAACCTCGGGGGAATTGAACCTGGGTTGAGGCTCTGATAGCAGTTATAGGTTTGCCGTTACACCAAAACCTGCAAATGTTAGTTAACTTTCCAAACCCACACCTTCACCTAGACAGTTAGTCCACGGGATCAATTCCCAAAGTGTGGCGGTTAGTCCAACACTACTCCACTTAAATATCATCCATTTCAATGGTCAAACAGCCAATAGCAATTTTACACCTCATTGACAACAAAAAGTGGTAAATATTTGTCCTATTTTTATTGGCCAAAATTGACCTTTGACTGTTGAAGTGGATGATATTCAAGAACAGCCGTCCAACACATAGAAACAAGTAAGAAACTCTGATAGGTGCTAAAGATCAATTTGGCCTAAAAGTACGTTAAAATACATACCATCTCATAAACAGTGTGTGTATCTTTGCTCACTCAATCATATGTGTATGGAAGACAGCGGCTAAAAGAAAATTCTTGGTAAGATAAATTTTAAGTACCAAGTTTTCCTTGTAATATGGATCAAGCTACAACGAGGATTTAAACACCCATTCAAGTAGATGACCTCCTTACGGATAGACATCAGTCCAAGAATTGAATTTAAAAGTCTGATTTGGACTGAGTTAAGACTTAAATCAGTAAGGTGATGATCTTGAAGAACTTGGTTTTGAACAATCAGATGACCAAGAAGAACATAGACTGCAAGAGCCAGACCAGTCCGAGGGAGCACAAAGAAAAACAAGATCGAGATCGGTAGGGCTCAGCTAATCTCTGCATGCTACCAAAGTGGATGTTGACCTGTGGAGGGTTGAATATGTGCTTGGTGATAAAAGGATCTTTTTTGGCGAAAGATTTCTAGTTGGATAAAATCTTCCAATAATTATCATGATGTTGCTTCTAACTCCAACCATCTTTTGGACGCCCTTCTTTCTCATTTTGGTTGCTGAAATTCCTGGAAATTTTGTTTGCAATTACTGAAGTTTGCAAGAAGGGAGCTAGGGCATTGTTTTGATATTTTAATTAACTCTTGTTATTATTTTGTGTGCTGAAATTTAATTTGTAAATTGAAATAATTGATATGTTTATTTTCTTCATTTTTATATTTCAATTCGCAAATATAAATTTCATAATATTTTAGTATAAAAAATAATAATAAGCTACGGAAAGTTAAATTTAAATGAAGATTATAGTTCTCAATTTGAGTTATGATCTTTAAAATCAATCAAGAAATATAGATAGAAGATTGCAAATAACTTCTTTGATTAAATACCTTACAGTTGCTTCTCATTGTATTGAATCTATTAGTTTGTGACAGTCAATTTATGACTTTAAAGTCATATAGAACATCTTATCCTTGTTCTAAACCAATAATTACTAATATTCTTTTCATTAATGTTTGTGATCAAAGTTAAATTGTGGTCACAATTATCGATTAGTATTTAATCAAATAAAGCAAATGGATTTAAATTTGCATCAACTGAATAATTAAATTGTGATATCATGATAGATTGTAAGTCTTCCGCTAGTGCAAAGGTGCTCATCCGCACCACTGTTGCCTCAATGAATGTATCATTGTATCACCTCTTAGCTGACATAAGGATGTACCTGCATCGTGTTTGTGTCATAAACTTTTAAGAAAAATTATTCACCTTGTTTGTGCTTGAGTGTCTTCACATAAAATTGAGGCATTACATTGTAAAGTTACTTTTATTCTGTGACCAAATGAAGGTTGAGATCAAACCAAGTGAAACACCACATGTAGAGTAAGATTGTGAAGCAAAGTAGGGAAAATCTTAAAAAGTTATTGGCATTAATTACTCACACAATGCATCATAAGGTTATTTGTATTCCATGACCAAATGGATCTTAAGATCAAGCCAAGAGAAATGCCTGGTGTGAACCACAATCTGAAACAAGGTAGGGGAAATCTTAAAGTTATTGTGCATTTTGGGGATTTAGCCCTGTCATTGCAGTTTTACATTTCAAGGCAAGGGGCCCAGTAGATTCTCACTACCCTATTAAAAAAAAAATAGTCACATAATGGATCATTTAGTTAAAAAAGGCTGACTAATTTAACCTAGCTAATAGAACAAGATGGGAATCAAGTTGGCATCAGTGGTGTTTTCCATTATATGGCTAATTTGATTTTGATTTCTTGTTACATTATGTTTTAACTTTTAGGAAAGCATGACCTCATATAATTCATACTCAGGGTACATCGTATTTCAAGCCCAGATTTGCTTTCTTTCTTTAGATCTGTTAAAATATTACTTTGCCTATGTACATATCAGCTTATTATTAATATTTTATCTATGCAGATATGAAGGGAAACTTGTCGATATCCTGACATCGCAGATTCTCAGAAAGTTGCAAACAAAATTACAAGTTCCTGAATTCTCAGTTGGACTTGAGGAACGCGTGGCAAAGGTGATTACCTTGTTACAAATGGAGTCCGACGAAAAACTGGTAATAGTGGGTATTTGCGGAATGGGTGGCACAGGTAAAACAACTCTCGCAACAGCAGTGTTCAACAGCATATGTTTCAAATTCAATGTCAGTTATTTTTTATCAGATGTTAGAAACACTGAACCCACTGAACTGCGAAAGAAAATAGTAAAACATCTGGTATATAGACACAATAATTCTTCTGAAGGAGACAGCTGGATGGAACCAGATCGTATAAGTATCACTAATGCACTTCTGGTTCTTGATGATGTTGATGATCGAGATGTTTTAGATGCACTGTTAGAACATCGGTTTCTTCTTCAGGGAAGAGTCATTGTAACAACTAGAGATACAAATGTGCTGGACGGCAAGCATAATCATGCATCCTATCATGTAGATGAGCTTAACTATGATCAAGCTCTGAGGTTGTTTAGTCGGCATGCTTTCTCTCAGGAGGTTCCCAGTAAAAATTATCAAGACCTAACTGAGAAGGTTGTGAAGGCCTGCCAAGGGCTTCCTTTAACTATCGAGGTTATAGCTAGGCTTTTGTATGACAAGAAAGACTCCAAAATCTGGAGTGAAGTCTTGAAACAGTTAAAAAATGTTGAAATTACTAAAATTGAGGAGAGGCTAAGAATTAGCTATGATAATCTGAATGAAACAGAAAAACAAATTTTTCTTGATATTGCATGTTTCTTCATTGGAAGTGAGAAATGCAAAGTCTTGAGCATTTGGGAAAGTTCTGGATGGTGTGCAAATTTGGCTATACACAATCTTCAAGCCAAATCTCTTATAAAGTTGACTCGTGATGATCGGTTGGAAATGCATGACATTCTTCGGGACATGGGACGGGCAATTGTGAGAAAACAGAATCCTACTGATCCTGGCAAACGCAGCAGATTGTTGGATGAGAAAGAAGTTAGAAAAGCTTTTAAAGATCATTTGGTAATTTTCTCTTTCTCAAAATCTTGACATGATGATGTCACAAAACTATTCATAAATTGTTATTGTGTTTTTTCATTTCTGGTATAGTCATATATAAGTCCTTTGTAGTCTATTACCATGTCTATTGCTAATGATCAGAAATTTGTTATGCTCTGATGGATGTTATTCTAATGCTTTAAATGTGATCCTGATATTGGAAATATATGGGTAATAAGATCTTAAAACTTGCATAGTCCTCATCCAGTTTTGGATCAATGTGATTTTCTTCTGCAGAAATTGTTTTTCTTGTAGTGGAAGACTTACCCAGTCAGAAAAGTCATTTTCAAACATCTAACTACACTGCTTCCTAATATGAATGGCCTATGATCCTTTGCTTACATGGGTAAATCTTTCCAGTAGTGGCTGCTCAAGACACTGACTTTCCCGGTTCTATATCTTGATATTGATTGAAAAGTATTCTTGTTATGTTCTAGGAATACATGGTCAGAAGCCATCTAAAAGTGGCCATGGTCAGAATCAAACCCAAACTAAAAAAATAATAAAATAAAAATTGCATGGTAAGAAAGCCTCAGATGTGAATGGCAAACAAAACGGGGAACGTCAACGTTCTTCTTATAACAATTGGTAAACCAGTGAGTTCTTAGAAAGAAAAGTTTGGTGTATGCCCCTTTTTGCCAGCTTTCATGCAGTACAGCTGACAAGGTCCGTCTGTGGAACAGGTAACAAGAAGTGTTCAAGGTATCCTCTATGATTCTCATAGGTGGAAAGCTTGGAGTACAGATGATTTTGAGCCAATGCAGAACCTCCGCCTGCTTTCAATTAGCAACACAATTATAGGAGGAGACTTCAGAAAGCTAACCTCACAATTGATATGGCTAAGGTGGAAGCATTGTTCTCTAGACTGTTTACCTGTGGAACTGAAAATGAAGAACATGGCAGTTCTAGAATTGCCCCAGAGCAGCATCAAGCAAGTTTGGGATGACCAATTTCATCAAAAGGTAATTTCATCTTGGTTGTCTTCTGTCTTGGTCGATGGGCTCCTTACTAATAATTATGGTCTAATACACACTTCTATTTACAGGTACCCAAGAATCTTAAAGTACTGAATCTCATTAAGTGCTCCCAGCTTGAGAAACTTCCAGATTTTTCGAAGCTACGGTTTTTGGTAAAATTGGAGCTGCATGGTTGTATAAGTATAACAAAATTGCCCGAGTCAATTGGCATTCTAGAAAAGCTAGAGTATATGGATTTGTCAAATTGTCAAAATCTCAAGGAACTTCCACATAGCTTGTCAGGGCTTGTTTCACTTAGAAAGCTAAACCTTTCTTATTGTACGAGTCTTACTATGCTGCCAGACAGTTTGGGAAATCTTAGCTCGATGAGAGAGCTTGTATTGATATCTACTTCAGTGTCTGAGATACCAGACTTCTTTGCAGGCATGTCCCTCTTGGAAAAATTGTCTTTAAGCAATTCCACTGCTTTGAAGAGATTGCCAAACTCCCTTGTGACCCTCCATAGCTTGCGCATTTTAGACATGGACTCATCTGGTTTTGTTAGCCTACCTGAAGAAATTGGGAAGCTTCTTCATCTTGAAGAACTCAATCTTTCTTCGTGCAGTAATCTACTGCAACTTCCTGAAAGTTTTGGAAACCTTGAGAAGCTTAGGATCTTAAGATTAAATGGAAATTATAATCTTACCAGCTTTCCTGGAAACTTATCAGGTCTAAAAGCACTGCAAGTTCTAGAAGCAAGTTCTTGTGGACTGAAGATGCTACCTGCACAGTTTGCATTGCTAATGTCTCTGGAGGTTGTCCATCTAGAATCCAATAATTTCTACATATTACCCAAGAACATTAAAGACCTGCATAAATTGACTGAACTGATTCTTCATGATTGTGAAGAGCTTCTAGAATTGCCATGTCTTCCAGGAAGTCTAGCGTATGTTGATGTAAGTAATTGTAAGAGGTTGAGGAGAGTCTCAGACTTTTCGAATATGAAATGTTTAGAGACTCTTGTGCTGCACAATTGTGAGAAATTGGAATGTGTACCTGGACTGAGTTCTTTGCAGGCTTTGGTAGATCTCAATATAACTGGATGTAAGAACCTTAAGAGCATAGATATCACAGGCTTGGATTCGTTGAAGTCATTGGGAAGACTACACCTTGGTGGAACCGGTTTCATAGTCTCTAAATTTCAGAATTGGGCTAAGGTAGACCATGCCTATGTTCTCTGTCTTCTTAGATATATTTTGCTTCAGTAGTGGTTTCCATTCTATTATATACAACTAATGAGAGTCTCTAAATTTCAAAAGTGGGCTAAGGTAGACCATGCCTATGTTCTCTGTCTTCTTAGATATATTTTGCTTCAGTAATGGTTTCCATTCTATTATATACAACTTTTGAGATGACTGTAGGATAATTAACATTTGACCGTGTTTCTGATACATGTCTTGAAAGTTCAATAATTGTTGAAACCTACAGAAAACTAATAGGCGGCAGTGTTCCTATACAGAACATTAGAACTTGATCAAAATTACAGCATGGTGCAAATAGTGATTGGAAACCTCAACAATTTCTGAAACGCTGTCCACAAACGAAATTTCTGATAAATCATCATTGTTTAGAAGTGAACTATGATGCGATCATTCACATTAGTTTTTGTTTTTGTAAAGATTGATGGCAGCACTGTTGCAATGGAGGTCAGTTATTGAAACATATAATGAGAAACATAGAGTTTTGTTGGCTGAAAAAACAATGATCATGAATTACTGTGTGAACACAATACAACTATTTAGTATTTCTTATTAAAGTACTGTTTATTCGTCATTTTGATTTTCATGAAGAAATTATTGGCAATTTTACGTAGAAAGATATTTTGCTGAATTTTAAGAAAGCAAGTGAATATATAACCATATGTTGTAACTTATGAAGTTATTGATGGGAAACCATGTTCTAGCAGAAAATAATCCATATCAAAGAGTATTCATGTCTCATGCTTATGATGAACCTGCTTTTTTATGACAGGGAAGGGAATTAATTTTCTATGGAAATGAAATTCCAGAGTGGCTTGATCATCAAATGCAAAATAAAATGGACAAATACAGTACTTCAAATTCACCTTTAATGGATATTCGTATTTCAATGGACCAGAACATGAGATGCGTAGGAGTTATTTTCTGCTTTGTCTCATATGAGAAGGATAGTGGTATTGATGCCACTGTTATCAGAGGTGGATTCGAGGTCTTAAGAATTCAAATTGTAAGGAACAGAGGTGAAGATAGTAGAGAAAGTGGTAGAGATGAGTTTCATCTTTTCATTTGCAGTGAAAAGCATGATTTTGTGAGAAGCTTGCAAGATGGGGACAGGATTTGTATTTGGGCACACCCATCACATTCATATCCACGAATATGGGGCAAAAAGGGTGGAGTTCATTTGCTATACAGAAGTTCGGAAGGTCAAGAGAAGCAAGTCTCAGAGCAGGAGAACAATTTATATAATAAACTCTTTCTGGACTTGACATGGATACAATGGAGTTGGAATGCATGGAAACATCTGCCCATAAATTTTGGCATACACGTTCTTGCTGCTTATGACCTTGCTGGTTCCTTCATAAACAGGAAGATTTGTACCTATTCTATGTCACTTGCATCACAATCATGGGTATTGCATCAGAAACTAAACTCATATCAGAATTGATTCTCAAACTAAACCAAACTAGTTTTTCCTTTCCCTGGGGATCTCTTTGATACATATTCTACTTCATTGCATTTGCTGGTTGACGTACCTATAAAAGCATTCATTTATCATCTGCCATATTTGTCTTGTCCGTTACCACATGCAAGGCAATTAAGGAAATTGGAATATGTTATGTGTGACAACTGACAAATAAAACTTGAAATCTACTATTTTAGATGTAGGAGAATGGTTACATTGTTTGAGGATAATGAGATTTGTGCTCTGTTGTGCAGGGTTGCAGGTTGAGTTCTCAGGATGTGGTTCACGTGGTAATTGAAAGGGCAGGAATGAGATGGAAGTCGGAGGAATGCTTTGAACTAGAAACTGTATGGTTTCAACAGATAGAAGAAACTGCTGATGAAACAACAATAAATCTGAATCCCAAATTACTGGGTTGTAGGAATTCTGAAGCCATAGGTGGAGCAACTGGAAGGACCAAAAGCCGGGAGGTAGATATATACGTGGGGAATAGATGGTTGGAATGGAGAAGGCTATTGGCCAATGGGCGATCGGAGCTGTTGGTAGAATTGGGAGTGAGAACTATAAAGAGATCAACAACAGATGTTCATGTAAAAATACTTTCAATATATAGCATTTGGGAGCATAAATCAAGATCATCATCTTCAAGGACATTCAAACAATCAAGCATAGTGTTGACAGAAGAGGACAGGTTTAAAGATAAACAGCATTATCTAATTGTATAGATACTATGTTAGATTCCTTGGAGGATGAGACTCATTTGTGTTCATGAACTGAAATGGCTCTCTCTGTGAAGATGTATTACAATGAAAAATTATCTATTTCAGCGAGTTTGATAAGAAGTAGATAAATTCTCTTCTTGCACAAAATTTCCATCTAGCAGCAATGGTAGCATCCAACTGGTATGGAAATCTCGCCTTCTCTCCTATAGAGCAGTCCCCATGTTTCGGGCAACCATGAGAGAGAGAGAGACTCGAGGGGATTTCAACCCTATGGTGGAAGATTTGTGTTTAGGTCCAAGGACGTTACACTGGTCAGCTACAAGGCTCCCCAAGCGCACAACCTTGCAGGAGATTATTTTGAATGTATTAGCTGGCATGGACAAGCCTTCCAGACAATTGTAATGATCAATCAAATAACTAGTATGAAAGAAACATTGGATGATCAGGGTAAGGGCATTTCCTCACTTTATGAGGTGACAATCAATTTCCTCCTCCAAGTCCAATGGAGAATCTGGAGGTCACCCCGTCAAACAACTCCACCAATCAATCAAGCTGGCATCCCGCATTGTCAGTGAACTCCAGCACCAAGCGTCGTGGAGCTAGTTATACAATTCCCGCATTGGGATGTTGAAGGAAATCCCAAGAGACACAACAAATTGGAGGAAGGATCAAGCTTTGAAACACTCGGAACTTTTTCACTGGCAACAAGGTCAGCGTAATCGGCAGTCTCCCCTGCTGCTTCAATTGCCTAAATTTTAAAGGGCACATATGAAGAATAGGCAGGAGTCTGCAACTGATGTGTATTATTGCTACTGCCTTCTCTGAGTTTTTAAATTTTCTTTCCTCTTTAAGGTCTTAGATGACTAGTCTTTGTTTTAAGAACTTTCTTATGGAGGATCGTTGGATTCATTTCCACATGCTGGGAGTACTGGCCCTGCAATTTGATTGAAGGACAATTGGTTGGCCAGTTAATTTGTTGTGTTTTTCTATCTCTTGCAGTTTATTTGCCTATGTTACCAGTTTTACTAGTAACTGAAACTGCTGTGCTTTGTATTTGTTTTTCTCTTTAATAAATCTGTTTCTGCTCATCAAAAGGAAGAAAATTGATTGAATCAAATCTATTTATCTATTTTCATTTCAAGGTCAAATTAAGGGAAACCAATGTTGCAGATGACCAATAAAGTTATAAAAGTTCACTTTTCTAATGCTTCTATGTTACCTTATGAGTTATCTCATCATTGCATGTCTGGAAACATTCAAAGCTTAAAGTCATTTTTAGCTGCTGAATCCAATGCCAAAACTAGGTAGTATAAAACAAAAAATTGGATATATGAACCAAATATTGCTCTGGATTGGATCAAACGTAAGATTAAGTTTGAAATATGTTGTTCTTTTTAATCTAGGAGTCCCATATTGTATCAAAGTCTCTATCCAAAATGTAGGACTGGGTTGTTTCTAAAGCCGAAAGAAGAAAAGACTCACTAATGGGTACAACGGAGACATCTCCCTCGTGGGAAACTAACTTTGCTTATTGAATGCATCGTATTGCATTTAAGTCTAAAAGCTGAAAGACCCAATTTCTTTTATTGCATCCATTCATCAGCATTATCAATTCAATTTGTGCTTTCTAATTCACATCCTCCAGCTACTGTTCGAAGTGGATTTTTTTTTTAAAGAGCGGAAATAATGGAAGAAAGAAAGAAAATTACAGAGATCCGGGCATCCCTACTTTTGACAAATTACTCTCTCAACTTTAGTTAAAAACACTACGAAGTGTCGTCCACATGCTGTTCTATGCTTCCTTGCCACCATAGTTGAGTTTTTCTAATAAAAGACAAAAGAAGCCACAAGAAAAAAGAAGACAGAAGGAATGAAATTAAATTAGCTAAAGATTTGATATTTTTACAGATAATCATAATGTTACATATCTGGAAACGACTTCGTACTCAAGGAATTATAAAATCAAAGATATTGAACATCTTTATGCCAAATTCATCTGCTATGCCCTATGTGTTAGGTGCATTTATTTATCATGAAGATTGTTTTATCTGTACCTCTTCATGTCATTTTTCAAGGGGGAGTGTTTCCATTATTCGGGAGACAGGCAGTGACTCAACTTGTGCCACTGACGGTGAGCTCTCTATGACTTAACTGGGATCACAACTTGACCGGTCTTCTTCTTGTCAAATTTACGGGGATGAAATGGATAAAGTATTTTTTTGATGAATAAAGTCTTTATTACTTTTTAAAAGCTAAAAAGATAATAATACTATATTCACCAAAAAAAAAAGGCAGGTGGTAAGAAGACACCCTCAAAGTATATGTGGGACTAAGTCTAATATAAAAGACGAAAGCAGTCTATATGGTGCCAAGTCCAAAAATCAAAACACAAACAAGTCGCTAGGCGGTGAGAACAACATCCGCAGGAGGGGGATCTTGGTCATCTAGTTTTTTCCTAAACACCACCGAGGATTGAATTGCCATCAATAGACTCCCAACTAGTGAGAGCACCCTCCTCTTGAATCATCTGCAGATTGTTGAGCACGAACAACAAAGATAGCTAGCTCCAGGCAAGGAAACTTGGCAAAATCTGGCCAGCCAAGAGCACCATGTCAATGAGAAGAGGCAAATGGCAGCCAAGAAGGTTGAGACTAGTTGCGGGCTACATGATCCCTAGATCCCAGAGGCTGAGAGTTGTATGACCGCACCAACACCCTCAAGGAGGGGAAGAGGTAGGAGTTGGAACTCTGGCAATCATGCAGGGGGCATTGCCCCAATGGTTAAGAAGCTCCTACAAATGCACAACTTCAAATGCAACCGTGCTAGCTTGCACTTGAATCTGCATAAGCACATTAGAATAAATCATAGCTTTAGTGTATAGAGAAAAGTGAACATTAGTCGAACAACTTGTAAGAAGAGTTGAATTTCTATCTTTCCAAATACTAAAGAGAACTTTTGCCTTGAAAGCATGCCAAATATGTGTAAATATGAACGAGAGACAAGGCTAGTTGCCCAACAAAACCATATTCCATGAGAAGGGGTCATGCCAAAAAGGCCTGAAGAAATCATGTATCCAATTCCAAGCTTCTTGAGCTTTGGTTCAAGACCGAAAAAGATGCTTGAGAGTCTCGAGCTATACACAAAATGAACAACGGGGGTTGAGAATTCCTAGTTGAGTCAAGCGAGGAACAAGTGAAAGAGCTTTGTAGAGAATGCACCATGCAAAGTGAGCCAATTTAGGCTCAAGAATGGCTGACCAAATAGACTAGAACTGTTGGTGCCAAGTGTTAGGAGAAGATTGTAGTTGCCAATGGTGGTTTAACTGTTCTACCATTGGGAGATGGGGCGAAAACCACAAGTATCACTTGTGAGGTCTATAATTGTAAAATGGTGTGTCTAGATACCATTTCCAATCTTTCCACTAGGGCTTGAACGACCTAACCCCAATTTTGTGAACCATGTGGGGAGGAATGACATCAATAACAACCTGAAAAGTCTCTTGATCTTGATTGAAAACCCAGAATTTCAACTTGGCCTCAAGCCAAGAAATAAAATTTTTGGTAGCCCTGTTAATAAGATTAGGAAGAAAGTTAATCCCTCTTTTGAAGAATTTTAAAGCATGAACCCAAGGAGCTTTGGCAAGAGGAGGGTCTTGACTAGAAAGAACAAGAGACCACCAAATAGACTGTTTATTGATTGAGAAGCCATTATGGAAGTCATTACCCACCTAGACAAGCCAAGGCTCGATAGACTCCTAGGCTTTCGAAATGCTCTTGATAACAAACGTGCCTTGTATCTAGACAGAGTCCCTCATGGTGAGAAGAGTATAGAGATCGAGGCCTTTCCAAGATGGATGCCCAGAAGGCACACCAAAAAGAATAGTGCCGAATGAGAATTTTCTAGGAACCATTCCCTTTTAGGGCCCTAATAATCCATTTAGCACAAAGTGCAATGCCTTGGCGATAGATTGAAAGTAATCCTAAACTGCCAGCATTTTGAGGGGGATAATAGAATTCCCAAGCAACATGATGAAATCCTTGATGCCCATCATTAGAGGCATAGAGAAATTTGTTGAGAGGCTTCTCAACTTTTAAATAAGAGGTCTTCAAAGGGACCCAACAAGAGTAGTAAACATGAGTAGTAGCCAAAATTTTAGAGTGAACCTAGAATTTTCCAGCTAGAGAAAGAAGCTTGGTAATCCAATAGCTCAGCTTCTTCTCAATTTTGGCAATGACAACTTGCCAAAGGTTAGCTAGAGAAGCTTGAAAAGCAAAGGGAATGCCTAGAAAATAAAAAACTTCCCCGTGATCAATTAATTTTCAACAAAAAGAGTCTAACCAGCCAGATTTAGGAAGAAAGGACTTCTTGTATCCCTAGGTCTTTTACTATTGAATACTCAAACTAGAGGCTTGGAAAAATACATCAAACCAAAGAAGAGCCCATTTGACATTATTTTTATCCTCAATAAGAGTGAGAAACATGAATCATCAAACAAATGACCATTAACCAGTTGGTTAATTGGACAAAGCAATACCCTTAACAAGCTTTTTAGAGACCACATGAATCGACAAATAGTCAAAACCTTCAACCACAAGCACATAGAGTGTCAAGGCTAAAGGGCAACCCTAACGAATGGATCAAAAAATTCCAAAAGGCTTGGATTGCTAACTATTAATGGTGATGTAGCCGAGGCATTTACAAATAACATTTGAAGAAAATGAATAAATTAGGGCCCAAAACCAAGCACCTGGAGCATGACAAGAATGAAAGGCCATTTGATGCGGTCATAAGTCTTAGTGAAGTCAATTTTGATAAACATTGCAAGTTGCTAAGAACACCAAACCCATTCCATCCCTTCCCAGACAACAACAATGTTGTCAAGGATGTATCTTGACTTGATAAAACCAGTCTATTCAGGGTGGACCAGCTGACGGAGTAGTCTAAACTTGAGAGCAAGAGCCTTGGCAATGATCTTGTAGGACACATTCAACAAGTTGATAGGCCACCAATTATAATTTTCCTCTAAGTTTGCCAAATTTAGGTATGAGTTTGATAGTCCCTTTATTGATTATGCTTCCTAATGAATTCTCATGGAAAGCTTCCAGGTAAACATTGTGGAGGTCTCCACCTATAGTGTCCCAAATAGTTTTATAGAACTCACATGGGAATCCATCCAAACTAGGGGCTTTGTCATTGAACATAGAAAAAATGACCTCTCACAAATCTTCTTTAGTGAGAAGCTTATCACAAAGAATGCGCTGAGATGTGGAAACTTGACAAGGAACCACATCAAGGCATTGTTGCAAAGCATTGTTTCGATCTAGAGTATACTCTTGAGCATCAAAAACTTGCTCATAGTGTTGGATGAAGGCCTGGAGAATGTTGGGAAACTCGTTAAAGAGCTACCACACTTCCTTGATTTGTTTGATGGTTTGAGATGTATGATGAACACGTAGAGCCTAGAAATGTTTTTTAGAGACCATGTCTCCAATCTTCAACCAATGAAGCCAAGCTTTGATTTGGGCTCCACGTGTAGAATGGGCATTTACAACCTGCTTTTAGTGGTGAACCACATGAAGCTAAGCGTCTAAGTTGAAAGGTTGTGCCTCCAAAGTACGGTGGCTTGGTGGAGCTCTGAGATAGTGGCCTTGTGTTGCATATGCTGTCATTGATGTCAAAAGAATGATGATCAGTGATGTCAAAAGAGTGGTAACCATTAATGTCAGAAGAGTGATGATCAGAGGAGCAAACAAAGGAGTGATGATCAGAGGAGTTGTGAGGTGAAGGATATGGTGATGAAAGTCGTGAACATGTTGGATCAGTATCATCTGTACACAGTTGTACCTTATCTTCTAAAGTTCATGGATAGGTGAAAGTTGTCAGGTTGAAGGATATGCTGACATGAATAAATTATGGTTTCTTGTTGTCTTTGGTGTTGTGAATGTTGCATTCATTGCCCCTTGTTGAAAATCATTACATGGGCTATGAAAGAAGATGTGTAAAGTTTCAAACTGTTAGGATTTGTACTACAGGAGCTCAAAAGATTGTACCGCATTTCACTACAGATGAAGATATGGAATTGTGGGTTGGAGGTTAGATAGAAACAGTTATGAAATATGCATGATCTTAGTTTCAGAGCATAAAAATTACCATAGAATGTTTTAGAGTTAGCAGAGTGAAGACAGTTGCAGTCTTAAAGGGATAGAGGATTGCTCCGCATTTCTCCACACTTGAAGATATGATCATACAGTTTTGGGGATAGCTAGAAGTAGCTATGGAGAATTTGTGATCCAAATTTGAAAGCTTAAGGTCTACCGCATAAACGTACAAGGCCGATAGAGTGAAGACTGTGTGTTACAGTGTTGGTGCAGTATTAGAGATGCAAAAGAATGCTCCGTAATCCACCGCACTTGAAGATACATCTTGGTGGTTTGGAGCACATGTGAAGAAAGGTGTTTTGTCCAACATATCCAAGTTTCTGAAGAAATGGAGTACCGCAAGTATGCTTCTCTATGTTCTATATCAAGACTAGTTGACCAGACTGTGTTAGGGATACCGACATTAGTGTTTGATTGTTTGCACCAGTATGAAGTAATATGAATTAGTAATTAAGGAGTTTATGAGAATGTTTTGCAAGGCATATAATGTTCGTGACATAATCTGCACGATGTTATTTTGTCTCTTTGGTACCACTTTAGGTCTGGAGCTAATGCATGAAAGGATAAGTGTTTGTTGAGCTGACTTGGTGTGTTTTGGTGATTGTGCTGTGTATATGGAAGTGTGTGCCAGCAAGAAAGGTTGGGAGAAGGTAAAACAGGTCTAGTTGATCACTTAATATGAACCGCATAACAAGATTTAATTCCTTCTTTATCACAGATGATTTGGGAGCTGACAAGCTAGGCCTTTACACGTTTTATGTTACACATTTCATCTAGGTTGACAAAGGTGGAGTTTTGAAGACTTGTGGAGCATATAAATGAAAGTTCAAGATTGTTGCAAAAGGTATGAGTGTATGTGAGCGTGTGCAAGTGCGAGTGTGAGAGTGAGTGTGTGTGTATGTGTGGAATGATATATGATCCAGAAAGTGGAGAATGAAATCTGGAGACTACAATGCATGATTCATAATAGAGGTAGTATTGTGTTGTGTTGCGGAGGTGTGTTGAAGATAGCAGAGTTGTTTGAGCAGAGGTGTTGAAGTCATATGTCAATGTCAAAGGAGATGATGTTGTGGAGGTGATTGAACCAACATAATTTATCAAGTGTTTTGGTACAGAGGTTGGAGCCTCTTCTTGTAAGTGTTGTAGCACTTTAGGGAGTTGTAGATTCCTTTGGGTTGTAGCCCATAAAAGTTATTGTAAATCTATTTTTATTTGTGAGACTGAATTTGGATAGTAGATCCAAGTAGCTTGCTCATTGTGGTTTTTCCCTTCTAGGGTTTTCCATGTAAATCTGGTTTTATGGTTGTGTGATTGCGTGACTGTGTTTTGAATTACATAGCTTGCTTCATTATCTGTTTAAGGTAGTAGATGATTTGGTTGATTAAGTTGAATTGGATTAAATTGTGGCATATACAAATTCACCCCCCCCCTCAGTATATCAAAGTGTTCTAACACCTTGTATGAATGGTAGTGGAAATGGGCCAATCGACACCCATAAATGTAGAGGAAATGGGAAGTACGAGTGATGGCATCATTCCCCCATGCTATCCATCTTGTCTCATGCATGGGATGTGGCTCCAAATTCCAAACATGTTAATTATGGGCTAAAGTGGCCTTGTGAGTGAGCAGTAATGTGTCTAGAAAAATTGAGTCTCCGTGGCCTTGGGTTTGGCAAGTTGCCACTCAATACGAAATCATATTGAAAAGTGGTAGATAAAGGACATCTGACAAAGGCTCCATAGAGATAGAATAACAACTGGCAAAAGAAAAGAATGATTGAGCTAATGGCATGGATCGATCCAAATGCTCAAGTACTCTATCAAACCCCACTCTGAGATTACTCCGTGTGTACCATATCCTATGATCTTGGCGGTGGCCAAGATTAGAATAAAAAAGGCCCATTTTATTGCATATAAAGAACCATGCCTCTCTTTCACCATCTATCCAATGCATTGGCAACACCCCACATTTATCATAGGTCATTTCAATCATATTGAAATCCCCACATAGAACCCAAGTGGTAGTAGACATTGAATTAGTAGTCCATCACCAGAGGGTAGATCTCTTGACAACATCATTCAAGGTATAAACAATAATAAATCCAAAGAAATGATTATTAATGCTGAAAATAGCTCACAACGCAGGTTAGTGGGATCACATTCTTGGTCAACTAGGTGTAGATTCCACATAGGAGAGAGAAAGGTGACAACACCACTATGAACTATTTCATGGTTGGTACACAAAAAATGATTGGAAGGCCAAAGTTCATAGCAAGCTGGAAAAAGTAAAAAACTAGAAATTTTGGCCTCTTACAAATAGAGAATGTCCAAACCT
The DNA here is from genome assembly GCA_027924645.1 of Cunninghamia lanceolata. Lineage (NCBI taxonomy): Eukaryota > Viridiplantae > Streptophyta > Pinopsida > Cupressales > Cupressaceae > Cunninghamia > Cunninghamia lanceolata. Next base: position 16,202,987 of record BSBN01000107.1, on the reverse strand, counting down.
AGAAAATGATGTCAAGCATCTTGAATGGATTACTTCCATGGGAGGTCTATTAGACCTTGAATGTTCCAAGAGATAGTTCATAAATGAGTGTCGAGAGCCATCTCCTCATTATTCAGCTCATCTAGAGTTGAGTAACTATTCTAAAAAATGCTTCCTCTGAATCAAAGCTACCTATCTAAATGGGAAGCTGGATAGAATGTCATTTCTCTGACGCATATTATCCTTCTAACTACCCTAGTAGGCTATGGGATCTCCGTTGTGTAGCAGGTGGTGGGTAAGTACATCAAGCAATGGTGGTTGGGAAATACATCAAGAAATGGTGGTTGGGGGAGAGGACAACAATGACACTGCTTATAGTGCTCAAACAAATTTTTCCTCACTAGACATCTCCCCATGAGGAAAGACAACACATTTCCTTGTATGTAGAGGCTTTAAGATTGGTTTCAAGGACTGGCCCCTAAAGCCTGAGGAGGGCTTGGGGAGGGCCATTGTTACTAGGATTCTTGGCTTTGCAACTAACCACTATAGACCAACCCTCCTCTTTTTTTGCAGGTGGCAGCGACCCAGAAGTAGGTTGTGTATTAGGCTTAGAATGGGGGGAAGCCAAAGGGAAATCCTAGATCTTATGCTTAGAAGATTGACACCAATAACAAGTGTTAGGCAAGTTAAGATAGAAAATTCATTGGGTGTATCTCATCTGTCCAATCTGGATATCTATGGTCTCCTTTAAATCCTTAGAGAGATCCAACTCTACACAAACCCTCTTCTAGTGTCAAGTCAAGTAGAACCCGTTTGATTTGACACATACCACAGTACCTAAAGAGGAGGCTATTTGGCTCAAACAAATTTGGTATGGTAAGGGTAACACAAGAAATTCAACCTAGAAAAGGGCACGTAAATCTTTTTGTCAGAGATGATGAATTATGGAGTCCTAGGTTTGAAAACAAGCAAGGAAGAATGACCAAGTCAGGGATCATGACTGAATATAGCCTCAACATGGTTGGCTTCAACAAAGCAAAAAAAGAAAAAACCTTTGGTAGGGTTTTGCATGGATTCAAGGTGAATCTCATTTGGAACCCAGGCCTTGTTGACCCAATATTTGAGCATGCTTTTAGGGGGGACCCTACCCACAAAATATTCTATTAAAGTAAAGTTCTCTAACTAATGACACGCACTTTCAAATTCTAGAATGGGAAGAACAACATCTAGGGGTGTTTCAATGGGCATACCTCGTGGAACACCTTGCAGACAAACTTCCTAGGCCTATTGAGTGAGGGTGCCATTATTATGCATAGTCAAACCTTTAACTCCAGTAGGTACATAGAGTTACAGAAAGTTGATGCCATTTAAAGGGGTAGAAAATGTGTAGGCATCAACCTTCAAAATTATGACATATATGCAAGAAAACAAGACCAACTTCTACTTCAGAATGACATATATGCAAAAAAAAGACCAACTCCTACTTCACAATGAAGTAGTATGACATCAAGGGGACCCAACCAAGACACTAGCAAAGCCAAGACTGAAACCCTATAAGAGCTCAATCTTTGAATCCCACACAATTAATGCAATATTTTGTTTAGCTATAACATATTTATTATTCTTTCAAAAAATTTAATTTTGGACTCCTCTTTAAAAGGGCATAAGTAATTCCTGAGACAAAATGCATTTGTGGCCATTAAATAAATATTTGTGTCCATCATGCATGTATCCATACTATGAATGGTTCATTTAGAAAAGTCAAAATATCGGTCTTGGTTGTGTTGGTGTCTCGATTGGGTCGCCCTGATTTCATATTTCTTCATTCTGAAGCAAGGGTTGGTCTTGTTTTTCTACTTTTTGTGGGCTAGGGTTTCAGATTTCAAACATGCAAAAATGAAACTACAACGAACCCTAATTGCAATAGAGAGCAATCTGGCCTAGAAAATCATCAAACAAACATGAAAATAAACTAAAATCTAAGCTAGCTATTGACTAATCTCTATTGTCCTCCTCTATCTTGCATTCTTTGTTCTCAGATTTGCAGGTTTATGCAACATCTTGAGAAGCTCATGAGTGTGTTAAGCAAGGTTTTGGAGGGTTTACAGCTAAGAGAGAAGAAAAAAATGAACTAAGAGAGCTTAAGGGGTCAAATTGGGGCTGAATGAGGTGTTTTATAGAGGAGTTGATTTGAATGAATGGACAGGATTTGATGTTGACTTGGAAGCCAAATCAAGGGTGGAGGATGATTAGGGTTTCCTCACCACAAGAGGACAAAATAGAATTTTAAAATTGAGATAAATGGTGAGGTGGGAAATGTTTAAATTAAATAAACTTGATTAGTTTATTTAATTCATTTGAGGAAGGGGACATGTGAAAGGGGATTTTTGATGGGATTGATTTATTTATTTGAATAAATCAAGTGAAGAGGACATTAGGGTACGAATAATTAAATAATCAATTGAAATTAATTATTTAATTATAGAAGAAATATGGTCAAGTGGACAAAAGGGATGAAATTGAATTGTCTTGTCACCTTTGCGACATGAGGACATTTTTTAGTGTCTACATTTTGCCCCTCTTTGAGATGATGTTCAAGATGATGAGAATTATGTCGAGTAACATCATTTCAAAGAAGCTAAGGAAATGGATAGAGGAAAAGGATGATGATGGAAAGATAGGACGATGATGCCCCCTCGAGAGGATAGGCGGGTTGGACAAACACGGGTAGGCTCTTGAAATGAAAGGGATTGGTGAAGGAAGAAAGATAGGGGAATGGATAGAAGAAATGAATTATAGGTAAGTTGCAATGAAGGTGGAGGATTAAAGATGCGAGAGAGAGATGGTGGAAGAATGAAAGATTGGCTAGAAGAAGTGAAATGAGATCTTGCTTTGATGGATTTTTGAGCTTCTCACTTCCAATTTTTTTTGCTTATCATCATAGAACTTATTATGTCAAAGGACGACAATCACCATGGCATGATAGAGACCAAAGTGGAAAGTGTAGTCCCTTGTGAAACAGGCACGTGATAGACAAGGAATGCCTGACTCAGACTAGTAACTGTGATACTTGTCGAAACATGCGATGAGATAACTGTAAGGTGTGCGAGTCCCTATGCAAGGAAGCATTTACTCTTTCCAATGCATAGGATGTCTTTTGATTCACACCCAATGGAATCCCAATCACACGCAAGGCACCAAGTTGCCCCAATCATTTTGCCAAGACAAGCCGCAAGCAGCAATCAAAGAAAAAGGTCTCGCCTTATCCTCGCTTCTCTTCATCACTTAGGGACTGCCTTGAGAAGAATAAGAACGAGACTGCAAAACAATCCAGTAGAAGATAAGGCAAACTAGACCAACAACCATTAGATCATTTGCCAAGTGATATGTGCTTGATTGATTATGATGATTCGATGAGGGAGGCCTGGTTTCAGGAAATGAAACATGTTGTATAAGATGCCTGGTCTGGTTTCGACAATGCAACATCCTGTATAAGGCAAGTGATGTGATTGATTGACACTAGTGTTGTTGGTCATACGAGCAACACCAGGATTTGATTGATGATGTTTGATAAATGACGCATGTCGTATAAGGAACAGAATCCTGGTTTCAACGATGCCCCATTCTGTGTAGGATATGTGATGATTGAGAAGGATAGTTTGATGGCAATTGATTGAGTTGGCTGATTTGATAGCTTGTCTTGTTGTTTGGGATTTGTTTGAGTGCGCATTGCTGTGAAAGATTTGACTGATCAAAGTGTCCATCTCATCAAAGGAGGACTTATTATGACAGTTGACAGGGCGGGCCCTAAGGGACTAACCTAATGCCTCGAGGGCGCATCGAAGATGGCCTTGCCTACGTGAAAGCTCAGAGACAACGTAGTTTGACCATGGTGGATTGTGGATGAGTGGAAGAATTGATTTTGAATGATATGATGACTTGATTGATTTGATTTGATTTGGATCGATCGAGAGATTTGATTGGGTGATATGGTTGAGGAATTGAATGATTTGAAGAATTGATTTGGTTGGAATGATGTGATGAATTGAATTGGTTTGAATGAAATGGATTGAATGATTTGGTGGATGGATAGGATGAGGTGACCAATTTTATTACTTGGATTTTTGGTTGGTTATATGATTTTTTTTGTCTTTTGAGAAATATTTTATTTTATTTTGTTTTACACGTTTTGATTTTTTTTTGAGTTTTTGAGATGTTTTTTATTTTTTTGGATTTTGAAATGTTGTGATATTTTTTGTATTTTTGGAATATTTGGTTTTTTTTTAATTTTGAAATGTTATGATTTTTTTTGTGTTTTTAGAATGTTGTGATTTTTTGAATTTTTGAATTTTTTTTGGTTTTTTTGAGTTTTTTTAAATGTTTTGATTTTTTTGGATTTTGAGGAATATTTTGATTTTTTTGTTTTTGAAATGTTTCAATTTTTTGTATTTTTGGCATGTTTTTATTTTTTTGGTATTTTTGGAATGTTGTGGTTTTTTTGGATTTTTGAAAATGTTTTGATTTTTTTGAGTTTTTGGAATATTTCAATTTTTTTGTGTTTTTGAATGTTTTGGGGTAGCATTGGATGACAATTTTGAGTAGCCTTTGTGCTAGATACCAATGACAAGGGGAAAACCAAGTCTAGGTGCAAGGATGAATGGGATTGGGTGAATGGAATGGATGCACACATAAGAGGGCAAGGATGTGACCTCCAAGGACTATGTCGCATAGGAATAACATGCCCTAGTCTAGGTGTAATGCAAGGATTTAACATGGCAAAGCTTATGACGATAGGATAATGATAGGATCATTTGGATAGGATGAGGTATATCAAGGGATATCCAAAACATTTGTCAACATTTTGCCCCCAATCTTTATCAAGATCAAAAGAGGAAGGGAGGATGAATGGATGCGATATGATAGGCATGCAGGTGTATGAATAAGGATGGTAAGGTGGAAAATGATAGGAGAATAAGACAATGTGCCCCCAAGTGTAAGTGGCATAGAAGATCATTTTTTTTTTTGGATTAGATAGGGGGATATGGACAAGGACTTAGGTGACTAGTGCCATGAAGGTGATAGTCCCAAAGGTATGTCACATTGACCATGTCAAATGTCGTTATGCTCATCGATGTTGGTAAGTGATGGCATGGAAGTGAGATGGATAAGGTAGATAGTGAATTATGGAGGGAACGATAATGGATTATGATGTGGATTATGTAGGGGGCAATAGTGGATTATGATGTGGATTATGTAGGACTTATGCAAGGAGGATGGATGAAATGTTTATGCAAAAGCATGGACCATAGGGATATGATAAGTGAAATGTGTTGGATAATAGTTGAATGATGGGGTGATGGAGGTGTGAAAAGGAATCATGACCAACGATTGCACACACCGTGTTAAACATGGAAGCATTTGATTGGATGGCAGTGTGGGAAGCGATGGCGATGTTTGCTTAGCAGATGGATGATGTAAGCATTTAGGGACCCACATAGACTTAGTGTTTTTTATTATTTTTGCTTTTCATGTGGGATGGAGGAATTTGAGATTTTTGGATGGAATGAATGGATGACGGTGGTGGAGATTTTTGAGAGGTGGATGCCTCATTTGACTTGCTTGATTTTTGTTTAGGTATCCATACCCTTTTAGTTTTTGACTTTGCTTGTGAAGGTATGGGCTTGGATGGATTTTTGAATGTACCTTGCTTTGAATTGATGTCCTAATGTATTGGGACCCTTAGGATTTTTGACTTTATGGAAGGAGGCATCCAAATGATTATTTTTGAATCCCATGTGGTGGGTGGAATGAGTGGAAGCTTTATGTTTACACAATGTGTGCATTTGTTGGTCATGATTAGGAATGTAGGGGGTTTTGTGAGTGATTGAGATATTAGGTGTTGGAAGCAATGGTGGTAAAGTGGATGGAGGGATATGTGTAGTTGGAAGTAGCGGAGGCAAAGTGGATGGTGGAAAGTGTATGGTCACATGCTTTTAAAATTTGTAAGATGATGGGGGTGGAATGGCAACATATGTCTTTGGAATATGATAGGGTTTGCGATGGAAAGTGATGGACTTAAGAGGAATGGAGGAAGTACCAACATTGTTAGATTGTTGACCTTGGGGTGTGTATCCAAGGCCATATGAGTGAGGGGGGACATTGACATGGATAGGCTCCAAAATTCCTTGTTCATGAAGGCCTAGGCCTTTACCTTGGTAGTTCATGTTTTGGAGCATGTGATTGACTATGGGACTAGGTGTGGTTTGGACAATAGACTTGAGTTGATTATTGGATTCATAAGAAGGGAAAGTGGAAGACAACGGTTGTTGTGTTCCTAGGGAGGAACATTCATGTATGAAATCAGATAGGCCAAGTGGATATGAAGGTGGATTTGCAATGGGGTTGATAGTGGATGTGGAAGGATCATTAGGATCTTTATTATGTGCATGTAGATCCAAGTTATTTGTGTGATCTTCTATGTGTATTTGGGAGGCACTTGAATCATCATTTCAAGTGGAAGTTTGTGGATCATGGATGGTTGAGGTGGCAAGCTCTAGACCGTGGGATGCATAAAGTTGTCTAAGAGGGTCATCATGGCCTTCTTGATCATAAGTGGGATCGTGATCATAAATGGGAGCTTGATCATAGATAAGATTAAGTGTGTTGTGGATGGGATCAATAGTAGGGCTTTGATCTTGATTTGAATGAGGGGGTAATGGTTCCACATGCTTTGGATTAGACCCTTGACATATCTCTTGACTTTGGGTGGAAGTGGATTTGGATGACTCTAGGAGAGACTTGGTATGTTCTAGATGGTCGATGACATAAGGGTGCAATGGCTCTTGACTAGGACATGTAGGCTCAATAGGTTGTGGACCACATGATGGGGTTGAATGTTTGGACATGGTATTTAAAGGCTTGTTGATAGGCTCATGAATGGATGTTTGACATGGAGATAGTTTGTTCCTTGCTAGCAACCCTTGGATCACATCCTTTGTAAGTGCATGTATGGAAGGACAATATAGTGGATGGACAATGATGGTAGATGATGTGGACTTGTGATTTGTTGGAATTAGACAGGACAACTAAGAGGGGGTTGAATCAGTTGTCCCAAAAATTAACCTTTTCTTTCTTTTAATCTTCTTTTACAATTTGCAAATTGATTAATGATGGAAGCATTAAAGCATGAAACAACATCACATAAGTAGAAACATAATCAACACATTTAACACCAAGATTTTTGACGTGGAAACCCGGTTAAGGGAAAAACCACGGTGGGTGTTAGCACACAAGATTCGTACCCTGTTAAAAGTACTTAAAAAGAATGGGAAGGCACTTGCCTTCGGGCTCATTTCCCAGAGTTCATTGCTCAAAAGAGAGGCTCACTGCCTACAAGAAATTTTAGCTTAACACAGAAAGAATTAACTGAGAAATAACATCTACTTCATGCCTGGTTCAGTTTCATTGAATGCTCATAAAACTTCTGTACTGCGTCCAAACTCTTCTTCACTACCTTTTCACTCTATTTTGCTTTTGCTCTTCTGCTCCTCCTCTTCTTTGCTCTACTCCTGATCCTTTCTTTGGTTTTATTATTTTCACTCAAGGATGATTTTCCACGACTCAGCTACACTCCTTTATATACTTCATCAACCTTGGAATAAACATCAAGATCAACACACCAAACATCTTACTTAATGCGAATCATTATGTTGTCAGCCAACCATTGCTAAGACTTGAATCTTCTTTCAGAAACACACCATGCTCCAAAGAATTGCTTCTGGAACATCTGCAATATGCTTGAATCATCCGATCGGCCAGGACTGGGAAGAACATCAACATCAAGAAGGAAAACTTCACCAACAATCTCAAACTTCAATGCAAACCTCCAACACAGCAGTCACATGATCCAGAGACCTCCACAAGCATAATGAATTCAACAAAAACATCCGCACTCTTCCAAGTCATCAGGATTACTTACATCTTCATCCGGAACCTCAAGAATACTATCTGCCATGACTGTCATCTTAGAAAGATTGCTTGCGGACCTCCAAACCACGAACCACTTGAATGGATGATACACATTGACTTCCCAAACATGCCTCTAGATCCATAGATCATTATTTGAAATATCCAGAAGGATCTGGACCACTTCTCTATCGCTCTGTCTCTTCTGAAATACTGCAAAACCGGTTCTACTCAGATGGCCATAGTTTCTTCAAATCATCATGCGGACCTCTCAAATCTTGACTGGAGCTACTTCACACAATCCTCTATGCTGTCGTATGATCTACATCCATTGATCTTTATTAATTTTCTCAATATTTTCAATATTCCAGTCTTCTAGTCAGGCAACAAGATAAGATACAGTTGACACCAATGGCAACAAGAATATGTTGACATCAATGACAACACCGATTAGGCACATATTTGCAACAATCTCCCCCTTTGTCATTGATGGCAACATATGATGTGAAAAACTAATTCAACCATCAAGACAAGAGCTTCTCCCCATTTCTCTTATCACTTTTGCAACCACTATCTTCACTGCTACCCCTTTCACCAGCAATTGGTTTTTCAAATGACTTGTCTCCCCCTTTGACATCAATGGCAAATGACACATATTTGCAGTCTTTTCTCCTTGGTTTTGTTTCAGATCAAACTCAAAAATTGCATGTAGACTACTCCCCCTGAGTAGTGTTTCCTTAACATCAATCCGGATCACAAGATATGACTATGAATTCCACTGGACTAATGCACTCTAGTGCATCTTAATTCTGATCAAGAAGGGTAATAACCCCTAACTTCTCTCTGAGATACTCAAAGGTATCCTTGGGAGGAGGCTTAATAAAAATATCTGCAATCTGATCCTTTGAGGACACAAACTCTAACTTGACTTCATTCTCATTTACCTTCTCTCTCAAGAAATGAAACTTGATGGTTATATGCTTTGTCTTTGAATGGAACACCGGATTCTTTGAGATACTTATTGCACTTGAATTATCACAGAAGATTGTGACAGGCTCCTCAAACACAATTCTGATGTTCTTCAACACTTGCTTCATCCATAGGACTTGAGTACAATTATTTGCTATTGTTATATACTTAGCTTCTGCTATAGATAGAAAAATTGCCTCCTTTTACTTAGCCAAGAGACCAATCTACTTCCCAAGAAGAATGCACCACCACTAGTGTTTTTTCTGTCATCCACATCTTCTGCCCAATCAGCATCTATATATGCATGAAGAGTGAAGTTATTATCCTTTGGATACCATAATCCATAATCAATTGTCCCTTGGAGATATCTAAAAATTCTTGACTGCTACAACATGAGATTCTTTAGGATCGGCTTGGAATCTAGCGACAAGTCCAACTGCATTCATGATATCAGGTCTGGTCTGAGTCAGATAGAGCAGTTCTCCAATAATTGATCTATACCTTTTCTAATTTGCCTTAGGGGAATCATCATCTTTACTCAACTTACATCCGGTTACCATAGGCATACCTATTGGCTTTGAATCTTCCATTCAAAACTTCTTCAACAATTCTTTCACATACTTAGACTGAGATATAAAGATACCTTTATCTGACTGATTGATTTGCAGACCTAAGAAGAAGTTCATTTCACCAATCATGGACATCTCAAATTCACTTTGCATCTGATCAGTAAATGTTTTGCACATACTCTCATTTCCACCAAAAATGATATCATCAACAAATACCTCAATAATCAGAATATTCTCATGATCAATCTTGAAATAGAGATTATTGTCAGCAGTGCCTTTGCTATAACCTAGCTTTAGCAAATACTTATCTAATCTTGCATACCAGGCTCTTGGAGCTTGTTTGAGTCCATACAATGCTTTCCTTAATTTGCAGACCATGTCTCCTTGATCAGACAACTGAAATCCTTCCGATTGCTCAATGTAGATTTCTTCTTCTAACTCTCCGTTTAGAAATGCTGACTTCACATCCATCTGATAGACTTTAAAATCTTTATAAGCATCAAAAGAAAGAAACAATCTGACTGCCTCTATTCTTGCCACCAGAGAAAAAGTTTCTTCAAAATCAATTTCTTCTACTCGAGAATATCCTTTGCATACCAACCTTGCTTTATTTCTTACAACTTCACCTTCTTCATTTAGCTTGTTCCGGAAGACCTATTTAGTTCCAATCACATTTTTGTCCTTAGGTCTCGAAACAATATCCCAAGTGTGATTCTTTTCAATTTGCATTAATTCTTCTTTCATTGCCTTTACCCAGTTTTCATCTTTGCAGGCTTCACTTACTGTTTTTGGTTCAATCTTTGAGATCAAACAAATCTCTTCTTGATCTTTAGCAATTCTTCTTCTAGTTCAGACACCTTTATTTCTGTCTCCTATAATTTGATCTTCAGGATAATTCATCCTTACATACCTGGGAGTTTTGGGAATTGTTTGAGCTTCTATTTCTTGAGATTGTTCCTCAACTTCTACACTATCCTCTTGAATTTCTGGGTTTACCGGATCAATCTGGATCTGGATCTGAGTTTGCACTTGTCTTTCTTGACTTGGATTTGCATCTTGATCATCTGAATCATATCCGCAAGATCTGGAATGTCCTTCTTTTCTCTCATCAACTCTGACATTAGCACTTTCAACAATCTTTTTCAACCTCTTGTTAAAGCACCGGTATGCTTTGCTTTGAGTAGAATAACCCAGAAAAATTCCTTCATCACTTCTTGCTTCAAACTTGCTTAGATCCTTATCTCTTTTGATATAGCATTTACTACCAAAAACTCTGAAGTATCTTATAGTAGGAGGATGACCAAACCATGGTTCATAAGGTGTCTTACCAGAATTTCCTTTGATCTGCACCCGATTAAGAGTGTAGACAACAATGCTCATAGCTTCTCTACAATAAACTTGAGGAACATTTGTTTCCATCATCATGGTCCTGGCAGCTTCTTGAATGGTCTGGTTCTTTCTTTCCACAACTCCATTTTGCTGAGGAGTCCTAGGAGTAGATAACTATCTTTTAATTCCATGTTTTTCACAAAATGAATCAAACTCACTGGAGGTAAATTATCCACCTCTGTTGGATCTCAGACACTTTATCTTCACACCAATCTCATTTTTCACCATAACTTTGAATACCTTGCATTTGTCAAGAGCTTCTAATTTTTCTTTTGAGAAGGTTACCCACATCATCCGGGAGTAATCATCAATCAGCAACATAAAATATGTCTCCTTGCACACTCCTAATTCTAGCAGGACCACATAGATCAGTATGCACAAGTTCCAACCGTTCACTTGAAAATTGTTCTTTACTGTTGAATGAAATTTTGTTCTGTTTACCCAATTGACGTTCTCTACATATGTTATAAGTTTCATAAGTTTTGGAAGATCTCTTACAGCTTGAGTAGAACTTATCTTGACAATGTTATCAAAGTTTTCATGACACATCCTCCTATGCCATAACCAACTTTGAGCTGTCTGAGCAATCAAACAAATTTTGCCAGAACTACTTAAATGAAAGATGTTACCTCTAGTCTGAGTACCAGATGCAATTTCAGTTCCGGAGCTTTCCAAGATCCTGCATTTTCCATCCTTGAATCGGAGATTATAACCCTTATCAACCAACTGTCCAACACTGAGAAGATTATGCTTCAGTCCTTCCACATACAGAACATTATTAGTGTTATTTTTACCATCAAAAGAGATGGATCCTCTACCATGAATTCTACCAGCTGAGTTGTCCCCAAATTTCACAATTCCACCTTCATATTTTTTAAAGCTTACAAACTTACTTTTATCACCAGTCATATGATGAGAACATCCACTATCAATCACCCATTCATCCTTTTCAACAACCTGAGCAGCCAAGGCACTTTCCACATTTGTACAACTAGCAAATTCAGTAGACACCAGATCTTCTTCCTTGATAGCAATGAACACCCAATCTTCTTCAGTGGAACCTCCATGATCAGATTCATCATCTGTGACTCCTTCTCTAGCTTCTTGGACATAGTAACATTTTTTTGTAACCTTTATATCTATTAGTGTTTGGTTTTGAGAACCTCTTCGGACATCTTGAGGCAAAGGATCAATCTTATTACAAGCAAAACATTTGAGTGGCAACTTTCCTTCATATTTGGCAACTTTCCTTCATATTTACCGGATCCTCTTGGTATTCTTTTGGCAATAAGAGCTTCAAGATTTGCAGTCTCAATTTCATCATTTCAAGATCCTTCCTTGTCTTCACAAATCAGTTTGATCTTCCTGAAGAACTTTCACCCGGATCATATCTTTGCTTTCCATACACACTGGCCTTAAATGCAGATTCAGACTTAGGGAGAGAATCACCAAACTAACTCATTTCAAATGCTGAAAGCTTACCAACTAACTGATCTCTTGTGATAGTTGTTACTGTCCTGATTTCTTCAATGGCTACAGCTTTATGCTTGTATGCTGTAGGTATGGATCTGAGCACTTTGGCAACAATTTCTGATTCTTCCAATACTCCACCTGCATTTCTGATACTGGTCACAAGTTCATTTACTTTCTGCATGTAGGAAGCAATGTTTTCATCCTCCCTCATTACCAATATTTTATATTTACCCTTCAGGCTTTGTAGCTTGGCACATTTAACATATTTGTCACCTTCATACAGATATTCTAGCTTTTTCCAGATTTCATGGGCAGTTTTCAAATCCAGGACATTTGCCAATTTTGTATCAGACAGGGCATTCAATAAAGCTTCTTTGGCTTGAATATTGCATTCAGCTTCCCTGAGTTCATCTAGAGTAGTAGGGCCATTCTTTAGAATCTTATACTCATTCTTTGTTATCGTTCAAAATTCATTACCAATACATTCCAAATGACACTGCATGCGTACCTTCCAAAGGGGGTAATTTGTTCCATCAAGTCTCAAACTTTCCTTCTTATAAGTCGACATCTTGGATCTCCTCAAGCAGTCAAGCTTCTTTTAGAGGATCTAGCTTTGATACCAATTGTTGGAATTAGACCGGACAACTAAGAGGGGGGGTAAATCAGTTGTCCCAAAAATTAACCTTTTCTTTCTTTTAATCTTCTTTCACAATTTGCAAATTGATTAATGATGTAAACATTAAAGCATGAAATAGCATCACATAAGCAGAAAAATAATCAACACATTTAACACCAAGATTTTTGACGTGGAAACCTAGTTAAGGGAAAAACCATGGTGGGTGTTAGCCCACAAGATTTGTACCCTATTAAAAGTACTTAAAAATAATGGGAAGGCACTTGCCTTCAGGCTCACTACCCAAAGCTCACTACTCAAAAGAGAGGCTCACTGCCTACAAGAAATTTTAGTTTAACACAGAAAGAATTAACTGAGAAATAGTATCTACTTCATGCCTGGTTCAGTTTCATTGAATGGTCATAAAACTTATGTTCTGCTTCCAAACTCTTCTTCACTACCTTTTCACTCTATTCTGCTTTTATTCTTCTGCTCCTCCTCTTCTTTGCTTTGCTCCTGATCCTTTCTTTGGATTTATTATTTTCGCTCAAGGATGATTTTCCACGACTCAACTACACTCATTTATATGCTTCGTCAACCTTGGAATAAACATCAAGGTCGGCACACCAAACATCTTACTTAATGTGAATCACTAAGTTGTCAGCCAAACATTGCTAAGACTTGAATCTTCTTTTAGCAACACACCACGCTCCAGAGAATTGCTTCTAGAACATCCGCAATATGCTTGAATCATCCGGTCAGCCAGGACTGGAAAGAACAACAACATCAAGAAGGAAAACTTCACCAACAAGCTCAAACTTCAATGCGAACCTCCAACACAACAATCACATGATCCAGAGACCTCCACAAGCATAATGAATTCAACAAAAACATCTGCACTCCTCCAAGTCATCAAGATCACTTGCATCTTCATCTGGAACCTTAATAATACTATCTGCCATGACTGTCATCTTAGAAAGATTGCTTGCAGACCTCCAAACCACGAACCACTTGAATGGATGATACACACTGACTTCCCAAACATGCCTCTAGATCCGCAGATCATTATTTGACATATCCGAAAGGATCCGGACCACTTCTCTGTCGCTCTGTCTCTTCTGAAATACTGTAAAACTAGTTCTACTTAGATGGCCATAGTTTCTTCAAATCTTCATGCGGACCTCTCAAATCCTGACGTGAGCTACTTCACATAATCCTCTATGCTGCTGTATGATCCACATCCATTGATCTTTATTAATTTTCTCAATATCCTCAATATTTCAATCTTCTATTCAAGCAACAAGATAAGATACAGTTGACACCAATGGCAACAAGAATATGTTGACATCAATGACAACACCGATTACGCACATATTTGCAACATGATTAGCATTAGGTGGAGCGGTGATAGAAAGTACTTATAGGATGGATGAGGTAGACTTGTGTTCCCCTTGTCAAGGTGGCATGAGAATTTAAAGGCACTTTGTCTTGCTACCAAGGTGGATGTGGATAGGTTTGTGAATAGGCTTGGGGTGCTAGAACCTTGTTCTCTAGGATTTTCATGGGATGATGCATGTCTTCATATCATTTTATGTCATCTTGTGGGGTTAAGATCATGTTGTGCTTGACTAGGATTAAGTTGATGATCATGAGATGTGATAGAGTGTGGGATTGATTGGCTGATTAGATGCATGATTAGGAATGATTAGGGTATGGTTATGGTGACTTGGAAATGATTAGGATATGATTAGAGGTGATGTCGATTGGATGATGTGTTGGAAGGAATGTTGATGTCTTTGGAATGATGTGTGTATGAGGGATGACTAGGGGGATCTACTCCCTTGTCTCTTCATTTTGCAACCGTGTCAACCAAATGAGACTTGTGAATTGTGGGAATTGTGGGATGCTATGTGATGTCAATGCAAGGTGATGCAGCCCAAACTATGATAGAGGCTGATGATATTAGTCTTTGAAAAGTCTAGCTCCATGAGGGTACTCTCGTCTACTAATGACCTTTCAAAGTGCAAATTGGTTTTGTCGAGACTTTGAGGTATGGAAGAAATGATTGATTAGATTGAACCCATGAGTTTCAGAATTCACTTGTAAGGATGGAATTAAACTATCCGTGGAGTATTAAGCCCAAGTTTTGATTGATGTGAAAGGATGTCAAGGTCTTTTGGTCCAAATTTGTACTTGTGATACAGTCAAGCTTTGACAGTTTCTCCCTATGTTTCAACCTTAGGAAGACTATGTTTGGGAACCTCTATAGATGTCGAGGGCTGAATGGTAATGAAATGTTGTGAAGAAATGTGATCGTAAAGGAATGGAATTTGATATGTAATGGGTGGCTTTGACACAGTTGCAATCAGATTCGATAGGGAGAGTAGATGCTCCAAATTTTCCCTATGGTTATGGTGAATTGTGACTGGGAATGATTAGGATGAAATGGATTCGATTGGAATGAAAGGCTCAGATATGATTAGGAGAATGATGATGATGACTTGGACATGTTTAGGATATGTGATAGTGATATTTTGTGGAATGATAATATGAAATTGAGGAAGAAGGTGACGAGGGATGATTAAGGTTTGAATTATGACGACTTGAGTATGATTATGGTATGATATGGAATGATTAGGAATGATTAGGATGATGTTAATTGGATGAGGATGGCAATATGGAATGACAAGAATGATGATTAGGACATGATTAAGATGTGGTGGAATGATTTGGGATGATGAATAGAGCATGATTAGGATATGGTTGAATGATTAGGTATGATGAATAGGACATGATTGGGATAATGTGGAATGATTAGGAAGGACGAAGAGGATATGATTATAAAGAGGTGGAATGATTAAGAATGAGGAATACGATAGATTGGGGTGAGGTGGAATGATTAGAAAATGATAGGAATTTTATTAGGCTATGATATGATGTGGCTAAGTACACGAAGGTTGAACGATGAAGATATGAGTAGGAATATGATTAGGATATGATGAGTTGGCATGATGAATATGATGTGATGTGGAATGGATGTAATGATTATGAATGATTAGGGTATAATGATTATGAGGTGGCATGAAGAAGATATGACAAGAATGTGATTGGGAATTATTAGGATCGATGTTGTTTGGATATGATAGGATGATGTGTAAGGATGATGGGATTAGGGATGTGATTGAATGGTGAGGAATGGGATGATTAGGAATGTGATTAGGATATGGTTATGATGAGTTGGATTGATTAGTAAGGATGATTAGGATGATTAGGATATGATGAATAGGATAAGGTTAAGATGATGTGGAATGATTAGGATGAAAATGGATTAGGACATGTGGAATGACAAGGATGATGGTTAGGATAGTGATAAGGATATGGATGGTGGGGTGATGATTAGGTAAGGTGATTAGGGTGATTAATGTGATATGATTAGGACGTGGTTGAATGATTAAGGGTGATGTGTAATGAGTAAGAATGATGATGATTGGATAGTGTAGAATGTGGTTGAGTGATTATGAATGAATAGGATATGGTTGGGATGAGGTGAAATGATTAGGAAGGAGGAATATGATTGTGGTGATGTGTAATGAGTAAGAATGTGATGATTGGATAGTGTAGAATGTGGTTGAATGATTAGGATTGGATTGGGATGACGACGTGTAATGGTTAGGATGAAATTGATTGGCTTAGGGGGGTGACTAGGATGCAAAGGTTGAATGATAAGGATATGGTATGAATGTGATCAAGGTATGATGACTTGGGATGAATGTGTGGAAAGAATGTCAAGGGTGATGATTAGGCAAGCACACGCATCAATCAAAGAAGACACTTGGCAATCAATTTTGTGATTGTTTGACATTTTTGTGACAAGTTTTTGAAAACACTTTAGAAGACAAGCACAACCCTATGGCTAGGTAAGGACTATACTTGTTGAGTTCCCACTTGGTTACCTAGCCACACCTACTTGTGGTGTATAGCTCTAGGAACTTGGGGCACGAGCTCCACCTTATAGTGCACTCACTTCTCAGGCACACCAAGTTCCAGGTCCTAGGACATGCAGATCCTGAGGTACCTTGCTATCTCTGCCACAAGCTCCGAAAATGTGGGACGGCTATCAGAGTTTCCTCCTGCATCAACTAGTAGAGGGTTTTTGGCCACTAAACAAAGGGGTTCTAGTGTATATTCGGGGGACCGACACCCCATGAGCATCCAGCAAGCCATTAAAGGCTCTAACTAACCCTACTAGGAGTTTAATATACACTAAGGTACGCCTCCTTTCGAGCTAGCACTATATGGTGAGCACTCATATTGGTTAGACTTGGCTTTCGCCTTATCCTCAATTTATATAGCGAACCGGACGAAAGTACTGCTTGGGGTTGCAAATGAGTTCTCCTTTTGGATGTGTCTCAAGAGCAGGCCCACTCTAAGGCTGGAAAAAGCAAGACAAGTTAACATGTTTTTGATCCCTAGGCTCGCACTAAGTCGCAAGGGGAGAGCATACACATGTGAACTTGCTCACATTCATACATGTTCATTGACCTTAGAAAATAGATGTTTGATGTGATTATGTGAATGTTGCGAAGTGTTTTTGATTCCCAAGATCTCTTAGAGTGCGAGGGAAGAGCATACACACTTCACAACATAAACACAATCACCAAGCATAGCAGACAGTGATTCATTTTAAGCCCCCAAAAGATGTGTGAAAACAGTGAGTTATGTTCATTTTAGTGCACCAAAACCAAATGTTCCTATGATAACCAACACACATGCATATGAAAGAAATTGAATCCCTGCATCAAATGTGTTAGTAGTTTCAGTTGGAATGTCTTCAGCCCACGAATGCCACATGCTACAAATCAAAAATTAGTAGCACAAAATCCCCATGACAAGGCAAAAAAATATGAAATATTGAGTGAATGCCTCGTTTTGTGAACCACAAATCAAAGAGGTCAAAAAACAAAATCTGATAAAAATCTACAAAATTTGATCAGCTACAGAAAAACTAACTGTACCAACAGAAAATTCAAGAAATTTTGAGCAGTTTCAAAAAAACTTTTGTCAAAATCCGATAAAAAACACCAAAGATATGTGCATTTGAAGTTGTAGAATAGTGTTGACTTTGACCAGAAAAAAGTCTGATAAAATGGCATCATTACCTATCACAACTTGCACCATTGCAAAGTTCACTATGTTAGCTTTCCAAAGAGCCTTCATTTGCAAAATATTGCCTCTGTATGGCCAAGTTATGATAAAAAGAAAAAATCAGCCCCTCTATGGCTCTAGGAGGACGCAAGGCAGGCTTAACTGTTTGATTAATCGCTAACGGTTAAGAGAAACCTTGATCACATAAGCCCCTGGTCGTCCATGTGACTAGGGGTTGACCCAAAGCAAAATAACTTAAAAAAAAAAAGAAAAAGAGGAGGGAGCTAATCTGAGATAGCCCCCAGTCATTTAATGACCTTAGAGCTGGATGATGAAAAGGGGTCACCAATGTGACAGTGTGCAAAGGAGTGGGGCTGCCAAATGGGGACGACCGGATGTAAAGTCTCCAGAAGTTTCAAGGTTGACTAAAGGATTGAAGACGTCGACTTAAGGCAAGCCGACAACTAGGGTTTTGACTGAGCAAAAGGATTAAAGAGTCCAGATGGTGGCAGATAGAAAATGAAGCAGCGGTAGAATGGAGTATCGACAGTGCCAAGTTTTTTACTGTGACTATGGTTTGGAAAGGAGGCAGAGGTGCAAGATTTAAACTGGTGGAGAGAAACCCATGAGCGGTAACAAAAGATTGAAAGAAGGTGGAGGACTATGATTTTTGGTGGCGTATCCCTAGGCAGAAATCTAGGGTTTTGATAGTAGCGGCGGTGGAGACATTAAACACTGGCGGTGACAGGAAGGCAAAGCAGTGGAGATGGGAAAATCTGAAGACAGGAGTTAACAATCAAGCAACGGTCAAGGGTTTTTTTGATAAACAGTTTAAAGACATTCAATGTAGGACAGAAAGCAGATACCGGGTGGATAGGGCAGTGACCGGGAAGTCCCCTTATATTGCATTCGGCAAGATTGGTGGAATACTAGTCTCCTTCCCGTTTGGTGATAAGAGGCCACATAATACACCATGACAGAATCCCTCCTAACAGCATAGAGATATTCACCAGATGAGGGCAAATCATCCCCGCCCCAACATACGTAATGCTAAAGTTGAAGTAAAATCTGACATATACTCACGGCATGTTGAACAAGCATGGATTAAATCTCGATAACTTGGAAGAAAATATTGCTAAGACCGGAGATTTCACCTCATTTTCTGAGCTCTTAAACCAAAGATTGGGAAATTCACAAAGCCACAACCATCTCCACTGGTGAAAAACCCTTTGAAGGATCCCCAAAGAAAACTAAAACTAACATATTTCCTAAAGCATCGAACTTGCTTCCTACAGTGAAAATAAATTTCGCACACCAGTGCCCTCATTCAATTCAACATATATGTTTGCTATAAAATCACAGCCACTCTCTCATTAGAAAAAAAGTGTGTTATCTTTTAGTTGAATGAAGAAGATTGATTCATTGTAGGCTACAGGGTGGCGGCGACAAATTTTTTGGAGGTGGCGATGATCATGACACCTAGGAGGTGATCGAGACATCCAAATGGGCGGAGGAGGTGGGAATTTAGCAGTTGTAAATCCCGAGTGTGAAATCTTATTTAAGGTTTTCCAACTCGGCTCCAGAGAATTCTTGGTTTTCATTCATAATTTCAAAGATTCATGTCTGCATTTGTATCACTCACCCAAGATTGGGTCCAACATAAATAACATGAGTCCCATGCGTACTTTCAAAAGGGGTTTCAATTTGTTGTCTGTGGACGATCTGTGGCTCTCTACGACAAAACCAGAATCAAGATTGGAATATATAAGTTTGATGAGTCGTTTAGGAAGGTTTATGGTACTGGAGTAGAGGTTCATCTGGAAACATATAAAGGCAGTAAGGTCATAAAAACGTGACGACAAAGACCCCTTTGGTGGCGATGAGCACTACAAGCACATAAAAGTCAAATATTTGAGCATAGAACAGGGGTTTCAGTCGGCAGTATTCCACAGAGGCATCGATGGTGTCGGGCTGGCTAGGAGGAAGGATCCTAAGGTGTCGGCGGTGGTGAGGAGGAATAAGGAGCGATGAGGAAGATGGTCGACCGTTCTCAAAGAGGGGGCGACCAAGATTTAAGTGGCGCTTAGGGTTTATTACACACGGTGGCTGGGTAAACACCAGTGGTGCTGGCGGAGAGTAATGGAGGTGATACGGTTAGGGTTTGCAAACCTGCAAACAAATATTTCACCTGTGTGAAACAAAATTACCCAGAAACTAAAACAAAGAAAACTACAACAAAATATTAAACCTGTAACACCTGCGCCCACGAACAAATATCAATACTGCAAATAGTGATTATGACCAGAAACCAGTGCGGTACGGCATGTCCATACCGTATGGTACGGGCTGTCATACTAAAAAAAATTTCAAAAAAAATAAAAAAATTCTCCAGAGACTAAACCCTATCAAATTTTATGTTATTTTTTGCTAAAAGGGCCTCCTGGACTCAACGGTGAGGTCCGTTTGAGACCAAGAGCCACCTGCGAATTTTGACATTCAAAAATCACCAAAAATGTCAGATCTTTCACACGTTCACATCGGGTTCACCAATGTGGGCTAGGGTTTTGGATTTCAAACATGCAGAAATGAAACTACAACGAACCCTAACTACAATAGAGAGCAATCTAGCCTAGAAAATCATCAAACAAACATGAAAATAAACTAAAATCTAAGCTAGCTATTGACTAATCTCTATTGTCCTCCTCTATCTTGCATTCTTTGTTCTCAGATTTGCAGGTTTATGCAACATCTTGAGAAGCTCATGAGTGTGTTAAGCAAGATTTTGGAGGGTTTATATCTGAGAGAGAAGAAAAAAATGAACTAAGAGAGCTTAAGGGGTCAAAATGGGGTTGAATGAGGTGTTTTATAGAGGGGTTGATTTGAATGAATGGACAGGATTTGATGTTGACTTGGAAGCCAAATCAAGGGTGGAAGATGATTAGGGTTTCCTCACCACAAGAGGACAAAATAGAATTTTAAAATTGAGATAAATGGTGAGGTGGAAAATGTTTAAATTAAATAAACTTGATTAGTTTATTTAATTCATTTGAGGAAGGGGACATGTGAAAGGAGATTTTTGATGGGATTGATTTATTTATTTGAATAAATCAAGTGAAGAGGACATTAGGGTACGAATAATTAAATAATCAATTGAAATTAATTATTTAATTATAGAAGAAATATGGTCAAGTGGACAAAAGGGATTAAATTGAATTGTCTTGTTGCCTTTGCAACATGAGGACATTTTTCAGTGTCTACACTTTTATTGCAACACCTCTTAGGTTGCCACAACTACGGGAAATTTTCACCCCTTCAAATGGCCTCAACCTTCCATAACTTTGCAATTACTGCTAGAGTTGAAAGTTTGATGGTGATGGCACCCTCGCTCAAGTAAGCCACGAAGTTTGTTCCCAAGGTGTTCCATGAGGTGTGTCCCCTGAAACATCCCTAGATGTTGATCTTCCCCTTCCAAAATTGGATAGTGCATGCCATTGGTTAGAAAAAATTTCTTTAATAGGATATTTTATGGGAAGGGTCCCCCCTAAAAGCATGCTCAAATATTGGGTCAACAAGGCTTGGGCCCTGCATGAGATTTTCCTTGAAGCCATGCAGAACTTACCAAAGGTTTTTGTCTTTTCCAATTTGCTAAATCCAACCATGCTAAGGCTATCCTTAGCCATGGCCCCTAGGTTGTCTAATTTTCCTTGCTTGTTTTCAAACCCTAGACTCAATATTTCATCCTCTCTAATGAGAAATCTCTATAGGTCCATGTCTGGGTTGAGTTCCCTGGGTTACACTTGCCATGCTAGAATTTTTTGAGCCAAATAGATTCCTTTTTAGGCATTGTGGTATGTGTCAAACTAGATAGGTTCTACTTGGCTAATCCCCAAAAGCGGGTATGTGTAGAAGTGGATCTCTCCAAAGATTTAAAGGAGATCGTGGATATCTAGATTGAACAAATGAGATATGCTCAAAACATTCTCTACCTGAACCTACCTAATACTTGTCATCAGTGTCAATCTTCTAAGCATAAGATCTAGGATTTCACTTTGGCTTATCCCCATCCTAAGCCTAACACACAACCCACTTCTAGGTCGCCACCTCTTGTAAAAAAGAGGAAAGTCGGTCTACAGTGGTTAGTTGCTTGAAGCTAAGAATTCTAGTAATAATGGCGTTCCCTCTAATCCTTCTTCAAGCTCTAGGGATTAGGCCTTAAAAACTATTTCAAAACCTCCAAATGCAAGGAAATATATTGTCTCTTCCTAGGGAGATACCTACTAAGGCAAAATTTGTTTGAGCACCATTAATAGCATCACTATTGTCTCAACCGCCAACCATCACTACCTGACATACTTCCCCTCCCCAACTACGTAATGAAGGTCTTGTAGCTTGGTGGGGCATCTGAAAGAAGGATAATATGTGCTAGATAAATGACAACCTATCCTACTTCCCATTTAGATAGATAGCTTCGATTCAGATTTAGATTTTCTATAGAATAATTATTCAACTCTAGATGATATGGATAATGAAAAGATGACTCTTGACACTCATTTATGAATTGTGTCTCCTAGAATGTTCAAGGTCTAATGAACCTTCCACGAAAGTATTCTATTAAAGACACTCGAATTCAATTTCCAGGACTAGATATTCTCTATTTGCAAGAGATTAAATTTTTTAGTTTTTTTTTTGTAGCTTGTCATGTTATTTGACCTTCTAGTCATTTTTATGTAGCAACCATGAATTAGGTCAAGGTGGTTTTGTCACCTTTCTCTCTCCTATGTGGCATTAGTACCTAGTTAGCCAAGGATGTGACCCCATAAACATATGACATGGTACACATGAAGTAATCTTTGAGAGGGGTTTGACAAGGTACTCAAGCATCTAGATCAATCTATGTTGTCAGCTCAATCTTTCTTTTCCTTTGCCAATTGTTATTCCTTCCTAGTTGAGCCTCTGATAGACATTGTCCTTTTAGACCACTTTCCAGTATAGTTTTTCATTGAGTAGAAACTTGCCAAACCCAAGGCTACGAAGACTTAGTTTTTCTAAACACATCGTTGCTTACTCACAAGGTCACATCAGCTCATATTTAATGTGTTTAGAATTTGGAACCACATCCTATGCATGAGATAGGATGGATATCCTAGTGGAATGATTCCATCACCTATACTTCTCATTTCCTTCGCATCTATGGGTGCTAGCTAGCCCATTTTCACCGCCATTCATACAAAGCCACCACCGCTAGGAGATCTGCCAAGTCACCATGACCTTGGATGCATAGCTTTTTGACTTGGACATTCAGCTTTGTGTCACTTAGCTCTACCAAGAAGTAGGTTGCAAATGCTCATTCTGCATGTGGAGATCAAATCAAAGCTCAACTTCATTAGCTCAAGATTGGAGACAAGGTTTCTAAGGGGATTTTTTAGGCTTTGTGTGCTCATCATACATCTCAAATCATCAAACAAATCAAGGATGGGCAAAAGCTCTTCAATGAACTCCCATACATTTTAGAGGTCTTTGTCTAGCACTATGAGCAAGTTTTTACTACTCAAGAGTATAGTTCAGCTTAGAATGCTACTTTGCAACAATGTCTTAATGTGATTCCTTGTCAAGTTTCAAATTCCCAACATATTCTTTATGATCAACTTCTCACTAAAGAAGACTTGTGGGCGGCTATCTTTTCAATGTCTAATGATAAAACCCCTAGTTTGGATGGATTCCCATGTGAGTTCTATAAAACCTTTTGGGACACTATGGGTGGAGATCTAGAATCCTTTCATAAGAATTCATTAGGAAGAATAATTAATAAAGAGAA